>CM040125.1:293678058-294878058 GCA_022559845.1 Amorphophallus konjac | reverse complement strand
GATATCGAGATTTTAGTGAGGTGCTGTCAAGTTGTTCTTTATTCTAGGTTTCGAGTTCCCTCTTCAATTTGAGGTAGGTTATAACAGCCCAACTTCTAATTAACATACATGAATGTAATCAATAGTATGTTAGCTTTCTTTTGACATCAAAATCCCCAATGTTTATAGATCATGCCTAGAGTATTTCGTGTGTTATTAGAAGCATGCTAGCAAGCTAGACTTTTCTTGTGTTCTTCATAGAATAGGTTGTATTTCATTGGATTCCTATCGAAATTCGTGATTTAAAATTGTGTTTCATGACCCTAGGATGCATATTAATAACCCTAGAGTATATGGTTAAGATCCCAATACATTTAGACCCCAATTCTTGGAGTTTTTCATATTTTTTTTGAAGCTTTTTGGGTCTGGAAACCCGGGGGTCGACCCATGGGTCGACCCATTTCACCCTGCAAGCAGCAGACCGCTGCCTTGCATGGGTCGACCCAATGGGTCGACCCACAGCCTGCAGGGGTCGACCCATGGGTCGACCCATGCAGCCAGGATGGCTCCTGGAAGCCAGGGGTCGACCCATACCTGGACTTTTTCCAGGGGTCGACCCAAAGGGTCGACCCAAAGGGTCGACCCATGCCCCGTAAACCCGTTTTAAATGATGCTTTGACCCGGGGATCAATCCGGATCACCGGGGAATCAATCCATTCAACCTAATCACATTGAAAACTACATTTTTGAGGAACTAATGACCTATTCATGTACCTTTTTTAGTTTCATTTAACATAGGTCCATACATGCAAACTTAGTGTAAAAACACACCGTTTATCATCTTCATTTTCAATGCATACAAGGTTAAATAGAAACCCACATAATTAGTGGTTAATGGTGTAACTAAAATCTCTGTTAATGCATTCTATTTCACTCCCGTGGGAGTTGTTCTGTGCTTTATCATCTTGAATCAACTTCTTGGCATTTGTCTTGATGTAAATGATAATGGATAATCGTTGATATGCTAACTTGGTAATTAGGATTAAGTTGATCGTTAAGTTGCTGTTTTAGTCTTGCTTACTCCAGTTGAATCGATTGCTTACACACCTGAACGGTATACTGTCGGCCGTTCCTTCTTGACCCCGTGGACCGAGTTTGGTCCAGTTCTTGTATTACGGCACCGAGGTGACCGTATAAATAGAGTTTTTGTTTTGAATCCAAGGACATGTTAGTCCTTAAATCTCATACTCTTGACAGAAATTCATCTGATTGATTGGCCATTAAAATTGACTGAATGTCTAGACGGATGGGACGTTGGGCCCAGTAAATCAATGCCATCGCATCATAAGGGCCCGGTCTGGTCCTGGGGAGAGCGCCCGAAAGTTA
Source organism: Amorphophallus konjac (assembly GCA_022559845.1). NCBI lineage: Eukaryota > Viridiplantae > Streptophyta > Magnoliopsida > Alismatales > Araceae > Amorphophallus > Amorphophallus konjac. The sequence continues at coordinate 294,876,693 of CM040125.1, read as the reverse complement.
GTGAGCCCATGGGATGTTAGTGACATGGTGGGGCATTGCACCGAAGTACTTGCCTGAGTGTTGGCGTCTATGACAAAAGTATCGTGTTACTTGTTACTTGATCATACTTGGTTAAATGTTACTTGCTTGTTGGCCAATTCCTTACTTATATCTCATTGTTATATCTCTTGTTATATCTCCTGTAGTAAATTCTTGTATCTGTTATCCTTGATAATCATTATCAATTGTATATTTCTTGACATTGCAAGATCTTGTTATTACCGTTGTTTATTGCATTATCGTTTGTAGCATGACATTTTGAAAATGTAATTAAACTGTTAATCACTTATGCATGTCTGTTATTTCCTACTGAGTGTTAGCTCACACCCCGTTGTTTCCCCCTTTCCAGGCTTCTCAGATGACGCGCTTACCGACGGGGAAGGGCAGGAGTGATGTCTTGAGTGTATCAGTTCTAGTGTGTTAGCAGTGTGTTTATTGTTAGTTGTGTTTGGAGATCGTTTAGTTTCAGTTTGTTGTTGAGTCTTAGTGGTTGTTATTCCATGTAGTATTAAGTTACCTTTGAGATCATTGTATCAGTTTGGTTGTTTAATGATCATTTAGCATTTCCTTTCCATCTTGTAGTACTTGTGTATCATTTTATATTTAGTTCCATCTCTTGCCACCGTGTCCCTAACTGTACGTCCCGATATTTCCGCCTTGTTCGGGGCGTGACATCTTCTCCGGGTCAGCGGAGACTCCTTCCCTAAACACAATGAACCCGAGGAAGGTAATCTTATCAGTCATGAAGGCACATTTCTTCGGGTTGGCGAATAAGCTCTCTCGCCTCAAAATGACACAGACCTGCCTAAGGTGGTCTAAGTGATCCTCCCTAGTGCGGCAGTAGATAAAAATGTCATCAAAGTAGACGATCAAGAAGACCCTTATCATAGGGCGTAAAACCTAGGTCATCAACCGCATGAAGGTACTAGGGGTGTTGGAAAGTCCGAAGGGCATAACCAACAACTCATAAAGACCATCCTTTGTCTTGAATGCCGTCTTTCACTCATCCCCAGGCCTAATCTGCACCTGGTGATAGCCACTATGAAGATCTATCTTTGAAAAGATAGTGGGTCCCGACATCATGTCTAACAAGTCATCCAATCGGGGAATGGGAAAGCGATACTTCACCATGATCTTGTTGATCGTATGGGTATCAACGCACATCGTCCATGTGACATCCTTCTTCGGGGCCAATAAAGCGGGAACAGCGCAAGAGCTCTTACTGTCTGTAAGGGATCCCCGACTCATCAACTCATCGACCTGCCTTTGAAGTTCGGCATGGTCTGTGGGACTCATCTTGTAGTGGGGAAGGTTGGGCAAGGATGAGTCCGGGACAAGGTTGATCTCGTGCTAGATATCTGTGATGTCCTACGAATTTATAGTTTAATATTTTATTTGATTAATAAAATATATTTATTTTTATCTAAATATTTAAATTACTAATCCTATTAAATTTATTTACGCCATGGTAAAAAAAATTAAATATAAGAGAAAGAAATATATTTAAAAATTAAAGAAGGAAAAAAATTAAAAAAAAGTTGAAGAGGTTAAATAACAAAAAGGGGTCTAATTGTAAAAAATATATGAAAAAGGGGATAATTGTAAAATAAAAAAAGAAGACCAAAATACAATATATATATATATATATATATATATATTGAAAAAAAAGGTCGGCCGCCCACGCACGTACGCGCGCGCGCGCGCCCGGGGCGGGCGGGGGATCGCGGGAGGCGCACGGGCGCCCCCCATCCACCGGCCGCTTAGCGGTCATCAAATTAAAAAAACTTTTTATTATTTTATTCTATTAAACCTCATTAGTCTAATCTCTTTTCTTTTAGTCAAAACCACATGTGCCCTATACATAAAAAAAGGAGAAAAATTTGGGATAGTCAAAAGAATGGGCTGAGTGGGTTGGTGAAGCTTTGAATGTCAAATTCTCACTTTAATAGTATTAAAATAAATGTTCAATCTCACCCTTGATTTAAATCAATAGTTAAGATTGATTAGAGTAAAATCCCTATAAATAGACATGAGAGGGGCTTCATTTATTTTTCTTGGAGGCTGGCTACGTGAAGTGTTGAAGGAGAGGGTGCAGGGTTTATTAAGGATGTGTTTAAGCTTTATTAAGGTAAGAGATTTAGTATTAATCCTCTTAATTAGCATGATTAGCATATTTAAAATAATTTAGGGTGTTTTAATTAACATCTATAGAGAAAATTAAATTCAGATATCTGTATTTCACCATGTGTGATCACATCTAGTCGAATTATCATGAGATCATTAGTGTTAAGGCATGTGATTAAGGGTAAAATCAAGTGATTAATACATTATATTTAGCAACGGTGCATGATAAATTTAGAAAGTTTTCAGAATCATGGGATCTGATATTATAAGCTCTCTGTAAAAATTTCAATGTCTGATTCAAATTATGTTCACATTTATAAATATTTTAATATTATCTTAAAGATGTTTAATTATACTAAAAGTCTAAAGGGGTGATATAAAATCACCATAAATTGTAAGAATGCATCTTCCTATGCGACTCACGTGTTGAAAAAGTTTCATCATTTTTAAACCACGATAGTTCTGTTAATCAATTTTTAATACATGATAAGAAAATAAATAATTATATAGATATTATATATACTGTTCATAAAATTCTTACGATTTCACAGTATAGTTATTACATTATGTGTGATGTATTATTAAAATATCAACAATTATAGATATCTGTAAGTGAACTTACAGAATTTTCAATAAGTTATTAGAAGTATAAAATTATGAGATAAATAGAAATACTTTATGAATAATTTTTAAACTTTACAACAAGAATTAAATGTATGTTATAACTAACTTATTAAATTTTCACATTATTCTGATCACAGAATTATGACTTGTATAAATTTTAATGTTTGAACAAATAATTAAAAATAACAAATAAATATTAATATTATGTGAAAAATCTGAGAATGTTACAAAATTGATATATGATATTTATAAGTTAATGTTTAGTATATTTCAGTCATTGTGAACATTTTGAATAATTTTCTCTATTTAAAAGTTATTATTGTAAATCTTAGAAACTGATATAAAATTTAAGAAATTCGAAATACTAAATGAAAAATAGCGAATTTCCCCCTATATGATACTTCTGTCTGGAACAACATTCTATAAAATTTGAGTAATTGTCTGATCATTGTGAATATATTTAGTTGACTTATATTTCATGATGTATTTTGTTATTCTATCAAAATATTAGTAACACAGTGTGAAAAATAATGAAAATTTTCAGAAATAATATTTCTGTTATAAATGATTGTTTGAGAAATTATAGTGATTTTCATAGTACTGTGGTTAAATTTAGTTAGTTTTTAATGTATAGGAGAATTTAAATGATTCTGGAAAAATTTGAATTTCTGCATGAAAAAGTATGAACAATTTTATGTGCAATGTTACGTACAAATGTGATTTTCAGTGAAAGTTTAATGGTCTTCTGAATTTGGTAGCTAAATTTAGTCAATTTATGATGCATGTTGGTGTATAAATAATCCTAGAAAAATTATAACTATTGTCTGAAAAATGATGATAATTTTTTATTTTAATTCTTCTTGTTAATGTATTAGTTTCCTAAAATTTTAATATATTCTGAGTTCAGAGAATAGAATTAGAAATTTTTGATGTATAAATAGAATATAAATAATCTTGTAAAAATTATAAATACTATCTGAAAAATTATGATACTTTTATATTTTAATTTTTCCTGTAAATGTATTGATTCTCTAAAATTTCAAGACATTCTGATCCCTGTAAATAGAATTAGTAATTTTTAATATATATATATATATATATGCCCTTATATTTGGATAAGTTGAGAATTTCATTAAAAAAAGGGATTTTCAGTACTGGCATGTTTTATACTTAATGTTCACAACATGAATTTTTGAGTGGCATGTGTCCATTTCATATAAGTCATATATATATATAATTATCGAACTATTATTACTGTCAAATTGACACTGCCACCATAGGGGGAGACTGGAACCAAGCGATAGAAATGTCCCTATGGGGAGGTTCACACTATTCTGGCTCCGAGGGTAACGGGGATAAAATCTTGGAGATGGACAAGTACCACTGGTTAAGGTGGAGAGGACTTCTCCCGGTTCTGTGCAGTAACCAAAACTCATCACTATTTTTATCTAGGTGATCGAGTACCGACTCACTATCATTCTAGTGGTGGTTTGGGCACTGTGTCTTGACTATTTACCACTGTTACTACTCACTGAATTGAAATTGAAACTATTGTTACTGCTTACTGAATTGATATTGAAACTAGTGTTACTACTTATTGAATTGATATTGAAACTACTGCTATTGATCAGTGAGTTGTTATTGAAACGACTATTACTGCTCACTGAATTGAAGTTGGAACTGCTATTACAGTTCACTGAATCGATATTGAAACGACTGTTACAGTTCACTGAATTGATGTTGAAATTACTGTTATTTCTTATTGAACTGATATTAAAACTAGTGTTAACGAATCTCGAGTATATCAAATGGTGATTTGGAAAAGAACAGATTAAATCTGTTTGGATCCTTTCACTATACGTGAGACTTTACTCCGCCTTGTACTGGGATCATTCTATTGATAAATGAATCGAATTATATTGCATGGTAATGTTTACTAATGTTGAATGCTCATTTACTTTGTCATTGATATAATAAAGTTTTAATGTACATGCTTTATTTGTAAAATACTAATATCATGACTTATGATCGTGAAAATTGAAATTGTGTTAAATGTATTAATCTCATGTGTTATCTAATTAAAATTATGCCTAAGAATGACTTATAAAATGAAATACTATAAATCACTTTAGATATGTTCATACATGTTATGATTGGGGACTATGCCTAGTCTCTTACTGGGTCTATTCGTAGACTCACCATGTTGAATATTTTCAGGAGGAGCGGCAGAAGAAAGAGAGGAGTGATCTCGTAGAGTTCTCACCACAGCTTGGATTTACTACGTGTTATTGTCATAGGTAGTTAAGAAAAAAAATTTGTGTGTGAAATTTGGTTATGTAATAAATGACTTGTTAAATTGTTAATCTTTATTTCGACCTATGTGGATGAAGTCTTTTGACAGTAAGCTGACTGATTCAGTAATTTCATTTCGCTGTAATGATATCTCAATGTTTATGTGTAATTCACTACCGTAATTGTACCGTTGGGTTGTCCCACTGTGACGTTCCGATCAGAATCCGACGTGAGTCTTTAGGACTGTACCGGGTTTACAAGTCGGGACGTGTTAGAGAATGATATCAGAGCCACCGCTGTTGAGAATTTACATAAATAGTTATCAGTTTAATCCACATTCTAAAATCTTAAACTATTAGAGAGTTATGATGAAAACTTAACCGTATAATGGTATTATTAGACCATGGCGGGAGGAGGTCGTCGTGCTGTTCAGAATGACGATGTTCAGGAGGAGCCGAGAGGACTCCCGTCTCCTTCCCCACCACCCTTGGTGGATTATGGAATATTCATGTAAGGTTTGGTTGATTGTTGTGTCCCTGGGATTTTGATGATAGCAAACACTATAAGTCATCATCTGTCTTAATCTGTATATAAATCTGTTTGAGTTGCATTTGTTTGTTTCATTGAACATCTTATCTGAATTACATAACCAACGAACAGGCTGAGACTGTGTGGTATGTGAATTGGTGCATTTTATAGTTGTTGATGTATTTCATAATTGCATTTCATCTGGATTGTTTGATGTTAGTCTGCTCAATGGGTGATGCTGCTATACCCTTTCAGCATTGTCTGGACAGTAGTGGGTCTACCCCCCTTTCCTGATGGGTCGACCCCCCAGATCTACAAGTCTATACAACGCCACATTGTTCATGCATCATATCTCAATGTCTATTCACTGCCAGCATACTCGTTCAAAGTCCCTGCATTGTCAAGTCTTCACATCGGTTTCTAAGTCTGTACATCGCCTTCAAGCCTTCCAAGTCTATATAGCCCAAGTCTATTCATCCGATTGCCTTTGCTTTGATCAAGTCTGTACAGCGAGCAGCGTTTCTGTGTCTCAAGCCATTCTCCAAGTCTGTACATCGCTTCAGGCACTCCTGTGCAAAGTCTATACATTGTCTCTTTTACCTACGTTGCTCGAAACAAAGTCTATACACTGCTGGATGATCAAGTCTGCACATTGGCGCCTTTCCCTACGTTCTGGCCAAGTCTACACATCGCTTGCCTGACTTTTGTTTCAAAGTCTATACATTCATTTTTAAGGCAAAGTCTATACATTGGCTCAGGGTCTTCAAGTCTGTACAGAGTTCAAAGCCTATACATTGTTCACTCAGCTTCTTCAAGTCTATACATTGGTCGGTGGCGAGTCTGTACAGAGCACTGTTTCAGGCACTCAAGTCTACACAGAGTCTTCATCTTCTGAAGTCTGTACATTCGTTTGGGAAGTCTATACATTCATTCATCTGAAGCTTCATCAAGTCTGTACAACGCTGCTTTGTCAAAGCCTATACATCGCAGCTGTGTTGAAGTCTGTACAGTCAGTCTCTTGCCAAAATCTATACATCGTGAATCTTCAAGTCTGTACAGACTTTGCTCGTTCAAGTCTGTACACGGTTCAGTTGTTTTGGCATGTCTACTCATCATGAAGTCTATACATCCGATTGCCATTGCATTGCTCAAGTCTGTACAGTTCTTTCCCTTTTCAAGTCTACACATTGTGCTTTGTAGCTCACCAAGTCTATACATTGCTCACAGCACACACGTTCAGCCTGAAGTCTGTACAGCCTTAGCAAATGCTCCCAAGTCTATACATCACAATGTCTGTACATCGCTGTGTCAAGCCTTCCAAGTCTGTACAGCCCAAGTCTGTACAACCACTGTCTCACTTGGACTTGAAGTCTATACAGTGGTCCGTCTCTGTCAACGTCTCAAGCTGCAAGTCTGTACAGAGTCTGGCAGCCTACAGTGCATCGTCTCTTCAAGTATGTACAACCTTGGCGTATGCATCTTAAAGTCTAAACATTGTGGGGCTTCGAATCTTCAAGTCCATACATCCATGCATCATGGGTCGACCCCTTTCTTTGATGGGTTGACCCCTTTCTTTGATGGGTTGACCCCCCAGACTACCAAGTCTATACATCAGCCTTTGCATTGCAAGTCTATACAGTGTGCATTGTTTAAAACAAGTCTTCACAGTCATTGTCTGTTGGCATCACGAAGTCTATACATTGCTTGTGCATCATAGTCTGTATAGTGTCTCAAGTTGGCTAAGTCTATACACTCTCTCACATTGTACACACTTGCTTTATTGTTGTTTCTAAGTCTATACATTGCTTGGGTCATTAAGTCCATACAATGCATATTCTCATCAAAGTCCATACATTGCATAATGTTCATCAATGTCTATACATTGCATTGTCTTCAACCAAGTCTATACATTCAGTTCCTTTGATCAGCAAGTCTATACACACTTCAGCACATGTGCATCTCCTTCAAAGACGAAGTGTATACATCCTTCCAAGCATTCAAGTCTACACACTCGTTGTTAAGCCTTTGCATCGAAGTCTAAACAACAAGTGTCTTGTATGAAGTCTATACAGCCTGTGGCTTGTACATCAACTGAACGTTCTTCAGCAGAGTATATACTCTTCAGAGATTAAAGTCTGAACATCCTTCTGTGAAGACTGTACACACTTCAGCACATGTGCATCTCCTTCAAAACGAAGTCTATACACTCGTTTCCAAAGCTTCAACTCTATACACTCGATATTAACCTTCAAGTCTATACACTCAAGCTGCATCATGCCTGTACACACTTTGTTAATAGCCTGAACCAAGTATATACATCCATCTAATATCTTCTTATGACTGTGTGATAGGTATTGTTCGTAAAGCCTATGAAGTGCACGTGATCCGAGGTTGGCACCTGACACGTGATCCGAGGATAACGCCCTAATTGCTGCAGCTATAAATACGAAGCCTCCTCCATCTGGAGAAGACAGATCAGATAAGAAAGAGGAAGAGAGTGATCGAGATAGAAGATAGAGCTGCAGAAAGGCAGTGAGCAGAAGAAGAAGAAAGAAGAAGAAGAAAGAAGAGACAGAGAGAGAGCCTACGAAAGAGAAGAAAAAGAAGAGTGAGAAGAAGAGAGAGCTAGAGCAAAGGAGGCCTCAACTGAAAATCAATTCCTGCTGGACCGTGGATCAAATCCAGGCCAGCCAGCTCCTGCGAGAGCTTTTGTGCATTTTATTCTTCCAGCTTTCTGTTGCTGCGTTTTTGTTTTTCCTTTTAACCATTCACCAGTTGTTCTTCCGATTCTCTAGTGTGAGGTCGGGTTCCCTCCGGTTGGGAGGAAGAGAGGTCCGAGACCTCTAGTTTGCAGGTGACTTGGTGTCACCTGTGTTTCCCTCTGGGTTTCAAAGGAAGAGAGACTTAGGTCTCTAGGTTCCCCTCTGGTTTGGAGGAAGGGAGGATTGGTCCTCCGGTTCTGGTCTTGTGGGTTGCAAGACTAGGTGTTCCCTCCTGGTCTGGAGGAAGAGAGACTTGCGTCTCTGGTTTCCAAGTGGCTGGGAGTCACTTGGGGTGTCCCTCCGGTTGGGAGGAAGAGGGGAGGTTGTTACTCTGGTCAAGCTGTGTGGCAGCAATTTGTTGCAGACTGAGTCTGCAGTTTCTAGCCTAGCTAGTGGAAGCCTCACTCCGGTTTGGAGTGAGGGGTGGACGTAGGTCTTTGGACCGAACCACCTAAAAAATCTCGGTGTTCACTTGTGGTTTGTTTTTTCCTTATATGTTATTTTCTCTGCTGCGCTCTTTAGATGTTTGCTTAGGAGCGTGTGAGGGCTAATAGATTTGTGTTGTCTTGCTGAGTTCCTTCTATGTATTTTCAGCACATTTCATCAACTGCTTTTAATTCCGCATACTTGAGCATTAGAGTTTTATTTGGGCGATATTTGAAGAGGGATACATTCACTCCCCCCCTCTGTATCCGGGCCTTGCACCCTATCAATTGGTATCAGAGCGTAGGTCTCTGACTGAACAGATCCAACGATCTGCAGAGGATCCTGTTGTCTTTGGTACATTTTTGAATTTACTCTCTGCTGCATTAATCTGCTTGCCGATTTAATCAATGGGTTCTCCACCGATTTTCAAAGGCTCTAATTTTAACTCATGGGTTAGCAGTCTACATAACTATGTGAATTTGATGGATCCAGATCTGTGGAAGTTAATCTCACATGGTCCTCACAGACTGCCAAAGGAAGAGTCCAAATGGACTAAAAGTGACAGATCAAGAAATGGAGAGAATCAGAAAGTTTTGAAATTAATGAAAGAAGCTATTGACAAGGCTCTACATTCTTGTTTTAATGACTGCAGGTCCGCTAAGGACATTCTGGATCAGCTGAAGCTAGCTCAGAGGATGAATGAGGACAGCTGCATGATGGCTGATAAGAGCGACCATAGCACTGATCAAGATGAATTTGAAGATGCTGAAGAGGTAATCAATCCTTTCGATAGTTTCACTTTAGATGACTGGGAAGATGCCTATGCTAATCTGTTACACTCCCATGAAAAACTGAGGAAGAAGAATAAAAGTCTGATAAAGAAGATAACAAATCTAGGGGATCCTATTTCTGGAGCTGAGAATCTTGAAAATCTTGACATTCTGAAAACTGAAAATGAAATACTCAGAAGACAAGTGTCGAAACTAGATGGAATCCAATCAGAACTTGATCATGTCAAATTTGAAAACAAAAAACTTAGAAAATAATGTCAGGAATCTAAACAAAGATTAATCAATCTTGAAAGTGAAAACAGATTGATCAATGAAGAGTTTGAGGCTGGTAGTGCTGCTAACTTAAAGTTTCAGGAAAACTTTGAAAACTGTAAATCAGAAAATCCAAGTTTCCTAACTGATGTATTATTTGATGATGATAAACTTGAGCAAGAGAACACTAGTCTAAAGAAAGAAAATGAGAAGCTAAAACAGTTGAACTCCACCATGTCAGAGAGATTGCTGACATTTGAAAAAGGAAAATCTGTTGATGAAAATCAAAATGAGCTCAAACTGAAATCAGAAATTGATACCCTTAAAAATTTGAATGATGTGATGCATCAATAAATTCTGGTTTGTGAAGAAGATATAGTCAACTATGAACATCAGATCTCTTCTCTTCAATCTGAAATAAATGATCTGAACAATTCTTTGTCAAAATTTGTAAGTGGACAGAAAAACCTAGATAAGCTACTAGGTGTAAAAATCAACACTAGGAAGGAAGGGCTGGGCTACGATAATGCTAACAAGAAAGAGTTTCAGAGCAAGTTGATGACATCTTTTATAAAAGCTTCAAATGTAGCCACCACCTCAAAAGATAAACATCCCATTGTTCAGAAAACTAAAAAATAGAACAAAAATCAGAAAAAGATTGAAAAATAGAAAATAAATAAAAAGGGTTCGCTAAGGCATGTTGACCACAGTTCTCACACACACTCACATGCATCCAAAAAGAAAATGTCATGCCATTATTGTCATAAATTTGGTCATCTGATGCATGAATGTAAATTGATGGAGAAGGATGATATGACTGCTAGGAAACTTCATGATAGAAATCCTTCATTTCAGAAAAAGAAAATTGAATGTTTTCACTGTGGTAAATTAGGACACCCAATTGCACAATGCTGGTTTGCAAGTGATAAGAAAACATCACATTCATATCATGTTAAATTTCATGCAAACAGTTATGCTGTTAACAAGAACAAATTTGATTCAATAAACCAGCATATGACATGCTTTAATTATGAAAAATTGGGTCATAAGAGATCTGAATGCTGGCTGAGGGCTGGTGGAAGAAATTCTAACTCATGTCTTCACTGTGGCAAGATGGGCCACATTGCAGCCCAATGTTGGCATGCTCAGGGAAGGAAGTTTAACTATAAATCTGGTAAATTCCCTGTCAATAGAAACATTTCTGGTAGAAATAGATTTGTGTTTGAAAGAAAAACACTTGCATGTTTTGAATGTGGGAAGCCAGGCCATAGAGCTGCTGACTGTTGGCTGGCTTATTTTGGTAAACAGAATTTTAATTCTGTTAACAGAAATTTTCATGCATATGCACATAGAATTCATGCTAATAAGAATGTGCATAAATCAAATCTGAAATCTGCTCCATCTTACTATTATTGTGGTACATTAGGTCATTCAATGAATAATTGCTATTTGATGAGATCTGATGACCTACATGCTAAGAGGTTGTTTAGAACACCTGCCAAAGGTGTCACTATTAACCATGCAGGGCCCAAGACTGTTTGGGTACCTGCCCATGTAAAATAGTGTGCTAACTTGCAGGTGTGCCTTGGAAGCTGAAGAATAAAAAAAGGGGGGAAATAAGCCAAGGCACCCAAGTTGATAAAACCCCATTCAGGTAAATTCCTCACATCTGTTCAAATGAAATTTATGGTTGAGTTGATAAGTCATAGTTTCATGCATACATACTTTTTATTTGGTTTGACTCTTGCATTGAGCTTTGTGGGCTTTCTTGTTTGTACTTTGAGCTGAGTGCATATATGAGTATTGCATAATCATGCACTTGACATATAATCATTGAAAATCTGATGCATATAGGACTGTTGGTATTGCATTGTCATGCATGACCACTTTGGTATATCAAATGGTAAGATACTAAAGGGTAGAGGAAATTTGTCTGGAGGTTCTTACTTTGTGTGAGATGATCTTTTAGACCAAGTTCTCCGCCAAGTACCAAGGGTCAAATTTGCATATCAGAGAATGTCTGCATCTTCATGTGAATATTTTGCTTCATGCCCGTGCATACATGTAGTTAATTGCATTGTATTTCATTACATTGAAAATGCCAAAAAGATAGATTGAATGCATACATTTAGGGGGAGCATTATTCACACTCTTGAAATCACCAAACTGTTTTTAGATTTACTGCATAGCATGTTAAATCTGTTCTTGCATAGTCATTCATCATCTGCATTGTCTTCATGACATATAGGATGTTTCAGTGTTTTTAGGTAGGGGGAGTCATTGCATAGCATGCTTAATCCGTTCAGTAGTGTCTTTGTCTGAACTCTTCTTGTCCATCTATTTGACTCATCTAGTCATATTTGTAATGTCAGTGTTTCCATCATCAAAGTGGTATCAAATGATATTTCTTGACTACTTCTGAAGTTGTTCATAGTCTGAATTTATACCTTATTGGTATCTGTCTGCCTCTCTTAAATCTGCTGAAGGAGAGCTTCACCTCTATTCAGTCAACTTTGAACTTCAATGCTCAAGAGCAACTCCTTTGCTACATTTTTTCAAAATCCATGCTGTCTGTTGAATATTCTCACTTGATTTACTGAGCTGAGATATGAAGTAAACTTTCAGCCTGTATACTACTTCATAAAAGTTAAAACATCTTTAATGAGGAACCTTCCATTATACATGCTTAAGAACATTTGTTAACTGGAATTGGTTTAAGTCTTATGTACTCTTGTTTGGTCACAAGGAACTTGAAAATATCTGTTTCAACCTCTTAATAAACTTTAACTGTCTGCTTCATATAAATTCATGTAAGACTTTCTGAAATCTGAAAAGTTGATATCCATGTCTACGTTGACTGAGATATATAGTGTATGTGGTTGTTCCTAAACATCTAATTTGTTCTGAATCCATTTTGAGTAAAAGTATGGACAGAGCAATGACTGTGATTACTGAGAAACCTGTCCAAAGGATTGTGTCATGAAGTACCATGGTTAACTCTGTTTAAAGAGATGATTGGAAATTATTATGAAAATATGGCAGAGCAATGACATAGTTGTATTGAGTAACTGGGGATTCTGGCCTCTGATCAAGGTGTATCCTCATGCCAAAGATACTTTTAATGCTACCTCTGTTCTCTAAAATGGAAGAAGCAATACGGTTGTCACACTGAGTAACTGGGGATTCTGGCCTTTGATCAAGGTGTTTCCCCACGTCAAAAGGTGCTGATGAACCAAAATTGTTAATTTAAATTTTTTTTTTGAACATGTGTAAATCAATTTCTGAAAGAACAATTAAAATTCAGGTGCATTCATTTATGTTTCTCTTAAAGCTGTCATGGAAAGTAAACTAAGTAAGATGGAAGTTGGTTGAACTAGAATCTTATATGAGCTTGTAGTTCATTTTTATTAAGAGTTGGTTCAGATATGAGTACTATTTTTTTTAAAAAAAATTTCGGTTTACATCATTCTTAAACCATATCTGACAATCAAGGTTTCATAAGCTTTTATAATGGAGGAATCAAAAACTTAAAATTCTGCTCTATGAAGTTGGTATCTTGCTGAAGTGTTCAATATCTCAATTCTCACTAATTGTTGAATATGCTCATCCTATTGCTCTTTATCACTGTGTTTTGATTCACACTGGTTCTCATAGTTGAGAGGCACTTCTCTCAGTTTAACCTGTGCACTTGCAGTCTTTGGATAACCAGAGTTCATCCTTGTAGTGTGCTAATGAAAATCTGTCCTCCTCACTTATTCATTGTGATTACAGTTTGTGGTAATTCTTGGATACCCATGTGTTTTGTTGATAGATGCTCATCACCTCTTTCACTCCATCTAATCAGGGGGAGCTTCCATGTCATGCTGAGTGTTTTTCATAAATAGGGAGATCTAGTTAGCTTTTTTTGAGTGTCCCTGTGCTTTTGTTGATAGTCTCTCGACATCTCAATTGGTTTCATCCATCAAATCGTTTCTGATAAGGGGGAGCCTAGTCAAAGGGGGAGTTTGTAATTCACTCATATTATGCAATCTTATTCTTCCCTCTTCAATTCATGTCTTTTTGTTGAAGTCAAAGGGGGGGGGAATATTTGATCAAGTCAGTATGACTCATAGTGTTGCCATCATCAAAAAGGAGGAGATTATTGTGTCCCTGTGATTTTGATGATAGACAACACTATAAGTCATCATCTGTATATAAATCTGTTTGAGTTGCATTTGTTTGTTTCATTGAACATCTTATCTGAATTACATAACCAACGAACAGGCTGAGGCTGTGTGGTGTGTGCATTGGTGCATTTCATAGTTGTTGATGCATTTCATAATTGCATTTCATCTGGATTGTTTGATGTTAGTCTGCTCAATGGGTGATGCTGCTATACCCTTTCAGCATTGTCTGGACAGTAGTGGGTTGACCCCCCTTTCCTGATGGGTCGACCCCCCAGATCTGCAAGTCTATACAACGCCACATTGTTCATGCATCATATCTCAATGTCTATTCACTGCCAGCATACTCGTTCAAAGTCCCTGCATTGTCAAGTCTTCACATCGGTTTCCAAGTCTGTACATCGCCTTCAAGCCTTCCAAGTCTATACAGCCCAAGTCTATTCATCCGATTGCCTTTGCTTTGATCAAGTCTGTACAGCGAGCAGCGTTTCTGTGTCTCAAGCCATTCTCCAAGTCTGTACATCGCTTCAGGCACTCCTGTGCAAAGTCTATACATTGTCTCTTTTACCTACGTTGCTCGAAACAAAGTCTATACACTGCTGGATGATCAAGTCTGCACATTGGTGCCTTTCCCTACATTCTGGCCAAGTCTACACATCGCTTGCCTGACTTCTGTTTCAAAGTCTATACATTCGTTTTTAAGGCAAAGTCTATACATTGGCTCAGGGTCTTCAAGTCTATACAGAGTTCAAAGCCTATACATTGTTCACTCAGCTTCTTCAAGTCTATACATTGGTCGGTGGCGAGTCTGTACAGAGCACTGTTTCAGGCACTCAAGTCTATACAGAGTCTTCATCTTCTGAAGTCTGTACATTCATTTGGGAAGTCTATACATTCATTCATCTGAAGCTTCATCAAGTCTGTACAACGCTGCTTTGTCAAAGCCTGTACATCGCAGCTGTGTTGAAGTCTGTACAGTCAGTCTCTTGCCAAAGTCTATACATCGTGAATCTTAAGTCTGTACAGACTTTGCTTGTTCAAGTCTGTACACGGTTCAGTTGTTTTGGCATGTCTACTCATCATGAAGTCTATACATCCGATTGCCATTGCATTGCTCAATTCTGTACAGTTCTTTCCCTTTTCAAGTCTACACAATGTGCTTTGTAGCTCACCAAGTCTATACATTGCTCACAGCACACATGTTCAGCCTGAAGTCTGTACAGCCTTGGCAAATGCTCCAAACTCTATACATCACAATGTCTGTACATCGCTGTGTCAAGCCTTCCAAGTCTGTACAGCCCAAACTGTACAACCACTCTCTCACTTGGACTTGAAGTCTATACAGTGGTCTGTCTCTGTCAGCGTCTCAAGCTGCAAGTCTGTACAGAGTCTGGCAGCCTACAGTGCATCGTCTCTTCAAGTATGTACAGCCTTGGCGTATGCATCTTAAAGTCTAAACATTGTGGGGCTTCGAATCTTCAAATCGATACATCCATGCATCATGGGTCGACCCCTTTCTTTGATGGGTTGACCCCCCAGACTACCAAGTCTATACATCAGCCTTTGTATTGCAAGTCTATACAGCGTGCATTGTTCAAAATAAGTCTGCACAGTCATTATCTGTTGGCATCACGAAGTCTATACATTGCTTGTGCATCATAGTCTGTACAGTGTCTCAAGTTGGCTAAGTCTATACACTCACTCACATTGTACACACTTGCTTTATTGTTGTTTCTAAGTCTATACATCGCTTGGGTCGTTAAGTCCATACAATGCATATGCTCATCAAAGTCCATACATTGCATAATGTTCATCAATGTCTATACATTGCATTGTCTTCAACCAAGTCTATACATTCTGTTCCTTTGATCAGCAAGTCTATACACACTTCAACATATGTGCATCTCCTTCAAAGATGAAGTGTATACATCCTTCCAAGCATTCAAGTCTACACACTCGTTGTTAAGCCTTTGCATCGAAGTCTATACAGCATGTGTCTTGTATGAAGTCTATACAGCTTGTGGCTTGTACATCAACTGAACGTTCTTCAACAGAGTATATACTCTTCAGAGGTTAAAGTCTGAACATCCTTCTGTGAAGACTGTACACACTTCAGCACATGTGCATCTCCTTCAAAACGAAGTCTATACACTCGTTTCCAAAGCTTCAACTCTATACACTCGATATTAACCTTCAAGTCTATACACTCAAGCTACATCATGCCTGTACACACTTTGATAACAGCTTGAACCAAGTATATACATCCATATGATATCTTCTTATGACTGTCTGTGACTGGTACTATTCGTAAAACCTATGAAGTGCACGTGATCCGAGGTTGGCACCTGGCACGTGATCCGAGGATAACGCCTGAATTGCTGTAGCTATAAATACGAAGCCTCCACCATCTGGAGAAGATAGATCAGATAAGAAAGAGGAAGAGAGTGATCGAGATAGAAGATAGAGCTGCAGAAAGGCAGTGAGCAGAAGAAGAAGAAGAAGAAGAAGAAGAGACAGAGAGAGAGCCTGCGAAAGGGAAGAAAAAGAAGAGTGAGAAGAAGAGAGAGCTAGAGCAAAGGAAGCATCAACTGAAAATCAGTTCCTGCTGGACCGTGGATCAAATCCAGGCCAGCCAGCTCCTGCGAGAGCTTTTGTGCATTTTATTCTTGCAGCTTTCTGTTGCTGCATTTTTGTTTTTCCTTTTAACCATTCACCAGTTGTTCTTCCAATTCTCTAGTGTGAGGTCGGGTTCCCTCCGGTTGGGAGGAAGAGAGGTCCGAGACCTCTAGTTTGCAGGTGACTTGGTGTCACCTGTGTTTCCCTCTGGGTTTCAGAGGAAGAGAGACTTAGGTCTCTAGGTTCCCCTCTGGTTTGGAGGAAGGGAGGATTGGTCCTCCGGTTATGGTCTTGTGGGTTGCAAGACTAGGTGTTCCCTCCTGGTCTGGAGGAAGAGAGACTTGCGTCTCTGGTTTCCAAGTGGCTGGGAGTCACTTGGGGTGTCCCTTCGGTTAGGAGGAAGAGGGGAGGTTGTTCCCCTGGTCAAGCTATGTGGCAGCAATTTGTTGCAGACTGAGTCTGCAGTTTCTAGCCTAGCTAGTGGAAGCCTCACTCCGGTTTGGAGTGAGGGGTGGACGTAGGTCTTTGGACCGAACCACCTAAAAAATCTCGGTGTTCACTTTGTTGAGTGCAGAGGATAGTCAAGCTAGAGGGGGAGGGGGTGAATAGATTGACCTTCACAAAATTTTATTATTAATCGGAGCAAAAGAAGATAACTAGATACAAATTCGATCAGTTGAACTAATTCAATTTGATTGCGCCAATTTATAAACGTTCCTATTCATGCACCTAGCGTTGAGCTAATCACAAAAACAAATCACACCACAGAAGAACACTAAAGTTTTAAGGTGGTTCGGTCTCCTTGCAGAGGCCTACGTCCACCTCCTCACTAAATCAGTGAGGAATCCTGCTGAGCGTTACAGCTTGGCTAAACTGAGGATCAAACTCCTCAACACAGTTGAGTGATCCAGCTCAACTACACCAGGATCTAGATCCTGAGCCGCTGGCGAACAGCTTGAAGGCACAAAAGCCTGTCCACTTCTGATCTCAGCACAATACGCTGGATCAGAAAAACCAACCTCTCTCAACAGAACAATCTGAGAGAGATAATTGTTAAGAGAATGAGTTCGACTGAAAAACAAACAACCTAAAACAAAGGATTCACACAACGGTGAAAAAGAAAAACTGATCTTCAGATCTGAGGCACAATATACTCTTAGGACGTGCTTGGATCTCTGGAGGAAGTCTCTTCTCAGCAGATCGATCTTTGCTTCTCAGATTCACTGGATCAGCTTCAAGTTCTTCACAATCTTTCTCGCTGCTTTGCTATGATGCTCTTCGTCTTCAGACTCTTCTGCTCACTTCCCGCTCTATTTTTTTCGCCACTTTGATTTTTCTCCTGTTTTCTTTTTATACATGTACGAAGCACGTTGACCACGATCTGTGAGTACCCAGTGGGCCCCTGCCTGATCGTCTTAGTGACTTAACCATCGTACGCTTCATGTCATGCTGGGTGCGTTGACGCAGGATGCTGCTGCGTCCACTCATCAGCTACTTGAAGCATTATTATGAACTACAGCGTCGACCCATTGAGTTGCTGCGTTGACTCTGCCAACGTTCTTCAGAAGCTTTACTTCATATTGTTTGAACGGCTGCGTCCACGCTGCTTGTTCATAGCGTTGACGCATCAATGCATTACAGAAGCTGCCTTGTACCGATTATTGAACTGCTGCGTCCACGCTGCTTGATGATAGCGTTGACGCACTCGTTAGCACTTTACCCTGTTTCAATCTTTCTTCAAGAAATATAAACACATTTAGCATACATCTAATCATGTTTGTCATCATCAAAACCAGGAGGATAACAATCTCCCCCTTTTTGATGATGGCAACTCTAATATGATTTAAGGGAGACACATGACTATTTGACATCCAAAATCATAGGTATTATCAACATTTCACTATAGAGACATCACAAAAAGAAATTACTTCATGTACTCAAAATTTCATGTATGCTTAAGTACATCCATCATACTGAATTACATTCATCTATCATTCAAATTCAAGTTTCTTCCATATACCTCCCATATTCAAAATCTTCTCCCCCTTTGACATCAACAAGAAGGGGGCAAAGCAAAAGAGAACATCGACCAGAAGACCTCAGTTAAAGAACCGGTCTAGTCGAGAAGAGGACCCACGAGCCCTGGGTGTGTGACTTTGAGGTCGATCTCTGGACAGCAAGGAGCGAAGTTCTTGTGATATCTCAGGAAGCTGGATGTTCAGTGAATTCCTCATATGAGCTATGGTAGAAGACATATCATCTTGAACAAGTTTTAAATTTTCTAGTTGTTTGCCAATGGAGGAAAGTTCAGCAATTACTTTTTCAATCTTATCAAATACAGCTTTGATGCTATGAGGCAGTGAATTAATTTGTCCTTTTAATGTTTCAACTGCAATCCTGACATCATAGCATACATCAATGATCTTGGCAAACGACTGAAAGAACGAGGGTTTATTGCTATGCAAATCATTCACTAGGTTGGCCATTTTTTCTAGGAGGGTGGATATACCCTTCAGTACTTGCCTGGAAGCCTGGTCAGTTACCATCTTGGTAAGCAAAAATTTCTGCCACTCAGATAACACTGAAACTTCAAATTTCAGAATTCTAGAATGCAAGCGGTTGATATGAAAGTTTGTGAACTCCATCAATTTGTCCATCTTAGCATCTTGCCGTTGCATCATCATAGTTAGATTAACAAACATTTCTTCAACGGTTGCTGGAATTGGAGTTTCGCTAGAAGCTGAAGAAGGTCTGCTGCAAGATCCAAGGACTCTGCACATATTAGGTTCCTCTGTGGGTGCAAAGCTACTGGGTTCTTGTGAAGTTTGCTCCGCAGAATGTACCTTAACTGGAGGTTCCCTCCTAGGAGAATGGATTCTTACACTACTACCTTCTGCTCCTACATCCTTGACTCCAGAAGAAAGTGGTGCCTCTGTCCTTGTTTCCTTACTTATTTCCAAGGGGGCCATTTTCTGACTAGGAAGAATTCTGACAGGTTTTCCATCAATAATTTTAAATCCCATAAATTTCTGAACATAATCCAAAGAATACAAGTTGCCTCAGGGGATTACACGTTTTTTCTCAGTTGACAAATCCACTCCTACTGTTCTAAATATAGAAGTAAGGTGTGCTGCATAAGGTAAAGTTCTAGAATGGTTTAAGCACGTACCCATTGTCTGGATTACTACATCGATCAATGAAATCTTGATCTCCTTTATCATGCAATACAGCAGGAATCTTTACATTTCTGTAACCCTTTCCCGTCCACTACTTTGAGGCGTTATAATAGATGTGCAGATGTGATGCAACAATCTGATAGATGGCGTAAACCTATTTGCTTTCAGACTTGATAGATAGGTTTGCTTCACATCAGAAGTATCTTTGGGTTTCCCTGTCAAAACTTCAAATGCCTCATAGTCGTCTAACTCAAATGAATGTAGTTCTGCCCCTTCCTTGGGAATCTTCCACACTCGAGCAAACAGACTACTCGTTAGCTCAAAAGAAACATTTCTGACAGATGAAGACAATTTGGGGATCTGTGAATCATATTTTAAATTCTGATAAAACTCTCTTACGAGAGTAGGATAATAACTTTTGTGCTTGGTCACAAAATCCCACCACCCTTGAAAGTCGAAAATAGGACAGAGCTCTGGAAAAGCATCAAAGAGCTTAGTATCTGTACTCAGAATATATTTGGGAATTAAAACCTTTAGGGGTTCTTCAATATTCATGACCGAGGTGGGTTCAGAAGACCTGGATGTCGTTTTCTGATGAGGGTTTCTCGGTTCGGCTAACCTTGATTTTAAGAGCTTTCTCCTTTTGGCCGATGGACTGGGGCTCCGATGGTGCCTCATTTTCTTCTTCTCTTTTTGCTTCCGAGAGATAGCTGGTGACGGCGACTCTTCCAACAGATTGGCCACTTGTACATCATGTGCGGCTTCTTGAATATCATGCGTGCCTTTTGTGCGCGGCTCAACCGTGGACTGTGCTGCAATCTGAGCCTTTAAACTTTGATTCATCTTCTTCTTTCCTTTCAGAAAGCCCTTCGGTGGAGCTATCGTAGCGAAGATGAACGAAAGTAGAGAAGAGAGTGGAGACAAGGTTTTTGGAACACGGAGACTGAAGGTACGAGGGTTTTTCAGAAAGCATGGGAAATATAAGGCTGATAGCGTTCACGCTGAGTCGTTTAAAGACTCTACGAAAACCCTTATTAGTGAGCGGTTCAACCGATTTAAGTCGGTGAACCGGTTTGAAGATTTAACACTTGTTATATTGCGTTGACGCCAAGGAATGTTGCGTCGACGCAGTGAAGCAATTGTGAACTAACAAGTGCAAGGTAAGAAGTTTAAGAGACATCCGAATAAAGGGTTTGCTTAAGATGCTGAGACAATGAATAAACATACTTATATTCAGGGATTTTTAAGTGTTGCAGATCAAGTTCCCATGAGGAAAGATATATTAAGATTGATACCAATTCATTTAATGATAAAGAGGTGAAGTGATCTTAAGATATTGAATTTTAAATTCATGAACCCTTATAATCCAAATCGGGAATAAATAATGAACTCTTTTCATACAGAGAGCACTTTTCATTTCAATCCCCTGTATTTTTAAATTTCAAGAACTCCTTACTGAGAGAGAGGAATTTAACCAGTATTGTGAACAAACTATAGGGAACACATATCTTTTAGATCCATCACACCCACATATATTCATTTGATTCTTACTTTCAACATTCTCAGTCACAGTCAAGTACAGCTAGCCTTTTTACACAGGTACACATGTTTATCAGACACCAGAGTCCCTGGTTACTCAGCATAGCTGACCATTCTGCCTTAAAGCACCAGAGTTGGTGACCTACCTCATGACTCGCCTTTCAAGCACTTCATAGGTGCATGAAGGTGGTTTCTCAGTGGTCAAATACCATTGCTCTGTACTGAATTAATTTTTATTTTATACCAGAGATAGCAGGCAACCTCATGACTTCCTCCTTTGCACTTCTTTGGTGCAAAGAGTTAGTTTCTCAATATATCTGCCATTACTCTGAATTTTACAATATGTGTGGGATGTATTTCTCTAGCATATAAGGCCCTTTGTAAGTTTAAAACCAATACAAATATTAAATTCCTTTACTCACAGTGGTTTCTTTACTTTTAACAAATAAGGTTCAAGACATGAAGAGATCTCTGTTATATTAAATTGTTCAGTATTTTTTCCGTACATAAGGCACTATTAGATTCAAGAATTCTAAATTTCAAGTATCATAAGAACAAAAGATCTTCAATCATTAGAATTTCATGGAATCATTTAGAGTATATCGTAAACTCATTAGGAACTATCACATTAACTCCCCCTGAATATATGATATTATCTTCATATCTCAGTTCCAAAGAAAATTATCCCTCATTCAAGAATATCAATATAGGCTTCATAGAGGAGTATGAGTAGAATAAACGAGATAGAGAGACATAATAAGATGAATCAAGATAGAGAAATCTCCAAGGTAAGAAGACATTGGAGAAGGATTTCACTGAACCATAGCTGCGTTGACTCCACGTAAGGGCTGCGTTAATCTTTTGCATGAATTTCAATGAACCAAGACCAAAAGAAAACTAAAGGATGTGAGTCACTGCGTTAACTCATATCACCCTCAACGTTAACTCATCCTCATCAAAGCGTCCACTCAACCTCATAGCATATTCAACTCATCCTTATAGTAGCATCAACTCATCTGAACAACAGCGTCAACTCATCTGAACAACAGCGTCAACTCATACATGTATTCAGCTTTAGAATATGTTCTGTTTCCGAACAAGGTTGTTCACAGCGTCAACTCAGCTACTTCACAGCGTCAACTCATCATAGTTGACAAAAGGAACTCACAACACATTCTCAGACCAACAGTTTTTGATAAGTGTGATCAAACAATTTACTTCCCCTCAGACTATGTTCGAGAGAAGTTTAGTTGCTTTTATTTATGATGCAATCAACCAGACTAGACTCCCCCTGAATGTGAGATTCATTCAATCTTATGCACTACTCAATTTAGATAGGGCAAGGTCAGTCCATTCCAAGACTAAATTGATCAAGCAGATTTCTTGAGAAGCAAATTATCAGATCATGCATTCAGATGATTATAACACAACCCAAGCTCTCTTCTAAGAAAAGAAAATCTTTCATTGTTCAGAGGCTTGGTAAAAATATCAGCTAGTTGGTTTTGAGACTCAACAAATACCAATTTAAAGCTACCTTTATTCACTTCATCTCTCAAGAAATGATGTCTTATTTCAATGTGTTTAGTCCTAGAGTGCTGGATAGGTTTTTGGCCAGGTTTATGGCACTTGTGTTATCACACAATATTGGGACACATCCAAGATTAATTTGATAATCCTGGAGTTGGTGTTTGATCCACAACACTTGAGTTCTACAACTCCCTGCAGCGACATATTCTGCCTCTGCAGTGGATAGTGCTACTGAGTGTTGCTTCTTGGAAGCCCAAGAAATCAGACAACCTCCCAAAAATTGGCAATAACCACGTGTGCTTTTCCTGTTAAGTTTGCATCCAGCATAGTCTGCATCTGAATAAGATACAAGATCAAAAGAGCAAGATGCAGGATACCAAATCCCTAAATCTTGAGTTCCAGCAAGGTATCGAAAGATACGCTTGACCGAACTTAAGTGGGATTCTCTAGGATCAGATTGAAAACGAGCACACATGCACACACAAAATTGAATATCTGGTCTAGATGCTGTAAGATAGAGGAGTGATCCGATCATACCTCGATAAATTTTTGCATCTACTTTGTTACCTTTCAGATCTGCATCTAAATTTGTGTTAATGCTCATTGGAGTGCCCATGGCCTTCAAGTTTTCCATCTTGTATTTCTTCAACAATTCGAAAATGTATTTTGCCTGACTGATAAAGCACCCCTCCTTGCTTTGAGTAATCTGTAGACCTAGAAAGAACTGAAGTTCACCCATTAGACTCATCTCAAATTCAGTAGTCATTAACCTAGCAAATTCCTCACACATACTAGGTTCAGTGGATCCAAAAATTATATCATCAACATAAATTTGAATCAGAATTATGTCTAAATTTCTTACCTTTGTGAATAAAGTTTGATCCACTTTACCTCTTGAATACCCATTTTCAGTGAGGTATGAGCTGAGTCTATCATACCATGCTCGAGGTGCTTGTTTGAGCCCGTAGAGGGCTTTATTCAACCTGTACACATGGTTAGAATTTTCTGTACATTCAAATCCAGGGGGCTGTTCTACATACACTTCTCCCTTTATTAGACCATTCAAAAAAGCACTTTTTACGTCCATTTGCTGCAACTTTATTCCATAACTACTAGCATAAGCAAGAAGCAATCTGATAGCTTCTAATCTAGCTACTGGAGCAAAGGATTCTTCGAAGTCGACTCCAAATTCCTGATTGTATCCCTGTGCTACCAGTCTAGCTTTATTCCTTATAACAACTCCTTTTTCATTTTGTTTATTTCTAAAGACCCACTTAGTCCCAACCACAGCATGATCCTTGGGTCTAGGTACAAGATGCCATACATTATTTCTTTCAAATTGATTTAGTTCTTCATGCATGGCATTTATCCAAGATTCATCTTTTAAGGCCTCACCTACATTCTTCGGTTCAACTTGTGAGACAAGAGCTAGATTGTCCATTTCTTCAATATTCTTAAAATGTGATCGAGTTCTGGTAGGGTCATGCAGATTTCCAATAATACTTGATAAAGGATGATCCTTTAATGTTCTAACATTAATTAGAGGATTACCTTCATTTATACCTGCGTTGCCTCGATTACTCGATTCCGCTTGGTCTTCATTTGCTCTTGACTCTTCCTCTTGATGAACTTGTTCTTCTTTCTCTTCGAGAAATTTTCCATCATCCTTGTCCCTGCAATGTTGCTCGATTTCAGATTTTTCATTTAATTCATCAAATACAACATGAGGTGATTCTTCAACAGCTTGTGTTTTTAAATTTAAAACTCTATAAGCCCTAGAGTGAATAGAATATCCTAGGAATATAGCAGGTTCACTCTTAGGTTCGAATTTGTCCAAGACTCTTTTATCATTATTTTGCACAAAACATTTTGATCCAAAGACTTTGAAATGTGCGACAGACGGTTTCTTACCTTTCATTAGCTCATATGGAGTCTTTTTGGACTTAGATCTTACCATTGCTCGGTTCACTATATAACAAGCTGTATTTACTGCTTCTGCCCAAAACTTCCTTGGGAGTTCTCCTTCAATCAACATGGTTCTGGCCATCTCCACAAGAGTTCTGTTTCTTCTTTCCACAACTCCATTCTGTTCAGGAGTTCTTGGAGAAGAGAATTTGTGTGAAATACCTGTTGCTCTGCAGAAATCATCAAATTCAGAGTTATCAAATTCTCCTCCATGATCTGATATGATTGATGAAATGATAAACTTACCCTCTTGCTTTACTTTCTTAAAGAAGACCTGAAAATTTTCAAATACATCATTCTTGTGAGTTAGAAAGAACACCCAAGTAAACCTAGAAAAATCATCCACTAAAACAAATCCATATTTGCTTCCATTTACACTTGCTGTTCTAGTGGGTCCAAACAAGTCCATATGAATGAGTTCAAAAGGTTTAGAGGACTGATTTTCAAGTCTGGACTTAAATGACTTTCTAGTATGCTTACCTTGAGTGCATGCATTGCAGATTTTTTCATTTTGTTTAAATGATACATCTGGCAGACCATTCACCATGCTGAACTTTACTAACTTATGCATGACACTATAGCTAGCATGCCCTAGCCTACGGTGCCAAAGCCAAGCAAGTTCATTTTTATTCACAGCAAGACAGAGATTATTATGCACAGGATCATCTAAGTCCACCATGTACATGTTGTTTATTCTTTTTCTAATGAACTTAGTTTTTTCAGACTTCATATCAAGAATAGTGCAAGCATGGGATTCAAACACAACCTTATTTCCTTTATCACACAGTTGGCTGATACTTAGCAGATTATATTCTAGTCCTTCAACAAGTAAAACATCATCAATAGAGTTTGAAGGATTGTTGCCAACTTTACCTTTTCCAATGATTTTACCTTTATTGTTACCTCCAAACGTTACATGACCTCCATCTTTTTCAACCAAGAAACAAAATTTATCTTTATCGCCCGTCATATGTCTTGAACAGCCACTATCGAGATACCACCGGTTGTGCATGGCTTCAAGACATTCCTGCAATTCATTTCAAACAAGAGATTTTGGAACCCAAACACTCTTGGGTCCCATGAAACCACATGATTGTTCCAAATAGGATAACAAGCTCTTAGGAATCCATGCTTGTTTATATGAATGTTCTGGATTATGAACTTTCTGATTTCCTTGAAATCCTTTTTGATATGAGTTTATTGAACCTTTTCCATTATTATGGAAATGTATGTTATTGTTTGTATTCTTATTCCAATTACTGTGACTGGCCCATGAAGTATTAGACCATCTTGGCCAACTGATATGCATGGGATGCGTAGACGCACTACGATGATTGCATTGACTCCTCCACCCAGTATTCCCATAATACATGTTCTGATTTCTGGGATGCGTCGACTCTCCAAACCAACTGCGTCGACTCTTCCATCCAACGTTCCTATTGTATAGACTTTGATTCATGGACAGCGTCGACTCACCATAGGAGCTGCGTTGACTCTTCCGAGCATCTCTACCAGGATACCCTTTCTGTAATGCAGTATGCGTTGACTCAGTGTATACATTGCGTTGATGCAGTTGATTTACACCAGACTTTTGACTCTCAGATTTCCTATATGCATGCTGGTGTGATGATGATGATGAACTGAATGAAGATTTGTGCGTGTCAGCTGTTATTTTCTCCTTGCCTTTTCCCTTATTAATTTCACTAATCTTTATAGAGTTTCCTTGGCTTTTCTCAGATGTGTTCTGTTCTGAAACAAATGTGATAAGTTTGGTTCCTAGAGCCTTTTTCTTCATTGGATTAAACCCAAGACCCTCTTTTCCAACATTAACCTTTATCCCCATGACAGCTTCAAGATTGTCCTTTCCTTGGGTTAATTTCTCAAGTGAAGCTTGTTTGTTCTGATTTTCATTTTCCAACTTCTTTAAGCTTTCTTGGAGTTCCTGGTTTACTCCACAAATAGCTTCATACTTTTCTTCAGCAATTTTAACATCACTTTCCAATTTTTGCATTCTAAGTTTTAATTCATCATGCACTTTTAATAAAAATTCATTTTCCCTCTTCATCTCAATTAATTGAGCCTCGCTTTCTTCATTTTCTTCTAGAGTCTCTTTTAAATGAGTAATTTCAGCTTCAAGGTTTTTAACCTTCTCACTCAATGAGGTTTCCAGGTTAGTTTGACTTTTCTTTTTCTTGAGGGATTTGTTCTCTTTCTTCACATCTTCATATTTATCTAGAAGTTCATTAAAAGCATCTTCCCAATCACTACAAGTAAAATCTTCAAATGGAGATATTACCTCATCTTGGTCATCTCCTTTTGCCATGAAACATAGCTTTATGTCACCTTCATCTTCGGATGAACTGTTCTCTTCATCTTCATCCTTTTCTTCATCGCTCCAAGTACTTATCATAGCCTTGGGCTTCTTGTTCCTCCATTTTGGTTGACTTTTCTTTAAGTTCTCAGGACATTCAGATTTGATGTGCCCCTGCTTCCTGCATTTGTAACACACTACCTTGTCAGATTTTTTAAAATTTTTTGATTTAACTCTTGAATTATTTCTTGCCTGGGTTCTGCTACCCCTTGCAAATTTACCTTCCTTTCTTAGGAATTTCTTGAATTTCCTAGTGAGCATGGCAATTTCACTTGAGTCATCTTCGGACGAGGAAGATTGACTGTCATCTGAGTTCTCCATGCTACTAGGACCTGCCTTGAGAGCAAGTGGCTTCTTCTTCTTGAAATCTTCATCAATTTTTCTAAAATTTAACTCATAGGCTATTAGTGACCCAATAAGCTCATCAGGAGTTGTTGTGGGAAGATTCATGGATTCCTCTACAACAGTGACCTTAGTATGCCAAATTTGTGTAAGGGATCTAAGAATTTTCCTCACCAATTCATAATCACTATAGACTTTTCCTAGACCTTTAAGACCATTTACCAGCACAGTTAATCTAGCATACATTTCAGATATGCTCTCATCAGGTTTCATTCTAAAAGCCTCATATTCAGAAATTAACATGTTGGCTTTAGTTTCTCTTACCTCTGAGGTACCTTCGTAGATAACTTCAAGTCTGTCCCACATTTCTTTAGCACTGGCACATGATGATATTCGAGAAAATTCTTTCGGATGCAATGAACACTGCATAATATTCATCGCTTGCCAATTAATGTTGGATTTGTGAATCTGCTCTTTTACCCATAGCTCCTCATCTCCTTCGATCTGATAAGGTCCCTTGCTCACGACCCTCCAGATTTCGTGATCCTGCGCTCTTAAGAAAACTTGCATTCGATTTTTCCAATAAGAATAGTTAGCTCCATCAAAAAATGGTGGTCTATTAATTGCATATCCCTCTGGTATGAGACCTCTGTTCTCCATTAAATCTCTCTAGGTGGTTAAACCAAAATAAGAGAGCCTGGCGCTCTGATACCACTTGTTGAGTGTAGAGGATAGTCAAGCTAGAGGGGGAGGGGGTGAATAGATTGACCTTCACAAAATTTTATTATTAATCGGAGCAAAAGAAGATAACTAGATACAAATTCGATCAATTGAACTAATTCAATTTGATTGCGCCAATTTATAAATGTTCCTATTCATGCACCTAGCGTTGAGCTAATCATAAAAACAAATCACACCACAGAAGAACACTAAAGTTTTAAGGTGGTTCGGTCTCCTTGCAGAGGCCTACGTCCACCTCCTCACTAAATCAGTGAGGAATCCTACTGAGCGTTACAGCTTGGCTAAACTGAGGATCAAACTCCTCAACACAGTTGAGTGATCCAGCTCAACTACACCAGGATCTAGATCCTGAGCCGCTAGCGAACAGCTTGAAGGCACAAAAGCCTGTCCACTTCTGATCTCAGCATAATACGCTGGATCAGAAAAACCAACCTCTCTCAACAGAACAATCAGAGAGAGATAATTGTTAAGAGAATGAGTTCGACTGAAAAACAAACAACCTAAAACAAAGGATTCACACAACGGTGAAAAAGAAAAACTGATCTTCAGATATGAGGCACAATATACTCTTAGGACGTGCTTGGATCTCTGTAGGAAGTCTCTTCTCAGCAGATCGATCTTTGCTTCTCAGATTCACTGGATCAGCTTCAAGTTCTTCACAATCTTTCTCGCTGCTTTGCTGTGATGCTCTTCATCTTCAGACTCTTCTGCTCACTTCCCGCTCTATTTTTTTCGCCACTTTGATTTTTCTCCTCTTTTCTTTTTATACCTGTACGAAGCACGTTGACCACGATCTGTGAGTACCCAGTGGGCCCCTGCCTGATCGTCTTAGTGACTTAACCATCGTACGCTTCATGTCATGCTGGGTGCGTTGACGCAGGATGCTGCTGCGTCCACTCATCAGCTACTTGAAGCATTATTATGAACTACAGCGTCGACCCATTGAGTTGCTGCGTCGACTTTGCCAACGTTCTTCAGAAGCTTTACTTCAGATTGTTTGAACGGCTGCGTCCACGCTGCTTGTTCATAGCGTTGACGCATCAATGCATTACAGAAGCTGCCTTGTACTGATTATTGAACTGCTGCGTCCACGCTGCTTGATGATAGCGTTGACGCACTCGTTAGCACTTTGCCCTGTTTCAATCTTTCTTCAAGAAATACAAACACATTTAGCATACATCTGATCATGTTTGTCATCATCAAAACCAGATGGACAACACACTTGTGGTTTGTTTTTTCCTTATATGTTATTTTCTCTGCTGCGCTCTTTAGATGTTTGCTTAGGAGCGTGTGAGGGCTAATAGATTTGTGTTGTCTTGCTGAGTTCCTTCTAAGTATTTTCAGCACATTTCATCAACTGCTTTTAATTCTGCATACTTGAGCATTAGAGTTTTATTTGGGTGATATTTGAAGAGGGATACATTCACCCCCCCTCTGTATCCGGGCCTTGCACCCTATCATGGTTGAGGCTATGCAAACCCAGGCTCAGACACAGGCAGCACTTCAGGAGGCGGCTCTTGGCGCGGCATGTCGTCAAGAGAGCGACATTGATTTATATCAAAAGGAGAAGATGACTTCGACAAAGAGACCATCGGCACCATTTCACCTAAATGACAATGGCAAAAGAGTGATGGAGAATCCATCGCGATCGTTCGTGACAGAGAAGATCACGCCACCAGCAAGAGACAACGATAAACCAGAATGTAAACACTACGGCAAGCGACATGGCGGGGAAGTATGTTGGATCACCGCCGGCAGGCGTCTCCACTGTGGCGAGAAGGGCCACATGATCCGAGATTATCCGAAGATGATGCAGCCTGTAGCAGCTCAGCCAGTAGCAGCAGTAGCAGCGCCAGTAGCAGCTAGACCAGTAGTAGCGAGACCCGCTGGGAGACCCCGAGCGCCAGCTCGGGTGTTTGCGTTAGCTAGAGAGGATACTAAGCAGGCGGAGGACCTCACAAAAGGTACTATGAACGAACTCCTCGCATGAGAAGGCCACATGGGAGAAGAGATGAAGAAGAAGTACCCTCGATTGTTCGATATGTGATCTAAACTCCAAACTTCGAGGACGAAGTTTTCTTTAAGGGGGAGAGGGTGTGATGCCCTACGAATTTATAGTTTAGTATTTTATTTGATTAATAAAATCTATTTATTTTTACCTAAATATATAAATTACTAGTCTTATTAAATTTATTTACGCCATGGTAAAAAAAATTAAATATAAGAGAAAGAAAGATATTTAAAGTTAAAGAAGGAAAAAAAATTTTAAAAAAAGTTGAAGAGGCTAAATAACAAAAGGGGGTCTAATTGTTAAAAAATATGAAAAAAGGGGATAATTGTAAAATAAAAAAGGTCAAAAAGCAAAAAAAAATATAATTTAAAAAAAAGGTCGGCCGCCCACGCACGCATGCACGCGTGCGCGCGGGAGCGCCCAAGCGGGCGGGGGCCCGCGGGAGGTGCGCGGGCGCCCCCCCTCCACCGGCCGCTTAAGCGATCATCAAATAATTTTTTTTTAATTTTATTCTATTAAACCTCATTGGTCTAATCTCTTTTCTTTTAGTCAAAACCCCATGTGTCCTATACATAAAAAAGGATAAAAATATGGGATAGTCAAAAGAATGGGCTGAGTGGGATGGTGAAGCTTTGAATGTCAAATTCTCACTTTAATAACATTAAAATAAATGTTTAATCTCCACCCTTGATTTAAATCAATGGTTAAGATTGATTAGAGTAAAATCCTTATAAATAGACATGAGAGGGGCTTCATTTGCTCTTCTTGGAGGCTGACTACGTGAAGTGCTGAAGGAGAGGGTGTAGGGCTTATTAAGGAGGTATTTAAGCTTTATTAAGGTAAGGGATTTAGCATTAATCTTCTTGATTAACATGATTAGCATATTTAAAATAATTTAGGGTGTGTTAATTAGCATCTATAGAGATAATTAAATCCAAAGATCTGTATTTCACCATGTGTGATAACATCTAGTCGAATTATCATGAGATCATTAGTGTTAAGGCATGTGATAAATGGTAAAATCAAGTGATTAATACACTATAATTAGTAACGGTATATGATAAATTTTGAAAGTTTCCAGAATCAAGGGATCTGATATTATAAGCTCTTTGTAAAAATTTCAATGTCTGATTCAAATTATGTTCGCGTTTATAAATATTTTAATATTATCTTAAAGGTGTTTAATTATACTAAAAGTCTAAAGGGGTGATATAAAATCACCATAAATTGTAGGAATGCATCTTACTATGAGACCCACGTGTCAAAAAAGTTTTCTTATTTTTAGACCACGATATTTCTGTTAATCAATTTTTAATACATGATAAGAAAATAAATAATTATATAGAAATTATATAATATTCATAAAATTCTTACGATTTCACAGTATATTTATTACATTGTATGTGATGTATTATTAAAATATCAACAATTATAGATGTCTATAAGTGAACATATAGAATTTTCAATAAGTTATTAGAAGTATAAAATTATGAGATACATAGAAATACTTTATGAATAATTTTAAAACTTTACCAGAATAATTAAATGCATGTTAAAACTAATTTATTAAAATTTCACATTATTTTGATCACAGAATCTTGACTTGTATACTTTTTAATATTTGAACAAATAATTAAAAAATTGAATAAATATTAATATTCTGTGAAAATTCATTAGAATGTTACAAAACTGATATATGATATTTATAAGTTAATGTTTAATATATTTCAGGCATTGTGAACATTTTGAATAATTTTCTCTATTTAAAAGTTATAATTATAAATCTTAGAAACTGATATAAAATTCTAGAAATTTGAAATACTAAATTAAAAAAAGTGAAATTTCCCCTATATGATACTTCTGTCTAGAACAACATTATGTAAATTTTGAGTAATTATTTGATCATTGTGGATATATTTAGTTGACTTATTATTCATGATGCATTTTGTTATTCTATCAAAATATCAGTAATACATTGTGAAAAATAATGAAAATTTTCAGAAATGATATTTCTATTATAAATGATGGTTTAAAAAATTATTGTGATTTTCATAGTACTGTGGTTAAATTTAGTTAATTTTCCATGTATTGGAGAATTTAAATGGTTTTGGAAAAATTTGAATTTCTACATGAAAAATTCAAAAAAAATTTATGTGCGATATTACGTACAAATGTGATTTTCAGTGAAAGTTTAATGGTCTTCTAAATTTGGTAGCTAAATGTAGTCATTTTATGATGCATGTTGGAGTATAAATAATCCTGAAAAAATATAACTATTGTCTAAAAAATGATGATAATTTTCGATTTTGATCATTCTTGGAAATATATTAGTTTCCTAAAATTTCAATGTATTTTGAGTTCAGAGAACAGAATTAAAAATTTTTGATTTATAAATAGAATATAAATAATCCTGTAAAAATTATAAATAATGTCTGAAAAATTATGATAATTTTCTGTTTTGATTCTTCCTGTAAATGTATTGATTTCCTAAAATTTGAAGGCATTCTGATCTCTGTAAACAGAATTAGTAATTTTTAATATATATATACCCTTATATTTAGATAAGTTGAGAATTTCATAAATAAAAAAAGGGATTTTCAGTACTGACATATTTTATACTTAATGTTCACAACATGAATTTTTGAGTGGCATGTGTCTATTTCATATAAGTCATATATATATAATTATCGAACTATTATTACTGTCAAATGGACATTGCCACCATAGGGAGAGATTGGAACCAAGCCATAGAAATGCCCCTATGGGGAGGTTCACACTGTACTGGCCCCGAGGGTAACGGACATGAAATCTTGGAGGTGGACAAGTACCACTAGTTAAGGTGGAGAAGACTTCTCCCGGTTCTGCGGAGTAACCAAGACTCATCACTATTTTTACCTAGGTGATCGAGTACTGACTCACTGTCCTTCTAGTGGTGGTTTGGACATTGTGTCATGGCTATTTACCACTATTACTACTCACTGAATTGAAATTGAAACTATTGTTACTGTTTACTGAATTGATATTGAAACTACTGTTACTGCTTATTGAATTGATATTGAAACTACTGCTGTTGATCACTGAGTCGCTATTGAAACGACTATTACGGCTCACTGAATTAAAGTTGGAACTGCTATTACTGTTCACTGAATCGATATTGAAACGACTATTACAATTCACTTAATTGATATTGAAATTACTGTTACTGCTTATTGAACTGATATTGAAATTAATGTTATTATCCACTGAACTGTTATTGCATTTCATTGTTATTACACTATAAATGTTTACTGTTAATAGATCTCTAGTATATCAAATGGTGATTTGGAAAAGGTCAGATTAAATCTGTTTGGATCCTTTAACTATGCGTGAGACTTTACTCCGCCTTGTATTGGGATCATTCTATTGATAACTGAATCGAATTATATTGCATGGTAATGTTTACTAATGTTGAATGCTCATTTACTTTGTCATTGATATAATAAAGTTTTAATGTACATGCTTTATTTGTAAAATGCTAATATCATGATTTATGATCGTGAAAATTGAAATTGGGTTAAATGTATTAATCTCATGTGTTATCTAACTGAAATTATGCCTAAGAATGACTTATAAAATGAAATACCGTAAATCACTTTGGATATGTTCATACATGTTATGATTGGGGACTATGCCTAGTCTCTTACTAGGTCTATTCGTAGACTCACCTGATGCGCACCGACTAGTGTCGTTAAGAAAGTCGTGCCACAATTTCAAAATGTTCACACTCACTCACTTTAAAAGATTAGAAAAATCAAATTATATAGTGGTAAGCGGAGTCGATCCCACGAGGAGGAATAATCTTTATAGAACAAGTTGGAAAAACACCTTATGCTTTGAAAACCGAATTTTTTTTGAGTGAGATTGAAACTAAGGAAAATAAAGTGTAAGAAAACTAATTAAAGAATATGAGAGAGTTTAAGAAGAGAAATTGGAGGAGATAGAGAGAGAAACACAATTTCACAAATGATGAATTTCATTAAGATGATAGTGGAAAGTTACACTATGAAATAAAAATTACAACTTAGAAATATCAAAGAGAAAAGAGAAGAAAATATAGCTAATGGATGAAGAATAACGCCGCCTCCTTGCCAAGCCTTGGATGAAGATCGCCTCGCCTTGGATGTCGACGCCGTGAGAAGACTAATGGATGAAGATCCGCCTTGGGATATGAGAGGAAAAAGGGAAAGATAGAAGGAAGAAAAATTTTACTGTGACAACATGTGTGTGGTGTATTTTGAAAAGAGAGAAAGAGAGATAGAAGAAGAAGACTCGATGGAGAAAAAAAATACAGTGAAAAGAAATAGAACTAAAAATAGAGGTAGATTGAGAGAAGAATAACTTTAAAATCAGAAGGAATTATGAAAAGTGGAAAACATAAAAGTTGTAGAGATTGAGAAGATGAAGAAGATTGATGCAGACCTCAGAGACAGAAAACGAAAGGAAGATGGAGAAAAACAAGGATGAACAGGAGGTGGCCGCGGATGAATATTGCAGAACTCTAAAAATCTGAACTTTAGAAAATTGACTATAGCTTTAAAACGGTGAGGAATTGGAAGATGAGGTAGACGAAGAAGTTGGAGAACTTTTAAAAACCTACAATTTTTGTGAAGACAGCAGAGAGAGATGAGGATCAGAAGAGGGAGAAAAATGTTAAAGAACAGTGTTTGCAAAAATCGGATGAACAGTAGAAAATGTAAAACAGTAACTTTAGAAAATTGAGAATAGCTTCAAAAACATGAAGAATTAGAAGAAGGCTAAGAAGAAGAAGATGTAGATATTTGAAAATAGA
This sequence comes from Amorphophallus konjac, assembly GCA_022559845.1. Classification (NCBI taxonomy): domain Eukaryota; kingdom Viridiplantae; phylum Streptophyta; class Magnoliopsida; order Alismatales; family Araceae; genus Amorphophallus; species Amorphophallus konjac. Next base: position 294,841,576 of record CM040125.1, on the reverse strand, counting down.
AGAACTTTGATGAAGACAACAACTTGAAAAGATGAGAGGAAGATTGAGAAAAATGATGAAGAACAGAAAGTATGAAAATCGGGTGAACAGTATAAACCGCAGATAGAGCTTTGAAAAACAAATTATAGCATAAAAACAAGAAAGAATTAGGATAAGAGGAAGAAGAAGAAGTTGAAGAAGACTTAAAAACGGAGAACATTGATGAAGAACTTAACTGCAAAAGATGAAAGGAAAGGCTTCGAAATTAATCCCTAAGGAAGATCTCTAACCTGTTCTCCCCGTAACCCTGCGACCATGGCATCCTTTTATAGGGTTTTTGGTCTCACACGATCGTGGACTTCCCAAATCCACTCAAATCCAGGTTTTTAGCAATGAAACTTGATCCATTAGACTCCTTTCCATCCTTGGAGTCCTCCTTTCCTTGAATAAGGCTTGGGTAAGCTTGAAAATTGGAAGGAGACTTCGATCGGGAAACTACAGTTGCCGTTTCTGATTCAACTTTGAATAGCGACTTATATTGGGGCGTCCTTTCTTTAAATGACGCCTTAAGCTGGGGCGTCCTTTCCTGAAGTAGCGCCTCTTCAATCGGGCGTCAGTTTCCTTATTTCCTCATTTGCTATTTTCTTTATTTTTCGTAAAATAGGAATTGACGACTGTTCGTATGGGCATCCTTTCAATGATTAGCGACTGCATCTCGGGCGCTAATTCTTTTTTTATTTTTCCACTTTCTTCTTTCAAATGAATTGACGCCTGTGACACGGTCGCTTCTTGCTGAAGACGGGCCCTTGCATCAGTCGTTATTTAAATAGCGCATTGATCTAGGTCGCTGTTTCCTGAAAATTAAAATACCAATCTATTCAATTCCAAAATAATTGTGCCAATATTTAAATATTTCTCACATAGTCTTTTAAGCTCAAAAAGATGATAAAATGCATGAAGACTTAAATAATGTGTGAGAATGTAATTAATGCTCATGTTGCACAAATATACACAAATAATGCTCGAAGATGATGAATGTGATGTAAATTATGATGTAAAATATAGCACTTATCACACCCCCCAACTTACTCATTGCTAGTCCCTTAGCAATACAATTAAATTAAAATTTAGGACCCACAAGAGTTCACAAAGATCATACTCTTATATCCAGCTCTCCCTTCATAGAATCAACCAAAGATTAAGAATCCAGAATCATTAATGCTCATATTAGCCTTAGATTGAAAATTAAAGCACATGACTTAAGAATACAAAACAAAGTTCAATAGCACATGTGCATGTGTAATTCCAAATCTGCTGTTAAGACAATTGCATCCCCCATTTGTTATTATAAGTAAGTACCTTTCAACCCTGCACCTCTTAGATCAGAGCATTTAAGCATACTAACTTTTGTCTGCCTTTTTATTTTGTCCCTTTGGAACTTTTTTTTTTATTTGCACAATCATAATGCTGCACTACCCTTCACCTTTTTGCGCGAACCTCAACACATCTTAGGTGAAGCAGGCCCGGTTACTCAGATCAGGGGCATTTTTCATGGCGTGATCTTTCTATTTCATCATTTCTTTCTTCTTCAATAATATGCCTTTGCATTTTCTTCTTCTTTTTTTTTTCTATAGAACTTGGCAGAAAGCTTTTTCTTGAAATAGATCTCATCCTCAAGAAATGCAGAGTATCAGATACAGTTCCCAAAATAACAGAGGGCTTATCTTATTTTGCTTCATCAGAGTGCATAGTGAATATTTTTTCTAATAGTGCGCATGAACTTTAAAGAGATTCTTATATCAATTTTCCATGGCTAGATCGAACTTAATTTTCCTTCAACCTTCTCCCTAGCCTTTTCTAATCCAGAATTACTTTCAATTCAAGCATGAAACAATAAAACTCAGTCGAGAATTTCATCTGTTTCATTTTCATGCAAATTGCAATAATTTCATGTAAAAACCCTACCAAATTATATTATATGCAATGATGAAATTTTTCTCTCCCCCCAACTTAAATGACATTGTCCTCAATGACATGGAAGTTGAAATGAAAGAACAATGTAATAATAAAATTTGTTGAGTAGGAAAGAGACAACCTGGTGTGCGGGGCAGAATCTCCTTTGGCGATAACTTCCTCTCCTTGGCTTGAATCTAATAACTAAAACACACTGAAATAAAAGCATCAAATAATAAAAATCTTGGGTTACCTCCTAAAAGCGCTAAGTTTTCCGTCTTCAGCCAGACGCATGAAAAATCTTACTCCGGATCACTTAAAGCAATTGATTCTTTTAATAGCTGCTCACTTTCCACGTAAGGTTTTAATCGTTGACCGTTGACAGTGAAAATGTGACCATTTTTAGGATCCAAAATCTTAACAGCACCATGGTCAAAAACTTTAACAATAATGAACGGTCCATCCCATCTGGACTTTAGCTTACCGGGGAACAAACGCAGCCTTGAATTAAATAGCCAAACCTTTTGATTTTCTTGAAAACTCTTTCTGTGAATGTGTTTATGTTTTAGCTTTGTAAATCCTTGCATTTTCATAGGCTTCGTTCCTTAATTCCTCCAGTTCATTAATTTGCAAAGCTCGTTAGGATCCAGCTTGAGTTAAATCAAAATTAACTTGCTTAATGGCCCAATAAGCTCTATGTTCCAATTCTACGGGTAAGTGGCAGGCTTTACCAAAGATCAAGCGATATGGTGACAAACCAATGGGAGTTTTGAAAGCAGTCCTATAGGCCCATAATGCATCATCTAGTCTTTCAGACCAGTCTTTTCTATCTGGCCTAACAGTTTTATGCAGAATGTTTTTAATCTCCCGGTTTGACACTTCAACATGACCACTAGTTTGGGGATGATAGGGGATAGCAAGCTTGTGAGTGATACCATACTTACGAAGCAAAGCTCGGAATTGAAAATGAGTGAAATGAAAACCCCCATCACTAATCAGAGCCCTAGGACAACCAAACCTAGAAAAGATATTCTTCTTCACAAATTTCATAACCACCTTATGGTCATTTGTCATAGTAGCAATGGCTTCAATCCATTTGGACACATAGTCGACCGCCACCAAGATATATTCATTACCAAATGAAGATGGAAACGGTCCCATGAAATCTATTCCCCAAACATCAAAAATTTCAACCACCAGAATGGGATTCAGCGGCATCATATCTTTCTTCGAATTATTGCCCACGGCTTGACATCTCAAACATGATTTGGAGAATTCATAAGCATCCTTAAATAAAGTGGGCCAATGGAATCCACATTGTAATACTTTTACCGCAGTCTTCTTTCGAGAGAAGTGTCCCCCACAAGCTAAATTATGATAAAAATTCAATACTGATTGTTGTTCTTCCTCAGGGACACATCTTCTAATTATCTGATCGGGACCCATATGAAACAGCTCAGGGTCCTCCCAGCAATAGTGTTTTATCTTAGAAAAGAAGTGATCCTTCTCCTGCCTAGTCCACCCTCCCGGGATCTGACCTATCGCCAGGTAGTTGACAATATTAGCATACCAAGGAGTTGAAGAATGAGAGAGGGAAAGAATCTTCTCATCGGGAAAAGAATCGGACATTGGAGTACTTTCAGGGATCACTATCTTGGATAAATGATCAGCAACTATATTGGCTAACCCCTTCTTGTCTCTAATTTCTAGATCAAACTCTTGCAACAATAGAATCCATCTAATGAGACGGGGCTTAGCATCCTTCTTGGAAAGTAAGTATTTTAAGGCAGAATGATCGGAGTAAACAATAACCTTAGCCCCTAAAAGATATGATCGAAATTTTTCTAGGGTAAAAATAACAGCTAGCAGTTCCTTTTCCGTGGTGGTATAATTCAACTGAGCATCAGCGAGGGTGCGACTCGCGTAGTAGATTACCACGGGCTTCTTATCTATCCTTTGACCTAGGACAGCTCCAACAGCATAGTCCGAAGCATCACACATTATCTCAAAAGGAAGCGACCAATCTGGAGATTGAAGAATCGAAGCTTGAGTAAGAGCCGCTTTTAAAGAATTAAATGCCTTGAGACAAGAATCATCAAATGGAATGAGATATCTTTAACAAGTAATTGTGTGAGAGGGCGAGCAATGGTAGAGAAGTTGTGAATGAATCTTCTATAAAATCCAGCATGGCCAAGAAAGGATTTGATTTGCTTGACAGATGTAGGAGGAGGAAGATTGGAAATCAAGTCTACTTTGGCTTTATCGACCTCTGTTCCCCTTTCCGAAATCACATGGCCTAATACTATGCCTTCCCTTACCATAAAGTGGCTCTTCTCCCAACTCAGCACAAGATTAGCATCAATGCACCTCTTTAAAACCTGAGTCAAATTTTCTAAGCACCCCTCAAAAGAATCGCCAAACACCGAAAAATCATCCATGAAAACTTCCAAAGTCTCCCCCACCATGTCAGAAAATATTGACATCATACATCTTTGAAAAGTAGCAGGGGCATTACACAGTCCAAACGGCATCCTTCTAAAAGCAAACGTGCCATAGGGGCATGTAAAAGTGGTTTTTTCTTGATCCTCTCGATAGATAGCAACTTGATTATATCCGGAATAGCCATCCAAAAAGTAAAAATATTTTTGTCCAGCCAGCCTTTCCAGAATTTGATCAACAAATGGGAGTGGAAAATGATTTTTCTTTGTTACTGAATTTAATTTCCTGTAATCAATACAAACCCTCCATCCCGTCTATAATCGCATGGGCACCTCTTCTCCTTTTTTATTTGTAACCACTGTCAGCCCCGACTTCTTAGGAACCACTTGTGTCGGGCTAACCCATTTGCTATCAGAAATAGGATAAATTATCCCAGCATCTAACCACTTAACAACTTCCTTCTTCACCACCTCTTTCATATTTGGATTCAGCCGATGTTGCATCTCTCTACTCGGCTTGGCATTGTCCTCCAAATAGATATGATGCATACAAACATCTGGACTTATACCCTTCAAATCTGCCACACACCATCCTATCGCCCCCCTGTGCTCCTTAAGAACTTCTAAGAGTTTAGATTCCTGAGCAGAGGTAAGATTAGAAGCAATGATAATAGGCAAGGTATGATCTGGGCCTAGATAAACATATTTTAATGAATCCGGTAGAGGCTTAAGTTCCAAAATGGGTGGCTGATCAAGAGATGGAAGAATAGGTTCAGCTTGAAGTGGAGGGAGTGGTTCAACTCTAGAATAGGGTGCATAAGAAAGAGGTGAATCTTGAAGCAAACTACCTTCTTCAATCACATCCTCATTCATATCCGTATTTTCTTCAATTATTTCATCAAAAATATCAATGACATTACATTCTCCCTCATGATCCGGGTATTGTGAAGCTTTAAAAACATTCAGTGAGACCTTCTCTCCTCCAAAGGTAATATCCATCATCCCTGTGGCACAATTAATATTGGCATTCGCCGTAGCCAAAAACGGGCGTCCCAAAATGATTGGTGTATGTTTTAACTCTTGGGATGAGGCCATATCCAAGATTAAAAAGTCCACTGGGAAATAGCATTCATGAATTTTCACTATCACATCCTCCAACAAACCCTTTGGTGTCTTAACAGACCGATCTGCCATTTGAAGGATAATAGAAGTGGGCTTCAATTCTCCTAAATCAAATTGCTCATAAATGCAGGTGGGTAACAAATTAACACTAGCTCCAAGATCTAGCAAAGCTTTATCAAATGTCACCCCACCTATATCGCATGAAATTAATGTAGCTCCGGGGTCCTTCAACTTCTTTGGTAAAGAATTCATTAAAATAACACTAACATCTTCAGATAGACGGATCGTCTGTGTTGCTGCCTTCGGCTCCCTTCTTGATGTACAAAGCTCTTTCAAAAACTTAGCATACGCCGGCACATGTTTAATAGCATCTAAGAGTGGAATATTAATATTGACTTGTTTAAATAATTCCAACATCTCTTCTTGTTGGACCGGCTTCTTTTGAGCTTTTGGCTTTAATGCATCCGGAAAAGGGATCTTAGGAACATATCCTTGCAAACATTCATCAACCTTGACCTTTCCTTTGTCCATTGTCTTATCCGGCTTCTTTTTCTCTTGAACAATTATCGGCTCTTCTTCCTCATTATCACTTTCCCCTCGGGCATCTTGGCCTGAACTACCACCCACATCCTTAGCCTGATATGAATCATTAAGAACTTTCCCGCTCCTAAGGGTAGAGATAGCTTTGGCATTCTCGAATTGAGGAACGATAGGAGGGGGTGACTGAGGTTGATTGGGCTGATTTGGAGGGGGAAGAATAGGAGCCCTTTGCTAAAAACTCGGAGGTTGTTGATTGTGGGGATTAGCTATGGGTTGACTAGGTAGCTACCCAACATCTCTCCTCATATTACTAGCCGCCAACTGACCTATTTGACCTTCTAACTTAGCAATTGATTGTTGCTGAGAGAGAATAAGTTGCTAAAGTTGGTCAAATTTATCCTCAAAATGAGGCTGAGGGGGTTGAGGAGGCGGTTGATAAGGAGCTTGAAACGGGGTTTGAGGTTGATAATGATGTGATGGAAATTGATTATATTGGCCCTGAAATGATGAAGCTTGTTGATATGGGGCCTGAGCATGATGGAATGACGATTGCTGAAATGGAGGTTGTTGTTGTTGATTATGTTGAAAAGGATTTTGAAGATGTTGGTGAGACTGGTTCGGAACTTGAAAAGATTGTTTTGGAATTGAGGGATTGACTTGAGTAGATGGCCCTTGTTGTAATTTTCAAGAAACATTTAGATGATTTCTCCAGCCCGGGTTATAGGCATTAGAATATGGATCATAGGCAGGCTTAGAGACACCCTGAGCAGCAAAGACTTGTTCTTGGATAAACGGGGGAAGTTGGGCCGCTGTAGGGCAATCAATGGCAGCATGATTTGGGCTAGAACATAGAGCACAAAGTTCTTGAAGGTTGGAATCTGAGAAAGATTGATTTTGTTGGATAGAAGGAAAAGAAGGTTCTTGTTTATTCATGGATAACAATTGATCTAGTTTTTGTGCTACCAAATCGACCTTGTCCATCCTTTGCGCCAACAAGTCCACTTTATTCAACTTTTGAGTAAGCGTATTAATATCCATCCTATTCTCCAACTCTCCTTGACTTTTGACTTCATATAGCCCACCCTTCTTGGAAGGTCCAATCATCCTTTCATAAGAGGAAAGTGAAGCATGACTAATAGAGTTTTCACTCAACATCTCAAACAAATCATAGGTTTCATCCTCACTTTTACTCATGAAAGCCCCCCCACATGAGGCATCCACCATATGTCTATAATTTTCGGTTAATCCCTCATAAAAGGCTTGCACAATTTACCATCTAGATAGGCCATGATGGGGACATTTTCTTAATAAATCTTTCAACCTGTCCCAGGCCTCATGAATTTGTTCCCCAGAATTTTGTGTAAATCCAGTGATGGCCCTTCTCATTGTATTAGTCCTACCAATGGGGTAGAATTTCTTCAAGAACTCCTTTTGCATCTCTCCCCATGTGTCAATTGTTCTACCCAAGGCTCTCAACCAATATTTAACTTTGTCCTTAAGGGAAAATGGGAAGAGAGTAAGCTTAAGGGCATCATCTGAGAAGTTTTGAATTTTGGCAGTTGAACATATCTGGAGAAACTCATCTAGATGTTTATATGGATCTTCATTGGTATTGCCATAAAAGGATGGCAACATCTGGATGGTACTTGATTTAATCTCATAATGAACCGCCTGGTTCTGAGGTGCTTGAACATAGAAGGATGGTTGATATTGGTTCGGTATGAAATAATCCTTCATTTGCTTGGGGGCTTGTTGGTTTTGATTTTGATTCTCCATGAGGTTAGGTTGGGGTTGGGACTTAGAATGCACTAACCTTTCAACTTCACTAATGGGTCCTATCAAATGAGGGTGGAGGGATCTCCTACCTTGCATGCAATGCAAAAGGGCCCAAAAAGTAATGATGAATTTTTTTTTTCAAAATACAATGAATCCCTATATGAATGAGTTATGCAAATGCAAGGATTAACTATATGAATGATGATTTTTTTTTTATTTTTTATGAAAAACCTTCTAAGGGCACTCTAACTCCAAGGTACTTCGTGGTACAACCTGCCCGGCGTCCGTGAGGGAATCCACGGGTGCGAGGACTTATGGAGGTCTTAGAAATGAAATTTCAAGTCCAAAGAGACGGAATGCTCAATGGAGTGTCCTTCCAAATCCAAGAGGGGTGTAAAGATCCTAATGTCCTTAAGAAAGGGAAATAGATGAGAAGAGATTTTTTTTTTTTTTGCAAAAGATGTTGTGAATAAAGAATGAAAAACAAAAAGAACAACTAAATGCACAAATGCATGAAAGTAATACAACTAAGATGGAGATATGCTAGCATGATGAAAATTTTCTGTTTTATGACTTTTTAAAATTTTTCAGAATTTTTTAGAATTTTTCAGAATTTCACAAAAAGGACCTTTTCCTACGTATACTGACCTTTTAGCGACGCTTGATTTTCCTGGATTTTTCTGAATTTCTGCTTTCTGTGACAGATCTGGGCTTTAGCGACGCTTCATGTGACAGATTTTTTTTCTTGGAATTTCAGGTCTGAATTTCTTTAAATTTTTTGATTTTTTTATTTTTCCTGCAAAATAAAATATAAAAATAAGTAAAACTATATACAAAACAAACACAATGAATTTTCCAACATAAAAATTAATTTCCTCCCCAGCAACGGTGCCAAATATTGATGCGCACCGACTAGTGTCGTTAAGAAAGCCGTGCCACAATTTCAAAATGTTCACACTCACTCACTTTAAAAGATTGGAAAAATCAAATTATATAGTCGTAAGCGGAGTCGATCCCACGAGGAGGAATAATCTTTATAGAACAAGTTGGAAAAACACCTTATGCTTTGAAAACCGATTTTTTTTTGAGTGAGATTGAAACTAAGGAAAATAAAGTGTAAGAAAACTAATTAAAGAATATGAGAGGGTTTAAGAAGAGAAATTGGAGGAGATAGAGAGAGAAACACAATTTCACAAATGATGAATTTCATTAAGATGATAGTGGAAAGTTACACTATGAAATAAAAATTATAACTTAGAAATATCAAAGAGAAAAGAGAAGAAAATATAGTCAATAGATGAAGAATAACGCCGCCTCCTTGCCAAGCCTTGGATGAAGATCGCCTCGCCTTGGATGCCGACGCCGTGAGAAGACTAATGGATGAAGATCCGCCTTGGGATATGAGAGGAAAAAGGGAAAGATAGAAGGAAGAAAAATTTTACTGTGACAACACGTGTGTGGTGTATTTTGAAAAGAGAGAAAGAGAGATAGAAGAAGAAGACTCGATGGAGAAAAAAATATAGTGAAAAGAAATAGAACTAAAAATAGAGGTAGATTGAGAGAAGAATAACTTTAAAATCAGAAGGAATTAGGAAAAGTGGAAAACATAAAAGTTATAGAGATTGCGAAGATGAAGAAGATTGATGAAGACCTCAGAGACAGAAAACGAAAGGAAGATGGAGAAAAACAAGGATGAACAGGAGGTGGCCGCGGATGAACATTGCAGAACTCTAAAAATCTGAACTTTAGAAAATTGTCTATAACTTTAAAACGGTAAGGAATTGGAAGATGAGGTAGACAAAGAAGTTGGAGAACTTTTAAAAACCTCCAATTTTCGTGAAGACAGCAGAGAGAGATGAGGATCAGAAGAGGGAGAAAAACGCTAAAGAACAGTGTTTGCAAAAATCGGATGAACAGTAGAAAATGTAAAACAGTAACTTTAGAAAATTGAGAATAGCTTCAAAAACATGAAGAATTAGAAGAAGGCTAAGAAGAAGTAGATGTAGATATTTGAAAATAGAAGAACTTTTATGAAGACAACAACTTGAAAAGATGAGAGGAAGATTGAGAAAAATGATGAAGAACAGAAAGTATGAAAATCGGGTGAACAGTATAAACCGCAGACAGAGCTTTGAAAAACAAATTATAGCATAAAAACGAGAAAGAATTAGGAGAAGAGGAAGAAGAAGAAGTTGGAGAAGACTTAAAAATGAAGAACTTTAATGAAGAACTTAACTGCAAAAGATGAAAGGAAAGGCTTCGAAATTAATCCCTAATGCAGATCTCTAATCTATTCTCCCCGTAACCCTGCGACCATGGCATCCTTTTATAGGGTTTTTGGTCTCACACGATCGTGGACTTCCCAAATCCACTCAAATCCAGTTTTTTAGCAATGAAACTTGATCCATTAGACTCCTTTCCATCCTTGGAGTCCTCCTTTCCTTGAATAAGGCTTGGGTAAGCTTGAAAATTGGAAGGAGACTTCGATCGGGAAACTGCAGTTGCCGTTTCTGATTCAACTTTGAATAGCTACTTATATTGAGGCGTCCTTTCTTTAAATGACGCCTTAAGCTGGGGCGTCCTTTCCTGAAGTAGCGCCTCTTCAATCGGGCGTCAGTTTCCTTATTTCCTCATTTGCTATTTTCTTTATTTTTCGTAAAATAGGAATTGGCGACTGTTCGTATGGGCATCCTTTCAATGATTAGCGACTACATATCGGGCGCTAATTCTTTTTTTATTTTTTCACTTTTTTCTTTCAAATGAATTGACGCCTGTGACACGGTCGCTTCTTGCTGAAGACGCGCCCTTGCATCAGTCGTTATTTAAATAGCGCATTGATCTAGGTCGCTGTTTCCTGAAAATTAAAATACCAATTTATTCAATTCCAAAATAATTGTGCCAATATTTAAATATTTCTCACATAGTCTTTTAAGCTCAAAAAGATGATAAAATACATGAAGACTTAAATAATGTGTGAGAATGTAATTAATGCTCATGTTGCACAAATATACTCAAATAATGCTCAAAGATGATGAATGTGATGTAAATTATGATGTAAAATATAGCACTTATCATCACTCTGTTGAACATTTTCAGGAGAAGCGGTAGAAGAAAGAGAGGAGTGATCTCGCAGAGTTCTGACCGCAGCTTGGATTTACTACGTGTTATTGTCATAGGTAGTTAAGAAAAAAATTTATGTGTGAAATTTGGTTATGTAATAAATGACTTGTTAAATTTTTAATCTTTATTTCGACCTATGTGGATGAAGTCTTTTGACTGTAAGCTGACTGATTCAGTAATTTCATTTCCGCTGCAATGATATCTCAATGTTTATGTGTAATTCTCTACCGTAATTGTACCGTGGGGTTGTCCCACTGTGACGTTCCGATCGGAATCCGACGTGAGTCTTTAGGACTGGACCAGGTTTACGAGTCGGGACGTGATAATATCCCTCATAGGCAGAAGTCCTTCAGGGAGGTCCTCCAGGAAGACATCAAAAAACTCTCGTAGGATCGCAGCTATCTCTGGGGGTGCTCATCATCAGACCCAGGAGCGACATCCTGTACTCCTCGGACAACAACGGCAAAGATAGGGCTACCCCCTATCACCTCTTGCTCCATCTCTCGCGGGCTAATCATCATTAACCTCCGGGGTGGGAGGTTTCCTGTGCTAGGAGCAGTCGAAGCGGTAGTAGCCCGCGCAGAGGATGAGGTGGAAGGACCGACCGTCCCTTGACTAGGAGGGGTCAAAGTGCTGGGACCGGCTGATCCTCAGACAGAAGGATCCTTCAGCTGAGTGGGGTGCAGGGTGATCCTATAGTCCCCGTGGTCGAATGTACAGGTGTTCGACCGACCTTGAAGAGTGGCATCCAGATCAAAAAGCCAATACTACAAGAAAAAGTGGTATTTCACACAAAAATTTTAGACGGATTAATTTCCGTCGCACATCCATCTGTAAATTCAGATTGATATATTTTGTCTCAAATTCCATATGTATTTGGGACAGAATCACACCGTCTGAATATCCGTCTGAATTTACAGACGGTTATTCAGACGATAATTTTTAAGTCTGAAATTAGAGACGAATATTCAGACGAATAAAATTATGTCTGAAATTTAAGACGGAAAGTTTATCCGTCCGAAGTTCCATCTCAAAATTTCACTCCTGCCACATTCGACACCCCCATTTCCCCATTTCCCCCACCCTCCCTCTCACTCTTACTCCTTCTCCTCCGTCGTCCCCGTCGGAGCCGCCGTCACCCTCCTCCCTCTCGTCATCGCCGCCGCCGTCCGCACCGTCTCCGCCGGCCTCCGTCATCACTGCCGCCTACGTCCGTCATCACCGCCGTCGCCAACCTCCGTCATCGCCGCCGCCGCCGTCCTCCTCCCTCTCGTCGTCCGCGTGCGCCTCCTCCCTCTCGTCGTCGCCGCCGCCTCTTGTCATCGCCACCGCTACCAGCCTCTCCGGTAAGTCCCATCCTCCTTCCCCTCCCCCTCCCTCGCCGGCGCCAGTGCCATTTTTTTTTGGGATCATCGGAGGGGTTCAGGAAGGGTACGTGGGGGGGGGGAGGGGGAGGAGGAGGTCGCCGGTGGGAGGGTATGAGGGGTTCAGGGAGGGTGGGGGGGAGGCGGAGCTCGGAGGGGGAGGGGGACCTTGCCAGTGGGAGGGGAGGAGGGGTTCAGGGAGGGGCGACCGGTGGCAGGGAGGGGGAGGGGGGGAGCTCAGAGGGGGAGGGAGGTGTCCAGGGAGGGGCGACAGGTGGCACGGCGACTGGTGGCGGGGAGGGGGAGCTCTGAGGGGGAGGGGAGGTCATCGGTGGGAGTGGGTTCAGGGAGGGGGGAGGTCGTCGGTGGGAGGGGAAGGGGGGTTCAGGGAGGGAAGGGGGGGAGGGGGAGCTCGGAGGGGGAGGAGGAGGCCTCCTCTGATCTCAGATAATCGGGCTAGGCCTCCTTTGATCTCATCATGCCCTTGTTTCTCAACTATACATTTTGCAGAATGGGTAGGATTTCCAGCAGAGGTAGATTGCTTGCCGATTGAAATAATATGAAGGCAAGTTTATGTTAGCCAATCCGATTCCTAATTTTTGGAACCATATTATAGGGCTATTTTTTTTCCTTATGCGTCTACATGTTTGTGAAATATATTATGAATTATTCAATGCCATCCGATATCCTTCATATGGACTATGGTGTATTCTGGGAATCATCTCAAAACCCTATGACGAGGGTTCTTCAGGAATGATGGAAGAACATGAGTAGTAGAGTAGATTAGAATGCTTTGAAAGAGTGGTGACTTGATCGTCCCGTCTGTCATTTTCTGAATTTTAGACATGGTGGTTCAACTTCACAAATTGTACTTTCGCATACACAGCTGCTCGAAGGAGTGCCAGCGATTGGGACTGTAGATAAAATTAGACACTTTAGGTCTTATTGCACTCATGCGTTAAGACGTCATATATATGAATCTGAGATTCAGAGATGTTTACTATGAAATTTGTCGTCCACCAGTGTTTGAATGGAGTGCTTTTTACCACTGCCTTCCTAACAAATACACCTAAACCACATCTGTGACTCAACTAGCATAACAGTCCTTCTGGAAGCCTCATTGCAACTTGACTACTGATAAGAAAAGAACTTAACTGCGTTCATATATGTCATTCTCGGTAGAACCCTTCTTGCAGATTTTGTTAGGTTAGGCCAATATATCCTCTCGCCATTTGCTGGGAAGAAGTAGCTCTATACATTTCTATTCTGATAATTTATAATCTAGATAGATATTTAATTTGTGTAATTTTTATGTATAATTAATGTGTGGATCCAAAAATAGATCTGTATTTAATTTTTATTTTGGAGTATACCACTTTAATTTCCTAGTTGTTACTTATGCTAATGAGAAAATGCAATTCCCGGGACCTAAATTGTCTGAAGAGGATAAAGTTTCCTGTGAACTTTCTCTGCACCCAAGGCACCTATAACAAATGAAGCCACATCTGATAGAGGGCTTCAATTTCTTGGTGAGAAACCTAGTGGGTGATAATCCTGGAGGCTGCATTCTGGCACATGCACCTGGGTCAGGAAAGACGTTCATGCTCATTAGCTTTAATCAAAGTTTTTTGACTAAATATGCTTCTGCACGGCCGTTAATCATTCTTCCTAAAGGAATTCTGCCAACATGGAAGAGAGTTCCATCATTGGCAAGTAGAAGAACTTCCTTTGTATGACTTCTACTATATTAAGGCTGACAATAGATCTCATCAGCTCGATGTTCTTCAAAAATGGGAGGAGAACATGAGTATTCTTTTCTTGGGCTATAAGTAGTTTTCTAGAGTTGTGTGCAATGTAAGACACGAGATAGGGGCTGCATGTCAGGAGAGGTTACTAAAGGTCCCTAGCCTTCTCATTTTAGATGAAGGCCATACTCCCAGAAACGAAGACACAAATATTCTTTCTACGCTAGAAAAGGTGCAAACTCCCCGTAAGGTGGTTCTTTCAGGGACCGAGTTTGAGAATCATGTCAAATGAATTTTTAATATATTGAATCTAGTGCGTCGTAAGTTCTTGAACATGGACTCATCACGAGATGCCATGAGACGTATCCTGAGTAGAGCATCTATATCAGGTGGCACCTGAAAGTTGATGCAGAGGCAGCTTTCTTTGATATAGTGGAAGAAACATTGCAAAACGATGATCATTCTAAAAAGAGAATTTCTATGATAGAGGACCTTCGAGAGATGACCGGAGATGTCTTGCATTACTACAAAGGCGATTTCTTGGATGAGTAGCCAGGACACATTGATTTCACTATGCTATTGTGTCTGAGTCCCAAACAGAAAAAACTTCTAGGAGAGTTCGGGAGATATGAGTTGTTTAAGAGAATTGCTGTTGGTAGTGCATTGTACCTATATCCATGTTCGAAAGATTGTGCTGATTATGCTTTTGGAGACCGGAGTGTCATGAAAGTGAAAGATCAAGAGATTGATAATCTTTTGGACTCCATAGACTTGAAAGATGGAGTGAAGATAAAATTCTTTCTGAACATTTTGTCAATCACAGACTCTACTAGAGAGAAAGTGCTTGTATTCAGCCAGTACATGTTCCACTTAGTGCTTGTAAATACACTTAGTTTAAAATTAAAGAAGTCAGGGTCCGGGAGTCTAAAATCTGAAATACCGGTCTGATCGGCGTGCCGATTGTTCCAACAGGACCTGGGAGATAAAAGTGACTTGTGGGAACTGACGGAATCCAAATCGGATACCTGGTTTGGGCCCAGCGCTCAAAAGTATATTTTGTAAATGCACTTAGTTTAAATATAAAGAAGTCGGGTTCTGGGGCCTAAAATCGGAAATACCTATCTGATCGGCGTGCCGATCATTCCAACAGGACCTAGGAGATGAAAGTGACTTGTCAGAACTGACGGAATCCAAATCGATATCTGGTTTGGGGCCAACGCTCAAAAGTGTATTTTGTAAATACACTTAATTTAAAATTAAAGAAGTCGGGGTCCGGGGGTCTAAAATCTGAAATACCAGTCTGATCGGCGTGCCGATTTTTTCAACAGGACCTGGGAGATAAAAGTGACTTGTGAGAACTGACGGAATCTAAATCGGATACCCGGTTTGGGCCCTGCGCTCAAAAGTGCAGTCTCTAAATATAATTAATTTAAAATACTGATGACAACTAGGTTTGTTGGGGTCTATAAAATCTATGCAATTATCGATTTCATATTATGTTTGATTTCAATTTATGTAATGTAATAAAATATTTAATTTATCTTCGCACTAATTTTTTTATCTATTAATGAATGTTATTATTTTTTTAATATAGGAGGATCCTTCTGCGGACGGCGGCAGAGGAGATGAGCAGGGCAGGGAGGAGGATATGGACGATATGGAGGATATTTGATCAGCAGGGGATTCGTGTTGAGTTTCTTATTATGTGTTTTATTTTCAGTACGTTTCTTATTAGTTTGATTTATATTTGATGTAATTTTAACAGGTTTTTAAAATAATTTTATATTTTTTAAAAAAATTAATGGAAATTTTTTGGATGGATTTTTAGACGGGTCCGTCTGAAATTTCAGACGGAATTACGGATGACCATTTCGCCGTCTGAACGTACAATCCCAAATACCGTTGCATATCCGTCTGAACATACCTTGTCCGTCTGAAATCCCAGACGGAATTTAGACGGAGCCGTCTGAATTTTGAAACGGAAATAGGGACGGTAATAAGCCGTCTGAGATCGTACATCTGACATTTCAGACGTCTATTTCACACGGAAAATCTTCCGTAGAAAATTCACACAATATTTGTGACTGAATTAATTCTGTCCGAAAATTCTATTTTCAGACGATATTTCACACGAAAATATTTTCGTGTGAAATTTGAGACGGAATTTGTGACCGAAATTAAATCTGTCTGAAATTTGTAACCAAGAATATGAGACGGCCTATTTCCGTCTGATATTCGTCTGAAATTCGTTACAAAAGTGTCTTCCCACGGAATTTCAGACGGATTTCAGACGAAAATTGGCCGTCTGAAATACCACCTTTTCTGGTAGTGCAAGGCCTACCTAGGATAATGCTACCCACCTCCATAGGTAACACATCACACCAGATCTGATCATGGTAAGCCTGGAACTGCAGTGGCACCAGACATCGCAGTCTGACCGGGATGGAAGTAGAATCCACCCAAGAAACTCTATAAGGTGGAGGGTGATCCACGGGCGTCAAACCTAGACGTCTAACAGTGCCCGTAGAGATAGTGTTAATGCAACTCCCGCTATCTATGATCACCTTGCAGGCATTTCCTCCCAGCCTACAAAATGTATGGAAGATGGTGGTACGACACCAGTCGTCACTCACCTGAGGCTAGGTTAGGATGCACCTGACTACACCCAGTTGTACATCACCCTGATACTGGGTACCTGAGACATCAACTGGCTCTCCCTCCATCAGTTCATCAAAGAACTCCTCCGCTAAGTCCTGATCAGCCTCGTAACTGATCGGCACTAGCTTGGGTGTGGGGTCGCTGGTAGAGGGATCAGAGATGACAAGCGACTCCCGAGTGGGACACTTGACCGAATAGTGGCCAACCCCACCACACCTATAGCAAGTTCCATGTGTCCCGAAGCCCTGGGATGTTCCACCAACCATTGGCTTCTTACCCTTGTCCACAAGACGGACTGGGGGTGTAAGAAGTAGGGGTCGAGTCGGCACGGCGGGCGGGGGAGGTCTAGGGGCAGGGACGGGTGCCTGCTGGCAAAGGGGACGATCCCTCGGAGGGAGGGGGTGCCTAGGAGCAGCGAGGTCATGGAGAAGGGGTTCCTGGGTGCGGGTCGCAGGCCACCTAGTGTAGGAACCAGGCGTGGTCCTAGGATCAGGCAAACACGGATAAGTGACCCCCTAGCGCGAGGTAGGAGCAAACTCCGCCTCAAATTGCTCCACCTCGAGGGTAACCGGATACGCGTCTTCCAACTTGGTCACTTTGCGGCGGAAAAGCTCATACTGTAGGTGTGGCCGCAGACCACGTCGAAAATGAGAAACAGTCAGGGAGCTTTCCTCCGTGGCGTCACATCGTAGAAAGTACTCATCGAACTCGACGATGTAATCGGAGACTGACCGATCTCCTTGGGTGAGACTCTGCCATTTGTCTATGAGACGCCGGCGGTATGTGGTAGGAAGGTACTTCTTTCTGAGTTTGTCCCTCATCTCATCCTACGTCTCGACCTGGGTCTCCTGACGATGAAATAGCAGGTTCTCCATGTTCCTCCAATAAGTCTGTGCCTGCCCTAGCAGTTTTATTTTGGTGAACTTGACTTTCCGGTGGTCTGTCATCTCAAACCACTCAAAATATCAGTCCATGTCGGCCTCCCAATCAAGATAGACCTTCGGATCTAAGGACCCGTCAAACGTAGGAGGGTCTGCTCGCACAGTCCTCAGGACCCGCTCGTCCTCATCATCTCTCTATGGTTGGTGACCATGACGGCGTCGGCCATTTCCCCCATAATCATTATCGGACTCGTAGTCCTCAACATCGAGGGCACGTGGCTATCGCTCCTCAGCCTTAAGTGGAGCGTGCTGGGCAGTAGATGCCTGAGGGGCCAGGACAGCTCCGGGGAGCTCCTGGCGGGGGACTCTCTCCACACTCTCCATCTTCCAACCAGACCTTGGATAGATCAGTCAGAAACCTGAGCGTGGTCCTCCATGGCCTTGAAACGGCTCTCCATACGCTCGGTATGCTCCCTAAGAATTTGGTCGGACCTCTCCCTATGCTCCCTAAGAGTTTGGTTGGACCGGTCCACGCGCTCCATGAGTAGAGGCACCAAGTCCTCCAGTGATCGGCCTCTCTGGTTGGCACCTCGGGGTTCACCCATAGTGTCAGGACGATGGTACTGGGCACCTCCATAGGTGGGCATACAATGGGACCTAAATGGAACTAAGGGGTGACTCACTACGACCTATAAGGAAGGACTAATGCAAATGACGGACAACCTAGACTCCAATATCTGATACGAGGCAGAGGTTTGATCCAAAGATCGCACTCACGCAAGTGTGCCCCTTTCCCAATAGGCGTAGTCTATCATTCCGGGGACACCTTTCGATACACCAGATGAGATGGAGCACCTTGAACCGACTACCCTAGACTCAAACCGGCTCTGATACCAATTTGATGCGGGACGACAACGGGACTCGACTTGGACTTGTTGCGACCTTGGACTCTATAGGATGACGCGACTAAAGAGACGACGCGACCAGCAACAACACTACAATGCGGCACCTAAAGAGCTCCAGAAGAGGCGAACATGCCCCAAACAAGAAGCGCTAACTCACAGTCATCCCCGACGAAGGAAACGCGATGATCTGCACGGTTGGAAAACTGGGTTTGAGTCTCGGGTGGTCGGCTCACTCTCGTGCTCGGAACGAGTCATGGGACGGGTCTCGCACTCACAACTCACAGCGGTGATTGACTTTGACTAGTTATGAAATTAACTACTCACATGCAACGGCAGTAAGAATCTATACTAGCTAAGCAAGTAAGACATGGTGGGTGGCGAGTGTACCTCCATGCTCGGGGCGTGGGGAAGACTTCCCGGCCGAGAACCGTCACTCCCGGTACAATAAGTAAATTTATTACAGCATGAAAATTACGGCCCACTCCATTAAGGGAGGTAAAAGGCCACAACAGCGGTCCAGGAGCGCCGTTCCAGGGTTGACGGGCAACAAGGCGGCGGGTTCCGGGCGGCGGCGGGCAGCGGCTTCGAATCTGCAATTTCCAGCCTACAGGATAGCCAACACGGGCGTCCGAAAGGACATCGGTCTCCTGGGATTTTCTGAAGGTGGCAGTGCACGGGGACGGTGGCGGAAGGTCCCTGGTCGACTCCCAGGAGTGGCGGTTGCTGAAGCTATCCCAAAGTATTTGTTCTAGAATTATCCGGGGATCCCTTGTTGCTGGCCAGTCTCGAAGTAGAAATGCGTGCCTCCACAAAAATGGCCGGCACGACTAGATCCGAAGTCGGATCTGAGCGTGGTTAGCTCCGTTGGAAAGAGGACTCAAAGATCTTCAACATACTAGAATCTCAGATCCATCCAACAGCGAGATTAGAAATGAAAATAACTACAAACTAACTGAGTTCTCTATCCCGGAACACAGAACAGATAGGGCAGAACAGGATCTGCCTGTTCAAGTAGTTTGACCAAAAATCAAATGACAGATTTAGGACCTATGATTTTTATGGTGGAAAGGGGAGAGGGTGGTGGTGACGTACATAATTGTTTTGTATTTGTCTGACAACGTTTTGGGGATGGGAAAAATTGACTACCACATACTATCCCGAACATCTGCCCACATGCAGACTGTGAGGAGGAAAAATAAATGAATGGGAAGAGGCCTAAACGGGCTCTGATCTGTGTGGAAATTAAATGGGAGTGGTGGACGATGGGAGGAACCTACCCTGAAAATCTCATCATGATCCGACGGTTGGATCTCCCGTACCAGCCCTTTTACCGCGCTGCTGTCCAGAAACTTCAAATTTCAGGGCAGCAGGTGGATGTCGGGATGTGGTGGCTTGATGGCGGCACGAACGGCGGCGGTGATCGTTTGCAGCAACAAGACGAAGAGGAATAGAGGAAGATCTACTAGGGATCTTAGGGTTTCAGCCCTAGATCTGAAGAAATTTGGAGGAGGAAGAAGAAGAAGAACAAGATAGGGAGAGGGGAGGTGCGCCCAAGGCCCTTTTTTCACAATAATTCTTCATGAAAATTAATCAAAATACAACAAGAGATATTAAATACTCAAACCCTAGACCTAGTCAAATGATCTAGGATACCCTTGGTCAAGGGGGTATAATGGAGAAATAGGATAAACAATGATTAATCAATTCCCCATGTGGAGACAAAAGAGGGGGCGCCCCTCTCTCCAAAGTCAACATAAGGGGCTTTGGTTTATTTAATCCCTTTGGACCAAATTAATTCCCCCTTGGACCAAAATAAATCAAAAATATAAATACATGGTTAATTATTCTTTCATTGACCCAATATTAAAACCTAAAATAATACAAACCAAAATACAACCTAAATACATGCTAAATACACACCAAATATGACCAAATACATATAAAATACCAATACGTATAAAAATATGTATTAAAGTATCAAGACTCCGGTGGAGACTCCAGACTGTGTCCCAGCCGCAAAGAGATCGGTGTCGATCGAGTCATGTTGTGTGTTCGATATCGGCGGCTCGCTAAGTTGAGCCGTACTCTGGCTCTGGTGTCCTCACTTACTTCTTTAATTTTAAACTAAGTGCATTTGAAAAATACAATTATGAGCGCTGAGCTCAAACTGGGTATCCGATTTAGATTCCGTCAGCTCTCCCAAGTCACTCTCATCACCCAGGTCGCGTTGGAATGATCGGCATGTCGATCAGGCCAGTATTTTACATTTTGGACCCCCGAACCCCTAGTTATGTGAATTATTTTAAATAAAGTTAGCTTTGAAAACTAACTTAATTTTGATTTGAGTAATTTGAGCGTCGAGCACAAACCGGGTATCCGATTTGGATTCTGTCAGCTCTCATAAGTCACTTTTACCTCCCAGGTCACGTTGGAATGATCTACAAGCCAATTTGATTAGTATTTTATATTTTGAACCTCTGAACCCCTAGTTCTGTGAATTGTTTTAAACTAAGTGAGCTTTGAAAACTAACTTAGTTTCGAATTGAGTAATTTGACCGCTGAATCCAAACTGGGTATCCGATTTAGTTTTCGTCAGCTCTCCCAAATCACTCTCATCACCCAAGTTGCGTTGGAATGATCGGCACACCGATCAGGTCAGTATTTTACATTTTGGACTCCCGAACTCCTAATTATGTGAATTATTTTAAACAAAGTTAGCTTCGAAAACTAATTTAGTTTTGAAGCGTCGAGCCCAAACTGGATGTCCGATTTGGATTCTGTCAGCTCTCACAAGTCACTTTTATCTCCCAGGTCACGTTGGAATGATCTACACGCCGATTTGATCAGTATTTTACATTATGGACCCTCGAACCCCTAATTATGTGAATTGTTTTAAACTAAGTTAGCTTTAAAAACTAACTTAGTTCCGAATTGAGTAATTTGAGCGCTGAATCCAAACTAGGTGTCCGATTTAGATTCCGCCAGCTCTCCCAAGTCACTCTCATCACCTAGGTCGCGTTGGAATGATCTACACGTCGATTTGATCAATATTTTACATTTTAGACCCCCGAACCCCTAGTTATGTGAATTGTTTTAAACTAAGTTAGCTTTGAAAAGTAACTTAGTTCCGAATTGAGTAATTTGAGTGCCGAGCCCAAATCAGGTATCCGATTTAGATTATGTCAGCTCTCCCAAGTCACTCTCATCAGCCAGGTCACGTTGCAATGATCGGCACATCGATTAGGCTAGTATTTTGCATTTTAGACCTCCGAACCCCTAGTTATGTGAATTGTTTTAAACTAAGTTAGCTTTGAAAACTAACTCAGTTCTGAATTAAGTAATTTGAGCGCCAAATCCAAACCTGATTTATTCCTATATCAAATAGGGTCTTGTTACTTTGAATCTAAATTCATGTATATTCATTGATTGTAGAATTGAGTAATTCTGCCAAAATAAAAATATAATAAACACTCACCTGAGGGGGCTGTGCCGTGGTCGTGGATCCATGAGGGAGAATTCCCACCTGGGAGTGGAGGCTAGTGAGTGACTGCAACATGCGGCCCTCCTGGCTCGACATCTCCTCTCGGACAATGTCTCTAACCTCGCTGGAAGAAGTACTGGTGCCGGGTGGGGGCATCCTAAAGGCATTGCTACTGGTCAGGGCAGCACCTGAACTCGCACATGATGATACCACCAGGCCAGTCTCCAGGCTCTGCCCAAAGCCATATAGCCGGCCTTTCTTCGGTACGCCAACTGCTGCCACCCATGGCGCCAGATCTAACTCCGACTGTTGTGCATCTCCCTCCCCGTACTTCTCTGTCAATTGTCTGCTATATGTTTCCTACAAATTGAATACAAAAACTTATAAATTTCATATGAATGAATCATATTTAAATGAAAAGGAAAATTTAAAGAAAAACTTAAAGAAAAAATTCCCCAGAGATATAAACTTACCGCTACTGAGCGGGATCTCTCACTGACAAACTGATCCGTTCCCTTTTTTTTTGTGTTCTGTCGAACACGTCCTGAAACGACGGAGCTCGATTGAGCTCCACGGCCTGTTTTACAATTCATCGTAAAAAATGTTATATATATGAATAAAATATAAGAAGATAATTTGAAAGATTACTTACCAATTTTTGTTTATGAGTCGCGAAAGAGACGAACCCACTAGTATGCATATTTACGTCTGGTTGTGATGCCCTGTTTGCTGCGACTTTTTGGAACTTTTCTATCCACTTGGGCTCGACCCATTTGTCACATACAACGTCCCAATGCTCCTTCCTCATCCAAGGAGGGCGGTGCTCCTTCCACAACTATCGATCTTGACTCCCACCAGCATTTTTGTGAGCCTTTACTTGGGGCTCATGCAATGTCTTTCGTTAATTTTTCTTGATACTAGCCTCCCAGACAGAATGACCTCTCGCCGTGTCCTGTCCACTCGTAAACTGATAAGTCTCTGTAAAAAAATTTAGTTATATGGGTTAGTACGTATATTGCTCTGAATTGAGTTTGGGAAATATGTGAATTAAATAATTAAATTACTTACTATGAACATGTTGAACAATAAATCCGGGACACCCATCGAAAATTCCTTGAAAGATATTGCCAGCCCGGGAACATGTGCCATTACTAGTTTCATAGAATAATGGATAGCCTCTCCAGGTTCTAATTTATCACTACAAGTCCCAATGTTAAAATAGTTGGCATTAGACAATTGAAGGCCCAATAATGAATATTGTAATTCATAACCATATACATTTACCCAGATATCCAACACGGTAGACGTCCATCATGGGTCCCACCTCCCTCGCCCTCGTGAGTAGTGTCGAGGGACTGTAGCGGCTGAGTGGAAGAGCCGACAGGGGCACTACGGCCTGTAAGAATTAAATCACATAAGCATAACATTTAATCAAAGAATATTTAGCTATAAATTGAAAGATGCATACCTGTAGCGGGAGGTGGTGGGGGTGTGCCCTGCATAGCTGGTGGGAGGGCACTGGGACCTGTAAGAATTAAATGTCATAAGCAAATGGAATATGATCAAAGAATATTTTGCTAGAAATTAAAATATACATACCTAAAGTGGGAGGTGGTAGGGGTGTGCCCTGCATAGCTGGTGGAAGGACATTGGGACCTATAAGAATTAAATGTCATAAGTAAATGGAATTAATCAAAGAATATTTTGCTAGAGATTAAAATATACATACCTGAAGCGGGAGGTGGTGGCAGTGTGCCCTGCATAGCTGGTGGGAGGGCACTGGGACCTATATGAATTAGATATCATAAGCATAACATATAATCACACAACATTTCATTGCATTCTCAAAATAGACATACCTGTCAGTTGTGGTTGTGTCGGTGTCTCATGTGCAGGGCATGAGCCGACACTCGGACCTATAATAATCTTTTAAGCTAATATATAATTAATACACTTATATAGCGAAATCAGAGAATAGATATACCTGTGCTCGAAGTAGACGCTAAAGATGAGGGAGTAGAGCCTTGCCCACTGTCATGTCTCCTCCCACTCTCACTACGACCTCCTCGGACCATCTCTTTATTAAGAACAATAAAATTAATGCATATTAATCCATAATTATATAAGATTTACAAATGTCATTAAAAATAAGAAAAAATGTAAAAATATCTTACTAAATTATCAAATATTATCTATTTCCTATGGCTCAAGCAGATGATATATCTAACTCAGCCTCATCTTCGTCATCCGTAGTAACCTCATGAGATTCAAACTCTTCATCTTCATCGGACTCCTCCTTGGTGAGGACACACACCGCCGTATACGCCGGGAATGACGACACAGCGGAGTACCTTCGGCTCGAGGAGGACGTGGACGCATCGACCAAGCTTTCACCTTGATTAGCCTTGTGTGGGCCCCATTTAGTCTATGTGGACAAATACTATTGTAATGGGCCAAGAGGGATCAAGTGTGAAAAGGGGTATAATGTGAATGGGTTCACAAGTGTGAATGGGTCAAATAGGGTTAAGTGTGAACAAGTCTATGGGCTTGGTGTGCTAGGTGTGAAAGGGGCTAGAGAATGGAGGCTTGGAGCAAGTGGAAGGGGGTGCCCCCTTCTTGGTCCAAGGAGAAGGCTGTCACCAACCTAGCTTGACTCCCCTCCCCTCATTTTTCAAATTAGGAAGCTTCCCTTGTCCCCCCTGGTCATCCCTCCCCCCTTTAGTTAAGGGGGCGCACCCCCCCTCTCTCTCCTCCCTCTCCACCTCCCATCGTCTTCCTCTCCCTAGGGTTTTCCCTCCCCTATATATCATCTCTTGTAAACATATTTCAAAATTTAATGAAGAAATTTTGAGAGAAAATTATGTAAGAGAGTGATTCTCTTTCCCCCTCTTGGGTGTGATGCCCTAGACCCTAATCTTGTGACGGGATTTTCTTGGCGTGTGACTCGCCCCCATTATCTTCCCCTTCTTGCTCGTATCTGATTCTGGAGATTTTATCAGTGAAGCATCTGCAAGCCAAGAACGATCCATCGCTGGTTTTGCCTCGATCGGTGCTCTAGATCTCCAGCAACAACTTTGTTCGTGAAGTTGCGCAACTCTGTCGAGCCTGCTGTCCAGATCCTCAACTCCCTGATGCAAAATTTCTATGGATCTCCTCTCAGATCCTTTGAATCTGAAATTCTAAGTGGTGATAGGATTTTTTGTCCTCTTCATGTTTCCGCTGATCTCGTGTCGTTCTGAGGTCCATGCTAGTCGTGGCGAGGATTTTTGTGGGACTGCGCCGACCACCCTGTGCAGATCCGACCCAGAACCAGAGGCAACTTACAGAAGCTGTCCCGTCTCCTTCCTCTCAGATCAGCCTGAGTCCTTTGGTCTGCGACTTCCTCTGGACGTCGCCAACGATGTCCAATAAGAAGCAATCCATTCCGACACTGGAGCTATTTTTCCTATAATGTTTAGCTCTTCTGTGCAATTCTGTACGAGCAGAACATGAGGCTGAGTACAGTTGCTGTCACGTGCAGATCTGATCAGATCTGATCGTGCCGTTCGGACCAGGCATTTTTCATCTTGTCACCGACACTCTCCAACAAACGGCACCCCAATAGGACGTCGGATCTTGGCGTACTGGCCTCCGCTAGTCTGCTGCGCCGGGTGACCTGCGTGGGCAGAACCCAGTCGGCTTCCAATCGGCTCACCCGATTGGCCCCGACTCGCCTCCCTCGCCTCCTGCGAGTGCGGCCCGTCAACTCGAGATCCAGCAACCCCAAATTTGTGTTTTTAGCCTTTTACGTCCCTGCATGGAGTGGGCATCAAGTTCGGAAATTGTACGATTAATAATTGTGTGTATCGGGGTTGGCAGATTCGGTCGGGATTTCTTCCCCACGCGCTAGTCGTGGAGGTACGTGCTTTGTTCCTACACTCACATTGCTTGTTTAGTATATTTTCTATCATGTTGCGTTTGTTATAATAGGGTCGATAGCTAGCTTCAAATTGCCGTGGTTGTGAGTTGTGAGGGCCCGTTCCATAGGCCCAGTCGAGCACCTAGCCCAAACTGGAAACCCTTAGGCGATAGTTGTTCCTTAACTACTACGATCCCACGTTTCCCTCGCAAGGGACAATCATCGGGCTAGTTAGAGTTCATGTTGAGAGACGTCTCCACCTAGAGAACGCCACGGTAGTCAGCCACTCGGCTTACCATAGTGTGCTAGTGCTGGCCGCACTTTGAGTCGGTCGTACGTCTTAGCCCGGTCGCGTCGCCCGTCCCGCATCAAATTGGTATCAGAGCGAAGTTTAAGTCTAGGGTGATCTTTGTCTAGGTCATCTTGTACTAGGTTGCATTTCATCCCAATACCCGGTATATTAAAAGGTGTTCCAGGAATGATAGGTTACGCCTATTGGGAAGGTAGCACACTTGCGAGAGAGGATCTTCGGATCCCGTAACTCCGTCTAGTACCGTATATTGGTTGAGTCTAGATTCCGCAGTTTGCATTTGTTAGTGCATTCCAACCTTTGTGTCTTTGCATGCCCATCCGGTGAGTTACCCAATACCATCGCCCCGCTTCTATGGCAAACCCACGGGATGCCGCCTCGGGAGACTTTCACTCCTTGCATGAGGCGATGATGGCCATCATGGCTCGGTTGGACCAGTCCGATGCTACCTTTTGGAGCTTCTCTGACAATATGGATGGTCGCCTTAGAGCCAAGGAAGAACGCATGGAGTCATCCGACAGATCTGTCAAAGATCTAGTTGGACGGTTAGATAGAATGTCACACGGGGACCCTCCTGGAATGGCCCAGGGCCAACCCGCACCTGCTCCCGCGGTGGCCCAAGTCCAATTCGCTCCCATGGCCCAAGTCCAACCTACTCCCGTGGCACAGGAGTAGCCCACACTTGCTCCTCAGCCTGTCCCTCACCGAGCCATCGAACCACAGCATTGTGACCTTGGTCTACAGGACTGTGGGTCTGATAATGCTTATGAGGGGTATGGCCGATGCCGTCATGGCTTTCATCAGCCGAGGGATGAAGAAGATGATAGAGTCCTCAGGACCGTGCGAGCAGACCCTCCCACTTTTGACGGGTCCTTGGACCCAAAAGTCTATCTTGATGGGGAGGCCGGTATGGACCAGTACTTCGAGTGGTTCAAGATGACGGACCACCGAAGATTCATGTTCGCTAAAATGAAGCTGTTAGGGCAAGCGCAAACTTATTGGCGCAATGTGGAGAGCTTGCTATTTCAGCGTCGGGAGCCCCAGGTTGAGTCTTATGATGAGATGAAGGATAGACTTAGAACTAAGTATCTTCCTGTCACGTACCGTCAGAGGCTCATTGATAGGTGGCAGAATCTCAACCAAGGGGATCGTTCCGTGTCAGAGTACAACACACAGTTTGATGAATATTTTTTACGATGTGACGTCCCAGAAGAGAGCACGGTTGGATATTATGTTTTGATGATGACAAACACTATGACTCATATGTATGATGTCATAGGTGTTTTTATGATTCCATATGTGCTTATTGCATACAGTATGTGTCTTGCTACATTCAGTGGTGCATACAATGCTCATATTGCTATGAATCACATGAAATGAACTGCAATACATGTGCATCTTAGTTCATTTGTGGTTGTCTGTATATATCCGTACATATTCGTGCATGTCTATGCATGTGTGTGGATGTCTCTGTATAAGCATTGCATAAAGTCTTGTACAAATGTTCATATAAGTCAACGCATCACAGGTCAACCAAAAGTCCACGCATAGTCAATACTGTGCACATGAAGTCAACGTGTTTGCATAAAGTTTGTGCACATGACATTTTACTAAATAACCTGTGTGCATGGCATTTGGTCGAACAGGTGGTGTGCATGATCTTCATATTGCATTATGCTTATATAGAGTCAACGCCAATTATATCATGCATAACTAGGGTCGGTGCTAGTTGTGTTTTCACACAGCTAAGGTCGATGTTAGTTGATGATTTTTTAAGTGCATGAGTAGTGCATCACATGTACAGTCGATGCTAGCATTACACATATTACATTCATGGTCGGTGCTAGTTGCACCTTGTGCATACTAAGACCAGTGCCAGTTGCACCTTGTGCATACATAGTTGGTGCTAGTCACTATTGACTAAATTGTCAGGTTGGTGCACTTGTAAACATTTCGCATATAAGGTTAGTGCACGTTCAAGTTCATACTGGACCTGAGTCAGTGGATATCTGACATAGTCTCACAAGGGTCGGTGCATAGTTTGCACGTTTTGCATTCTCAGAAGGTCGGTGCATCTTTTACTGCTCGTATATAAAACCCAATCACATTGTGCATGCAAAGGTCGGTGCATGTCTTGTCTTTCACATGTAGAAGTCAGGGCATACTTTACAGAAGGTCGGTGCATCTTTTGTCTCGTGCATATATATATAGGTTAGTGCATGTGTTGTCATACGCATACCTAAGTCAGTGCATATTTGACTTGTATCTATACAAGGTCGGTGCACGTTTTGCGAAGGTGTGCATAGTCATGCATAATGTCAAACCAAGTTTGTGCATACTTCCTTTTACTACACATCTAGGTCGGTGCACATATAGACCATATGTATAATGAGGTCTGTGCATTTACCCTTACATGGTCGAAGCACCTGTTTCATGCAAGTCCTAGCATATAGCACTACTAAGTCTGAGCACATATACAAATCAGTGCATATCATCGAACAACTAACCCTCATGAATGGTTCTTTGACAGGTGAGTCATATGGTCAAACATCTACTGAGCACCTGCGAACTTACCTCACGTGGAATTAAAGTACCAGGTTAAAATACACGTGTTTCAAGAAGAAATGTAGCCTGGAGCATCTGCCACGTGGAAAGTGAACCTCCTCCGTCTAACACGTGGTCTTCCAATTATTGGCGGGAACATTCCCTCCACATGACCAAGCGACTCTTTTTGGTGATCGCTGGGATCCTATCACGTGGAGCCATCTGACGGAGGGAGCATCATCGTCTTCATCAAATTACCTCCAGCGCCCCTGTTCTCTATTTATAAAGCACCTGTAGAGAAGGACATGAAAAAATGAGATAGGAGAAAATAACAAGACAGTAGAAGAAAGAAGTGAGAGCGGCAGAAAGCTAGTAGAGAAAGAGAGTGAGAAAAAGAGATCAGAGTGAGAGCAGATTGAGATAGAGTGGTAGAGAGTTAGAGAGCGAAGCAGAGGTGCTGGTTTGAAGAGTTCGTGATTCAGAAGTCCACAAGATCTAAGGATCTTTCTGTTCTATGTTCTTTGGATCAAATCCAAGACACAGTGCTCCTGTGTGAGCTTATATCTTTCGATTTTTATTGTCAACTTTCCGATGCTGAACCCATATGTTTTTTGTTTTTCTTTTTCATATCTTTTTCCAAGCTGTGTGTCAGCGGTGGCATAAGTTGTAAAGCCTAGCGGTTTGAAGCTGTGAATCAGCGGTGGCTAAGCTGTAATGCCCAGCGGAGCAAGCTGTAAGTCAACGGTTGTAGGCAAGCTGTAAGGCCCAGCAGTTTAAGCTGTGTATCAGCGGAATCCACACTCTGATTAGAGTGTGGGGTGGATGTAGGTCTGGAGGACCGAACCACCTAAAAATCTTCTGTGCTCTATGGTTTGATTGGTCATTAGTTTTATGCTAGATGAATGTCTAGGTTCACTTTTAATCAAGTCTGCCTGAGTGTCTCTTGAATGCATTGCATACCTAGATTGTTTCTATAAACTGCGCAGTTGCTGCCAAGTAGTCCACTGCTTAGACCGATGATCTGTTTGTTAGTGTGCCTCAACATTGCTCACAGTCAGTCACTGAGTATTTGATCATGTGCTTCACACTCAGTTGAAGTCAATCAGTTTTAATTCTGCATAGCTTACTGATTAACTTTCAAATTGGGCATAACTTTTAAAAGGAGATTCATTCACCCCCCTCTGAATCCGTGTGTGCACCATTGCACCTAGTCTTCAAAGACTAACAATTGGTATCAGAGCGGGTCACTGACTATCTGCTCCAACGATCTGTAGTGGATCCTGCTATTTCGGTGCATCTATTTACTCTGCTGATTGCTTGACCTATTTGGTGCATTAGTCAAGTCGGGACATGAATTGATGAATGCAGAAAATAAAAAGGCCCTGGACCTAGTGAATGGGGTGATAAGATCTAATGTGCTTCCATGTATATCTGAGTGCAGGAGTGCCAAGGAAGCTATGTAGAAACTGACTATCGACTATGGTAAAGAAAACATTCAGTGCCTTATGACAAGAGATCACATAAGTGATCAATCAGATGAATCTCCATCTTAGGTAACTTCTGACTCTGATCAAATGTTTCTTGATGAATTGATTGAGATGTATGATGATCTGTTAAACAAATACAAATCTGTTAAAACTGAAATGAGAAAGATGAAAAAGAGCATGTTATATGAAATCAGAGGATTGAAATGTGAAAATGAAAATATGAAAGATAGTCTAAAAATAAATGAAAATTCATGCAATAAGTGTGTTCCTGCGAAAAATTTGAATAACAGTCTTCAATCCGAACTGAAAATGTAGGAACAACAAATTGACTCTCGCAAAGAAGAATTGGAAGAATTGAAAAGAGTTCAGGAAGAAAACAATTTAATGTCTGAAAAATTGGAAGCCATTAAAGCTGTTAATGTTGAACTGCAAAAGAATCTAGATGAGGCAAAAATTGATCTGAAAAAGGGGATTAACTTAAATGATCAGGTTCTAATAAATGAACTCATCCAAAATGAGAAGCAAATGGAGGAAATGGAGAAATTGAAGGAGCTTAATAGTATCATGTCTGAAAGACTTCTTACCTTAGAAAAGGGAAAAACTGTTTGTCATAAAGAATCTGAAAAACTGAGCAGTCTGGAACAAGAAATTGAGAAATACAAAACTGCTAATAAAGTATTGAATGAAGCTGTTAACTGTAGTGAACAAGAGATTACAAGTTATGAAATACACATTGCATCTCTAAAAAATGAGATTCAGGATTTGAAAAGTTCTTTGTCTAAATTTGTTAGCGGGCAAGATAATCTGAACAAGTTGCTAGGAGTCAAGGTAAGTTTCAGGAAGGAAGGGCTGGGCTACAATAATGTTAATAAGAAAGCCTTTAAAAATAAGTTAATGACATCGTTTGTCACTACTTCAAACGTAGCCACCACTTCAGAAATTAAACAGTCCAATGTTTAGAAAATTCAGAAACAACCTGACAAAGTGATAAAGAATGATCACTTGCAGAAAGAGTCAAGAAACACTCAGGCTAGAACTGTGCATACTGTACACAGCTTGAACCTACATACACATGCACACAAAAAGAAAATGTCATGCCATTATTGTCATAGATTTAGTCATTTGATGCATGAGTGTAGATTAATGGAACACGATGATATAAATGCAAGTGCAACGCATGCTAGGAATTCTCATGAAAGAAATCATGCATTTAAGAAAAAGAGAATTCACTGTTTTTATTATAGTAAGCTAGGCCATCGTGTCTCGGAATGCTGGTCTGCTAAAAGTAAAGATAAGTTTCATTCTCATTATGTAAATCCTCATGAGAACCAGCATGTTGTGTGTTTCAATTGTGGTTAACCAGGCCATAGGGCCATTGAGTGTTGGCATGCACAGGGGCGTAAACCCATTTATATATCTGATAAACTCCATGTTCATCAAAACAATTTTGATAAGAAGAGAATTGGATTCATGAAAAAGACTTTTTATTATTTTAACTGTGGAAAACCTGGCCACATAGCATATCAGTGCTGGTTGGCAGGTTTCAGAAAATAGAATTTTCATGTTCATAACAGAAATTTCAATGTTCATGCACATAGATTCAATGCTCACAATAATGTGCATAAAAAGAACTTTAAATCTGTTTCTTGTCATCACTGTGGTCAATTTGGACATTCCATGTCCAACTGTAAGTTGATGGATTTTGATGACTCTGTTGCTCACAAAAAGTCTAGAACACCATTTGGTGGTGTCAATGGTAAACCAGGACCCAAGGTCTCTTGGGTACCTACTACATCAAAATGATGTGTTTGTTGTAGGTGTGCCTTGGAGATGAATAAAAAGGGGGTTAATAAGCCAGGGCACCAGGAAACCCCATTTCTGCACCTTTCATGTAACATTCTTGAGCTTCCTCATATATTGAGCTATATGTGCACATATTCATTGAAGACATGTTGAATTCATTTCTCATCTGGATGTATTAATGCCCTGCCACTCGATTGTGCACATATAGGAGGTTAGAAATTCATGATCATAGTTTGCATATTAGTGCATATATGTGAATTGTATATGTCAATTATCTGCTTACACACATGTGTTTTACATACAGTCATTGAAAATCTGATGTATTATCATGCATGACCATTATGGTATATCAAATGGTAAGCTACTAAAGGGCAGATGAAATCTGTCTGGAGGTTCTTACTATGTGTGAGGTGGTCCTTTAGACCAAGTCATCTATCTAGTACCATGGGTCATATTGCACATAGGGTAATCTGAATGATCATGAGCATGAATCATAAAATCATATGTTTAGCCTTTATTGCATATATTGCAAAAAGTCAGGAGGAGTTTGTCTAGCCTTTGCATATCACTCATCTCAAAAAATCACAAAAAGTGCTTTTACATTGCATATTGGCACGGGGAGCATTTCATTTCATCAATGTATTCTTGACTGAAATCCCACTGTCTAACTAAATTGATTATTCTGCCTCATTTGTCATACCAGTGAGTCACATATTCATCTGTCCTTCAATTGATTCATATTGTCTGTGTGACAGTGACTCACATTACCAAATGATCACTAACTCTCATCTAAAATCAGATTTCTTAAACTCTGGTTACTGATGTTAATGTGTCTGAAATAATTGCTGGATTCCTTGTGTATTCATGAGTTAGAAGAAGGTATATCAAAAGACTTCACAGGAAGGGTAGGTTATGTCTGCCTGGAAGGTGGACTATTCTTCGTACCTCTTCATGACTCATTAGTGTACAATGTATCCATCTGTAATTAGTTCAGTCTTTTCATCTACTGCTAGCATATCTTTGTCATACATTTCACTCTACTCCTGACAAGCTAGTTTGTCTGATCTTGTTCTTTGCTATGAACTTCGAAGAATCTTGGTATCAAAAATTCTTAATGCTGCACTTACTTGAAAATCAGTTCACCTCATCTCTAATCAGAAACTTCTGAATCACTCTTGTTATCTGCCAGTTTCCGTTCTGATCACATATTCTGCACACTCAAATCTTCTGACTGTCATCTTTACAAACCTGTCATTACTACTGTTGTTGGCCAGTTGACTGAAGATGTTGATTGAACTGATCTTGAAGTTACTTAAATCATTGTACCTCGTTTATGAATATAAAAACTATCAAGAAACTCATATTATATAGATTTAAGAACAACTGATTGATCTAGATTGGTATAAGTTTAATGGATTCTTGAATTTGAATTTGAAAGACTTGAAAGTATCTGAATCATAAGTTTTAATAAATTTTAACCAACTATTTCATGTAACCTCTGGATAAAATCTTCTGAAATCTAAAAATTTAAAATCATGGTTACTTTGGTTGAGATACATGTTGCTAGTATTGTTCTTAAACATTAAATCTGTATGAAGTTGACTAAAAGGGAAAACAAAAGTCAGAGCAATGACTGTGGTTACTGAAAAACCTGTCCAAAGGATTGTGTCATGAAGTACCATAGTTAACTCTGCTAAAAGAACAAATTCTCTGAAAATTATGTGAAAATTTGACAGAGTAATGGCATGGTTGTGTTGAGTAACTGGGAATTTCAGCCACTAATCAAGATGTTTCCTCATGTAAAAAGACACTCCCATTGATAAATTTATTCTCATGATTGAGAGGCAATGCAGTTATCACACTGAGTAACTGGGTCACTTCACCTAAGACGTAGTGTACCTTATGTAAAAAGGTGTTGATCAACCAAGATTGCTTAGAAAACATAAAGTGCTGTTCAACAAGTGAAATATGTAAAATTACAAGAGAATCTTCAATTGATATCAGAAATCTTATGCAACATAGTTAACTTCAAATACAATTAAAGGTGTTTAATCTCAATACTATAATGTGTAACTTCTAAAGGATTCATTGAGATTAATTGAGTAAGATGGAAGAAGGTTGAACTGGAATGTCATATGAATAATTGGTTCACCGTTATTAAAACTCAGTTTCAGATATGAGTATTGAATAGGATTGAGAAATTTGGTATACATCACGCTTAAACCAGTCTTGTCATGCAGTCTAATTCATAACCCCTTATGATAGGAGAGTCTAATCTTTACTTGGATTTATAACAGTGGTACCTGCTATAAAATTATTCTGATCAGTTATTTTTTTAAACTTAGTCAACTTGCATATTTGTTCATATCTCCTATTATCTTTGCACTGTGTCCCTGTCTCTTTTTATCTTCCTGAACCTTTCACAGAAAACCCTTGTGTTTTGATGTTGCAAATTTCTTTCTGAAGCTTTGGATTGCATTGATCTAAAGGGGAGGATAGATCATGTCAGTACTGCATTTATTGCATTTCATAGGGGGAGAACTGTCTGTGACTTGTCTTGGCTATATCAGGGGAAGCATGTAAATCTTTAGCATTTCCTTATCCATCAGCATGCTTCTGGTATTGACCTCGATGTTCTCAGGGGGAGTTTCAGTTTCTTTCTATTTTCTCCTAACTCCTTCTGATCACCTTGTATCATCTTAGGTCTACATCTTGTTACCTATTTGTTCTCATAACTTGGATTCCTTTTATTTTTCTCTTTTTGATGACGTCAAAGGGGGAGAGATTGGTTGAGTCATATACGTCATGTAGGTATGAGAGCTGAGGTCAATGCATACACAGAGTCATCTAGTCATATATTGCTAAAGTCAAAAGAGGAAGAAGTTAGGGGGGAGAATGTTTGGAAAATATTTTTGATTGTCATTAGAGAGATTGTATTGGGTATTGCATTGGGGGAGAGATTGCAATGATGTTAGTACATATCTGTGTCAGCATAGTTTTACTTATTTACAGACTGTCATAGTTTCAGTGTCTGGTTTTCATGATTCATATGACTCATAGTGTTGCCATCATCAAAAAGGGGGAGAATGTTGGATATTGTGCTTTGATGATGACAAACACTATGACTCATATGTATGATGTCATATGTATTTTTGTGATTCTATATGTGCTTATTGCATACAGTATGTGTCTTGCTACATTCAGTAGTGCATACAATGCTCATATTGCTATGAATCACATGAAATAAACTATAGCACATGTGCATCTTAGTTCATTTGTGGTTGTCTGTATATATCCGTACATATTCGTGCATGTCTGTGCATGTGTGTGGGTGTCTCTGTATAAGCATTGCATAAAGTCTTGTACAACTGTTCATATAAGTCAACACATCACAGGTCAACCAAAAGTCCACGCTAAGTCAATACTGTGCACATGAAGTCAACGAGTCTGCATAAAGTTTGTGCACATGACATTTTACTAAATAACTTGTGTGCATGGCATTTGGTCGAACAGGTGGTGTGCATGATCTTCATATTGCATTATGCTTATATAGAGTCAACGCCAGTTGTATCATGCATAACTAGGGTTGGTGCTAGTTGTGTTTTCACATAGCTAAGGTCGATGTTAGTCGATGATTTTTTAAGTGCATGAGTCAGTGCATCACATGTAGAGTCGATGCTAGCATCACACATATTGCATTCAGGGTCGGTGCTAGTTGCACCTTATGCATACTGAGGCCGCTGCCAGTTGCACCTTGTGCATACATAGTCGGTGCTAGTCACTATTGACTGAATAGTCAGGTCGGTGCACTTGTAAACATTTCACATATAAGGTCAGTGCACGTTCAAGTTCATAATGGACCTGAGTCAGTGGATATCTGTCATAGTCTCACTAGGATCGATGCATAGTTTGCACGTTTTGCATTGTCATAAGGTCGGTTCATCTTTTACTGCTCGTATATAAAACCCAAGCACATTGTGCATGCAAAGGTCGGTGCATGTCTTGTCTTTCGCATGTAGAAGTCAGAGCATACTTTACACAAGGTTGGTGCATCTTTTGTCCCGTGCATATATATATAGGTCGGTGCATGTGTTGTCATACGCATACCTAAGTCAGTGCATATTTGCCTTGTATCTATACAAGGTCGGTGCATGTTTTGCTAAGGTGTGCACAGTCATGCATAATGTCAAACCAAGTCTGTGCATACTTCCTTTTACTACACATCTAGGTCGGTGCACATATAGAACATATGTATAATGAGGTCTGTGCATTTACCCTTACATGGTCGAAGCACCTGTTTCATGCAAGTCCTAGCGTATAGCACTACTAAGTCTGAGCACATATACAAATCAGTGCATATCATCGAACAACTAACCCTCATGAATGGTTCTTTGATAGGTGAGTCATATGGTCAAACATCTACTGAGCACCAACGAACTTACCTCACGTGGAATTAAAGTACCAGGTTTAAATGCACGTGTTTCAAGAAGAAATGTAGCCTGGAGCATCTGCCACGTGGAAAGTGAACCTCCTCCGTCTGACACGTGGTCTTCCAATTATTGGCGGGAACATTCCCTTCACGCGACCAGGCGACTCTTTTTGGAGATCGCTGGCATCCTACCACGTGGAGCCATCTGACGGAGGGAGCATCATCGTCTTCATCAAATTATCTTCGGCGCCCCTGTTCTCTATATATAAAGCACCTGTAGAGAAGGACATGAAAAAAAATGAGATAGGAGAAAATAACAAGACAGTAGAAGAAAGAAGTGAGAGCGGCAGAAAGCTAGTAGAGAAAGAGAGTGAGAAAAAGAGATCAGAGTGAGAGCAGATTGAGATAGAGTGACAGAGAGTCAGATAGCGAAGCAGAGGTGCCGGTTTGAAGAGTTCGTGATTCAGAAGTCCACAAGATCTAAGGATCTTTATGTTCTGTGTTCTTTGGATCAAATCCAAGACACAGTGCTCCTGCGTGAGCTTGTCTCTTTCGATTTTTATTGTCAGCTTTCCGATGCTGAACCCATATGTTTTCTGTTTTTTCTTTTTCATCTCATTTTCCAAGCTGTGTGTCAGTGGTGACATAAGCTGTAAGGCCCAATGGTTTGAAGCTGTGAATCAGCGGTGGCTAAGCTGTAATGCCCAGCGGAGCAAGCTGTAAGTTACCGGTTGTAGGCAAGCTGTAAGGCCCAGCACTTTAAGCTGTGTATCAGTGGAATCCACACTCTGGTTGGAGTGTGAGTGGATGTAGGTCTGGAGGACCGAACCACCTAAAAATCTTCAGTTCTATATGATTTGATTAGTCATTCGTTTTATGCTAGATGAATGTCTTGGTTCACTTTTAATCAAGTCTGCCTGAGTGTCTCTTGAATGCATTGCATACCTAGATTGTTTCTGTAAACTACACAGTTGCTGCCAAGTAGTCCACTGCTTAGATCGACGATCTGTTTGTTAGTGTGCCTAAACATTGCTCACAGTCAGTCACTGAGTATTTGATCATGTGCTTCACACTTAGTTAAAGTGAATCAGTTTTAATTCCGCATAGCTTACTGATTAACTTTCAAATTGGGCAAAACTTTTAAAAGCGGATTCATTCACCCCCCTCTAAATCCGTGTGTGCACCATTGCACCTAGTCTTCAAAGACTAACAAGCACAATGCCTGTTTCCCGCTTTCGTCGTAGCTTGCGGCCCCACTTTCAGTATGAACTCTTTCGCCACAATGTGACCACCCTGGAGGCCGCATATTAGGTTGCTCTCGAGTTAGAGCAGTTTGAGTCGGAGTTCACTCCCGTCTAGCGATCGGGGACCATCCATCAGCATGGGTCCGACTCTCGTACCACGCCCAGTTCCAATAGTCGATTTCCGGTGGTTCGTCCTCCAGAACCCCCTCGCCAGGACCCCATTACTCTCGGACCCCACTCTCTCCCTCCAAGGGACCCTCCCCCTCGCCAGCAAGCATCATTCCCCACTCCCCGCCCTCTGTAGCCCACATTGCCTGCCCGACCTCAGCTCCCACCACCCCCAGCCCGTCGAGAAGACAAGGGAAAGGGGCCGATGATCGGTGGAGCTTCTTCTAGCACAAGGCCACGTGACCTATGCTATAGGTGTGGTGGGAATGGCCACTTTGCAGTCAAGTGTCCCACTCGGGAATCGTTGGCTATTTCAGACACTCCAGCCCGCGACCCCACACCAGAGCTAGTGCCGGTCAGCTATGAGCCAGATCTAGAACTCATGGAGGAGTTCTTTGATGAGATTTTAGAAGAGCACGCTGTCGTCCCGGGTACTCAGTCCTAGGATAATGTGCAATTGGGTGTGATCCTCCCAAACCTCTGAACCCCATTTAGAAGTCAGTAGGTTCATGTTAGGATGTCTAGGAGTCCCCAATTTTGGGTTGCATTGTTTGTCTGTGAGTATTACTTATGGGTGTCTAGGTTTGTCTAGGGTCATGTATGAGTTTGTTTGCTTATACAGTTTGTTTGTCATGCATATGGAGTTTGCATTAAGTCGTGTCCCAATAAAAGGCCAGCCGTGCACGTATAAGGGGTTTGCTGATGCACGCCACCACAATCGTGAGTTCCGAAAGGGAGAGTACGTCATGATCAGGGTCATACCTGAATGTTTTCCCCTTGGGGAACGTAAAGAAACTCTAGGCAGCGATGCCAGCCATTTCTGAGTCATGAAACAAGTGGGTTCGAATGCGTACATTATTGAACTACCAGACGACTATGGTGTTAGTTCGACGCTCAAATGCTTCAGATCTGGTAGCATATCGGAACCCCACGGTGATCCCTAGTGAGTTCTTGGGCTTTCTCCTCCCGTTGTGAGTGACACACCACTCGAGAGTCCACCTCTTCCAGCCTCAACGCAAGCATATAGATTGTATACTGGATGAGCAGGTGAAGACTGCCAGGAACGGAGTCCACCAACACTTCTTAGAGCGTTGGCGAGGATGCCTCACGACGAACAACGCCTCGATCTCACGCGGAGAGCTGAAGCCTTGAGACCGCTACTCAACAGGGTCGAGTTCCTCCTACCCGGGGAGAATTGGTGAGGACACACGCCACCGTACATGCCGAGAACGACGAGACAGTGGAGTACCTTCGGCTCGAGGAGGACATGGACGCATCGACCAAGCTTTCACCTTGATTAGCCTTGTGTGGGCCCCAGTTAGTCTATGTGGACAAATACTATTGTAATGAGCCAAGAGGGATCAAGTGTGAAAGGCGGCATAGTGTGAACAGGGACAAGTGTGAAAAGGGGTATAATGTGAATGGGTTCACAAGTGTGAATGGGTCAAATAGGGTTAAGTGTGAACAAGTCTATGGGCTTGGTGTGCTAGGTGTGAAAGGGGCTAGAGAATGGAGGCTTGGAGGCAAGTGGAAGGGGGTGCCCCCTTCTTGGTCCAAGGAGAAGGCTATCACCTACCTAGCTTGACTCCCCTCCCCTCATTTTTCAAATTAGGAAGCTTCCCTTGTGCCCCCTGGTCATCCCTCCCCCCTTTAGTTAAGGGGGCGCACCCCCCCTCTCTCTCCTCCCTCCTCCACCTCCCATCGTCTTCGTAGGGTTTCCCCTCCCCTATATATCATCTCTTGTAAACATATTGCAAAAGTTAATGAAGAAATTTTGAGAGAAAATTATGTAAGAGAGTGATTCTCTTTCCCCCTCTTGGGTGTGATGCCCTAGACCCCAATCCTGTGACGAGATTTTCTTGGCGTGTGACTCGCCCCCCTTATCTTCCCCTTCCTGCTCGTATCTGATTCTGGAGATTTTATCAGTGAAGCGTCTGCAAGCCAGGAACGATTCAGTGTTGGTTTTACCACGATCGGAGCTCCGAATCTCCGACAACAATTCCATTCGTGAAGTCGTGCAACTCTGTCCGAGCCTGCTGTCCAGATCCTCAACTCCCTGATGAAAACATTTTATGGATCTTCTCTCAGATTCTTTGAATCTGAGATTCTGAGTGGTCATAGTATTTTCTATCCTCTTTGCGTTGCCACTGAGCTCGTGTCGTTCTGAAGTCTGTGCTGGTCGTGGCGAGGGTTTTTGTGGGACTGCGCCGACCGCCATGTGCAGATCCGACCTAGAACTAGAGGCAACTTACAGAAGCTGCCCCGTCTACTTCCTCTCAGAATTGCCTGAGTCCTTTGGTCTGCGTCTTCCTATGGATGTCGGCAACGATCTCCAACAAGAAGCAATCCATTCCGACACTGGAGCTATTTTTCCTATAATTTTTAGCTCTTCTGCACAGTTTTGTGTGAGCAGAACTTGAAGCTGAGTACAGTTGCTACCACGCCCAGATCTGATCGCGCCGTTCAGACCAGTGATAGGATCGGTGCGATGGATTCAGAGGGGGGGTGAATGAATCCAACCCTTAAAAACACTTTTCGCTCAAACAATATTGCGGAATTAAAACACAGATGGCTTAAACAATAGAGCAAATATGTTGCGCGCCTAAAACATTCATCTAGCGGAAGTAACCACGAAATCAAACAACCACTGCACAGTAGATTTTTTAGGTGGTTCGGTCACCAAGACCTACATCCACCCCTCACTCCAAACCGGAGTGAGGCTTCAACTAGCTAGCGCTAGAACCACAGACTCAGTCTGCAAACACTTGCTGCCAAACAGCTTGAACAGGGGAACAACCTCCCATCTTCCTCCAGACCGGAGGGACACACCAAGTGACTCCCAGCCACTTGGAACCAGAGACTAGGTCTCTCTTCCTCCAGACCAGGAGGGAACCCACAAGTGACTCCCAGCCACTTGCAAACCGAAGACACAAGGTCTCCCTACTCCTGAGTCCACAGGAGGAACCTGACCTCTATCCAGAGAATCGGAAGAATAAAGATGACCACATGAAAAGGAAAAATAAGAAATGAAAAATACACAGCGATCAGAAAGCTGTAAAGAATGATAACATAGATGTGGCTCCCATGGAGCTGACTGGCCTGGATTTGATCCACGGTCCAGTAGACAGATCTTCAGTCGAGTCTTCTTTCTTCTTCTCCACGAACTCTCACTCTCTCTCTTCTCCTTCTCTTTTTCTCTTTCTTTTTCTGACACACGATCATGCAGGCTCTCTCTGTCTCTTCTTTTCTCTTCTTCTTCTTTTCCTTCTTTCCTTTGCTCTCTACCTCTCTTCTTCTTCACTCACAGTCTCGATCAGCCCCCTTCAAAAATCTCGCTGCTGCGGATGAAGAAACTTCATATATATATCAGCAGCAACTAGGGCGTGTGCCCCCTTTATCCAGAGGACACCTCAGATCACGTGCCAGGTGCCAACCTCGGATCACGTGCCCATTCATCAGCCTGTACATTGAAATAATTACTTCAGTCGATCAACAAACAATGTATAGACTTAATGAAAATAATGCATGAGCGTGTACAGACTTTAGATGCAGCAAGTAGGCAAGTGTGTACATTGGTGAGAGTGTATAGACTTTGATGTAAAGGCTTGAGTTACACAAGCAGTGTATAGACTTCACGATGCACACCCATATCCAATGTATAGACTTACACCTTGAAGAGAAGTTAGATCTGGGTCAGTTCAGTGGGTCGACGCAATGACCCCATGCGTCAATGCCTCCAGCCTTATCTTCAAAGACATCTGAGGCATTTCAAGGCTGCGTCAACCTCGTGGGCTCAATGGGTTGACGCCATCTGAACTACTTATGAGATATATAGACACGCGAATCTGATGTAAAGACTTTGCAAGGGAAA
This sequence comes from Amorphophallus konjac, assembly GCA_022559845.1. Classification (NCBI taxonomy): domain Eukaryota; kingdom Viridiplantae; phylum Streptophyta; class Magnoliopsida; order Alismatales; family Araceae; genus Amorphophallus; species Amorphophallus konjac. Next base: position 294,799,860 of record CM040125.1, on the reverse strand, counting down.
GGCTGTACAGGCTGTGGGACGCAATGTATAGACATTGCAGTGCTGGCTGCCAGCGATGTATAGACATTGCAGAGCTGCCGTGTACAGACTTTGTGAATGCAAAGCTAAAGTAATGTATAGACTTCATGTGCAGAAGACTAAGGCATTGTACAGACTTCACAAGAAGCGTTAGACGATGTACAGACTTGTGTTTGTTCAACACACAGGCTATACAGACTTTGAGGCAAACGCTGTCTAGACTTTTAGGCAAGCTCTGTATAGACATTATGAGAATGCATGGAACAATCGAATGTATAGACATGAAACAAGGAGTGTATAGACTTGATGTTTATATGCCTGAGAGACCAATGTACAGACTAGCTAAGCTTTCGCTAAGTCTGTATAGACTTGACCATGCAGACGACGACACCAGAGTACCGACTTGAATGCTTTCGCTAAGCCTGTATAGACTTGACTATGCATAGAGGAGTGTATAAACTTGCTAAGTGTGTGGCGTGCAAGTAAGGAATGTTCATACTTATGAGTTTTATATGCATGACAGAACAATGTACAAATGCAATGTATAGACTTGCTTGAAGAACAATGTGTAGACTTGCAAGTGTGAGACGCTGAATGAGACGTTCGGATGTACAGACTTGGGCTGTACAGACTTGCAGTGTGCAATGCATGCGATGTATAGACTTTAGGTAATGCATGCAATGCAACACAATGTAAAGACTTAGTTGCTGTATAGACTAGCAAATGCATGAAGAAGCAAGGCAATGTAGACATGGCTGTATAGAGTTGATAAAGCTTCAAAGCACAAGACACTTGGCCAATGTACAGACTTGGAATTGCTTGAAGGCCAATGTATAGACTTGAAATGATGACCAATGTATAGACTTTATTGCAAATGCCAAGACCATGTATAGACTTGAAAGCTTCGAAGCAGCACACGATGTATAGACTTCACTTCGTGCATGCTACAGGAATGTATAGACTTTGGAAAGCTTGAAGGCGATGTACAGAACAGTGTGTAGACTTGTGTTCTGAACGTAGGCAAAGGAAAGGAATGTATAGACTTGCTCAGTTCAGAACGTAGGTAAAGATGGGAAGGAATGTATAGACTTTAGATGAGTGAAACACACTAACTGTACAGACTTCACCGATGACTCATGCAAGCTACATGACAGTGTGTAGACTTGACGAATGGCTTGAAACACAGACACGCTGCCAATGTATAGACTTGGATGCCCAAAGGCAATGTATAGACTTGGATACCCAAAGGCAATGTATAGACTTCCACAGTGCTGCCAATGTGCAGACTTTGCCTACATGTGAATGTATAGACTTTGGATGAGACACAGCATGAGACGGTGGATGATGTATAGACTTCACGTTCAATATGCAACAGAGTGTATAGACTTGAACAAAGCGTGAAGCACAAAATGCAAGAATGTATAGACTTGGAAGTGAACTTGTGTGCGAGACAATGTTAACTCCGTACAGACTTAAGCAATGTGTAGACATGACATCAAATGTAGTGAGCATGCAGCAGTGTATATAGTTGGGTGTGTGTGTGCATGCTAAAAGCAATGTATGGACTTAACTGATCGTGTGAGCATGCAACAGCCAATGTATAGACATTCGAATCTTGGGGGGGTCGACCCATCTAAGAGGGGGGTCGACCCACTTCTGTCCAGATGTCAGACAAAACTAATGGAATGCCATTCACAAGCACACATTCACAAATACAAGAACACATATGAATGCACTTAAATGAATCAACAAGATCTTTCATGCACATATGCAAATGGTGACTTATAGTGTTTGCTATCATCAAAATCACAGGGGCACAACAATCTCCCCCTTTTTGATGATGGCAACACTATGAGTCACACTGACTCAAGTCAAAAACATTCTCCCCCTTTGACTTCAGCCAAAAGATATTAGTTAGAGAGAGGAAAAGTAAGCAGATGTGATACCAATTGATATGACATTTCTCCCTTTAACTACATGAAAGTACATTCTTCCCTAAGAGCAATATGACTCATAGCAATATCTCATCCTTCGTATTTGAATGCAGAGATGCAATTGCAACAAGAAATGCAAGAACTCCCCCTAAATGTATGAATGCAAGACAATTTTCCCCCTTTAGGAATTTCTATGCAGCATGATTCATATGACATGGAAGCTCCCCCTCAATAACTGGAACCTTATGAAATGAATGAGAAGGAGACCACAGGGGCAATCAAAGATTAGTTCAGGTCATGATGAATCAAGGACAGTGAGGAAAAGAATTTCAACTAAGCTCCAAACACAAGTAATTCAACAAGATTTTCAAGGAGATATCAATCTCATAAATCCAAAACATAATTTTTCAAAGTCTTCCATTATAAGGGCTTATGAATGAATTTTATTGATCAGCATGGTTTAAACATGATGTATGCAAAGTTTATAAATAAAATTCTGTATTGATATCTAAAACCATGGTTTAATAAAAATGAACCAAGCCCACATACACATATCTTGATTAACCTCACTTTCTCTTACACAATCAAATTTATTGACTTCTTTCGGAATTGCATGCACTAGTATTAAGATCAAGCAATAATGAAGTCATATGATTTTGTCTAGGGTTGTAGCAATTTGATTTTTGCATCAATATTCAAATATTGTAATTTGTTCAACAAATTTTCATGCTACAAATTTTACGAGCTCTCTAGTTCAGTATACACCTTATAACTAGACGATATACGTTGTTCAGACGTCAATATCCCTAAGCACTTAGTGTAACTAACAATCATGCTTTATATGAACAGAGATAGCATTTACACATCATGACACACTACAAATCATTTCTTGATGAGTGAGTTGTATTTCTCAGTGTGCGTGCCATTGCTCTGCCTGATTAACACTCATTCTTAAGCAGAGTTAACTATGGCACCTCATGACACAGTCCTTTGGACATGTGTTTCTCAGTGACTAAAGTCATTGCTCTGACAGAATTTACCCTTTAGACATTTCAGAAAAACTCATTTGCTTCAAATCAATAATAATTTCATGTACTTAACCAAATAAAGCCATGTATTCAATAGTTCAAATTTCAGAAGATTTTACAAAACACAGCATGAAATAGATGGTTAAAGTTTATTAAACATGATTCAGATATTTTTTAAGAGATTTTAAAGTCAAACTCAATGAATACATTAAACTTAAACCACCTGAGTTATTTCAGACATTCATAAAAACGTATAATAGAAGATTTCTAGTTCAAGTGTTTTCAGATTTATGATCGAGATAGCCCCATTGAAATCTTCATGAAAGACTGATAGAATTCTGATACCAAATGATAGAAGAGATTTTGAAGCCCAGTGTTTTCAAAATATGATCAAGGTTTGTCAACAAATGCAATGAATTCTGACAAGTGTATGCATTTGACAACCTGCATGCAATGCATTGACTCCCCCTGACAATATGCATTCAGTCAATTTTTTTTTGACATTTTCAATGTAATGAAATGCAATGCAATTAACTACATGTATGCAAAGACATGCAAAGACTCAACATTGAATGCTATGCAAAGACATGCAATTAACTACCCCTGAAAACATGCAATGTTTGCCATGAAAACTGAACATATGTCTTTGTGACTTATGCACATACAGACTACCCTATCAAGCAATATGACCCATGGTACTAGGCGAAGAAAATGGTCTAAAAGACCATCTCACACATAGTAAGAACCTCCAGACAGATTTCCCTGCCTTTTAGTAGCTTACTATTTAATATACCATAGTGGTCAATCATGATAATTTAACATGCAGTCAATCCAGATATTCAGTGAGCTATGCAACGGTCAGATTACAACCAACATTCATATGCAGTTCAGATTTTCAGAAATTGTAAGTTTATTCTCATTTCAATATCTAAACAGACAATTCATATGAGCATTGAGAGACATGAATACTCATAGTGTGCAAAGGATGACAAATATGCATGAGACACATCAAACAAGATATGCAATGAATTTCAAAACAGGAAATGCATAGAATTTACCTGAAAAATTCAGAAGGGATTTTTCTTTGAGTGCCTTGGTTTATTTCCCCCTTTTTATTCCTCAGCCCCAAGGCACACCTGCAAAACAAAGTTTATTTTGCACAAATAGGTACCCAAGAGGTCTTGGGTCCTGATTTAACAGTGACACCTTTGGCAGATGTTCTAAACAATTTTTTAGCTTGATGATCATCAGATTTCATCCAATAGCAATTATTCATTAAATGTCCAGATTTACCACAATGATAGGGAGATGCAGCAGATTTCAGATCTGTTTTGTGCACATTCTTATTAGCATGAATTCTATGTGCATATGCATGAAATTTTTTGTTAACAAAATTAAAATTCTGTTTACCAAAACCAGTTTGGTTTTGATATCCTACCAGCCAATAGGTTGCAGCCCTGTGACCTGGATTTCCACAGTTATAGCATGAAAAACTCACAGATTTTCTGGCAGAGAATTTGATAACATGGGGGTTAACAGAGTTCTTCTGAGCATGCCAACAATCTCTAGCTCTATGGCCTACCTTACCACACTCAAGACATGCAAGAGTTATCCTTTCAAAAATATTTTTGTTGTCATAGAAATTAACAAACTCAGAATGAAATTTGTTCTCCTTAACATGCCAGCAATGAGCTGCAATGTGGCCCATCTTGCCACAATTGAAACATGCAGAATAGTTTCTATTTACAATAAATTTATTCCTATCAGCATCATTTCTGTCTGCAGGGAGATTGACAGTTTCAGAATTAAACTTTCTACCCTGAGCATGCCAGCATTCAGATGCCTTATGACCAAATTTGTCACAGTGAAAGCATTCAGTCTTCTTTTTCTCAGGTGAAGGATTTGTATCATGAAATTTCCTAGCATTCCTATCATCCTTCTCCATCAATTTACACTCATGGATCAGATGTCCAAATCTATGACAGTAATGACAGATCATTTTCTTTTTAGATACATGTGAGTGTGTGTGAGGACTGTGATCAACATGCACTGATGAACCTTTTTTATTTATTTTTTGTTTTCCAGTCCTTTTCTGATTTTTATCCTATTTTTCTGTTTTCTTAGCCTTGTACTGAGGTGGAGATGAGGTAGAAGGCTTTTCCTGTTCAGAAGATTTAACAAAAATAGTTTTCAGGTTGGTTCCATCAACCTTCCTCATGACTGGATTGTAGCCCAGTCCCTCTTTCTTAAAATTAACCTTTGTTCTCAGCATTTTCTGAACTATGGGCTGTTTATCTTTTGATGTTGTGGCTACATTTGAAGTATTTACAAATGATGTCATTACTTTGTTCTGAAAAGCCTTTTTATTTATATTATTGTAGCCCAACCCTTCCTTTTTGACATTGACTTTTACACCTAGTAGCTTGTCTAGGTTTTCTTGCCCACTCACAAACTTAGACAGAGAACTCTTCAAATCTTGAATTTCATTTTTGAGAGATGCACCGTTTATTTCATAACTTGCAATCTCTTGTTCACTGCAATTGACAACTTCATTCAAAACTTTATTATCTGTTTTGTATTTTTCAATTTCCTTTCTCAGCTCATCTACTTCTTCAGTTTCGTTTGTAGAGATCATTTTTCCTTTCTCCAATGTAAGAAGTCTTTCAGACATGGCACTGTTTAACAATTTTAATTTTTCAACTTCTTCTTTAAGCTTATCATTTTGAACCAATTCATTTATTAGAAGCTGATCTTCTGAATTGACTTCTTACTTTCTTCTTTTTTCAAATTCCTTCATTTCTTTTTGATGTTTTTCATCCTTTTTCTGTAACTCCATGTTTACAGATTTTATGGCTTCAAATTTCTCAATCAGCAAATCATTCTCTCGTTTAAGTTTCTCTAATTTTTCTTCATTTTCTTTGGAGAATTTTCTAAGGGAATCTTTTTCAGACTTCAGCTTGTCTAAATCTGAGTTCACACTTTCGAAATTTTTCATCAATTCTTTACTCTGAATAGAATCATGACAAGTTAGGCTAAGCTTCCTCTCAAGTTCAGAGATTTCTTTTACATGATCTTGATTCTCAATTTTCAGCAATGAAATTTGTTTCTTCAACATTTGAATATCAGACATATAAACATCATGAACATTTTTCAGTTCAGCACAATTTTTACATGGAGAATTCAAACTGTCTGATCTACTATTCTTCTTCAAATGTTTGTATTGTTTTCTTAAGTGTTCATGAGATTCAAGCAACTCAGCATATGCATTCTCCCAATCATCTAGAGAGAAATTCTCGAAGGGATTTACCTCTTCATCATCATCTTCTTCATTTTGGCTGTCACTTTGATTGCTTCTGTTAGCCATCATGCAGCTGTCTTCACTTCTCTTCTGAGATCGCTTCAGCATATCTAGAATGTCTTTAGCAGAGCTGCAATCATGAAAGCAGGAATGTAAAGCCTTATCAGTAGCTGCCTTCATTAGATTCATAGCTATCTGATTCTCTTCATACATTGATCTGTGACTGTCAGTCAATTTAGACCTTTTCTTTGGTAATTTATGAGGACCGTGTGAAATTAACTTCCACAGATCAGGATTAACTGATATAGCATAATTTTTCAGACTGACAAACCATACATTAAAATTTGAGCTGTTGAAAACTGGTGGATCACCCATGGAAAAAGATCAGATTTAATGCAACAGGAATATTGACGCACCAAAAGCAAATTAGCACCGAAGACTGCAGGATCGGATCTGCAGGTCGCTGGACCTTTTATGCAGACACCGGCTCTGATATCAATTGATAGGATTGGTGCGATGGATTCATAGGGGGGGTGAATGAATCCCACCCTTAAAAACACTTTTCGCTCAAACAATATTGCAGAATTAAAACACAGATGGCTTAAACAATCGAGCAAATATGTAGTGCGCCTAAAACATTCATCTAGTGGAAGTAACCACGAAATCAAACAACCACTGCACAGTAGATTTTTTAGGTGGTTTGGTCACCAAGACCTACGTCCACCCCTCACTCCAAACCGGAGTGAGGCTTCAACTAGCTAGCGCTAGAACCGCAGACTCAGTCTGCAAACACTTGCTGCCAAACAGCTTGACCAGGGGAACAACCTCCCCTCTTCCTCCAGACCGGAGGGACACACCAAGTGACTCCCAGCCACTTGGAACCAGAGACTAGGTCTCTCTTCCTCCAGACCAGGAGGGAACCTACAAGTGACTCCCAGCCACTTGCAAACCGAAGACACAAGGTATCCCTACTCCTGAGTCCACAGGAGGAACCCAACCTCTATCCAGAGAATCGGAAGAACAAAGATGACCAAATGAAAAGGAAAAATAAGAAATGAAAAGTACACATCGATCAGAAAGCTATAAAGAATGATAACATAGATGTGGCTCCCATGGAGCTGACTGGCCTGGATTTGATCCACGATCCAGTAGACAGATCTTCAGTCGAGTCTTCTTTCTTCTTCTCCATGAACTCTCACTCTCTCTCTTCTCCTTCTCTTTTTCTCTTTCTTTTTCTGACACACGATCGTGCAGGCTCTCTTTGTCTCTTCTTTTCTCTTCTTCTTCTTTTCCTTCTTTCTTTTGCTCTCTACCTCTCTTCTTCTTCACTCACAGTCTCGATCAGCCCCCTTCAAAAATCTCGCTGCTGCGGATGAAGAAACTTCATATATATATCAGCAGCAACTAGGGCGTGTGCCCCCTTTATCCTGAGGACATCTCGGATCACGTGCCAGGTGCCAACCTTGGATCACGTGCCCATTCATCAGCCTGTACATTGAAATAATTACTTCAGCCGATCAACAAACAATGTATAGACTTAATGAAAATAATGCATGAGCGTGTACAGACTTTAGATGCAGCAAGTAGGCAAGTATGTACATTGGTGAGAGTGTATAGACTTTGATGTAAAGGCTTGAGTTACACAAGCAGTGTATAGACTTCACGATGCACACCCATATCCAATGTATAGACTTACCCCTTGAAGAGAAGTTAGATCTGGGTCAGTTCAGTGGGTCGACGCAATGACCCCATGCGTCAACGCCTCCAGCCTTATCTTCAAAGACATCTGAGGCATTTCAAGGCTGCGTCAACCTCGTGGGCTCAATGGGTTGACGCCATCTGAACTACTTATGAGATATATAGACATGCGAATCTGATGTAAAGACTTTGCAAGGGAAAGGCTGTACAGGCTGTGGGATGCAATGTATAGACATTGCAGTGCTGGCTGCCAGCGATGTATAGACATTGCAGAGCTGCCGTGTACAGACTCTGTGAATGTAAAGCTAAAGCAATGTATAGACTTCATGTGTATAAGACTAAGGCATTGTACAGACTCTACAAGAAGCGCTGGACGATGTACAGACTTGTGTTCGTTCAACACACAGGCTGTACAGACTTTGAGGCAAACGCTATCCAGACTTTGAGGCAAGCTCTGTATAGACATGATGAGAATGCATGGAACAACCGAATGTATAGACATGAAACAAGGAGTGTATAGACTTGATGTTTATATGCCTGAGAGACCAATGTACATACTAGCAAAGCTTTCGCTAAGTCTGTATAGACTTGACCATGCAGACGACGACACCAGAGTACAGACTTGAATGCTTTCGCTAAGTCTGTATAGACTTGACTATGCATAGAGGAGTGTATGGACTTGCTATGTGTGTGGCGTGCAACTAAGCAATGTTCAGACTTGTGACTTTTATATACATGACAGAACAATGTACAAATGCAATGTATAGACTTGCTTGAAGAACAATGTGTAGACTTGCAAGTGTGAGACGCTGAATGAGACGTTCGGATGTACAGACTTGGGCTGTACAGACTTGCAGTGTGCAATGCATGTGATGTATAGACTTTAGGTAATGCATGTAATGCAACACAATGTAAAGACTTAGTTGCTGTATAGACTAGCAAATGCATGAAGAAGCAAGGCAATGCAGACATGGCTGTATAGACTTGATAAAGCTTCAAATCACAAGACACTTGGCCAATGTACAGACTTGGAATTGCTTGAAGGTCAATGTATAGACTTGAAACGAAGATCAATGTATAGACTTCAATGCAAATGCCAAGACCATGTACAGACTTGAAAGCTTCGAAGCACACTATGTATAGACTTCACTTCGTGCATGCTACAGGAATGTATTGACTTTGGAAAGCTTGAAGGCGATGTACAGAACAGTGTGTAGACTTGTGTTCTGAACGTAGGCAAAGGAAAGGAATGTATAGACTTGCTCAGTTCGGAACGTAGGTAAAGATGGGAAGGAATGTATAGACTTTTGATGAGTGAAACACACTGACTGTACAGACTTCACCGATGACTCATGCAAGCTACAGGACAGTGTGTAGACTTGACGAATGGCTTGAAACACAGACACACTGCCAATGTATAGACTTGGATGCCCAAAGGCAATGTATAGACTTGGATGCCCAAAGGCAATGTATAGACTTGCACAGTGCTGCCAATGTGTAGACTTTGCCTACATGTGAATGTATAGACTTTGGATGAGACACAGCATGAGACGGTGGATGATGTATAGACTTCACGTTCAATATGCAACAGAGTGTATAGACTTGAACAAAGCGTGAAGCACAAAATGCAAGAATGTATAGACTTGGAAGTGAACTTGTGTGCGAGACATTGTTAACTCTGTACAGACTTAAGTAATGCACAGACAGGACATCAAATGCAGTGAGCATGTAGCAGTGTATATACTTGGGTGTGTGTGTGCATGCTAGAAGCAATGTATGGACTTAACTGATCGTGTGAGCATGCAGCAGCCAATGTATAGACATTCGAATCTTGGGGGGGTCGACCCATCTAAGAGGGGGGTCGACCCACTTCTGTCCAGATGTCAGACAGAACTAATGGAATGCCATTCACAAGCACACATTCACAAATACAAGAACACATATGAATGCACTTAAATGAATCAACAAGATCTTTCATGCACATATGCAAATGGTGACTTATAGTGTTTGCTATCATCAAAACCACAGGGGCACAACAACTAGGAATTCTTCATCCTGTCACCGACATTCTTCAATAAATGGCACCCCGATCGGACATCGGATCTTGGCGTACTGGCCTCCGTAATTCTACTGCGCGGGGTGACCTACGCGGGCAGAACCTAGTCGGCTTTCAATCGGCTCACCCGATCGGCCCCGACTCACCTCCCTCGCCTCCTGCGAGTGCAGCCCACCAACCCGAGTTCCAACAATCATAAATTTGTGTTTGTAGCCCTTTACCTCCCTGCGTGGAGTGGGCATAAAGTTCTGAAATTATACGGTTAATAATTGTGTGCATCGGGGTTGTCGGATTCGACCGAGATTTCTTCCCCACGCGCTAGTCGTGGAGGTACGCGCTTCGTTCCTACACTCACATTACTTATTTAGTATATTTTATATCATGTTGCGTTTGTGAGAATAGGGCCGATAGCTAGCTTCAAATCGCCGTGGTTGTGAGGTGTGAGCGCCTGTTCCATAGGCCTAGTCGAGCACCGAGCCCAAACTGGAAACCCTTATGCGACAGTGGTTCCTTAACTGCTGTGATCCTACGTTTCCCTCGCAAGGGACGATCGTCGGGCTAGTTAGAGTTTCTATTGAGAGACGTCTCCACCCGGAGAACGCCACGGTAGTCGGCCGCTCGACTTACCTTAGTGTGCTAGTGCTGGCTGCACTTTGAGTAGGTCGTACGTCTTATCCCGGTCGCGTCACCCATCCCGCATCACTCCTCCCCTATAACATCAAGATTTAGGTCCATCGAATCGACTTCCTCCACTTAATTTCTCGCATGGAACGATAGTGGCTCATCATATTCGTTCAAATGAAGATGTGTGAAATCTACAGCGCCAACTTCGTCTGATTGAAAATATTCGGCATTGGCATCCTCTGAAATAGTTTCACTCAGATTCAACTCATAAGTGGGAAAAATCTTGCTTTAACCCTACAAAATGCCCACCAATCTTTATTCTTGGAGGATGAATAGTTTGAATAATACACTTGTTAGGCTTGTGCGGCCAAAATGAACGGTTCATATGTATTAAGTTTAGACCTATGTTTGACATCGATAATTCCATATGTTGTGTCATGTCGAACAGAATTAGGATCAAACCAATGATACTTAAATAGGAATACATGATTGTCTTGTCCCAGCTATTGTAATTTTATGACTTCTTCAAGAATACCATAGCAGTCCAGTTCATTTTCATTGTATGCACTTCTCTTAACACATACGCCGCTATTCATCGTAGACTTATTTTATCCATAATCGCTCATGTAAAATCTATATCCATTCGCAATATATCCTGGATAGGCACGTGCAACTTTTGAGGGGCCACAACTTAACTCCTATACTCTTTCATCAGTAATAAGACCTTGTTCAATATATATGTAAATCAAAGTAGTTAAAATATTAACATTTACCACAACAGAAGTAAATAGGAACGTATAAATTCAACGATCGACACTAACTCGATATCTCATCCATCTGGCAAAAAACTTCTCGCGTTCTTCTTCAACCTCCATGTCCTGGATATTTGGGTATTTTGTACTAATTCTGAATCAAATTGTCTGCAATATGAATACACTACCACCTTAGATGGTAAGAAGAAGGATAAACAACTTATGTACATAAGGAAATGTGAGTCAATAACTTACTCAACATAGGGTTCAATCTCACTACAATTCAGAAGAATGTATATCTCTGCGGTGTACAATTCTCTATCTTCGAGCGTTCGAGTCAAGCAATGTCCGAACGCACGTTTAGGATGCTTAAATATAGAGAGCCGATCAGACGAATGAACAACTCCCCCATCATCATTACGTGGAGGTCGAGTACGACGAGTTTGAATCTCTAGCTCAAAGTACATCGAATAGAAGTTTAAAATTTCTTTAATAATATATGCCTCAGTAATCGAACCCTCCACCTTCGCCTTGCTGTAAACTTTCATTTTTAATTCATGCATGCACCTACAACAATAATTCAGATGGCCATGACATAAATATCGTACACATGTAGCGGCCAAAAGAAAAAAAATTCTCACATACCTCTCAAATAGATACATCCATCGAAATTGTGCTGGTCCTCCAACTCTAGCCTCATATGGCAAATGGATAATCAGGTGCTCCATCGATTCAAAGAATGCCGGAGGAAATATCTTCTCTAGTTTACAAATGGTCGTGACCACATTTTCTTCAATAGTTTGTACATCCCGAAGTCTGAGTTCTGATGCATATAAAATTTTGAAAAACGGACTCAGCTTGGTCAGTGCTCCCCATACAGGCTTTGGCAACAAGTCACGGAATGCAATGGGCACCAGCCCCTCCATGAACACATGACAGTCATGACTTTTCAGTCCATATATTTCCCCCTCATTATCATTCACACAACGGACTATGTTGGACACATATCCATCTGGGAATCTCAACTATTTCAACCACTAGCACACTTCCTTGATCTATGTATCGCTAGACACATAAGTTGCTTTAGGCTACACAATTTTTCCATGTACATTCTACAGTTCCAGTTCTGGAAGTTTTACAAAGCATCTTCATGCAAGTCCATACGCGCTTTGGCGTTGTCCTTTATTTTACCTTTTATGTTGAGGATCGTGTTGAACACATTATCAAAAATGTTCGTCTTAATATGCATGACGTCCAGATTGTGTCGTACTAGAAGAGTTGACCAATGAGGTAATTATCAGAAAATACTTTTCTTGTTCCAGTTGTGATACTTTCCAAATCGAGGGAGTTGTCGTGTGCTACCAGACAATTGTACTACATCTGGTAAATTTTGCACTTGTGCCGCCATATGTTGACCAGACACACGTTGTAAATCTATTTCATCCATTTCAACAGTGTTTTTCTGAAATGAGTCCCTTTGCCTTCGGAAAGGATGCTCACTTGGTAGAAACTACCGATGATAATCAAACCAGCCTGCTTTCTCACCATATTTCAATACAAATGATTTAGTATCTTCCATACAGTAAGGATATGCTAACCTCCCATGTGTGCTCCAACCGGATAGCATTCCATATGTAGAGAAGTCAGTTATTGTCCACATCAGTGCAGCTTTCATAATAAAATTTTGCTCACTACATGCTTCATACGTGATAACTCCATCAGTCCATAAAAATTTCAGTTCATTAATCAACGGTCTGAGATATATGTCTAATTTTTTTCCTTGACTTTTTGGACCTGGAATTAATAAGGATAAAAATAGATTTTCTCGCTTCATGCACATGTCAGGCGGAAGGTTGTATGGTGTCATGAACACAGGCCAACAAGAGTAAGACGCCACTGAACTACCGAATGGATCAAAAGCATATGTGCATAAACCCAACCTAACATTACGTGGCTCCTTTGAGAAAGTAAGATGAGTATGGCTGAAGTGAGTCCAAGCTTCACCATCGATAGGATGACTGATTATATCATCGGCACGGCGTACTCTTTCGGTGTGCCATGTATGTCAAGCCGTCTTTGAAGACATATACAGCTGCTGCAGCCTAGGCGTAAGAGGGAAGTATCGCAATGCCTTGTAAGGTACATCTTTTTACTTTGAATTGTTCCCTCTCTTAGGTTTGAATCTGTCATGATGACAAATAGAACATGATATCTTACCTGCATCCTCTTTGTAATATAACATATAGTGATTCGGGCATGCATCTATTTTCATATATCCAAGCCCTAGCTCATTGACCATCTTTTTTGCACGGTAAAAAGTTTCTGGCAACTTCTCGTCTCGGGGTAACATACTCTTGATCAAGAAGAGGAGACGGTCAAAACAAGTCTCACTGATGTGAAATTCAGATTTCAAGTTCAACAATTGTGAGACTACAGACAACCGAGTGTACTTTTCACAACCATCCCACAACGGCTCATCAGCATCCCTAAGTAGTTGATAAAATATTTCGGCTATCTTATTTGGCACTTCTTCCATATATGCATGTTCCTCATAACATTAAAACTAAGATTAGCAACATCTACAACCATATCCATGTATCCACTTGTGCCTGCAGCATTGTCAGGCTCATACGACAAGACATCCTCACCATGACACGTCTAATTCATATAACCGTCCACGAACCCTTTCTTGTACAAATGATGCTGCACATCCCATAGTGAACGCCACCTCAAATTTTTACAACCTGAACAAGGGCATCGAATGTAACCATCGCGGTCTATTAATGCATTTAGATTTCCCAATGTAAAATGAATGAAACTCTCAACTGTATATTTAAACTCAACAGACACCACCCGGTCAACTATTCTACGATACATCCATGAACGATTTGTCAACATTTTTCCTGCACCAACTAAATGTTAATACACAAACAATTTTGAAATCATTACTCCTGAAAAGAAGTCCGACCCTTTCCTCACATCGTTCGCCATAGACCATTTGCAGAGGAAGGGTGTATTATTTAGAGTATCAATTTTTTACCTATCCATGAAAGTTTGATCGCACAATCACTACAAGAAAAATGGGAAATATCGACGGTATTTTTCGACGGAACAATATTCGTCGGAAATACGTCAAAAATATTCTACTTTCTGATGGAAATATATTCTGTCAGAAATTCGTCATTAATTATCGACTATTTTTTGACATAAATATTTTGTCATAAATACGTCAAAAAATTTTGACAAAAAAAATGTACGTCGGAAATACGTCGAAACTTTCGGACGTATTTCCAACGAACAGAGGTTTCATCGAAAATAAATAATTGCGGGTTAAAATTTATGAACAGTTTTCGAGGGATAAATTTAAGGTCAAAAATTAGTCGGAAACTTTTCGACGTTATTCCGACGAACCAAAAATCCGTCGAAACTTATAGTAAGTGGCAGTTGATCTTTTGTTTGTCGAAAAATTAAATAAATTTTCGTCAACCAAACTCACCTATTTGTAGGCCTTAGGAAGCTATTTGTCAGACTTAATATGTCGCTAAAGGCTGAAGCATCGTTCACTAGAAGCGTCACATGTTGAGCACGGCAGACAAATGTTCACTAGAACACCGTTTAAATTCTTAAGAGGGTAATTTTGTGTGTTTTTTATCATTTATGGTATTTTTACATTTATTAACTATCATTTTTATGGTTTTTTTATCTTTGATTCATTTTTTGTGTCATTTTTGTAATTATTATTATACTGTTATAATTATTAATTATCACTTTTTGTAGTTTTTTTATCATTTTTGTAATTATTTTATTATTATTATACTATTATATTTATTAATTATCACTTTTATCATTTTTGTAATTATTTCACTATTATTATACTATTATATTTATTAATTATCACTATTTATGATTTTTTTATCATTTTTGTAATTATTTTATTATTATTAGACTATTATAGTTATTAATTATCACTTTTTATGATTTTTTTATCATTTTCATAATTATTTTATTATTATTATACTATTATATTTTTAAATTATCACTTTTTTTGGTTTTTTATCATTGGCATGAAATTATTTTAATATTATTATACTATTATATTTTTTAATTATCACTTTTTATTATTTTTCATCATTTTCATAATTACTTTATGATTATTGGATGATAAGGGTGATAAATATATGATAGGGGTGACAAATATATGCTAAGGGTGACAAATGGATCATATGGGTGACATGAGTTACTAAGGGTGACAAATGGGTTACTAAGGGTGACAAATGGATCATATGGGTGACAAATGAGTTACTAAGGGTGACATGGGTTAGTAAGGGTGATAAATAGCTCATATGGGTGACAAATAGGTTAGTAAAGGTGACAAATAGCTCATATATGTGACAAAATGAGTTACTAAGGATGACAAGGTAATATATAGATGACAGAGGTGGGCTGCGTCGACTCTATGCCAAGATGGAGTCGACGCCATGACAAATGGGTCATAAACATTTCATGGTGACAAATAAGTTGACAGATAAGGGTGATATTTATGAGTTTCTTCTCATTTATGATATTTTTCTATCATTTTTCTATTTTTTGTTAATGTTGTATTTATTAATTATCATTTTTATGAATTTTTAGTCATTTTCATAATTAATTTATTATTATTATATTTATTGATTATTATTTTATGATTTTTATCATTTTCATAATTATTTTATTATTATCGTATTTATTGATTATCATTTTTATGATTTTTTGTTATTTTTAAAATTATTTTATCATTATTATATTTATTGAAACCTGCAATTGAAGAAGGTGGTCAGTCCATACTAAGTTTTTTAATTTGAGTAATAAAGAAAACCTCAATTCCACAATTGAGTTTAAGTGAGAATATTGATCATACCTTCTTCCCACCAATATGTTGAAATATGTACCTTATCTAAGAACATTGAACATACCTTATGCCCAACAATGACCATCATACGTAAAAACTTATAATCAACAAAGATAATTTGTAAATCGATTTCTTCTCATTCCAGTAATCTCATTGCAAAATAGAGACAAGGAAAAGTTGTATGGCATACTACAATAACACCATTAGTCATACAAGGATTGTAAAACATCATAGTTCAATACAGAATTAAAGTAGATGACAAGAAGTTCTAATGTCACCTCAAATAATAATAACTAAATGTGAAAAGAAGATATCATCAACCCAAAGAGACCTAAATGTTCCCATCAATGCGCCCCCCAGATGTCATCAGCTATATAGTTCCTCAACTCTTCCCCTGCTGCCACGTCCAAGTTGTTGACATAAACGTTGTTGGGAACATCATCATCTCCAACATCGTCAACTCCTACATCATCCTCCCCAACCCGATTAAAATACCAATGAAACCCCTACTCATGTCGAATGAAATTTTGAACCACACAATAGGCAAGGACTATCTTCCGTTGTGTAGGCCATGGATAATTGTTTCCCTCTCTCAGGATTTGAAATCTCATCTTCAAGACACCAAATGCACGTTCAACCACATTTCATAGCTGAGCATGGCGATGATTGAATTTCTCCTTCTTATTGGAGTATGGCATATGTGCTCGACCACGGAAGGTTGCAGGGTGATACCTTTGCCCTTGATATGGCGCTAAGAAGGAGTTTGTATTTGCATATCTAGCATCCACTAGGTAGTACTTCCCACTTGGTACACTAAAGGCTCCTTCCTCTAGCGTCCATTTCAACACCCTCATGTCTGTGGCCAAACCTTCCCAACCTACACAAACATATTGAAATAGCATGTCAAGCGACACTACAACCATTACATTCTGAGTTATACATTGTTTGCGATTGCGAAAGCGGGCTTGGTCTTCCACACGCACAGTTGCCGGGACATGGGTCCCATCGATTGCTCCAAGTGCATCCTACATGTAAGGTATCCACACCCAAATTAAATTTAAATTTATGCTAATTGTAAATTTTCCAACAATGGGGTTTGTTAGGCTATGCCTACCTTGAAGAAGGGGTGGAACCTTTCCTTCCCACGAATGAAAGGGTGACATTCATTTACTTTTGTAAGTAGTTGGATGAACTCTGACTTTACAGAAGCCAATGCAATGACAACGCGATTCACATATAAACTAATGGTTTGAGAAGAGTGCTGAAAATGTTCACAGAGAGCTCCTGTGGAGACTCCATGGCCAATGGCATTTAAGAACATCGCTAGTTGTTCATTTGCAGACACGTATCGTGAGTCCTTGAGTACGCCTCTGCTTACCAACATGTCCCTCAATCGTATGAACATTGTCAGATGAAGATGAAATATATTATAGCACCTTTGTTCCTAGCCACTCAAAATTTCGTGAATCCATTCATGGCCACCATAAACAGATGAGTGCATCCGACGCCTTGGAATGATAGGGGCTTCATCTGCTTCTATTTGGTCGAGTATATCCTCCTCGATGTCATTGTACATATCATCTTATTCCTCAATCAAAACCACGAGTAGTTGATTTAATGCTACATCATAATTTATACATACACAAGACGGTGAATAAAGGGAGAAATAATGAGAGCATGTATTGTCCATCAAATCTAAAGTTACTGATCAAATACATTGATACCAAATTACAATTCATGTTTCATTAAAACAAATAAAGAGATCCTAACGATGAACTATGAGCATGAAGATAAGCCCTACTAATATTAGAAATAACATAAAGACACATAGCATAAGCAAGACAATGATGATGCATGACATCAAGGGGATTTCTATCGGCATCTTGTTTTTTAGCTGGGGAGGGGTGACATAAATTGACTTGGATGGTTGCAGTGCACTAGAACCATACATTGGGGTTCAATTGTCGTTGCAGGTAGTCAAGACCACATAATAAGCATGTTCTGCCTCCTCCATAGAATAGAATCTTTTATGCTGAGCTCCTGGATATCCATTAACTTGAGCGTAACATTCTGACCAGGTGCAATATATACTAGGTGATCGACCAACCCACACTACATAATACTTATATTTTCCCATGTCAGCAGGTTTTCAGAAGCCTGCACAAAAGATTTGCACATGATAGAGTATCATCAACCAAAGTCTAAAGATGCGAAGATACAACATAAACATACTTCCACTAGAATGACAATGAAACAAAAAATAGTACTTCGACTACATATATTGAGGGATGGACGAAGAATATGTCCATCATGTTAATCCAAACAGGCATCAAACCTACTAATGAGATACATGATAGAAGATGGACAAACACTATTTCCATCGTCGTACATCAGCTGACATCCAACCAGCAAATGGAAAATAACATCAGACAAACCAGTAAGTCATGTAACAGACCTAACTAAGGATGCCTGATGGTGGATTTACTACGTTGAACAAGACATCTAACCATTGACATGAGACCTGATCCAATCCATCTTGTCCTCCTCGCTAAGGATCATGAAAAGAGCTCTATTTTGGGGATCCTTAATTAGGTCAAATGCTTTTATGCACAGATCACGGGGTAGACTCTCCATAGCTTTCAACGCCTCAATGCACTCCTTCATACTTGGGATAGCTTCCAGCCCATCAACATCAACATCAATGTAATATATATTGGCAACACCCGATGAGGATGCAGCACGGTCCCGATGAAGCATTTTAACGATATTCATCCTCTCCCGACTAGCAGCAACAAAATTACTCACTCGTCACCAATCTACCTATGGTGTCCCCTTGCCTATGAAGTGGAACGCCTAGCTTTGATCGGAGACCTTGATTCTTCATCCCACACGTGCACACTTGGGGTACCACTTGCCTATGCTCCTTGGTTTGCATTAGGGATACCAAGAGACAATTCCATGCTTTCCATATCTAAACTAGTACCCAAGGCACCTAAGAATTCAGGAACATGTTGGCTAGAAGATTGAGTTTGCATGCTTGCTATGGTCCCTACAGCATCTTCCCCTCTTGCAATGCTACTTTGACAAAGACACTCCATTTGCCTTAGGTATGGGAAAGATTTCCCTTTAATGATCCGATATTCTGGGAATTTCTAGACAAATTCGATGAAAAATAGAATATTAGAATAGAGTTTTATTTACATACATGTTCTAACATATCCAAATGTGTTACCACATTATACCTGAAGCAGTTCATCCCATGCCCCTTCATAACTTGGGACTGGCATTTGGGTATTTTCATCCTAACCCCAGCCACTCTTACGCAACAATTGTGCATAAAAAATATATAACTTCTTCAAGGTCTTCCAGCAATTATATAACATATAATAACCCCAGCCACTCCACGTTTCTTGCCATTGTTATCTAAGTACATATAAAACATTTCACAGTTTTTGGAGAATTTGAAATTTCTGGGAGAAGAGTGTAGATATTTTGTTATCTCTCTACCCCGTCCCCCAAACTATGCAAATAACATATGTGAATCATGAAAGGCATGAAAGCATGAACAAAGGGGCGATGAAGATGAAGATACTGACCGTGATCGCCACCAAGGTTAACAACACCAAAGGATGTGAGAAAGGAGAGGAAAGACGCCGTGTACTTTGGAAAAGGATGAAGACTTGATCGTGCTTAAGGAACGGGGTGTGGGGAACTTTGTGGATTCAACCTCCTCTCCTTACAGCCGGCTAGAGGAAGAGAGCCTCACGTTCTATTCATGCTCTCCTAAAAAACAAAGCCAAAACATAAAAGAAAAATCCATTAGAAACATGTAAGTGTAGTATCAATCCCGTAGTGGTAAAATAGGGTTAGAAATTGAGGGAGAACGCACCGAGGGGAGATTTTTAACCCATGTGGAAGGGTGAAAATAATAGGTGTGTGTATTATGATGAGAATAAGACAAAGATATAGAGAAATCACGTAGCACAACTGCGACAAACGTGCACGCAATATGGATAAAAGTGTAAAAAGTACAGAAAAATAGAACAGTGTGATGACTTGTGAAGAGTAGAAGGGTAGAACTATAGATAGGATGAATGAAATCAAGCCCTTGAACGTGGAATTGAAAGCTAATACTTCCCTCTTCAGGCCAGGTTCGAAGAGACAAGATGGCAGTGCAGCATGGCTTCGCCCCGAACCAAAAAAGAGCCCCCCTTCGTGAACTGCGAACTGGGTATGTTTATGTAGAGTTGCAAGAATCTAGAAGGTTCAAATCCGAGATAAACACCCAAAATAGGGATTTAGATGGATAAAACCCATAGATAATAGTGGGAATATATCCCCAAAGTAGATTTGCCTTGATCTGGAGGGATATTCTTAGAGAAAATGGATCAAACAAGGTCTCCAAAGAGTCCTTGGGCGAAGAAATCGGAGTTCAGGAAGTTTTGGACTCTCTGTTCATGAAACGGTCTATTACAGGGTCGCCAGGGAGCCAAACGGTCATGGGAGGACCGCAAGGGTACCACAAACGGTCTAGGGGTGACCGCAAGGCTTCAAAGGGTGAAATAGAGCAAAATGGGCACTATTTGGGGGGTAGCGGTCTTGACGCGACGGCACCGTGGAAAGGATTGACGTCACTCCGATGACATGGACGGGACGGGATAACTACTGTCTCACGCAGTACGATCTCACACCGGACGGTCTCTCACCGGGCAATCACTCTCTTCTCACAAAGGAGCTAAGAGGGAAGGGGAAGCAAGAGGAGAGGAAACTCTTCTCACGTAGGTTTCAAAACTTGATTCTTTCTATTGCATGTGAAAACAACACACTATCCCCCTTTATATAGGAAATGCCATATTCCTCTAGGACAAAAATACCCCTAATCTTTTCAACTAAAGACATTCATATCCTATCCTAATAAAACAAAAGCCAATAACCAACTTTTGATTTGGGCAAATAAAATAAAAATACTTTGACTTGGTGGTTAATAATACAATACCACCATAATAAAATAAAATAAAAATACACACTCAATACACAATGGAAAGGGGAAATCTCACCGCCCGTACGGAGAGGCCGAACAAGGTCCATCCCTGACCAAACGAGGCCCAACTCCTCAAAGTGGCAGTCCCCGGGCCCACTTACTATAAAGCCCCAAAACTCACTCGGAACAAGCGCTTCCTAGGTGGCCTTCGGGTTCGGAAGTCCGAGCATCAGTCGATCGAGACAGATCCCTCGGAGCCCCCTATTCCTTGCCCCGACCCAGCACTTATCGCTCGGGAGACCACTCCTGAACAAGTGCCGTTCTCTCGGGCTCGCTGATGGAAGCTTATTAATTCGGCCGTTGCGAATCCCTTAATGATAAGAAGCTCAATGGGATAGGAAGAAGCAAGAGTCCGCACGCCGTAAGGCGCCCGCATGAAGGACGTAACCCCCCTAGAACCCCTCCGCTTACAGGGATCAATTCGCACAATATGCCGCTATTTAAACAGGACATGCCCCACTGCGACAAGGTAAGCCTAAGCCAGGCAAGAGCTAATAACCCTGAGCAGGAACCACTTCACCTTTTGGTGGAGAGGGATCTCGCGCTCCCACTTTCCTCCCAACTCTCCTCTTCGCACCTGTGCTCTACTACCTGTGCTGACTTAAGCATCGGAGAGTCTTCCCCGGGGATCTATCCCTGGGCACCTCTGACTATTTTCCCTTCTTGCAGTTAATATCTCAAGGGTACGTGGTCATCCCCTTCCCCGCTCAGGAGCAGCGCGAGATCGCCCCCTCTTCACACACAAATATATAAAAGTACATATTTCAGGAATACATACTCAGGACACCGAGTCTTCAAGAAGTCGAGTCTCCGAGCCACAAGCCCGGTGGTGTCGGGACAGTGCGGCGTCGGTTGCGTGTGACTAGTCCGGTGGTGTCCCCACCAACCCTCCCAGGGCGGCTGGAACTCGACTTCGTCGAGTAAGGTGGGACACTGCTCTGGTAGTGCTCCAGCAGGTCTGGATCGAGGCGTTGGAGGTCTTCCCGGCTGATCCTGGAATCATCAAAAGGTGGATGGTCCTGCCAGCAGACAAGGTAGCACTGGTACACCCTGCTCCGTATAGCTGTCACCTGCTCATCTAGTATCCTCTCAATTTGCTCGCGCGGTGCTCTCAAATCTGTTAGATGCACAGGGGTGGGCTCACTCTCAATGGGAGGAGAGGCTAGAAAGGGTACTAGGAATCACTGTGGGTTCCTTGTAGGCCACTAGATCTACCACATTAAAGGTAGAGCTAATCCCATATTTGGGAGGTAAGTCCACAACATAAGTATTAGAGCCAATCTTCCATAGTATTTGGAAGGGACCATCACTATAGGATTGTAACTTTTTAACGGCTCCCGAGGGGAGTCGTTCGGGTCGAACCCGTACCATAACCAAGTCACCTTCATGAAATTCATGGTGAGGCCTATGCGAATCAGCTAATCGTTTGTAGGTCTCATTACTAAGATTTATTTGCTTGCTAATTGACTCGTGCAGACTCTTGACATGCTGTGCAAATTCCTCGGCTGACTTGGAGGTCCTGGACTCGAAGGGGAGAGGAATGAGATCCACAGGTTTGCTAGGTTTGTATCCATGCACGACCTCAAATAGACTCATACCTATGGACCTATTGACAAAGCTATTATATGCAAATTCGGCTTTGGGCAAGAGAAGATCCCAAGTGCCAGAATGATCCCCAATAAGACACCTCAATAGATTCTCTAAACTCCTATTGACGACCTCTATTTGCCCATCGATTTGTGGGTGATAGGAGGTGGAGAATTTGAGCTTAGTTCCAATTAGGTGCCAAAGTGTCTTCCAGAAGTAACTAGTGAACCGGACATCTCGGTCAGACACTATGGTTTGGGGGAGACCATGTAGATGCATGACTTCATTAAAGAACATGTGGGCTACTCTAGATGCATCAGATGTTTTGGAACATGCAATGAAATGGGCCATCTTAGAGAACCGATCAACTACCACGAAGATGGAGTCATGTTTGTGAGCAGTGTGAGGTAAACCAAGGATGAAATCCATGCTCACATCAACCCACGGTCTATCAGGAATTGGGAGAGGGGTGTAGAGACTAGTGTTTTGTTTGACCTGTTTGGCCATTGTGCATGTCCGACACTGGGCTACAATTTTGGCCACATCTTACTTCAGGCCAGGTTAGTAAAAATGCTCCTCCATAGAATGAATGGTCTTGTTTCGTCTAAAATGACCAGCAAGACCTCTAGCATGCATTTCCAAAATTAGAAAGTCTTGTACAGAAGTCTTCGGGAGATAGAGTTGCTGTCCTCGAAAGAGAAAACCATCCTTGGAGTAGATAGTCAGCAAATGCTGTCGAGGATCCAGCAGATAGTGTAGAATAGGCAGGGCCAAAATCTGGACACTCTCCATAGAGTGCCTTCATGCGGTCAAATCCAGTGACCTCTACCCGAACAGTGGAAAGAAGGGAGACCCTTCGACTCAAGGCGTCAGCCACCTTATTCTCATTTCCAGCCTTATGTTTTAGGACAAATGTGAAGGACTGGAGGAACTCTACTCATCGACCGTGCCTAGGGTTTAAGCCCTTCTAAGAGCTAAGGAATTTCAAGGCCTCGTGGTCTGAGTATAAGATAAACTCTTGAGGTAAGAGATAATGTCTCTAGTGTTTGAGAGCTTGGACCACGGCATAAAACTCCTTATCGTAGGTAGAGTAACAAAGCTTTGCATCAGAAAGCTTCTCACTGAAATAAGCCACAGGGTGGCTTTCCTGACTAAGCACTCCTCCTATGCCTACGCTAGATGCATCACAGGATATCTCAAAGACTTTGGAAAAGTCTGACAGGCGGAGGACAAGGGCTTTGGTCATGAGCTCCTTTATGACAAGAAAAGCCTGGGAGGCGGCTTTAGTCCACTTAAAATTTCCTTTACATATGCAATCCGTAATAGGTGCCACAATGGTGCTAAAACCCTTAATGAAGCGTCTATAGATTGTGGCTAGCCCGTGCAAACTTCGAACGTCATGGATGTTCTGAGGCTCTGGCCAGTCTACTAAGACTTGGACCTTGGATTAGTCCACATACACTCCTTGACTCGAAACCATAAATCCGAGAAAAGTGACTTGGTCTGTCATGAATTCACACTTCTTAAGGTTGGCATACAAGGTTTCTCTCCTCAAAGTCTCACAGACTTCCCTTAAATACTGGATGTGGTCCTGAGGGTTGTGGCTATAGATCAAAATGTTGTCAAAGTAGACAACAACAAAGCGACCAATGAGAGGGCGGAGGACTTCCGTCATAAGTCTCATGAAAGTACTGGGGGCATTGGATAGCACAAAGGGCATGACGAGCCACTCATACAGACCTTCTTTTATTTTGAATGCTATCTTCCATTCATCCCCTGGTCGGATTCTGACCTGGTGGTAGCCACTTTTCAAGTCAATCTTGAAAAAGATGGTGGCTTCACTCATCATGTCAAACATGTCATCAAGATGGAGAATTGGAAACCTATACTTGACAGTGATTTTGTTGATGGCACGGCTGTCAACACACATCCGCCAGGTGCCATCTTTCTTGGGTGTGAGCAAGGCAGGAACATCACAGGGACTCTTGCTCACCCTCAGGAAACCCTTTTGAATAAGGTCCTCAACAATTCTTTGGAGCTCAGCATGCTCCTTGGGGTTCAGTCAGTAATGGGGAAGGTTGGTAGGGTGGACCCGGGGACAAGGTCAATAGCGTGTTGTACATTACGCATGGGAGGGAGTCTAGAGAGCAAGTCCTCAGGGAAGATGTCTTGGAAGTTCTGCAGGATTGCCTGGACTTCAGGTGGGACTGAGACTTGGGACTCCTCGGGTGTCATGGTGACGACAACAGCCCAAACAGGGGCACCCTCAGCAACCTCTCTGTTTAGCTCACAGACACTTATGAAGTTAAGGCGCCTAACTGGGTCATGACCAACCTTAAGGGCCTTAGGAATGGGTGTGGTAGGTGCATGAGAAGAGGGAATGAGAAGTTTCCCTTCATTGGGAGTTCGGGGACTCTCCTGAACCTTGGGGGTTCCAGTGGGGGTGGAGGTGGAACTCTTTGCCGGGGTCACCATTGGGGTTGCCGGGTACAACCGAATCTTCTTCCCGCTGTGTGAGAAGAAACACTGACTGGACCAACCAAATGTAGTAAGGTCTATATCATAGATCCACGGTCGTCTTATGATGATACTTCTGACCTTCATAGGCACTACATCACATAAGATCTGTCCTTGGTAGGATTGGAATTGGATGGGAATGACACATGTAGTTGTGACGGGGATAGACATGTCGTCAACCCAAGCCATGTTGTATGGCCTCGGATGAGGGTGCGTAGGTAGACCTAGACAGAAGACAAAGTCTGAAGAGACAACATTGATTCAGCTCCCGTTGTCAATGATCACCTTACAGGGTTGAGACTTCACCATGATGTAGGTTTGGAAGATGGAGATTCGACGCTAGTCATCCTCCTGGGGGTGTGTTAAGATACAACAAACTACACCTAATCTTTCATGGCTGGAACTCTCGACAATGTCTCCAACCTGCATGTACTCGACATGCGTGCCATCAAATCTTGCGTCTATTTTCTTAAATTAGGCGATGAGGTCAGGATCGGCGCCATACCTCTCAATGGATTCTTCTCCCTAAGGTGGAAGCTCCACATGCTGGGGGTCAGTGATGACCAAGGCTTGGGTGGGGTAATTGGTGGCAACATGCCCTAAGTTATGGCACCTAAAGCAGCGAATTCCCAAGATAAGGACTGGTTGTGAGGTGCTAGGGATGACTCCCTTTCCCTTGTCATCCCTCCTATCAGTTTACGGAGTGTACTCCAGCCTGGGCACATCAGTAGGTGTAGGTAAGGGGTTCCTTATGAAAGGAACAGTAGGGGCAACGGCCCGGAGTGAGGTAGCAGTAGGGACATAGGAAGTGGAGGGGCCTGGCCTGTCAGGATAGCGGACCATGGGATTTCAGGGTTCATGTTGGCAGTAGGTGGGAACCCGAAGTGAGACCACCCTTTGAAACCGCTTGACATCTCGAGTAACCTGGTAGGCGTGCTCGAGGGTGTTAACCTCTCGTAAGAATAGCTCCCACTGTATGCTCTCGTGTAGGCCAGCCCTAAATCGCAAGAGGGTGACGGAGGCATCCTCCACAACATGACTCCGTAGGAAGAATTTATCAAACTTGGCGATGTATTCATCTACCGACTTCCCATCTTGGGTAAGTTTCTGCCATGGGTCTAAAAGACGCTGATGGTAGGAGGGTGGCAGATATATTTCTCTAAGTTTCTCCTTCATTTCTTCCCACGTGCTGATGTGCTCCACTCGTCTCCTTGCTAGGAGATTCTCAACATTGCACCAGTAGGTCTTGGCTTGACCTAGGAGTTTCATTTTGGCAAACCTCACCCTTGTAGTAGGTGTCATACGGTGATGCCAATCAAAGTATTGATCCATCCCGGTCTCCCAATCAAGGTATGCGGCGGGATTTAGGGACCCATAAAAACTGAGAGCGTCTATCTTGACGATCCGTAGGATGATCTCCACATCATCGTGGTATCTCCTTCGAGGCGCACGATCCTCTTGCTCTCTACAGTGAGGAGCCTGATTCTGGCAGGCTTGATCTCTCTCTTCCATAGGGTTGGCTACGGGATCTCCGCGACCATTCAACCTTCCTTCATCTTTCTTCACATGATCATCTAAAGCTCGGATCCTCTCACCTAGCTCCGCTTGCAATTGGCCTATAGATTCTTCAATTTGGGCCATAAAATGTTGTTGAAGCTGGGCTAGCATGGCATCCATGCTATCCTGATTCATAGGTGATTGTAAAGTTAAACTGCGCTCTAGACGGCCCGATGAATTTCTAGACCAACGTGGCATGCACGAGCTTAGACCTAAATGATATAATCTGAGACCAAAAATTAGTAAGGTGTAGACCCAATTTGTTGGCTAATGTGCAAAGGGTCAATTCCTTTTGCGAAGGGACTGGTCAGGGAGAGTTGCTCGCCTGTAGGCGAAGTAGTTGTTGAACTACCTCCTGACAATTATGGTGCCCTAATGTGACAGTTCTAGGGCTTAAGGATGGGATCATACAAGCTCTCTCTCTCAGTCTACAGCGATACACTCAGGAGACAGACTGCATGGATAGGGCTATCTCTCACTTCGTCGCACGGAAATTTGAAAAAAGATACTAAATGAGCAAGTTTATGGGAGCACGCACCTAACTAGACTAAAAAGTCTATCTCCGACCATAGACGAAGGCGAGTGGGGATGGGCGTGTCCGCACGGTGTCGATGAAGCTTGATCGGTTACAATGAATTCACTCCACGCAGGGAGGGTGGTGCAATTATTATAAAACCGCATAAAATTTCCTGCGCAGGGGAATAAATTAACTCAAAATTTCTCCACGCAGGGAGACTCACGGTGACTCACACTCCACAAATTACGGACCGTCTGTCGACGATCAAGCGACCCGGGCGCTACTCTGGCCGCCGAAGTGGACTTGGGTGCCAGTTCCAATAATTCAACCAAATGATATAAATATATATAATCACTCCATCAATTACAACTTCTCCCGGTTGTCAACAAAGGCTGGCGCGTGGGCGAGGATGTCAACGCGGGCGACTGGGTGGTCAACACATGTGGGTGGGGTGGCGCGCGGGCGGGCACGCGATGCTGGCGCACATGGGAGGGCGGCTGCTGGCGGGCGCCACGCCGACGCTGGCATGGCGGGCGTGGGCGGTGAGCAAGGCGCACGCGGGCGCACGCAGTAGGCGGGCACCGGAGGGGGGCGGGCGGCCTGCGGGCGTGAGCGGATATGCGCAGGCGGGCGCGCACGGGCACTGGCAGACGCAGGCGCGGGTGGTAGGGTGAGCGCATGTGCGTGCGGATGAGCGGGCCCGGGTGGGCACATGTGCAGGTGGTCGCTGCGGGTGGGGGCAGTGGCGGGCGGTTGCAGGGTGTAAGTGGGCGACGCGGGCAGGCGCCTGTGCTTGGGCTCACGGGCGGCAGGGCCCTGGTGCACGCAGGCGCGGGGTGCGGGCGCACGCGGGCGTGGGCTCGTAGGGCGCATGCGGGGGCGGCCGCGGGCGCAAGCAGTGGTGTGCGCGGGGGTCGGGGAAGGCCGTTGTGGCAAAAAGAATTTCAAATTCAGGCACGGGCGAGGATGCTGTTTCGTGAACGCTCTTTTTTTTCCTTTCTCAGCCGAGAGAAAGAACTCTTTTACTCTCCTTTCTTTTCTTTTTTTTTTCTCTCTCAGCCGAGAGAAGCAAATCTTATGCTTCTGTTTTTTTTAACGTACAGAAGTTGGGGAGGGGAGACGACGCAGACGTCGAGGTTGACGAAGACGTTGTTGTTGAGCTCTGATACCAAATTTGACGCGGTGGCGTCGTGAAAAGGATCGACAACACTCTGACGACATGGACAGGATGTGATAACTAATGCCTCGTGCAGCTTGGTCTCACACCGGACGGTCTCTCATCGGGCAATCACTCTCTTCTCACAAAGGAGCTAAGAGGGAAGGGGAAGCAAGAGGAGAGGAAACTCTTCTCACATAGGTTTCAAAACTTGATTCTTTCTATTGCATGTGAAAACAACACACTAGCCCCCTTTATATAGGAAATGCCATATTCCTCTAGGATAAAAATACCCCTAGTCTTTTCAACTAAAGACATTCATGTCCTAGGCTAATAAAATAAAAGCCAACAACCAACTTTTGACTTGGCCAAATAAAATAAAAATACTTTGACTTAGTGATTAATAATACAATACCACCATAATAAAATAAAATAAAAATACATACTCAATACACACAAATACATAAAAGTACGTATTTTAGGAATACATACTCAGAATGCCAAGTCTTCAAGTAGCGAGTCTCCGAGCCACAAGCTCGGTGGTGTTGGGGCGGTGCGGCGTCGGCTGTGTTTGACTGGTCCAGTGGTCTCCCCACCAGGTCTTAGGTAGACCGCCGCCATTAGGTAGTGGTCTTCCCAAGACCGCTAGGCTGATGGGGAAACATTTACATAATTGGGCAGGTCGCGGTCGACTTTGGAAATTGGAGAATATCTCAAAAATGGTGTGGAACGAACAAAAGATGTAGAATAAGAAATTGTAGATAACAAAAATTTAAACAACTTTCATGAAGGGAGGAAGATGATAAGACGAGCAGAAGAGGGAGAAAGTAGGGCGAGAACAGAGAAAAACACTGGGTTCACAGGTGAACAGCGCAATGCGCCGGAAAAATGCAAATAACTTGAAATCGGTGGAGAACTGGCTAATGGCGTAGAAGAAGAAAATCTAGGGCTTTAAAAAAAGAACAACTTTTGTAAAAGGCACCTAATGAATAGAGGAACATAAGGGGAGAAAAAAGGGCCGTGTTCAGGACTGTGTAGTAAAAGGGGTCGAATGCTTGATGGAAGTCGACCTAAATCGGCCACAAGTCGACTTAGAAGGCCGTAAGTTGATAAAATAAGTCCCAGGGCTCTAAGAAATCATGATCTTCGACGTCCAAAGGTTAGGGAACAATGGAATGGGCTCGAAATCTATCCAAGGAAGGCTCCAAAATAATGGTTAATCGAAGACATAAAAAATGATGAATAAGAGAAATGACGTAACTTGCGGGCTAAAAACGGGTGTCAACAGATGCCCCTCATTGATGTTCGCTTTGCAATGGAGCGAGTGAAAGCGACGTGGAGGCAGAGTGGAAAGGAGATGGATCGAAAGCGACAGCGGCGTGAAATGGAGATGAAGCAGAGATGAAGCGGAGAGAACTAAAAAGTAGGCATCAAGGCAAAAGACACCCGTCATGACTAACAAGTGATAAGAATTCTCCCGAAAATACCGAACTAACCATAAGGAATGGGTGACAAGGATGAGACATGTCTGGCGAACTAAACTAAAGAAGGAAAAGGAAACACGACCAACCTCATCGAAAACATAATCCACAGACAATGAGGGGATTGGAAAAACACAGCTGAAAGCTGGAAAGAGGAAAATAAGATTGAGATGAAATCCAAACAGAAATCACGCTGGCCAACCAGACCAAGCGGGCAGATCAGAGAAGACGTTCAAATTCGGAGTGGAATAAAGATATCTTATCCAAGAGGATTGAAGTGCAATCAACCATTGTTGAGGAGAAACCTTGAAAGAATCCCGAGACATGAGTGCTCAAAAATGACATGATGTATGCTGGCCTAAAATAAAGAAATCATCAAAACGAATGTAAAGAATGATTAAAATAGAAAGTACTCAAGGATACTATTGCTAGACTAAGCAAGATGAAGTTAAGAGTCTTCTTGCAACCACGGCATGCGAGACAGAGTCCATCATCCCCCACTCGACTCAACCGAGCGGCTTATCCAATGATTAACCGTATGCTTTTGATCATCATTATTTTTGTTAAAGGGGAACATCAGATCCCAGAACACATGGATAACTAGCCGGTCCTTGAGAGGCTATAATAATGTAGATAACATATAGTAATGCAACAATGAGCAGGGATAGAAATCCATACCTGACTTACATGCTAAGTGAAACAGTAATTTTTTTTATTTTAAGACAACCAAAACAACAAAAGAACAAGCATTAACATAACACAACATCACAAAGATGGATGAAAGATTACATAACATAACATAATGAAGGATGAAATCACATGAACAACATATGCAAGACATCACATGAACAAACAATAAGCGTGAGCCGGACTAAAGAGTATGGTGGGGCGAGACAACACCACAACACGGTGGGATAACACACGCGGTGGGATAAGACCATGGTGGGACAAAGACATGTAGGATAACAACCACGGGGGACAAGAGATATAGACAACACATGTGTGGGATGACGACAA
Organism: Amorphophallus konjac; assembly: GCA_022559845.1. Classification (NCBI taxonomy): domain Eukaryota; kingdom Viridiplantae; phylum Streptophyta; class Magnoliopsida; order Alismatales; family Araceae; genus Amorphophallus; species Amorphophallus konjac. The sequence continues at coordinate 294,768,691 of CM040125.1, read as the reverse complement.
CAACACATGTCATGGCAACACAGTGGGACGAAAACATAGTGGGACGAAAATATGACAGACACGGAGGGACATAACAACACGTATGAGATGACATGGAGGGACATAGACACGTGTGGCAAAGATACGACGGGATAAAAGACATGACAAATACGCTCTTTAATCAAAGCCCAAGATCAGAATGAAGCAGAACCGCCAGGTTCGTAATCGTGAGGCAAAGCCCTCTCATGGAGGCATGATGAAATGAAGTGAAATAAGCAAAAGCTGAGAAGGACATAAGCTCCAAAACAGATCGAGAGAGTGGATTGAAGAAGAGAGATAAAAGATATGAACAGGAGATAGAGCGAAAGATGAAGAGAGCAAGGAAGCTTGAACCTGCAACCTGCACACTTGGCAAACATATTATATATGTTCTCATAACAAATAGAAAATGAAAAATGCATGAAAAAGGGAACCAAAGACATATATTTTTGGATTTTTGTTACTTTTTGATTTTTTTAGATTGTTGACAATATCTGATTTTTTAGATTTTGAAAATATTTGATTTTTTTGGATTTTGGCAATATTTGATTTTTTTTAGATTTTTTATAATATTCGATTTTTAAAATTTTTTAAATATTTGATTTTTTTAGATTTTGATAATATTTGATTTTTTTGAATTTTTTTTGATTTTGGAAATAATAATCTACCGCACCCAAAGATGGGCTCGAACTATTGGCCAGGGATCGTCATCCCTCCCCCTTTCATTAAAGATTTTCCTTGAGCAGGACGTGGATATGAGGGTGGCCTGCCACAACCAACCACCTCTAAAGAATGGTGCCGCTACTAAGGCCATACCCGAGATACAACCCAGCCTAAGAGGGAGAAACATAAGAAAAATGGAGACAAGCTTTATGCAAGATGGGGGATATCAAGACTTGAATTCCTTTTCGGACACTACCCCTCAAAGATACAATCTGTTGCACCGGGACTTTGTGTCTTTGATTTTGAGACTCATATTTATAGGCACGCATGCGACCGGGCTCATGACGTCCTGCGGGAAACTGTAGTGTCACTCTTGCCATGTCTTTATTTTCATAATTTTGCATTTTGATTAATTTTCTCATTTATAGCCCTTGTTAGCCAGATTTAGCATGAAAACTCATTTTCCAAGGGTCAAGACTACCCCTATTTGAGACCTCTCTCGTATTAGGGAGCGCCTAGGTTGGTCATCTCATCCATCCATCTCTTGCCCCTGCATTCGGCCAAGCTGAGAAAAAGAAAAGACCTTTGTGCATACCTATAGTATGGCCAAAGTAGCAACGGCGTTGCTCAAAGGAATCAGTTATAGCTCACCGTGAAGTGTGTGAAAAACCCATGCTCAAAGGTTACCCTCAACGATCGGGGAAAGAAACTAGACTCCCAGCGCGGAGCTATCACCAGCCTGAGAGTGCTGCAGAAGCGAACTTGTTTTAACTAAATTAAGCAAGGCCTAACTTCCTAAAGTCACTCAAACATGTTGAGGAACCAGCATTATAACCATGCACAGGAATAACAATAAAAGTAATACTAATGATAGTATATTCTTGCACAAAACAATGATACATTGCAAATCCATAGAGTGAAAATCAGCGTCCTGAAGCGATCTTGATCATCAAGCTTTGAGTAGCGCGAGCTTTGTCTTCCTTGCTTGTCAGGATAAAATGGAGAGGATAGCAAAGGTTGAAGATTCCTCTACACAGAGGAGCGGCAGACATCAAACTGGAGGAAGAAGGATAAAAAGGAAGAGAGATGAGGGCTAGAACTCCCTCGTTAAGGCACAAAGACCCTAATAATAAGGAACCCGATACAGAATAAAGAGAGATCAGCTGAGATCAAGGTGGGCTAAAGCCTCAAAAATAATAAGAAAAAGGGCAAGAACCCCGAAAGGGTGAGGTGGAGTGAGTAGAAAGAGGAGAAGAATCACCCGATGCAGTCGGAGAAAAGGAATGATGATCACCAGACGGGTTGGGGAAGGAGAATTAGAATCACCCGACAGGGTCGGGGAAGAAGAACCATAGACACCCGACAGGGTTGGGGAAAGAGAATGAGGACCACCCGATAGGGTCAGGGAAGAAGAACGAGAATCACCCGACAGGGTCGGGGATGAAGAGTCATAACCCGGAGATACCGGAGGAGAAGAATCAGAAGATGTCCCAAGAGAGGGCGTAGGCCGAGGCCTGGAATAACGAGAATGTGGAAAACCCGGAGGCCCCGAACGAGAAGAAGAAAAGCAGGGGTTCACAGACCCGGGAGGAGAGGAGGAAATGATGGAAATAGGATCATAAGGAGGAAGGTACACAACCCAAGGATGGGAACTGAGTAAAAGGAAAGATGGATGAAAAGAAGAGGAAGAAGAAGCGGACCCCCGAGTGCATAGTACGCGGCCTTTGAACTTGCGTCGTCGCCACTTCTTAGCAGAGATTTCTTGAACACGGACCTGCCTGGCGTGGGCTCGGACCTTCGGTCTTCTCGATCTGTAATATCTCCTCAAATAACAGGCCCATCTGGCAGACGTCATGGCCCGGTTATGAACATGCAGCTTCACTGGGGCGGTTGCCCCTAGACATCCAGTGCTAACAATATGTGGACATTCTCTAGCAAGTGACTCCTTAGACAAACCAGCATTGCAAAACCATGGAGTCTTGTAACCCGACACAAGGATCCTGAGATTTGGTAACTCCACTCGGCGATCAGCCTTGAAGCACAACTCCCTTGATAGAAGGGTAGGATGGAACTGAGGGAGAGTAATACATGGCATTGACATGGCTGGCTTGTTGATAAATCGAGGGAGATTGCATAGGCTGTGCAGAATGTCCTTGGATAATATAGAAGATACGGCCAATTACCCCTTGAATATAGAATTCCACAAACTCTTAGCAGCCGTATGAGTTAGCATGATTCGGGTGGAGAACCCTTCTTGGCCTGTTATCTGAATGGCAACAGAGCAAGAAGTAATAACATCATCAATGGTAAACCCGCTGGCAAGCAAAGAGATTGCCACCGGCCTCGCTCGGAAGAAACTGGCATCAACACAAGGGAACTCTTCTTAGCAACTGTCATCTTTGAAAGTGGAGGCACATCATCCCCAAAAGGTCCAGAAACCAAGACTTGGATTGGCAGGCGGCAGATATAATCTTGGAGCTTGAAATGCAGAACTGGCACTGAATCATCCTTACTTGGCTCATCATCTCCCTAGGGACCAGACCCGAGGGGCACCAGAGGTAATGCACACCCGCTTCGTGGGGTGGAGGTGAATGGAGAAGTGGAGGGCTTGGAAGGCGTTGAGGCTTCAATGGGGATGGTGTGTTTAGGTGGAGGCAAAGGGGTTGAGGCGATGGCAAGTTCAAGTGTGGGCAAAGGCAAAGGTGGAGGTGTTGGTGGGGGCGTGGGAGATGGCGAGGATAACGAGGTAGGTGGAGATGGACTAGGTGAGGGACTGGGTAAAGGAGTAAGTGACGGGGTAGATAATGGAGCGGGTACAATACTAGATAAAGAATCACGGGGGCACCCCGGGTCTTGTAGTGACAGAAATGGCTACCTGGGCGGCGCTTGCTACTACTGTTGCTTGCTGCGAAGATGTAGAACATCCTTACGAATCGTGGCCCAATCGATCCTTTTCTTATCTTCTAGGTCATAAACAAACTCCCAGAACTCAAGGTAGTCCTCGACCAAATGTTGCTGCTGGCAGTGAAAATCACAATTCTGAAGCATGTTTCGGACAGCGGGTCGGCAAGGCATAACCGGAGGGAGCTGTAACGTGTGAGTGGCCATCAAAGCCCTTAAAATATCATAAAAATACTCTAGCAATAGAGGATGAGGAGCCCGCTTCGGGCATGGCAGATGTCGAGGAGTATGGGATGGTGGAGACGATTGTGGTAATGGAAGTGAGGGTTGTGTTGGCAAGGATGCATGGCCAGCGGAAGGGCTAGGCAATGGCGCAGGAGCGGGAATATAGTGGACGGCATCCACTTGCTCGAGGCGTGGTGTTTCCTTGACTGGAGGGGAAGACGCGGGCGGAGACACCTGGGGGTATGAAGAAGCGGAAGGTTGACTCGTGGAAGATGGAGATAACAGACTTATGGAGGGTTGATATGTGAGGGCGTGATATGTGGGAGCAGAAGGTTGATATGCGGAAGGTGGACTCACAAAGGAATATGTGGCAGAAGGTTGACTCATGGAGGGTACAAAGGGGGTAGATGTGGATGGCGAGGTGTAAGTAGGCGTAGGATGTGGAGGAGACTTGGAGTAACCTTGGAGTTGCTGACGAATGAAGCGGGCTCGACTATAGAGTTGCTGCCAGAAGGTGATGTCGTTGAGGGCTAAGACGAACCGATACTCGGGCGTGACATTGGAAATAAGCATCTTGATTTGCTCTCCCTCCGGAATGTGCCTCGGGACTTGCACGGCCAGGCGACGCCAGCAGTCAGCAAAAGCGGAGAACTCATCATCGGGCTTCATCTTCTCATGGGCCAGATCCACCATAGAATACTTGGGCCCAACCTGTTGGATTAGGTGGAAGGTCAAACTAGAGGGGAGGGGTGAATAGGTTGACCCTTTGAAAAATTAATGCAAGATCACACTCGCTTTAGAAAGCAGAATGCTAATTAGAAGTTCAGTAAACAGACTGTATGAAGATTGTGCCTAATCAAACATCTAATGATAGGTGGATAATGTGAGAATAGAAAACCACAAGAGGAACATAGATTTTTATGGTGGTTCGGTCTCCCTGTGGAGACCTACATCCACCCCTCACTAAACCAGTGAGGATCCCTGCTGAGCTTTACGGCTTAGCTTCACCGAGGAACTACCTCCTCAAACAACGCTGAGCATTACAGCTTGGCTTAACCAGAGGAAAGATCCTCTAAACCGCTGACGAACAGCTTGCAGGCAAACATGCCCAAACGCCCATGATCCAAGCATAATCTACTGGATCAAACCCCTCCCTCTACTCAAACTAGTACGAGGGAGAAACAATGTAACAGAGTTCAAATTGAAAAGACAAACAATAAACGAAATCACTCAGTAATGAAGGAGCAATCTCAGATCTGTGAGGCCGCTGGATCTCAGGCTTGAATTCAGAAGTCTGGGAGAAGAAGCTTCAACGATCAGCTGATCTTCTCCTTCTGAAATGTAGATGAACTTGCAATAGATCACTGCTCCTAGATCTCCTCAAGTCTTCAGCAGATCGCCATCAGGAAGAAGATGAACTCCCCAGTTCTTCTCGTGAGCTTCTCTTGCTCAGCCTAGTCTGCAACAGCTTCGAAATCTCCAAAAACCTTCTTCGATGTTCAGGTTCCTGCGCTCACTTCCAGATCCATGTAATATATACATCTAGTGGGCCCCAACCAGATTTTCTGGTTAGCCCACTGATTGATCTCCTGACAGCCTTCTGGAATCGCAAATGAAAACGAGATCGAAACACTTTATGGCTGATGTGGCCTTTGACATCACTAATGACTGGGGTCCACCCAACTAATTTTATGAAAGAATTCAGATGGCATCAACCCATGGTGACCAAGGGGTTTATGCTGCCTTGAACTATCCACAAAGCTTCAAGTTCGTAGGTGGATGCGTTGACGCATTGGGTTACTGCGTCAACCCACTAAGCTAACCCAGAGCCAATTTCATCTCAGAGTGAACTGCTGCATCGATGCTATCATGCTGTAGCATTGATGCACTGGGGTATTCCAGTGAACCATAATTCTACCTTTTGAACTGCTGCGTCGACGCTGCTCTACTGTGACGTTGATGTAGTGAAGTAGATCTGTGAGTGCCTCTGCTTCTTAAGCTGATGCGTCGATGCTGCAATAGTGTGGCGTTGACGCACTGAGATTATATCAGTGACTTATGATTTTTCCTCTTCAACTGATGCGTGGACGCCTTGAACTCCGAGCGTCGACCCTGTTCCTTTCTTGCATCAAAAATGAACCAAATGCATGCGTTACTGAATCAAGATTTAGTTCAACATTTTAAGTTGAATTCAACATACACATCTCATGGTTGTCATCATCAAAACCAGGGGCACAACAATCTCCCCCTTTTTTATGATGGCAACTATGAGGTGAATGTCATTGCATCTAAATAAAGATGTATTATTCAGATCAAACAGGGAAGTTCAGATCAAACAAAGAATTCACTTCAGAGGCTAACACACCAGTTTTTGTCATTCAGTTAAACTCAAGGTTTTACATCAAACAGAAAAATGGAGAGGCTTTTCTAACAAAAATTAGAGATTCTCACATGTTACGACTTCTTTTGAACATTTCACAAAATATGTAAAAGAAACAAAAACTTCACTCAATCATCACATTTGATGCAGCTTTGATGCAGATGCAATGCAATTCTAGACTAGACTCCAACTTGAGTTCATTTCTCTCCCCCTTTGACATCATCTGGAAGGGGAGTAGATGAGGAAGACTGAAGGACAGTTGCAGATACAATATCCAACTGTTGCTGAAGTTGAGCCATGGATGCTGCCATAGTGTCCATCCTTTCAGAAAGCAGCTGATCTCTGTGCACCATGAACTTGTGGTATTCTTGGACCTTGGTAGTGATACCATCAAACCAGTTGTGTAATATATCAAACAGATAGTCCACTTGAGCTTTCTGCTGAGATCCCCATTTAGGTGCAGAAGAGAAGGCTTCTGTTGGTGGAGGGTTGTACACATCACGTTGATCTTCAATTGTGGGTGTGAAGTTTTTTTTTAGAATATGCAACACATCCACAACCTCATCACCGACTAGAGTGATTCGTTCAAACAGTTTAGCAAGGTCCTGACCAAAAGATTTAATCTTTTCAAACAAGTTTTGAATAGTTTCACTGAACATCAAATTCTTGTCTATCAGGGTAGAATATTTCAGATTCAGCTTTGACTGATTTTCCTTGACATCATAGTTGTATGTCTGTACACTCTGTAACCTGTGCAAACATTGGTGATGCAAGCTTTGTAAATTACGCATGACTGAACCAGCTTTCTGACAAGCTTGAAGAAGAGATTCCATAAATTCATGAAGCTTCTTGTCTGACTTGAATTTATCACGTGTAAACTTTTCCCATATGCTGTCTAATTTCTGCTCAAGGTGTGACATCCTCATATCCGTTGTTGAGCTTAGGTGCATTATGGAAGAGTCAATGCTCTTGAATTTCATTTCCAAAAATTGAATGAGTGTAGGATTGATGCCAGAAAAATCAGGCATACCAACATCATGCTGAAAGTTAGTTGAAATCTCCTCAGAAGTAGATGCAGGTCCCCTTGGTGGAGAGGGTTCTGGAAGAGGACCTTGTACAATGACAAGCTCTCTGGAAGCAACTGGAAACACAGGAGTATCATCTTGTACATTGTAATCATCTTGGATATTGCTGAAGTCTTGGGAGTCCATTCTTGCTGAACTGGCTTCAGGTCTATCTACCCTAGCCTCAGGTCTTTCCATTCTGTTTAGACTGGCCTCTTGCTGATCTTGTGTTTCAGTTCTCACTTCTTGACCAGCTTCCACTGAAGTAGATGCAGGTTTCGGACTTGGCAAAACCCTGACTGGCTTTCCATTTATGACTTTAAATCCCATGAATTTCTGAATCTAAGAAAGGGAGTATATGTTCCCTTTAGGAATATTCAATTTCTTCTCATCTCCAAAATCTACTCCAACTTTTCTAAATATGGCAGTCAATGGAGCAGCATATGGGAGTGTCCTAGATTGTGTTAAGCAATATCCCATAGTCTGAATGATTACATCTGACAATGAAATGTTTATCTTTTTCAGCATGCAATACAATAAAAATCTCTACATCTCAGTGACCCGTTCCCTACCACTGCTCTGAGGTGTTATCATGGATGTGCAAATATGGTGGAGCAGTCTATTGAATGGAGAGAACCTATTTGCTTTAAGACTAGATAAAAAAGTCTCCCTGGCGTCAGTGGGATCACTGGGTTTGTCAGTCAGAAGAGCATAAGCTGCATGTTCATCAAACTGAAAACTGTGTAGCTGAACCCCATTCATTGGTATTTTCCAAGCTCTGGCAAACAGTTTGTTTGTCAATTCGAAACTAACATTCCTGACAGTTGAAGAAATTTTGGTGATCTGAGGTTCATACTTCAAATTGTGATAAAATTTCCTAACTAGGGTGGGGTAATAAATCTTATGATTTGTAACGAAAGACTACCAACCCTGATAATCCAAAGTAGGGAATAGTTGCGGAAAAACCTCAAGCATCTCAACGTCGGTAGCAACAATATACCGTGGAATAAGGACTTTCAGAGGTTCTTCCACATTGATGGTGAGAGAGGGATCAGAAGACCTTGCATGGGAGCTGTCCGCACCTTGCTTCCCCTTCGCAGCAGCCGAAGATGTGGACTGCTCCTCTGCCCTTACGGGAGAGAGCTTTCTCTTTTTGGTTGGCGGGATTGGATGGAGACGGCGTTTTCTAAGAGATAGCTCTATCTCTTTTCCTTTCCGTTTCCTTGGAGCTGAAGGAGACGGTATCTCCTCTGGAGGATCTGCTATGGGAACATCGTGAGTCTCCTTCTGCTTTGCTGCCCTTGTCTTTGTCGGAGAGCTCTTTTCTTTCCCTTTACATGTCCGTGGAGTTGACTGGGAAGGTATCTCCTCTGGAGCACATTGAAATTTGGTTCGAGGCTCAATCTTTCCCTTAGCAAAGATGGGAGCTCTTCTCGTTAAACCCTTCTTGTTCTTCCCCTTCTTCACTTGTTCCGGAGGCGCCATGGCAGCGAGAATCAAACGAGAACAGGAGAGAAGATTCGGAGAGGTAGAAGCCCACTAGGTTTTGGAAGGAGCTGAGGAGACGGCAGCATTTACGCTGCGGGGTTTTAAAGAACGTGACGACTCATGTTCAAATCAAAAAGGGCGAACCGGTTCACTGTGTTGAACCGGACTGGGAAGAATTTGGAGTTATTGCATGACTGCGTTGACATAGTGAGACACTGAGTCGACGCCACCAAGAGGAATAAGAGGGAAATACTTAGTAGACACTAGGAATAGTGAAGACCCACAGTATTTTAGGCATTCTAAAGACACTGAAATTCTGAAAGGATGAAATTACATTCGGGGATTTTTAATAGATAAAATTAAAGTTCCCTTATGAGAGATATGATGAGAAATGATGAGAGCCCATAATTCATTTAATGATGTGGAGAAAAACAATCTTAAGAATTTGAGACAAATCCTTGAACAAGAAGAGCATGATTATGGAATAATGATAGAACAATTTGCACACTTGGAACTTTCTCATATCTTTCCCTTAGATTGTTCAATTTCAAGAGACCCTTAGAGAAGTGAATTTAACCAGTATTGAAGATGAACTCTATAGGTTTTTATATGAGCTTCAGGTCAACCACCCATAAGAATAGTTAGCTATGCTGAGTAACCGGGAACTCTGGTGTCTGATAAACATGTGTACCCGTGTCAAAAGGCTAGCTACACATGTTTATCAGACACCAGAGTTCCCGGTTACTCAGCATAGCTAACTATTCTGCTCCAATGAAATATAGTTGGCAACTCACATCATGACATGCCTTTTAGCACTTCATTGGTGCATGAAGGTAGTTTCTCAGTGGAAAGTTACCATTGCTCTGCAATGAATTATTTTTCTTTTGAAACAGAGATAACAGCTCACTTCATGACATGCTCCTTAGCACTTCTTTGGTGCATAGAGACAGTTTCTCAGTGAAAGCTTGCCATTGCTCTGCAATTTATTCCATGTAGATATATATATATATACATTGCATAGGGTTTGTTTCTTCAGCTCTTATTAAACCTATTTTGAGTTTAAAGTCAATACAGATATTAAATTCATTTGCACAAAGTGGTCTCTTTACTTTTGATCATCATAGTTCAAGAATGGATGAGTTCCCAATTTTATTAAGTAGTTCCATGACTATTCCATATGCAAAGCACTTTTATGTTCAAGAATTTTAGCATTCAAAGAACAAAAGATTTATAGATCTCCAACCATTAATACTACATAGAGCCAGTCAATAAAGATCACCACCTCTTATAAAGAAATTGTCACTTTAGCTCCCCCTGAATCTATGACATCAATTCACATTTCAGATCTCAAGAAACTTCCCTCATATTGAAGATTGAGAGGTACTTCACTACAAGCTGAAGAACTGAGTATAGAAGAAACAAGGTTGATGAGAGGTTGAGAAGATGACTCCAAGTTTCAGACCAAATGAGATATGTGAGAACCCAACTCCAGTGCTGCGTTAACCCTTCTGAAGTAATCCAATTAATTCCAGAACTGATTTGCACCAGGTTTATGTCAGTGCGTCAACTCAACCAGGTGACTGCGTTAACTCACTCAACCAGTCAGTTCAACTTCTAGCCTGTTTCCAGAAAGTTTCTGTCAGTGCGTTGACGCAGTCTTGCAACAGCGTTAACTCAGCCTTATTAACTACTCTTCAGATTCCCAGATCACTTAATCTAAAGGGACAGAATTGCACTCCTTAGCAAGTAAGAACTAATGCAAACTCTCCCTACATTCATGCATGACTGAAAATATGAATGAAGATGCAATTGTTGACATGATGGCTTTTTATTTATCATGTGTTCTTAAAAAGATATGCTCAAAACTAAACTCCCACTAAATCTGTGACTTATTTAAAAATCAGGCATTTTCAACTCAAGCAAACAATTTAAAGAAGAAATCAATTTGTTCCTAGGCACAGTTAACCAAACAAGTTTCAAAGAAGAAATCAAGCAATCAATTTAGGCACCAAGATGAGGATTGCACAATCCAAACTCTCTTCTAAGACAAGAAAATCTTTCATTATTCAGAGGCTTGGTAAAAATGTCAACTAGTTGATGTTCTGAGTCTACAAAAATCAATTTAAAGCTTCCTTTATTAACTTCATCTCGCAAGAAGTGATGCCTAATTTCTATATGTTTGGTCCTAGAGTGCTGGATAGGGTTCTTTGCTAGGTTAATGGCACTTGTGTTATCACACAATATTGGGACACATCCACGATCAGTTTGATAATCTTGGAGTTGGTGTTTGATCCACAACACTTGAGTGCCACAACTCCCTACAGCGACATATTCTGCCTCTACAGTGAATAGTGCCACTGAGTGTTGTTTCTTGGATGCCCAAGAAACCAAACAACCTCCCAAAAATTGGCAATAGCCACTTGTACTTTTCCTGTCAAGTTTGCATCCAGCATAGTCTGCATCTGAGTATGATACAAGATCAAAAGTGCAAGATGCAGGATACCAAATCCCTAAATCTCAAGTTCCAGCAAGGTATCAAAAGATACGCTTGACAGAAATCAAGTGGGATTCTTTAAGATCAGACTGAAAACGAGCACACACACATACACAAAATTGGATGTCTGGCCCAGATGCTGTAAGATAGAGGAGTGATCTGATCATACCTCGATAAGTCTTTGCATCTACTGATTTACCTTTCAGATCTGCATCCAAAGTTGTGTTGGTGCTCATTGGAGTGCTGATTACCTTAAGATTCTCCATTTGATATTTCTTCAATAATTCAGATATGTACTTTGCCTGGTTGATGAAGCATCCATCCTTGCTTTGGGTGATTTGTAGACCTAGAAAAAATTGAAGCTCACCCATTAGACTAATCTCAAATTCTGTGGTCATCAAATTTGCAAATTCCTCACACATGCTTGGTTTAGTGGATCCAAAGACTATATCATCAACGTAGATTTGAACTAGAATAATGTGATTATTTCTTACCTTGGTGAATAGGGTTTGGTCCACTTTACCTCTTGAATATCCTTTCTCAGTGAGGTATGAGCTGAGTCTATCATACCATGCTCGAGGTGCATGTTTGAGCCCATAGAGAGCTTTGTCTAATCTGTAAACATGGTCAGGGCAGTCTATAGATTCAAAACCGGGGGGTTGTTCAACATACACCTCTTCTTTTATTAAACCATTAAGAAATGCACTTTTTACATCCATTTGATGGAGTTTTATTCCATGACAACATGCATATGCAAGTAATAATCTAATAGCTTCTAATCTAGCTACTGGTGCAAAGGATTCTTCAAAATCAATGCCAAATTCTTGGTTATATCCTTGTGCTACCAGTCTTGCTTTATTTCTTATCACAATTCCATTTTCATTTTGTTTATTTCTAAAGACCCACTTAGTTCTAATTATTGAAAGTTCATTGGGTCTTGGCACAAGGTGCAACACTTTATTTCTTTTGAATTGATTTAATTCCTCATGCATTGCATTTATCCAACAATCATCTTTCAGGGCTTCAGTTACATTTTTAGGTTCAATTTGAGATATAAGAGCCAAATTATCCATTTCTTCAATTGTTCTAAAATGAGATCTAGTTTTGGTAGGGTCATGCAGATTACCAATAATGCTTGATAGAGGGTGGTCTCTTAACATTCTAACATTGGTCAGAGAGTTACCTCCATTAGCATCTGCATTACCTCTAGTGCTTGATTCTGCTAGATTCTCATTTGACCTTGGCTCTTCCTCTTGAGTGTATTGCTCTTCCTTTTCTTCAAGAAACTCCACATCATCTTTGTCCCTGCAAGATTGTTCATTTTCAGACCTGACATTCATTTCATCGAAGACAATATGAGGAGATTCTTCAACAGATTGATTTTTGACATTTAGGACTCTATAGGCCCTAGAGTGATTTGAATATCCTAGAAATATGGCTGGTTCACTCTTAGGTTCAAATTTATCTAAGTCCCGTTTGTGATTATTTTGAACAAAGTATTTAGATCCAAAAACTCTGAAATGTATAACAGAGGGCTTCTTACCTTTCAACAATTCATATGGAGTCTTTTTAGACAGAGGTCTTACCATTGCCCGGTTTACAATGTAGCAAGCTGTGTTTACCGCCTCTGCCCAGAACTTCCTTGGGAGTTGTCCTTCGATCAACATTGTTCTAGCCATCTCGACAAGGGTTCTGTTTCTTCTTTCCACCACTCCATTCTGTTCAGGAGTTCTGGGAGATGAGAACTTGTGAGATATTCCCATTGCCCTGCAAAAACCATCAAATTCTGAATTTTTAAATTCTCCTCCATGATCTGACATGATATATGAAATAGTATACTTACCATCCTACTGAACTTTCTTGAAGAATGCCTGAAATTCTTCAAATACATCATTCTTATGAGTTAAAAAGAATTCCCAAGTAAACCTAGAAAAGTCATCTACCAAAACAAATCCATATTTATTGCCACTCAAACTTGCTGTTCTAGTGGGTCCAAATAGATCCATGTAAACAAGTTCAAGAGGTCTAGAAGATTGATTTTCAATTCTGGATTTAAATGACTTCCTAGTATGCTTGCCTTGAGTGCATGCATTACAAATTTTGTCATTTTGCTTAAATGATACATCAGGCAGACCATTCATCATGCTGAATTTGGCTAACTTATGCATGACACTATAGCTAGCATGACCTAGTCTACGATGCCATAGCCAAGCCAGCTCACTTTTATTCACAGCTAGACAAAGATTGTTATGAGTAGAATCATCCAAGTCTACCATGTACATGTTATTTATTCTTTTTCAAATGAATTTGACACTTTCAGACTACATTTCAAGAATAGTGCATGCATGAGAATCAAACATAACTTTGTGCCCCCTATCACACAGTTGGCTTATACTAAGAAGATTGTATTCTAATCCTTCAACAAGTAACACATCATCAATAGAGTTCAGGGGATTTTTGCCAACTTTACCTTTTCCAATTATTTTACCTTTATTGTTCCCCCCAAACGTGACATGTCCTCCTTCTTTCTCAACTAGGAAACAGAATTTTGCCTTATCGCCCGTCATGTGCCTTGAGCAGCCGCTGTCAAGATACCACCTATTATGTACAACTGCGAGGCACTCCTGCAAATCACATCAAACAATAGATTTTGGAACCCAAATACACTTGGGTCCCATCAGACCATATGATTGTGTCAAGTAAGACAACATACTTTTGGGAATCCAAATCTGTTGTTTTGAGGGTTTTTGAGATGTGGGGGTCATAGATTTGAAATTTTTCTGATTGGGTTGAGGTACCCTTTGGAATGACCTTTTTGAACCATTTCTGTTGTTAGAGAAGTATGAAGGTTTATTCTTATTCCCATTCTAATGATTATTATGACTCCAAGAAGCACTGAGGAACCTAGGATGAGAAGTTCTAGAGGAATATTGAGTTCTTGAAGGGATGAAGGTTCGCTGCGTAGACCCTATCACATGATTGCGTTGACTCATCCACCCAACCCTTCTGTCATATGGGTTCTTGTACATAGGGTGCGTCGACGCACTGTAGTGGCTGCGTCGACTCATTCTCATGTTTCTGAAAGAATACCCATCCCGGAAGAGTGTATGCGTTGACGCAGTATGGATACTGCGTCGACGCGGCCATTGGTTTATTCTAGCATTATTTCTGTAGAGCCCCTGGGACATGGGTTGAGTGGACGCAGGGTACTCAGTGCGTTGACACAACTGTCTTGTACCAGACCTATGACTCCCTAAATTTCTATATCCTTGATGCTGGGTTGATGAACTAGGGTCTATAGGTTGACTTGAGTGTTTACTTCTGAAATTAGGCACATTCTTGTGGTTATTGGCTTTCAAGATGACCTTCACTTTCTCTTTTCCCTTTTCTTTTCTAATTTCATCAGACTGTTTTAATTTTTCTTGATTTTTCTCACAAGACTTCTTTTTAGCCGTTTGGCTTTGCTCAGATGTACCTTGTTCAGAAACAAATGTTATAAATCTAGTTCCTAGATCCTTCTTCTTGGTTGGATTATAACCAAGTCCTTTTCCAAAATTGCTTCTTATTCCCATGACAGCTTCAAGATTGTTTTTACCTTGTGTAAATTTCTCAAGAGAGGCTTGTTTACTCGAATTCTCATATTCCAGTTTCTTCAAATTTTCTTGGAGTTCCTGATTTACTCCTTGAATGGCTTCATACTTTTATTCAGCAACTTTTACTTCACTCTCCAATTTTTGCATTCTGAGTTTCAGTTCATCATGCACTTTCAGAAGAAATTCGTTTTCTCTCTTCATCTCTATTAATTGATCTCTACATTGGTCACTTTCATCAAGAGATTTTCTTAAACTAGTAATTTTAGCTTCTAGGCACATGATTTTCTCATTCAATGAATTTTCTTGACTAGTCAGATTTTTCTTTTTCTTGAGTGATTTATTTTCTTTCTTAACATAATCATACTTATCTAACAATTCATTAAATGCTTCTTCCCAATCACTGCAAGAAAAGTTTTCGAAGGAAGAAGTTACCTCATCCTACTCATCATCCTTAGCCATGAAGCACAGCTTAACATCACTCTCTTCTTCAGAAGTGCTTTCTTCTTCATCTTCATCTTTCTCCTCGTCACTCCACGTACTTATCATGGCCTTGAGCTTTTTGTTTTCCCACTTTGACTGAGCTTTCTTCATATTCTCTAGACATTCAGATTTGATATGTCCTTGTTTCCTGCATTTATAACAACAACCTTGTCAGATTTCTTTGAATTTTTTGATTTGAATTTTGAACTATTTCTTACCTGCGGTCTTCGACTCCATACAGCCTTACCTTCCTTCCTTAAAAATTTCTTGAATTTCCTGGTGAGCATAGCTATCTCACCTGAATCATCATTTGAACTGGATGACTGACTGTCATCTGAACTCTCCTTGCTACTTGGTCCTGCCTTCAATGCAAGAGGCTTTTTCTTTTTCACACCGTCATCTGTCCTTTTGAGGTTCAGCTCATAAGCCATCAAAGATCCGATAAGCTCATCAGGGGTAGTGGTAGGAAGGTTCCTAGATTCCTCAACAGCAGTGGCCTTGGTGTGCCAAATTGGAGTTAGGGATCTAAGAATTTTCTTGACCAGTTCATAATCAGTGTAAACCTTTCCCAAACCTCTAAGACCATTCACTAATAGGGTTAGTCTAGCATACATTTCAGATATATTTTCCTCTAGCTTCATTCTAAAAGCTTCATATTCAGAATTTAACACATTGGCTTTTGTCTCTCTTACCTCTAACGTACCTTCATAGATGACTTGAAGTCTGTCCCACATTTCCTTGGCACTGGCACAAGAGGATACTCGTGAAAATTCCATAGGATGCAATGAGCATTGCATGATCTTCATAGCTTTCCAATTGACGTTGGACTTCCGAATTTGCTCTTTCACCCACAGTTCTTCATCTCCTTCTAACTGATATGGTCCCTTGCTCACGACTCTCCAAATCTCATGGTCTGAGCTCTCAGAAATACCTGCATCCGATTTTTCCAGTAAGCATAGTTAGTGCCATCAAAGAAGGGTGACCTATTCACTGCATACCCTTCAGGCATGAGCCCCTTGTTTTCCATTCCACTAAATCTCTCTGGGTTGTGAGACCCTTGACAAGAGAGCCAGGCTCTGATACCACGTGTTGGATTAGGTGGAAGGTCAAACTAGAGGGGAGGGGTGAATAGGTTGACCCTTTGAAAAATTAATGCAAGATCAATCTCGCTTTAGAAAGCAGAATGCTAATTAGAAGTTCAGTAAACAGACTGTATGAAGATTGTGCCTAATCAAACATCTAACGATAGGTGGATAATGTGAGAATAGAAAACCACAAGAGGAACACAGATTTTTATGGTGGTTCGGTCTCCCTGTGGAGACCTACATCCACCCCTCACTAAACCAGTGAGGATCCCTGCTGAGCTTTACAGCTTAGCTTCACCGAGGAACTTCCTCCTCAAACAACGCTGAGCATTACAGCTTGGCTTAACCAGAGGAAAGATCCTCTAAACCGCTGACGAACAGGTCGCAGGCAAACATGCCCAAACGCCCATGATCCAAGCACAATCTGCTGGATCAAACCCCTCCCTCTACTCAAACCAGTACAAGGTAGAAACAATGTAACAGAGTTCAAATTGAAAAGACAAACAATAAACGAAATCACTTAGTAATGAAGGAGAAATCTCAGATCTGTGAGGCCGCCGGATCTCAGGCTTGAATTCAGAAGTCTGGGAGAAGAAGCTTCAACGATCAGCTGATCTTCTCCTTCTGAAATGTAGATGAACTTGCAATAGATCACTGCTCCTAGATCTCCTCAGGTCTTGAGCAGATCGCCATCAGGAAGAAGATAAACTCCCCAGTTCTTCTCGTGAGCTTCTCTTGCTCAGCCTAGTCTGCAGCAGCTTCGAAATCTTCAAAAACCTTCTTCGATGTTCAGGTTCCCGCACTCACTTCCAGATCCATGTAATATATACATCTAGTGGGCCCCAACCAGATTTTCTGGTTAGCCCACTGATTGATCTCCTGAGAGCCTTCTGGAATCGCGAATGAAAACGAGATCGAAACACTTTTTGGCTGATGTGGCCTTTGACGTCACTAATGACTGGGGTCCACCCAACTAATTTTATGAAATAATTCAGATGGCGTCAACCCATGGTGACCAAGGGGTTTACGTTGCCTTGAACCATCCACAAAGCTTTAAGTTCGTAGGTGGATGCGTTGACGCATTGGGTTACTGCGTCAACCCACTAAGCTAACCCAGAGCCAATTTCATCTCAGAGTGAACTGCTGCGTCGACGCTATCATGTTGTAGCGTTGACGCACTGGGGCATTCCAGTGAACCATAATTCTGCCTTTTGAACTACTGCGTCGACGCTGCTCTACTGTGGCGTTGATGCAGTGAAGTAGATCTGTGAGTGCCTCTGCTTCTTAAGCTGATGCGTCGACGCTGCAATAGTGTGGCGTTGATGCACTGAGATTATATCAGTGACTTATGATTTTACCTCTTCAACTGATGCGTGGACGCCTTCAACTCCCAGCGTTGACCCTGTTCCTTTCTTGCATAAAAAATGAACAAAATGCATGCATTATTGAATCAAGATTTAGTTCAACATTTTAAGTTGAATTCAACATACACATCTCTGGTTGTCATCATCAAAACTAGGGGCACAACACAACCTGGTCTTGATATTACTGAATAAACTTCTCTTGGATAACTAAAAAATTCACAACTTGCTCTTGCGGTAATGAGAAGAACCAATCCCAAGCCGGGCCTTCTAATGACAAACTACATAGATAAGCCATCAAACATTGGTCATGTTGAAACTGGGCCGACTCATACAGAAACTCCTTCAAGTGCACATACGGGTCACCGACTCCACCATAACGGTGATATGCGGGGATTTGGGAAGTTGGCGAAAACTGAAGACCTTGAAATGCGAATGGAACACTTAAGGAGGATTTAGGATCGATCCGACGTTGGGTTTGAGCAATCATCTCCGGGTCGGGAGAGATCGAGAGGAATGTGGGCCAGCTTGAGCAAGAGATTGTGACTTTGGACCAGAATGATGATATTGGGCCAGATAAGAGGATCCGGGCTGAAAAGAAGAAGGGCCCATTTCAGGAGAGGCAGGATGCATGGACCTGGAAGGAATATGAGCGTAAGGATCCATTGGGCCAGCAACATAAGGAGAAGAGGAGCGAGGCCCACTAAGAGAAAATTGGCCATTAGAAATCGGACCAGGAACATAGGAAGGAAAAGAAGGAGACCCATGAAGGTAAGAATGCCCATTATGAGGAGAAGGCCAATTAAGAGACGGAAACCCATGAAGATGATTTTTAATGAGCCTTTGGGCCTGGGCCGGGTCTATTTGGCGAACAAGACATGATAAGTGGGCCATAAGGTTGGCTTGCCCCTCGGATGGGTCAGGGGGGCCACGGGAAGATGGGCCCGCGTGGGAAGAGGATTCCACGTGGGAATAAGAAGAAAATTGAGAAGAAGAATGATACAAGGTGTTGGAATGATGCTCCATGAGGGCCAAAGGAGACTTAATATAATGTATCAATGGGAATACAACTCAGGAAGCAAGGGCTTAACGGGCTTGAGAATAAGAGGGGGCTGACCCACTAATGCAAAGACCAAGGGAAGATGGACCTATGACAATGGGACTAGACAATGGACACACAAAATGGGCTAACGTAAATGGGCCTAACAACAACAAAATATGTGGATGCAACACAAAATACCACAAATGGGCCTGGACAAGCCCAAACAACACAAAATAACGTGAAGGGTTTTACCCAAGTCAAATAAGTTAAAATGATGGTAATTTTTTTTGTTTGTCAAAAGTTTTGATGGGCCTTTTAATATTTTAAATTAAGCACAATTCCCTCAAGATAGGAATCCTATAGGGAATAAGGTACAAACTTTGGGTTGACTAGGTTCAACTCCCTCTCACGTATGCAAATACGAGCCTAATGGGTTGAAAGGTACAACCGGCCCGGCGTCCGTGTGGGAATCCACGGCTCACGGGGACTTACAGAGGTCCCAAATAAGATCACTTAGTCGACCCAAGGAATATGGAGGCGAGAGGATCACTCACCAAGGTAGGAGTGCAACTATGGTATGAAGACATGATCCTATGTGCACCGGAGTGCATGCAATTTCTAGCCTAAAACTAGAAAATCAAGGTAACATTTAATTATGCAAACATAATGATATGGATGCAAACAATATATGAAAATGAAGATAATACAAAGGACACCAATATAGGATCAGGAACAAGCACAATCAGGCACTAAAAGATATGAAAAATAATGAATAAACGACGTACCTTTATGTCTGCCCCTAGGCCTGCATGCAGATTTTATGCACAAAATGTGAAAATGGAGACAATATTTAACTATGTAAACATGACCCAAATAATGCAAATAAGATATGGAAATAAAGATAATACAAAGGGGAACAAGAAGTAAGCAAGAAACAAGCAATCAGATCTCAGGAACCCAATCAAATCATCATGGAAAGATGTACCTGTGAATCTATCCCAGGGCTTGCCTTCAAACTTTATGCAGAAAACTCAAAAATGAAGATACAATTAAATTATGCAAACATGACCCAAATGATGCATATTATATATGGATGAAAAGACAATACAAAGGGCTACAGAATGGGCCCAAGAATAGGACAATCCGACCCCTGGAGGTCAACTAAATCACCCAAGAAAGACGCCCCGGTGAGCCCGTGCACAGACCTGCTAGAGAGTGGGTAGTGGTCTACCTGATGACCGTTTTTATCCCATTGCGGTCTAGTGGAAGACCGCAAGGCTAGCAGAAAGGCCCTGGCGGCCCAATGATGGCCGGTAGGAGCGTCTGGCAGCCCTGGAGAGGATCACAACCCCCTGACAGACCCGAAAACACCCCGAACATCAGGAAAATGAAGGGAAAACTATCTAAACATGCACACACCCACACCCAACTTATAAAGGAGCATGAATAACGTGATGGGCACTAGTTGTCCCACCGTGATCGCCAAAGAATAGAGGTTGTAGATATTTTGTTATCTCTCTACCCCGCCCCCCAAACTATGCAAATAACATATGTGAATCATGAAAGGTATGAAAGCATGAACAAAGGGATGATGAAGATGAAGATACTGACCGTGATCACCACCAAGGTTAACAATGCAAAGGATGTGAGAAAGGAGAGGAACGGCACCGTGTATCTTGGAAAAGGATGAAAACTTGATCGCGCTTAAGGAACAGGGTGCGGGAAACTTTATAGATTCAACCTCCTCTCCTTCCAGCCGGCTAGAGGAAGAGGGCCTCACGTTCTATTCATGCTCCCCTACAAAATAAAGCCAAAGCACAAGAGAAAAATCCATTAGAAACATGTAAGTGTAGTATCAATCCCGCAGTGATAAAATAGGGTTAGAAATTGAGGTAGAATGCACCGGGAGGAGATTTTTAACCCTTGTGGAAGGGTGGAAATAATAGGTGTGTGTATTGTGATGAGAATAAGATAAAGATATAGAGAAATCATGCAGCACAACTGCGAGAAACGTGCATGCAATATGGAGAAAAGTGTAAAAAGTACAGAAAAATAGAACTGTGTGATGATTTGTGAAAAGTAGAAGGGTAGAACTAGAGATAAGATGAATGAAATCAAGCCCTTCAACGTGGGATTGAAAGCTAATACTTCCCTCTTTAGGCCAGGGTCGAAGAGATAAGATGACAGTGCAGCATGGCTTCGCCCCGATCCAAGAAAGAGCCCCCCTTCGCGAACTGCGAACTGGGTAGGTTTATATAGAGTTACAGGAATCTAGAAGGTTCAAATCCGAGATAAACACCCAAAATAGAGATTTAGATTGATAAAACTCATAGATAATAGTGGCGATATATCCCCAAAGTAGATTAGGCTTGATCTGGTGGGATATTCTTGGAGAAAATGGATCAAACAAGGTCTCCAAAGAGTCCTCGTGTGAAGAAATCGGAGTTCAGGAAGTTTTGGACTCTCTGTTCATCAAACGGTCTATCGCAGGGCTGCTAGGGAGCCAAACGGTCATGGGAGGACTGCATTACCCCAAACGGTCTAGGGGTGACCGCAAGGCTTCAGAGGGTGAAACGGGGAAAAATGGGCACTATTTGGGGGGTAGCAGTCTCGGGAAGACTACCACCATCTGGTAGCGGTCTTCCCAAGACCGCTAGGCTGATGGAGAAATATTGAAATAATTGGGTAGGTCACGGTCGAATTTGAAAATTAGTGAATATCTCGAAAACGGTGCAGAACTAGAGAAAGATGTAGAAGAAGAAATTGTAGATAACAAAAAATTGAACAACTTTCATGAAGGGAACAAGATGAGAAGACGAGCAGAAGAGGTAGAAAATAGGGCGAGAATAGAGAAAAATACTAGGTTCGCAGGTGAATAGTGCAACGCGTCGGAAAAATGCAAATAACTTGAAATCGGTGGAGAACTGGATAATAGCATAGAAGAAGAAAATCTAGGGCTTTAAAAAATGAAAAACTTTTATAAAAGGCACCTAATGAATAGAGGAACATAAGGGGATGAAAAAGGGCCACGTTCAGGACTGTGTAGCGAAAGGGGCCGAATGCTTGATGGAAGTCGACCTAAATAGGCCGCAAGTCGACTTGGAATGTCGGAAGTTGATAAATTATGCCCCAAGGCTCTAAGAAATCATGATGTTCGAAGTTCAAAGGCTAGGAAACAATGAAATGGGCTCGAAATCTATCCAAGGAAGGCTCCAAAGTAATGGTTAATCCAGGACATCAAAAATGATGAATAAGAGAAATGACGCAACTTGCGGATTAAAAATGGGTGTCAACAAAGGGAAGATTACTAAATAAATGCATAGCCACTACAAAGGGGAAAATGTTTAATGCAAAGGGTTGATTTCATCATGTTTTAGGTGTCAGCTGCCAAATGGTTTCTTTTATTTAGTTTTCCTATCTACATAATGGTTTTGTAGTTCAAAAATATGTCCATATATTATTGGGTAAAGCAGTTCTAAAGTATATTAAAAAATGTGTTCAGAAATATGTACACATGTTCCTGAAAATATACATTCAAAAATTAATCAAAAGGGGATGAAGCCTCTGTGTTAACCATGTATTTCTGAAACATAATTTTCAGGTAGATATTTCTAGTGCTCTATCAAAACAACTAGGAGCCACAGTTTTCTAAAACATAGTTTTCAGGTAGACATCATTTCCTACCTACAATTTTTTATAGTGATATGTCAAAACAACCAAAAGTCACAATCCAAACTCAATGCAAGCTACATCCAAGTTGTTGACATTTCTAAATACATAAAATGAAAGAACACAAGTTTGGCATCTATATATGAAGAAAACTATAGATGGGCAAATATATGAAGAAAGACTACATAGCAATCTAATTTATTCAGTATGGGCACTTGAATCTTATTGACATTTTAAAATTTCGATATTACTAGACTACACATGGGCAATTCAATCTTATTAGACTACGCATTAATCAAATATTTGAAAATCCCACTTTTAAATGTAATAATATGTGAATAAGATGTAGTTTTATGGTTAAGTACATCAGAGCTAAGAACTACAGAGATAAATACAGTTTTATGGAAAAGCCCACTTTTAGATTCAGTAATATGTGAATAAGATGCAGTTTTATGGTTAAGTACATCAGAGCTAAGAACTGTAGAGATAAATGCAGTTTTATGGAAATACGGATAAATTCTTAGATAAGGATTAACAACAAAACAAGAAGGAAGAAGTGAAATGTAAATACATTTAAATCCACATAAGAAAATGTAGATAAGTAATTAGTAGTGTCATCCCACAGAATAAAAAATAAGAAAAATATAAATACGCATAATAAAATCATTCTTACCGACTAAAGACATGATGAACTTCTTCCTCAACCTTCGTACACTATTTATATGTAAATAGAATGAAGAGGTGTCAGTTTCATAATAATGAGAACAGCTAAGGAGGCACTTTCATAATTTAAGAAGCCATAAAATAGAAAAATGGAAGCAACTTTGTGAAATCGATATCAATACTTGCCATAATACAGGGACCATGTTAGCTTTTTAACATAACGAAGCAATAATGTGTTATTTTCTATTTCAGAACCTTCAGGGGGCAAACTCCATTATAACAGATTTATTTTTCTAAATAATCAACAAATCAAAGTATCCACATCTTGCAAAATACATTCTAGAACAATAGATGCACAAAGAAGTACAAATACAGCAGGCTAAGAATGCCTTTTAGCCATTCTACATTCAGAGTGGAGACATGAGGCACTTATTTCCAAAACGATGGATGCACATCGAAGTACAAACTACAACATGCTAAGGATGCCTTTAAGCCATTCTACATTCAGAGTGGAGGCATGAGGCACTTACTTGAGACCTCATGCTAAGGATGCCTTTTAGCCATTCTACTACATAACTGTGGTATGTATTTATACATATATGAAAGATGCATTAAATTGACTAAAATAAGCATCAATGTGGCATGAAATCTAGGTATATTAGAGATGTATTTTGAAACAACCTCATGGGTAAATCATAACCCCTTACGACTAAGAAATGAAAACTACATCTTAATTAAACTGCATTATATCAGTGTGCATAAACGACCCTTCATATAAACTAAATAGATCATCCAACATGGAAAACAGGGAAAAATAGATTAAACCACATCTAGATGTCACATACAAATATATTTTAAACAAGGGGTAAAAGGGTGGAAAGGACAACATCACAGAGCAACTGAGAAACTATATTGAGGTAGAAAGGATAGAAGGCCAAACCAGTGAATGTGTGGCTTGTTTGAGGCCACCGATGATACAATTGACGCCGTCGAAGCCACAGATGACAGAGCTTGAAAAGAAGAAGGAAGCCGCCCAATGTTGTCTCTATAGATGCTAGCAACCATCGCTTGGCTTCTTATAGACACATGGAACCCTGCATTTACAAAGAGGTGAAGCGAGAAACCTGTAGCATCGAAAGGATGTAGGAAGTACCTCGAGAGGGGAAAAAGATGATCATCAGAGGAGGAATC
Source organism: Amorphophallus konjac (assembly GCA_022559845.1). Lineage (NCBI taxonomy): Eukaryota > Viridiplantae > Streptophyta > Magnoliopsida > Alismatales > Araceae > Amorphophallus > Amorphophallus konjac. Next base: position 294,744,374 of record CM040125.1, on the reverse strand, counting down.
GGCGTCGTCGCATCTCGTCGGGGTCAGAAGAACTGCAACCCTAGCTAGGCTTAGTTATGCAGAGGAAGATGACCTGCATCAGTCCTCCTCAGTCCTCTCTCGAAGACTCAGCATGCGGTAATGAAAGGTCGATGCATTAGTTATGCGAACCCTAGTCAGAGGGCATGCGGAGGGAGGAGCTGATGAAGGGGAGAAAATGACACTGCCTGCCCATATCTACATTTTCTTAGCTGGTCATTTTAAAAGGGGCTGATCTATTCACCCCCCCTCTAGATCCGCCTTACACACTTATCATCCATTTGTCAGTCATAAGGCCTATTTGTCACCCTTAGGTTCAATAGCCGTCGCCTTAGTCTTTTTCCAGTTATACCTTGGCCATTGCCTTAGCCATTTGTCACCGCTAGGTGTGTATTTGGCACCACTAAAGTGGCATTTGTCACCCTTACTGCATATTTATCACTCTTACTACATGAGCAGCCGTTGCCTTCTTTTGTCTCCAATAGCTGCTTGACTTTGACCTGGATCACTGTAGCTCACTAGTCTATCCATTGACCTTTGACTTTGACTGGGTCTTCATGACTTTAGTCAATAGAAAGTTGAGCTTGGCTTGAGTCTTCTTTTGCTGGCATTGACTTTGACCAGTCAACATTTACAATGGTTGCATTGACCAAGTCCCTTCGATGTTCTTCTGATTGCTGTAGAAACTCTTGATACACTGTTCATATTTTTGTCCTCTTGTCAACTTGACTCCTTCTTTCAGCTCCTTCTGCTTTTCATTTGTTAGCTCTAGGATCTATTTTCATGATTACCAGTGTATTTGTCTACTCTGCAGATCTAGTTGTCGCCACTGAGCTTTGTTTCTGAATGGATGAGGTCGAGGCACAATGTTGCCAAGCCGAGGCAGTGTGTAGCAGGATGTGGTTCATATCCTCTCCCGTCGGGTCATCTGTTAGCTGCTTCGGCCTTGTTAGCTTCAATCACCAGTTCCGAGCTGAGTGCGTCGATGCACTTCACAGATGTATCGAAGCACAGACTTCAAATTCTTACTTCATGCTTGATGCATCGGTGCAGTTAGTTTGATGCTTCGACGCAATGTGACTTGTTGACAGGTTTTGTTCTTAGTGTGTCGGTGCACTAGTTGAGAATTGAGATAATGCGTCGATGCATTGGCCTTGTGGCTTCGATGCTTTGCTGACTTCAAGATTCTGAGGTTGGCTACTATAGCCAGAAGTGCATCGAGGCTGGTTTGCCTTGCCTTGACACTGCTGTGTCCAAAACCTTTAAACAGAAATTGATGAATGAAGAATTTCTTCAATGTTGACACTCTTCCTTTGAAAACTTGACCTTTTGTATTCAACACTTGAAGCTGTGTCTGCTTTAGTCTCTCCTGTTAACACACACATATTAACTTTTAGGATATGATCAATCAGTTCAGCCTTAATGATCCATAGTATTTCGTCATCAAACTAGAGAACACAACATTCTCCCCCTTTTTGATGATGGCAACTATTGGTCATTAAACCAACTGTCAGTTTTTAACCCAAGATTTTATAAGGCAATCTTTTTATCAGTCATTAATGATGAGTTAGAAAAAGAACTCTGAAGTCCATGTGTCAAAACACTCTTGCTGAAATCATGGCATTTAATTGTATAGTAGTGTGAAGAAAGTACACAAGGATTTTACATGTTCAAAAACTGCTTCACCACATACATACAAAGACACATACAAAATGCAGAATGCATGACAAAATGCAAAATGCATAACTATGACCATGACTCAACTCTCAAAATCATGTACTCCCCATCATCTTAATCTTCTTAAATTCGCATGATCTGACCACATTCTGAGGTTTGAGACGTGAAATTGTTTAAGATCTTGTATTTCCAAAGGTAATGAGTTCGGCTCTAAACCGGGCTCTAATCATATTACACTCACGCTCACTAAATGTCCATGATATCTCCCTCTTCCTTGACAATTCATCAACATATTTCAATACATAAATTACACAGTTGAGGCTTCCATCTGCCTGTTGGGGACATTCGTTGTTTAACACAAGTGCCCATTCATCAACTTTCTCGAATGCCCCATATTCCTTCAGTAACCCCCGTACAATTGCAGCCTGCAAATGAAATATTTGACATTATTAAAGAATAGTAAATATACACATTATAAATATCTTTAATACATGTACATGGATAAGAAAAAGTACCCATTTTCTTGTAGTGGCATCATGGATGGACATGCCTCTCTTGGAATTATATGAGACAAAGCAGCGATTCTCCGTGTCAACAGCAAATAGATGCCAGTGATTACTTGAGTGTAACACAAAGAATAAATATTTGTTCTCATGTAGTTGTGATAATTCATCATTCTCGTAGCAGCACTGCAACAATTCCATGATTTTTTCATCGTTGGCCACTGTCTTTCTGTTGATGTGATTCACTACAATGGTGGGAAAACAAACCCACCGATGAAAGATGGCAGATTCATTGCATCTTGAGTGGAGGAGGTAGATCATGGCATCGATCACCTGCAAACAATGACGATTCTATTAGCAGTAGATACACAAGTTCAGGGTAGGGCGAGACGTAAAATTACACAACTAATGAAAGAAAGAACCGCATCATCTATCATCTCACCGTATAATAGATCAATGACATGACGACGTTTAAAAACAATCCCGTTCGTCAATTGAAATATGGGGCCACTATATTGGACAAAAATTTTCATGGTAGTCAGAGTAAGGCGAATCATGATAATTACAGAAACTATAAGAGGACAATTTACTCAATATTCTTCGAGGCACAATCATCAATGAATTCATTCATAGTTTTGTTATCTCTCGGCTTCAGCCGACCTTTGCAAATCCAATCACTCTGTAGGAGCTTTTTGATTGGGTCGGCTTCATCTCCCTTCTACATTTATGCCAATATACCAATCTTAGATTCTATAATGTAAGAAGTAGGACCAACGCAGACTCACCTTCTTCTTCCCCCTCCCTGTTTTCTTTGCAGGTGCCCTTGGTCTCCTCATGGGCTTCTCGTCCCGTTGATGAAGGGACTGAGAAAAGATACCTGGATGATGGTCACCATGCCCATTGGTCGCCTCCACGGGAGCTTGGATATCACCTTGCACATCCTCTTCATGGGCTACCTTAGATGGCACAGTATCATCCGTACTTTGTTCAAGGGGCCTTGAAGGTGGGACATCGACAGGAATGTCCACCAAATTATGATGGATACTTTGCTCAACATTTTCAGCCCCTTGCACTTCCTCTCCAGGGGCTACCTGAGGTCGCACAACATCATCCATCAGCTGTTCGACGGGCCTAGGAGGTGCTGCATCAGCGGCAATGTTTTCCGAACTAGGATGCATATGTTCCGCAACATTGTGAGCCCCTTCCACCCTAGTCAGAAAGAAGACCCTCATTTCCTCAAGTAGTCATGCAACACCCCGGTTAAATAATAAAATACAAAAGTAAAATTTTGAAATATGTATTGAAATTAAAGTTATTTCCTTGTTATTTAACGACTTCAATGATTTTCTTAATTAAAGAATATTATTTATTTTTGAAAGTGACCAAATTATATCAATGATTATTTTTCTACAATCACCATAAAAAGACTTTCATATTCCAAGATGCAATCGAGTTTTCTACGTTGAATTGGATTTAATAGGTATAAATCAAATTAATCGAATTTCACCCGTAGGCCAAAGTTCTGACAAATTTCTAAAAATATGAAAAAATTATATTCTTGTAGAGAATGAATTTTCTAACAATAATGTCAACTGAGCCGACCCCTAATAAAAATTCAATTAGGCTGAATTAAGGAGTTTTTAGCCAAAATCATTGTTCTTAATAGATCAACCTTAATCGATCAAATTCAAGCCCATTTCTCAACCAATCGAGCCCAAACTAGGCCCATTTGATAGGTTTACCCTAGAAGCCCATCTTCCTTTCGAAAACCCTAACTCTAGAGCCTTCTATTGGCGGCGGCGACATGGATTAGATGGGAAAATTGAGTTTTTTGCCGATTCTTTTCCTTTGGACTCTTTAGCCAATTCGATCTCTAGAAGCCTCCTCAACCTCTATAAGTAGAGGGCTTTGGCAGCCCTAGAAGCCCATTTGCATCTCCAACAGATGGCGTGACCTGTGGTGGCCGATCGACGGCGTATTAGGGCGAGGATCGACGGGTGTTCACGGATTAGGGTTTTGGCGTCTTCCTCTTTCTTTCTCGATTAAAGTTGGTTTTTCTCAGGCGCAACCCTAATTAAACCATACCATGACATGCACCTCGAAGTCCTCTTTTATTTGATCATATTTTGCCCAATTTTTATGATCTATATCGTGCGAATTCATCGTTTCATTGAGAGCATGTGATTAGGGTTTTTCTGCATTCCTTTTTTGTCTGATTTATGCAGGCTAATCGAAGTCAAATCTTGAGATTGATCACGCCTTCTTGTTCATTTTTAAGTTCTCTTTCGATTGATAGTAGTTTTCCCAATTTTTATGAAGTATATAGATCGAATTAAGCTTTTCATTTGACATGTATCAAGTTTTATCACCGTTCTGGGCGTGGCGAGCATTAAACGACCCTAACAGAGACCGCTTATTGTTTCGCGGTCGCACGACAGACCATTTATTTGGACTGAGCGGCCTCCAGTTAGACCGCTTATATGTCAAGCGGCCACGAGATTGACCGCCGTTATATGGCGGGGTTCCAAGTGGAGCGGCCCTCAAATGACCGTCTAAAGAAAGGAACGGCCCCTTGATAGACCATGTTATGGCGGTGGGTTTTCAAAAGAAAAGAGGAGTTGCGCTGGTTCTGAGTGGTCCTCCTCTGACCGTCGAAGGCATTGAGAGGTCCATATATAGACCGTTTTTAACCCTATTTTAGTAAAATGTTACTCGTTTCCAGCATGTTCTATTTTTCGTGATTAGATAATATGATTTTAGGGCTTAAATTTGTAGTATGAACACACTAATGACTAGGATTCATGAAATATTTGATCTAAGGTCTAATTCTCATCCAATTATGTTATCCTTTCCATGTTCACCTTTCATGTATCCTAGTTTAATTGAAAAGAAAGTAGACTAATATGCTTGATCAAGTGATTAGTTGCAATTCAGTTGTATAGTTAAAACTTGTTTTAAGGTTGTGCCACTCCGGTGGTGGCGACTGGACCAAATGTATCATTTTCCGTTGATTGTGAACTAGTAAATTCTTGGACATCGAATTACCTCTCCGTCGGATATTCCCTTCCGTCGGACTAGGTGTTCATGTTCCGAGGCCTCCGTAAGCCCCCGCGAGCCTGGGATTCCCACTAGGATGTCGGGCGGGTTGTACCCACAAGCCTGAACCTTTTTGACTCGATCGAATCGTGTATTTTTGCTAAATCCCAGAATAGGGACTGTTCTGTTGATGGCGGCCCTCCTGAGACCGTTTCTATCAATAAGCGGTCCAGTCATGACCGCCAGACTGTTTGAACGGCCCTCCTGTGACCGTGTTTAACCGGCTGTGCGTTGACTTTAGTCCTTGGACTCTGTAATTTACATGGTTGAGATTAGACCATTTATATCTTCAAGCGGCCCAGCCAGGACCGTCCAGTCCTGATCACGGCCCATCTTGGACCGTTTTATACTCATTCACTTGGGGTTGGATCTTTGTCCCAACTAGCCTTTAGCGGTCCTACTTAGACCATTTAGATTGTGCACACGGTCTTAATTAGATCGTGTACCTCTTTTAGCGGTTCTTTGCTGACCGTTTCACTTTCCAATTTTTTAGAAATTGATGTTTTCATAGTTTTGATATGTGTATGCTATTCTAGCCTAACTAGGCTATTGTACCTCAAATTTTTAACCTATTGTTAGGTCTATTGTCGACATTTATCTATTCAAGAGTCACTTCTTTAAATGACTATTCCTCTCGATTAATGAGCTTGTTGTTGGAATCTCAAGAAAAATCAATATTTTTACACATTTTACCTTGATTACATGAGCTTGATCTTGGAACTCTTGGCCATTCTATTCGTGGATGTCTAGATTTCATGGGATCTATGATCCAAACAAATCAATACCAAGGCAAACACATTAAAGGGCCCAGTCTGGTCCTGAGAGGCGCACCTGAAAAGTACTTGATCCCCAGGGAGGTGAATGACTAGGTGTGGCATTTGGCACCGGTACTATCTAGCTTGTTGGGTCTACGACATTCCACACTCTTGTGATACTTGCTATACTTGTTTGAAAGTAGGAAGTGCTTGCTTGTATGACTCGATTTGACTTGACTCGATAAATGGCCATTCACTTATTATCGTGCATGATGTGTTGACTTGACTTGACTTGGCATATGGCCACTCACGTGAAATTCTGGTTATTTGGTTTGCTATCTCGATTTGCAATGTTCCTTCCATTTATCTATCAATTATCTTCTGATCTTGTTGGTTACCAGCTTGTTTTATTGAATTCTCGCTTTATTTATACATTCATGAAAATAGCTAATTACTTAAACTTTGCCTGATGATAGAGTGTAATTCCTACTGAGCTTTTCGCTCACCCCCCCTTATTTCCATCCTTTTCAGGTAACACGGTAGGTGGAACGTTTGTAATTGGGATCGGGTCAGCGTGATCGAGTGAACCTGGAGCCTAGAGACCGAAGTCTTTTTATTTTCTTGAGTCTAGATAGTATTGTGGTTCTTGCTATTTTCTCTTCTTTATTTCTTTTATTGAGTTCACATTGTATTTAAATTTCAAATATTAATAAAAATCACATTTTTTCTCAAATTAATGGCCTCCATGTGTTGAATATTATTTATTATGTTTATTTATTTTCTGCTCTAATTATTATGACTGTTTTGCTACCACGTTCCGAGCATCGCTTCCCGCTACTATCGGTTCGGGGCGTGATAAGTCACTACTAGATCTTCAATGTAGCGGCAATATCCTGTAGCACAGACATGTATGGAGCTGATGAGGACGTCTCCTCATCATGGGGTCGGGTCATCATCTGACCACCGTACACCATGTCCCTTTCACTTGGCTCAACAAGGAACTCTTTGATCACCTGCATTTCATATCACATCACTTCGGTTATTCATTAATGTTGAATGACAAAGAAGAAGTTTTTAGTACTCATAATACATGTTGGCCTCGCAGGGATCCAATGCAGAATTTTAAATGCCTATCTAGAAATGGCCCCCATCTAAATAGTCGGGGAAATGCCACTTGCCTTAGTGGCTGCCGCACCCGTGTGTGGTCAAAAAACCAGACCTGTAATATAAAATACATCAAGCTATTTTATAATGCAGTAGAATTAATGATTGACACATTATTACACAACAAAAATAAAAGAACTTACAGCAAGTGCGGCAGAATAACCAAATATAAATGTATGGGCCTGGGATGCATCCCCGGCTCTTCTCTTAGCACGGCCAATTGTACCTGACCTTCATTTCTGGACCGTCGACACTAATTGCTCAAACTTGTGCATCATTACCTGTTGCATGGCGGCTACCCAATTGTATTATGAAACTCTCTCAATGTCATCTAAGCATCACAACATCTGTTGTGGACAAGAATGCGTCGACCGTGGGCAAAGGAAAGTGGACAATAGGAGTACAATCCACAGCCGAACAGTGTCGACCACATCTTGTTCTTCATCAGACCGAACAATTTGCTGGATGAGAGAGCACACTTTCTTCCGGTCAAATGTTGCTGCAAACCCAAATTGAAGCTGCAACTTGGACTTCTATTTTAAGGATCCATAATGTTGAACCAGCTGACCGGAGCAAGGTAATCCTAATATTATGGCCACATCTTCCACAGTGAATGCAACCTCCTTACTACCTATACGGAAGTAATTTCCTCCACTATGGGCGCAAATCATCTCCTCCAATATTGTCATGGTGAAGGTGACGGGAGAAGCATTGTCAACATATGGACCAAAGCGTGTGGTCTTCATGAATGACTTGTGACATTCCCAAAATGCCATCTGATCCCTATCCTTCATGTAAATGTCCATAGAACACCGGGCCGAGATGACCTTTGTGTTCACTAGATTCAAAAAAATGTGTAAAGTAGAAATTTAGTTAATTGACTGATCAAGAAATATAAAAAATATTAAGATTAAGACAAGGGTGACAAATGTATAGACAAGGGAGTTTAGGTGTGGCAAATAGGTGCTTAAGGGTGACAAATGTATGAAATTTGGTGACAGGTAGGTCTTTAAGAGTGACAAATAGGTAGATAAAGGTGACAAATAAATAGGTCAATATGGGGGGCAAATAGCTATGTAAGGGAGATAAGGAACCGCCCTACCTTTAACTTGTCATCCTAAAGTGGAGCCCTTAGAAACCCTATGTTTTTCAGACGTTTCTCTTTCGGCTGTAGAAACCGTAGCTTCCTGAGATGCAGGTGGGACATCTAGTTTACGTCGGACGAAGTGTTGCGTGGGTGTCTCCTTCGGATCCATGGCTGTCAGTGATGAAAGAGAGCTCGCAAATGAGGGTGACCGCACAGCAAATGATGGAGAGCTCGCAAATGGCATGTAGGGGAGACGAATAGCACCGCGAGGAAGATGAGACGCTGAGCACGATGGAGAGACGAACCACATTTTTGTAGGTTTGTTGTCTGATAATGTCTGTTGAGGGCCAAGACATGGCGGGAAGGGTAAATAAGGAATTATAAATTTTTATTTTCGAGGTCCAGTTCGACGTCATCATTTTTGTTGATGTGTATTGCGGCGTTGCATCGGCGGTAATACGCGAACAACACCCCCGCGTGGCCGATGTGTCTCATTTTCTACGTGGAGCAATTGACATGTGGACAAATATCTATGTAAGGGTAACAAATAGGTTCTCAAGGGTGACAAATAGGTAGACAAGGCCGAAAAAATAGCAAAACCGTGTAAGGGGAGGTTAACAAATAGCTTCTATTCAAGGCGGACAAATATCAGATGCTGTCAAATCCTTGTCTCATGTGTTTGGTGCTATCAACTGTGAGTTAGAATGGGTGAGTTATAGTTCAGTCATGTTCATTCATCCGTGAGAATTTATATGTTCTTGATGATAGCATATTCTATATTACACTGATGAGCATTGTTCATAAATTTGATGATAGCTAAGCTAAATAACACAAGTTGCTTTTGACGATTTTACTTGTTGTCTTTACTCAGAAGACATTACTTGATCTGTTCAAATGTTCATAGGTTTAAAAGCTCAGTTCGTGTTAAGTTTGGTCGACAGATCTACTACATTCGGTCAACCGAAGTGTCCATGTAAAGCTCTGAGCTAAGGGTAACAAATGGAGCTTGAGGGCGACAAATGTGTCTACATGGGTGACAAATGGGTTAGCAAGGGTGAAAAATACCTTGCTAATGGTGACAAATAGGGCTCAAAAGAGACAAGGCCGATGGCTTTCAAGGCAGTGTAAGAGGAGTAAGGGCGACGGCTTCTGGACTTTAGTGGTGACAATTAGGTGACTATGGGTGACAAATGCTTAACTGGAGTAACAAATAACTTCACATTGGTAACAAATGAGAAGGAAGCTAAAGGTGAAGAAGAACAAAAGAAATAGGAACTGGAGGAGAGAGAGACGTGCTCACTAGAAGACAAAGGACCTACAGTGCTCACAAGAAGACAAATGTGAATAGTGATCCCTAGGGCTCTAAAGCAATCTGAAGAATAAGCGAGGGCTGACGATAGTCATCAAAGTTAACGCCAGGACAAGGAAGGCTCTAGTCATCCTCAACTTTATGTTGACCCAAGTCACCAATACGTCAATCAAAGTCAATAGTCAAAGTCAAGCTTTTGCAACTTCAGAAGTCTAGTCAAAGCCCGGTCAAGCTTGGGCCAGCGATAGTGGACACAGAAAACGACAAAAGAGGAAGAACAACAGAAGAAGACAAAAGGTAACAAATACTCTCCTAAGGGTGACAAATGAAGCTTCAGCGGTGACAAAGAGATATAGAAGGGTGACAAATGGATTTAAGGCGACGGTTCCAACTTTGAGTGTAAAAAGAGTCGAAGGCGACGGCTTTAGCAAATAAGGCAAACAAATATCTTCATAGGACTGACAAATATGAGTTAAAGCTGATAAATAGAACAACAAGGGTGAGAAATGCTCAACGGTAATGAAAGGTTTGCTCTTGTCCATAGTTCTCACACGAAAAGTCTAAGGCGACGGTAGGTTGTGAATATGGGTGACAAATGTGTCTCTAACGGTGTAAAATATGTATTTGGGCTTAATAATATCTCGATAGGGTGAGAAATAGCTAGAAGTGTGTGTATGACTTGCTTCACTCTAGAATTAGAAGTGTGTGGTCATGTTTATGTCCTAACAAAATGCTATGCATGACTTTACATAACTACATAACTACATGACATGCATGACTCTTGACTACAAACTCCTATGATTGGTCTTCTCTGACTCTACCTCTTTGACTGTTTCAGCTCTGACAACTTTGACTTCCTCTTTGACTCTGTATGACTCTGACTTATTTTCTTCTCCCCCTTTGCCATCAGCAAAAAAAATGAGGGGTTCTGTGACAACATCCCTGATTATCACTCTCCAAGTGTGTCATCAATCTGAGTGGACGCATCTTGTGTAGGAGGACCGTGAGGAGGGAGTGTAGCATGCTGAAGTGAGGCCAATAGTTCTTCTGCATTCTGATTGACCCTATGAGCAATTGTTCTGAGGTTTCTGTCAGTGGAGAAATGCCTTTCAAGTAGAGCTTCATGAAACAACTCCATTTTAGCGCTGAGCACAGTTGTTTGATGACGGATCATATCAGCAATATGGGTTAGCTGTGCATCATACTGAGTAGCTTGGATAGGAACTTGAGAGGATGACTCTAGAGCCATACCAGGCGACCATCTGTCTCCTTGGTCTTCAAAAGCTGGCTGAGGGTAATGATCCTTGAATACTTCAACCATGTGTTTAATGTCATCTGTAATCATCTATAATTTGTCTATCATATGATCATAATTCCTGACAAAACGATTGTGATGTTCTCTGGTTTCATGAAAATATTCTCCAGCTGTGAATAACTTGTCATCGTGACGGTTGAATCTGTCAGTCAACCTGCCAATCTAATTTCCAGCAACTCCAAGGACTCCTTGAATATCTTGAACTAGTTTGTGAAAATTCCTATTGGCTCGTGTCCTTTCTTTGTTGATTTCAGCAATTCTGATGTTCACTTCCATCCTCAGATGAGTCAATTTCTGATGATTTTTTTTTACATTTATCTCATTCCAGAGTTTACTTCTCCTCTGAACTAAATCATCTGATGCTCAAAGTAGTTTGACTGTTCTTTCAATGTAGAATGTAGCATCCCAAATTGTGCAGATATGAAACGAAAGAGAGTGCATGTCTCTTGAACAGATGATGTAGAAGCTCGAGAGGTTTGAGGATCTGCAACTACAGCTTGTCTCGCAGGAGGGATGTTCTGCGGTTGGTGTTCGGGTGATGCTTGAGGTTCTTGATGTTCTAGTTGAACCTCAGCCATTTTTTGTTGAATTTCTTGTTGCTGCTCCTGTTTTGGCTGCTGCTGCTGTTGCTGTTCTAGCGCTTGCTGCTGTAGTGGAAACTCTAATTGCTACTGTTGTTCTGCTTGCTATTGTTGTTCCTGTTCTTGCTATTGCTGTTGCATTTGCTCAACCTGCTGCTCCATCTGTTGAGCTTGTTCTTCAGGTTGATCAAGTTGTTATTCTGGCTGCTCAGGCTGATGTTGAGACTGCTCAACCACTTGTGGTGGATTATCCCCAGGTAATTGCCTTACAATCTTACCTCCGACCTTTTTAAATTTTATATACTTTTCAACAAAATCCATTGTGTAGATATTTGATGTGGGGATTTCCTTGAATTTTTCATTTTCCAACAGAATCTTTATTCTCTTGAATACTGCAGTCAACTGCGCTGCATATGGTAAATGTCTTCCAGCATTCTTATAGAAACCCATTATCTGAATCATCAGGTCTGGCAAATAGACCTTGATGTTCTTGAACGTGCAGTACAATAGGAATCTTTGGGTCACAGTTAGCCGACCCCGACCACCACCTTGAGGTGTTATGATTGTAGTAAAAATGTGGTGTAGCAGCCTTTATAGGGGAGGAAACTGATTGGTGTTGAAGCTGGTGATGTAGGTCTTATTTTCATCATGAGGATTGCTGGGTAAACCAGTCATAATTGAATATGCTTCAAATTTATCATAGACAAAACCAACTTCTTCAGCTCCACCCTCTGGAATTCTAAGAGCTTTTTGTAACAGACGCTTGGTGATCTCAATTTCAACTGCTCTAACATGAGTCCAAAACTTTGGAATGCTAGCATCATATTTCAGGTTTCCATAGAATTCAGTCACCAACTTGAGATAATAGATTTTATGCTTATTGACAAACTTCTTCCATCCTTGAAATTCAACCATCTCCATTAATTAAGGAAGATTTTCAAGCAGTTGGTGGTCATGTATATCAATGTACCTTGGAAACCAAATTCTCACTGCTTCACTTGGTTCGTCGGTCCTTGCTTTTTGTCGCCTTTGTTGACTCCGGCTGATGAGATCCACTGGCAGATGTATCTTGGTCATGAGATCACTTGGACCGAGGTTCCTTTCGTCTGAATACATCAACCGCAGGTTGTTTCTCTGAGACTGTCTGCTTTCCTCTGCTTCTTGTAGTTGGCGAAGATATTGAAGTAGACGATAGGCTGGAGAGAGATACTATAGGAGATAGGGTAATAGTAAAACAAGGAGGGATGGGTTTTTGACTTTAACAGGATGATGGAGAGATGGAGAGAAACCTCTGGTGCATCGAGGTATGAAGGTGATGCTCAGACTTAGGGTTTTTAGGGAGTTACAGAGAAGGACGATGATGCACCGAGGTAGAGAGAGCTTGGCCGAGGTTGAAAGAAGCAGACGATAAAATCTTATGAAGTGAGAGATAGTCGAGAAATCAGGGTCCGCTTTATTTACCAATTTAATAGGGTAAATTACCAAAATGTCCTTCCTTAAGAGTTAACCTTCGAAAGTCTTATAAAATATGCTTCATGAGATATTGCAATAGGTACTCAAAGAATGCAGACTCATGCATGTTCATGAAGACAAGCAAAAAGGTGTGAATGTATACAGGAAATTATTCAGATTCGTCGATGCATCAACTAGGTGCATCGACCTATCCATCCAATCATGATGAACAACTGCAACAAGACAACATAATTAGAGACATAAGGGTGACAAATGTTGAAAGAACGGTGAAAAATGAGTTAGCGCGACGGCTTCAGTCTAGCAGGGAAAATGCTAAGGCTAGGTGACAAATAGATGTTAAGTCTGACAAATAGTCGTTAAGGGTATAAAATGGGTTCGCAAGGGTGAATAATGGCTCAGCACGTGAGACGTTCGAGCGGGGGACTTGACTAAGTTCCCCAAATCAGGGTTTGGCATAAGATCCGAGATCTTCCACGTGGCATTCCCCGCTCGAAGATACAAGAAAATTGGCCTTTACCTATGTTTTTAAAATGTAGGTATAGGTCCAAAAAACGTAGGTAAATCCTTTACCTACGTTTCCTTGCCATGCTTTCAAAGCGTGTCATTTGCTCGCGTGACTATAGATTATTCCTACATTTCAATATAACGTAGGTATAGATCGACCTATTCCTATGCTTTAGAAGCGTAGGAATAGTCCAACAGAAGCGTAAGTAGAAGTCACTTATAGACACGTATATAAAAGGATATATCTACGTTTCTAAAAACGTAAGTATTACCTTTTTTCACGTAAAAAAAGAAACGTAGGAATAAAGATTAACATCACTTCTTAAAAAACATAAGAAAATACTTTTACGTCGGTTAATAAAAAACGTAGGAATAGGTTTTGTTTTTTTTAAAAAAATCCTATTAGTATATGTGCTCTCATCACCTATAATAGTGCATCCATTCATATCTTCACATTCATGAATTGTATCACTCACAACCATGTTGATCTACACAATTCTCATTCACACCTATTTACAAATCTCATTCCCTGAAGATAATTGAGGAACACACATTTACATGATTGAATCTTAAAGACATTCATTGAAAAAATAATAAACTCAGTACATCTAAAGCAACTTTATAAATATCTATAAATGAAGAACAAAGTAATCTACATCCATCTCAAATGTATATAGGAATGAAGCCAATATAGCTAAGGACAGTGATTCATACAACTAGCCAACAAATAATAGTTCTGCCTTCTCGTCTAAACTCAGGGATTGACCTTGAAGCCCTAGATATGGCAAGACAAATGTTTCTACTAGACCTATCGGAACAAAACTTACGGAACAAACTTCAGTAAATTTTGGTAAAAGATAATCTCTACATAAAGCAATCATGCAAATGTAATCTAAGAGAAATGAGCATTAGGATAAGGCTGTAATCAAACAAAAAAGAGTATTAGGGTAACAATTTACATGAAAATGTAAAATTGACAAAAAAAACTTTACCAAAAATTTGTAGAATAAACATCTAGTTGCAGAAAAGAAACAAATGCCATCAAATGGTGATATATTACAAGAAATCAGAAGATTATAAAGTTCAAATCAAAACTAATAGAAATGTTATGAAACTAAAATGAAATTGGACAGAAGTGAGAGAAAAATAGCCCCTACATATTCCTTATGAACAGCTCCTTTGTAAAAGGAAAATTATTTTAGGGACCACATTTTTAATCTCTCAAATGTATATTTTCCGAAGTGCATCTACATTATCATTATGCCAAAAAGAAGATTTTACATGTAAATCATGCAAAAAAGTCCAATTGTCATCGCAGCGAGAAACTTCGAAATGTGGTTTTTGTAATGATACCATTAATGCTCAACTAGAGGTAAGAGAATATCATTACAGGCATCAGTCTGAGCTACTTGTGGTTTTTGAAACAAAACAAATTTTTGGAAATTAATTGAGCATTGTTTAAACTATGTAGCATGAAATAACTATACAGAGGGCCTTAGATATGTTGAGAACTGAGCACAACATCACAAACTACAAGAAAAAATATCAAGCATCTAGAACCCATTCTTTCAAGCATCAAGACTAAAGGGTAAACTGAGTGCATATGCAGATGTTGTGGAAAATGTAAGTCCACAATATGTGAGGTTGTTAGCCATTGTTGATTCTAGAAATGCTAGATAAAATTCTTCTTTGCCATTCCCTTTCAACATTGCAAAGGTGATGATTCCTGGGTGACTATGTGTCAATGTTGTTGTAGCTTTGTTCAGAAAGCTTCTTCTGCACTATTTATGCTAACAGTTGCAACGGGTTTCTGTTTGAAGAAAAACTATACTCAAGATTTGAATGTTGCATTGCCGAACTTTTTCTGATATTTGATAATGAAGAACTTCATTAGCTTATCTATACAATATATATGCCTATGGGGGGAGTTTGATCATCCAATCCACAAAGAGAGCATCAGATGTATAATATTATTAAGGAAGCAATCAATACACATACAATACTTTGTGTTTAATGTTCGAAAGGTCATTTTGAATAAGTTCTTGAAGGCCGAAGTCGACGTCCTGTTGACAACATAGAAAATGGAATGCAAACATTTTCAACTACCTTAATGTCAATGACTTGCATAGGGAAGGATATGTCATTTTATAAGCACCATTTTTACTTGTAAAAATCAAGAAGTAGTGCATCCATCTGTGATTTTGGATGGCCTTCTTACTCATCCATTATTGCTAGCAAACCCAGATATTTTAAGTTACGAAATTGTTCCTTCAATATTCTTCTGATTTTTTACAATGGAAAACATTGCATGCTAAGTTGGAGATTACCTTGCTCTTAATGTGGTGAAATCATATGACAGTTCTCGTCCCCGAAACTATTTTCCTTTAGGCAAGAATTGGGAACATGTATTGGTCTGTAATAATGAATGATGCATTCTACCTTAGGACTCAAGTACCTGCCTTACCTTGGATCCATCCTAGAATACTGCAGCTCTCTTATTTTGAATGTTTAAGTCTGGTAAAACGGTAAAGCATTCCTCTTTATACTCTTAAGCTAGAGTGAACTGAAACAGTTTTTCAGCTTTAGTTATCATTTACAATTATTTCATTATTTTTCGTTGAATAGTGGTATACTATATAGTTTTATTAAGTGACTACCTTTTTGCGCTTTCCCCCCTTTTTTTATTTATGTTACAGTGACCTCGGGAGTCAAGGGTTGAAGGGTTATATCAGTGACCAGATAAGTCTTCTATCAAAATTGGTATGCCTATAAGTATCAAATTAGCAAATACAATGTTCTAATATTTAGTAAAATTTTCAGCCATTGTGGGTGCCAATCAACTTGCAATGTTTATTTCCATGAAAATACGTCAAATTCCTAAAGTCCTTGCCTTTAATGTTATCAAATGAAGTTCCTGAGCCAGTTATTTGGTTCTTTTAAGTTGATTGGGGAGTTTATGGTCGAAAACTTGAAACTTTATGGCTTGTTGGTCTGTTGGTTGATGGATCATTCTATTTGGTCTTACCTGTAATTGAAAGAATGACAGTTACCTTGATTCTTTCTCATGTAATTAAAAATCAACTATTTAAACTATTTGAGCCATACATCTGATATGTACACACAAAAACCAATGTGAATATCATGTGAGATGAGAAAATCAGATCGCCGCAGCCATATATTACTCCCCATGGGACTATAAAATAGAATAGGGTGAATGCTAAAAAGATCACCAATGTATGTCCTATGCATAGCTTAACAATGACATATGTATAGAATAGGGTCAATTACTTGCAGGATGATTACAACACCAATTATAAGGTTTTTCTAAGTTTCATGCATACTTGCTACTGGGCTAAAGCTTCAACATGCTGTCTATATGCTTCAGTAGCAAAATTGGCATCCCATCCTATGAATAAAGCATTATCAGCTCGGTGTACACGCACAAAAGGTAATTAAAGTAATAAATGCTATTAATCTAAACAAATTGTCATAAGTAGAGATGTGAATTGTTAAATGACATATATATCAAAACCCTCTAAAAGTGTCAAACCAAGCAGGTATGTTTCCACATATTTTCTAAGAAGTGGCCCAGTAAGGGATAATTCTAAGAAAGATAGACAATGATCAAGTAACACAAAAAATGTTTTCACATATTTTCTGTCACCAGTGAGAGAAGTTAGCTCAAGAGACAAAGTACAACTTCTTCCTGGAACGTGATAGAATCTAAGAAAATCAGAGGCATGAAAACACTTAGATAAAAGAGCTTCTCATAAAGAACATGGTTCATTTTCACAAAAGCAAGAATTGGACTTGTTACATCATAACAACCCCTTGCATTGCACTGCCTGTGGAGTCTTAAAAAATATATATATGAGCAAAACTAGAAACACCAAAAACTAATGAAGCATATAGTTGCAAAAAGGGTGATATTATTTCCGCTACCAGCAAAATTAAAGACCAAAATAGCAAAATCTGAATACTAACCTTCTAAATCATCATTCACAAGATGTAAATTCGCCATTTTGCTAGCATAGACATAGACAGATGTATCATCAACAATGATATCCCAAGCAATATGTGATTCAGAAACCCAGTATGCTCTTGCATATGACAGGCTATCCTATAGATCCAACATTTAGACTTGGTGACATGCTATAATAGAGCACAATAGAAAAAAATAGCATTTGACATGCTGACTTAGAAATTTAACAAGCCTTTTCTTGATAGTGAAAGATGACTAGGCAAAAGATAGCATAGAAAATCTCTGAACAAATCAACAAATAATGACATAGGTGCTTCTTGTCACATGATAGAATATCATTGGATAATCAAGATAGCAGCAAAACAGTACCAATATCTAGATTCCCATGCTTAATCTATATATTATATGTATTCCAACATACAGGGCATAAAGCACTATGCCATCACAATTTGTATACTGAGAGTTTCACCTTATTTAAAAAAATTCAGGGGCCCTAAAACTTGTTTGAACACACAACGACCAACAACATCAGGTACATACTGGAGAGGGCTACAGGCCTCATTCTAAGATAAAAACTAGACAATACACATTTCCACTACAGAGTTGTTACTTTGCATCTGCCTAACATAGGTCAACGGCAACTTGGCCTTAAAGAAGCGTTGACCATGTCTACACAAAATTTTAAACAGAAAAAATCATCCAGAAAATCACATGGCCAACAAGGACACAGTGCCCAAGGGATCCCCTCCCTCCCAATCCCCACCCCTCTCCATCCCGGGGCAATGGTCAAAGGCTAGATGCATGGGATGATCGAGGTGCTCAAATCAAAGAAGAAAGCAAACAAAGAAAATCAAACTAACAGTCGACTAGCTAAACATGACTTCAGATTGCCAAGAAGCTTTCATATTTGTTACCAGAAGCAGGAAGTCCTGTTCAATGATTTCCACTTCCTTCAATTTCTAAGCGACAACCTTCAATTTCTTACACTGATGTTCGATGCTTCCTTCCTGATAGATTTAAAATCTTGTTCAAGTCTTCATCATCCTTTAAAGGGTTGAAAACTTGAGAATGTGCATCCATTGCTTGGGACTGCCATCTCTCGATGGAAAAATAGTCCTTTACTCCAGCACCGGACTATCCAAACGTATCATCATGATCTCTACAGATCAGAGATTCTGTTAATAAAACTAGGCCGACCGTAAATTGTAAACCGAAGATTAGGAGAAAGACAAGCTTATTAGAGGCATAAGCCAAAAGAAGCAAACACAATGAAATTGACGTTTCTAAAACATTAGACCACCATGTAATGAACTATATCAATATTAACGAAACCTACCCAATCCCTTCTATGGGAGGGAAAGCATTTCCATGGAGAATGACTAAACACATGAGCTAGCCAGCATCTTACTCATAATTAGCAAAGTACTTTATCTTGTCGATAATCACTGTAAGAAGCGAACTTGAGTTTTTCTGTTAGCTGCAATGACTCTGCACTAAACTCTGTAAAACATTGCCCAAGATGGAGTAATAACAGATCTCTAGGAGACAAAAGATGCTATTGAGAAGGCATCCAGTCTACTCTTGTCAATCCTCATTGTTAGAGTTGGTGGGGCTGATTTCAAGGAAATGGTGGTGTGTGCTTTCTATAATTTCTTTGGTATGTATATATATATGTATATATATATATAATTTCTTTGGTATGTATATATATATATATATATGTATATATATATATATATATATATATATATATATATATATATATATATATATATATATATATATATATGGAGAGGGGGATTCCTGCAGCCCACTCAAAGAGCAGACCCAACTAGGCCCAACAAGGCCCAACGAGACAAGCTCGTCCAAGTGACAGCCCACAGGGCCCACTCGGAAAAGCCCAATAAGACAATGCTCGAGGAAACAACTCTCCTAGGCGGCCCCAAGGCTCGGAGAGCCCGAGCCTTGGTCAGGTCACAGGAAGACCCGCGCACGAGCTATCCCTCCGCACGAAGGGGGGAAGCGCTAGCCGGTCTGTCTGACCCATCTCCTCACCGAGCTAGGCCTATCGCCCGATAGGGCCGGCCCCCCTAAGATCGGTATGACCGATAAAATGTTCATCACTGCAGCCGTTAGAGTCCACAGCGGGCCGGACGCTAAGAAGTCTAGGAGCTCCGGCTTCCCCGTGAGGATAACGCCCCCACGATGAGGCCATAAAAGCTCATGACGAGGACGTAACCTCCACCGGAGACCTCTCAGCTTGCAGGACTCCAGAGGGCGGCGCACTATTTAAACCTAGGATATCCTCCGGCGAAAGGTAAGTCCAAAAAGGGCATTGATCCACCCCCAATTCCTGAGCAAGGATCACTTCACCCCATTGGTGGAGAGGGATCTCGCGCCTTCACCTTCTCCTCCCTATCGCTGCTCCCACCATTACTCTACTGACTTGAGCGTCGGAGGGTTTTGCCCCAGGGAACCCCCCTGGGCCCTCTGACCCGTTTCCCTATCTTGCAATTCATTAACTTGGTGATTACCAGCCCGCTCAGGAACCAGCGTGAGATTTCGCCCCTTCATATGGTGCCATCTGTGGGAAACGCACGAAGAGCCAACATGGTGAGAAGGAGCTCAGGGAGGAGGTCCGCCGGCGAAAAGGGTAAGGCCATGGCAGCAGCAGGGGATGGCCCTTCCAGGGCCTCACAGAACCCTCCCTCCAACGCCAGCATCCCCGCCGACGGACCACCACCCCACCCACGGCGGCGGGGCTACCCCTCTACGATGGCGCCGAAGCCTTCCAGGCCCTCAACGCCAAACTGGATGTCCTCGTGGAACTCATGAAGACCGAGGCGGCTAGGGATGCAAGGTCCCGTGCCCCGTCAGGGAACCCCCCCCGCAGAAGTACGTCCTAGCACACAACTGGGGGCCGCTTCACCCTCCGCGGCCAGCAGCTCATCCGTAATAGGGTCGGAGGACCCTCGCAAGCTCCACCTCCGGAGCAAGAGGCCTGCTCCACGCCGAGGAAAGGAAGGCGGGGGACGCAACGGCCAGATCCGGAAGCGGACGTTCCCGGAGACCGCCAAGGTGCCCCCCCTAGCCTCGCGGCATGACAGCAATCGGAGTTATCCCTCCGGCTGTGAGATTTCGAAAGGTGCTTCGCTGAGCAGCTGGAGCGCGCCCTTCGCTCCCTGCAGAAGGCCTCTTCCCCGGAAGACGAGGAGAAATCCCCGTTCTCCGAGTATATCTTGAAGGCAGAGGTATCTCCCAGAGCCCCCATACCAACCTTCAAGCTTTACGACAGCCAAGGCGACCCGGCCGACCATTATGATAGCTTCGACGCCCTGATGACTCTACACGGAGCGTCGGACCCCATCAAGTGCCGAGCCTTCGTGACCACTCTGGTCCAGGCCCCTCAAGCGTGGTTCCGGGCTCTCGCCCCTGGATCCATCCGAGACTTCAAGCAGTTCGGGCGAGTCTTCAAGGAGAGCTTTGCCGGAAGTGCCCCCCCCCAAGGTCGGTAGCGGGGCTCTTGGCCCTCAAACAGGCGCAAGGGGAAAGGCTCCGGGCTTACGTCCACCGATTTAAATCGGAAGCCCTCCGAATCCCCTGCCTGGATGTGGCCTCGGCCACAACCGCACTGACCGGGGGTACCCAGGATGAGAACCTCTGCCGCGAACTCATCCTCCACCCTCCCTCAACCCTTGCCGAGCTAGTGACTCTGGCTCTGCGCCACGCCAAGTGCGAAGAAGTGCTCAGCGCTTGCCGAGACACAACCGGCTCGGGTCGGGAGAGGGACAAGAAGCGAGGCCCCGAGCCAAATCCTAGCTCGGGAAAGAAGCGAGACCGAGATGGAGAGCGCAAGCGGAAGTACGAGCGGTACACCCCGTTAACCGCCCCGGTCTATGAAATCTATGAAGACGTCAAAGACTCGAGACTTATCCATCGGCCCGAGCCGATGAGGTCGAAGAACCGCAAGCGAGACAGACATTGTCTATTCCACGGCGATCATGGGCATCACACCGGTGATTGCCACCAGCTCCAAGATGAAATCGAGCGCCTCATCCGCCTGGGGCACCTGGCTCGGTTCACTGCCGAGCACAGAGAAGATCAAGGCGCCGCAGAGGAGATCGACAACGCCCCCCGAGGGGTCCACATCAACGTCATCTCTGGAGGAATAGCATCAGGAGGCGACAGCAGCCGTGGAAGGAAGCGTCATGCTGAGCGGGCGAGCCGAGCCCCAGAGCCACCCAAGGCCCTGCCCCAGGTCATAGTCTTCTCCGATCAAGACCTGGAGGGGCTGAGCACCCCGCACGATGACGCCCTCGTAATCTCGGCCACTATAAACCATTGTAACGTAGATCGGATTTTTGTGGACAATGGAAGTGCCCCTGATGTGTTATCTTATGACTGTTTCCTCAAAATGGGAGAGGGTCCATCCAAACTCCGCCCGATCCGAACGCCCCTCTGTGGGTTCAATGGCCTGGCCACTCTCCCCGAAGGAGCCCTAAGCCTGCCGGTTACCCTCGGCACCCCACCCAAAACCGTTACGGTCATGGTAGAGTTCATGGTGATCAAAGGGATGATAGCATACAACGCCATCTTCGGCCGGGGAATCCTCAGCCGGATCATGGCAGTACCGTCTACCTATCACCAAAAAATGAAGTTCCCCACCAAAAACGGGGTAGGGGAAATCCGAGGTAACCAGGCCACGGCCCGAAGGTGCTACAACATCTCGGTGGAGGCCACGAGGCCGGACGGGAATGATAAGGGCCCCCGGGAAGTCGAGGAAAAATCCGCAGCTACTGAGCCAGGTGGCGAGTTGCTGACAATTTTCCTAAACGACGACCCGACCCTAGGAGTAAGGATCGGAGCCAACCTACCACCCGAGGAACAGTAGTAATATAAGAAATTTCTTTCTGAGTACATCCGAGTCTTCGCTTGGTCCGACGATCAGCTCCCTGGGATACCAGAGGAGACCGTGCTGCACCGACTCAACCTTAACCCCACCATGAAGCCCGTGCAGCAGCGCCGAAGGAAGCACGCACCAGAGAAACAGACGATTATCAAGGCGCAGGTCACCAAGGGGCAAGAGACCGGTCTTTTTAGACCGGTCTTGTACCCGACGTGGCTAGCCAATGTCGTCCTGGTACCAAAGGCTTCCGGCGAGTGGCGGATGTGCGTGGACTTCACCGACTTGAATAAGGCGACCCCTAAGGATTGCTATCCCTTGCCCAGCATTGACCAACTGGTCGACTCGACATCGGGCAACGAGATGCTCAGCTTCCTGGACGCCTATTCAGGTTACCATCAGATCAGAATGAATTCTGAAGACGTCGAGAAGACCGCCGTCATCACCGACTACGGCGTGTACTGCTATACCCGGATGCCTTTCGGGTTGAAGAACGCCAGAGCCACATACCAAAGACTGGTCAACCACATGTTCGAGGAGCAGCTAGGTCGAAACGTCGAGGCCTACATTGACGACATGCTCGTCAAGACCCCCAAGGCCCAGGACCACTTCACCGACCTCGCCGAAGCCTTCGGCGTCCTCCTGAAGTACAACATGAAGCTCAATCCTGCCAAGTGCACCTTCGGAGTAAGATCCGGGAAGTTCCTGGGTTTCCTGGTCACTCAGCGTGGGATCGAAGCTAACCCCGACAAGGTCCAGGCCATCCTGGACATGCGCCCGCCCGCCTGCATCAAGGACGTCCAGCGTCTGACAGGGCGTGTCACCGCTCTCAGCCGTTTCTTGTCCCGTGCGACCGAACGATGCTTGCCCTTTTTTAAACTGTTGAAGGGGCCCAAGTTGGCATATGCTACGTTCGCATGGGATGAGGAATGCCAGAAAGCGTTCGCTGAGCTCAAGGAGTTCCTGGCTTCGCCCCCGGTGCTCTCCAAGCCCGTGCCGGGCGAAGCCTTGCTACTCTATCTCTTGGCGACGTCATCAACGGTCAACTCGGTCCTAGTCAAAAATGACTCGGGAATCGAAAAATCAGTCTACTACACCAGCAAGGTGCTTAACGAGACCGAGAGGAGGTACCCCGCAACTGAGAAGCTCGTGCTAGCGCTGGTTACCTCCGTGAAACGCCTCCGACCCTACTTCCAGGGGCACCCCATCACCATGCTAACCGGCGAGCCGTTGAAGAAGATTTTTGCCCACCCCGAGGCCTCGGGGTGACTCGTCAAATGGGCCATTATGCTTGGGGCCTACGACATCTCGTATCGCCTGTGCTCAGCTATAAAAGGTCAAGCGCTCGCCGACTTCATCGCCGAAAGCACCATCCCGACCGAAGAAAGACTACTGACCATGCCCGGGCCAACCTGGGAACTATACGTCGATGGATCTTCCAACTCAGTCAGTAGTGGTGCTGGGATCCTCCTAAGATCCCCCGAAGGAGTGGAGCTGCAGTACGCCTTGAAATTCAACTTTCAGGCGTCCAACAACGCTTTCGAGTACAAGGCCCTTATATCGGGAGCGCGCATGGCCCGGCGGTTGGGGGCTGAGCGAGTCAGGATCCACACCGACTCTCAACTGGTCGCAAGCCAGGTCAACGGCGAGTACGAAGCTCGAGAGGCACCCATGATCAAATACCTCCAGCTGGTCAGGAGCCTGGCCCAACAATTCGAGGGATTCGAGGTAGTCCGAATAGCCCGAGAAGAAAACTCCCGAGCGGACGCCCTCTCTCGATTGGCCTCCTCCTTAGACCCAGAAGGTACCCGATCGGTCCTCCTCGAAGAGCTAGAACGCCCGAGCATTGACTCGGAGCTCCTCGCTATTGACTCGGCCGTCCCGAGCGACTGGCGCACCCCCTACCTGTCTTGGCTTCGAGACTCCCAAGAGCCCTCCGACCCTCGAGAAGCACGCCGAATAAAGTACGAAGCCCGGCGCTTCGTCGTCCTGGACGACACACTCTACAGAAGGTCTTTTGCCGGCCCTCTCCTGAAGTGTCTCGGCCCCGACGAAGCCAGCCGAGCCATCCGAGAGGTTCATGAAGGCCTGTGCGGAGCGCACTCAGGGGCAAGGTCACTGGCCAGAATCCTGTTACGACAGGGGTACTGGTGGCCCACCCTGCAGCGCGACTGCTCGGCCTATGCTCAACAGTGCGACCGATGCCAGCGGTTCGACCACTTGGTCCACCAGCCAGCTACAGAACTCGTCACCCTCGCCGTGCCTTATCCCTTCGCTCGGTGGGGGATCGACATTCTCGGACCATTCCCCACGGCTCAGTCCCAGAAAAAGTTCATCATCGTCGCCATCGACTACTTCACTAAATGGATCGCGGCCGAAGCCACTGCAAGGATCACCGAGACAGTCGTCTGGAGTTTCGTCTGGAAATCGATCATTTGTCGCTTCGGCATCCCCCGAGTGATAGTGAGCGATAACGGTCGGCAATTCGATTCTCGATATTTCCGAGACAGATGCGCCGACCTAAACATCCGCAACCACTTCACTTCGGTCGCCCACCCTCAGGCCAACGGGCTGGTCGAAAATGCCAATAAGACTATCTTGAAAGACATAAAGACCAGACTCGGCAAAGCCAATGGTAGTTGGCTCGAGGGATTGCCTAGCGTACTGTGGTTGCACCGAACTACTCCCAGGACGGCAACCGGTGAAAGTCCTTTTCAGTTGGTGTACGGTACTGAGGCCGTCATTGCATTAGAGATCGCCAACCCATCTCTCCGAGTCATCCGCTACTCGCTCGAGGAAAACAACCAAAAGTTACTCGAGAACCTCGACCTAGCCGATGAACTCCGGGATATTGCCAGCATGCGAGCGACGGAATACCAGCGATGCCTCACTCGATACTACAACGCCAGAGTCTGAAGCAGACACTTCCAACCGGGAGACTTCGTCCTCAGAAAAGCCGAAGCCTCTCGACCACTAGAGGCGGCGGGCAAGCTGTCCCCTAACTGGGAAGGCCCCTACCGAGTGGTCGAGATGCTCGGGAAAGGTGCGTACAGGTTAGCAACAATGGAAGGGGATCCCATTCCTCGGACATGGAACGCAGTCGCACTACGCAAATTCTATTTTTAAAATTGTACAACAAGAAGGACGAAATAAATTCCTTTTCATTCAAAACTATTGATACATCAGAAAGGCAAAGGCCAGTACATTGCATGACAAAAACCAAGAAAATCCATCTAACACCGCTGCAAGGGGTCATCGCTCGGTTGACTCGATCTCGATCTCCTCGCGTCCAGCCACTGACTCTGCCTCGCGTAGAAACTGGCTCGGACAAGAGGGGGCCGATCCAGTTGGCTCAGATGACCCCCGACAAAGGTGACAGAGGGACAGCAGAGAAGGTAGCCACCCTCTAAAGTCGGAGAAGGCTACCTTCCAAGTTGATGGAGGCCAGGGAGAAGGAGCGCCGTGAAGACCCCTTCTTTCCCAACCTGCCAACTCCTTGGAAGGGAACAGAGAGCAAGCAGCCTCCGAAGAGTGAAAGAAATGAAGAGCAGAAAAGGGAAAAAGAGGCTGCAGACGGAGGAAGGCTTCGATGAGGAGGGAACTTGATGCGCCTCCCCCCCATGCAGAGGGGGAGTGGCGGCAGGCATCCCTGATACCCCCATCCGTCCTCCGCCTCGGTGCCCGCCCGGAAGCCACGCCAGAACTGAGAAAGGGCAAGAGCCGTGCCCTCGCACGTCGAAGCCCTCCCCAGATCCACGCGGTGACCGTCGGACCCGTCTCAAACCCGTGCGGCGACCGTGGGACCCGTAAAACAAGCCGGGATGACAAAAGCTCTCTGCTCCCCGTCGTCGGCGGCGTCACCCTCCGAAGGATCCTCCATGCTCCGAATGCAACGGCACAACGCAGAGTGAAGAAGAAGGAGTGAGGGAAGACTGTTAGAGAAAATCCCAAGCGGTAAAGAGGAAAGGGTGCCTTTCGGTCCTTCTTATAGGCCAAAGGAGGCTACGCGCCTTAAATGACTCCCCCCTCTAAAACACGCCAAAGGATTTCTCCCCTGAATAGTCACCCCCAACTCCTCGTTTCCCGCCCTAGCGGGATTCATGAAGCGGCCTGGCATTCAAAGCGTGAGGGAACGGAAAGGCATCCCGTCAGAAGCCTACCGAATCATCATGCGAAAACCACGCAGGACATATCGGCACTTTTCAACTACTTCAGATACGCCAGCCAAATCACGGCAAGGATGGCGATCAAACAAGTAAGTTATTTATTATCTCATAAAGAGGAAACTCTCTAAAGGAGGAAAGAGAGACAAACAAGAGAAAGGGGCAAAATAAGGCAAAATACATCAGGCCTCGGGCCCACTTTGAAGCTCAGGAGCGACGAAAGTAGGCGCGTCACCCCCAGCACCCTCGGTGACGGCCGACCCAGGCACTAACCTCGCCTGTGAGAGAACTGTCTCGGTCGCGAGCCCTCCCGAGGCGTCCGGAGTTGGTGACCCCGCCGTAGGAGACCCCTCTGGATCTTCCCTGCTCGACGCAGAGGAGCTAGAAATCGACTCATCCGAGTCATAGATCTGGCCCAAAGGGAACTCGATCCCGGAGTCTCGATCGAAGGCGTAGTCCACCGCCCGATGATAACCCTGCTTAAACCCCTTTCGGGCGCCCCGGTGAAGCGCTACCTCGTAATATGGTAGGGCGGCTCTCTCCAGGTCGGCTGAGTAAGCGTCCGAGCTTCTATATCGCTCGATCGCCTCCGCCTCGATCTGCTCCGTCCTACCAACGAGCTCGACCCGAGCCCGCTCCGCCTCGGCCGCACGCTCCTCTGCTCCCGCCAGGCGTTCCTCTGCCGTGACCATCCCTCGCTCGGCCTCGCTCGACCGCCTCTCCGCCCGGACTCGGTCTGCCTCGGCCACGGAACGAAGGCGCTCCGCTACCTCCGCCCGGTCCAGTAGCTCGGCACGTTCGAGATCCCAGCGACCGTCCAGCTCTAGGTGACGCAGACGCTCCTCTTCCAAGAGTTTGCCCTTCCTCTCGAGCGACTCCCGGGCCTTAGCCAACTGCTCAGTCAGCGCCTCAGTTTCTAGCCGGCTCGCCCGTGCCAAGTCCCTGATCGTGGAGAACTCCCGTCGGAGCCCCTCATGCTCATCGCTGAGGTGGGCCAGTTTCCTCTCGCACCCCCCGAGGGCCCAGGTGAGATTCGATCGCTCCACCTCCATCCGAGCGTACGTCTCTGCCATCAAGGCCGCCGACCGAGCCATGACTAGGCCGCCCTCCATGAGGACGTCGAGGACGCCGGAGGGGGAGTGGCGCTTGTCTCCCCCCCTCGTCTTTGCGGCAACCTCTCGGCAAATCTGGTACAGGTCGCCCGAAACGCCGAGCCTTTCCAAAGCCTCCGGCATGAAGATACGCTCCCCACCGGATGCCCCACCAGAAGGTTTGGCCCGAGCGACGGGGCCGACCGCCCCACGCGCCGCGGTCGGTTGGGGTTGCAACGCCTCCCCGGGTGAACCCCCAACCTCGACCGACGCCACAGGATCAACCGCACCAGGAACTTCGGGCACTTGGGGCTGCGACTCCCTCGCGGGCGAACCCCCATCCCTATCTATCTCGGCCCGCGCCTCGCCACCCGAGACAGCGCCGACCTCGACCGGTCTCCGGGTCTTGACACCCGCTGCTACAGCGCCGGCCCCCTCCATCCCCGGGGAGGGGAGAACCGACCCATCTCCGCCCTCTGAGGGGCCCCTGATCTCTTCGGCCCCCTCTCGCACAGTAGGTGGGGGAGCTGGCCCGGAACGGTCGGCCCCACCTTGCCCCCTATAGGGGAGTGCCGTCGAGCCAGAATCACCCCCGACAGCGGTAGGATGGCCGGCCTTCTTGGCCCGTTTCTTGGCCTTCGCGGCTTCCCGCAATTTTCCCTCCAGGGATCCTTGCGCTTCGCCCCGCTTGGCCGCGAAGATCCCTCGGAGGCCGCCCCCTTGCCCTTATCCCGGGCTTGGGAACGACCCGCGAGAGCGACAGGCTCATCGGCCGCCGAGTCATCCCCAAGATCGACGACCTCGGTGACCTCTTCCAAGGGCTCCTGCCGGATGTCTGCAATGAAGAAGAAGGTTCGGTTAGGAAGTAAAAAGGTGACCCTCCGACCCCGCAGAAGAATCCGAAGAATGGTACCTGATGGCTTGAGCTGTGTAAGTAGATACCGCTCCACGTTCTCCAGCGTCACCAGCTCCTCAGTCGACCGGCGATTTATCAACAAGCGAGCGGCGTACTCTTCCACGTAGGCGGGGAACTCCTCCTGGCGCGAGGGAAGATTCGGATGGAAGTTGGGCATAACCTGGCACCTCCAGGACTCATCCACTGCTTCCGCCTTCACCCAGAAAAACTGCCTCTTCCACCCTTTGTGCGAAGAATCCTTCGTCGCCAGCGGAATACAACTCCGATTCCTGCGCGCTTGGATAAAATAGAAGCCTTTCCCCGCCGATGGATGTGCCTTTAGCTCGAAGAAATAATAAAAAAGATCCAGCGACAGGGGAACCCCCTGCAGGCGGTAGAGGATCCGAATGACAGAGAGCAAGAGATACGAGTTGGCCACCAGCTGAACAGGCGCCAACACAAAAAAATTGATAAGCTTCAAGATGAAAGGCTCGAAGGGGAGGCAGAATCCGCTCTTCCACGCCAGGAGAAAAGTACAAATATGGCTCGTGCGGCTGTCCAAGCTCGTCTGGTATGGGGCAGCAGCTACAAAGCTATATCGGAGAGGCAGGTGAAACCGATGCTCCAGTTTCTTCACATCAGCCTCCCCCAACTCGCTGCGATTGGGGACAGTCTCCCGCCTCACCTGCTCGATTTCTGAGCACAGATCCGCCATCGAGCTGGAAGAAGAACCTTCACTAGAGCCCGAAGACTCCGGGGGAGAAGGAAGCTGCCGGATCGCCTCCGCGGTTACACGCGCCAGCTCCTCAAATGTCGCCGCAAGAGCTTGCTCCCCCGCTGTATCTTCACGGCGCATCAAGGAACCCCAGAAGCAGAGAAATGGAGGAAAGGCCAAAAACCCTAAAAAGACTGGGAGGAACGAGCAGCGCCCTACGCCTATAAACCCTCGCGAGAGGCGGCGCGCCGTTTCAACCTCCGAGAAAAAGGGGGCCCCTTCATTTCAAATCCGTCAGGATCATTATTACTACAGGCCCAGGCGACCACTACACGTGGCTTCATAACGCCAACAGGATTCCACCCACCCGAGCCACGCCGGTCCAAAGCCTCGAAAAACTACTCAACCGAGCCTCCTTGGCTCGGGAGTAGGAGGGGGACAAGTGGAGAGGGGGATTCCTATAGCCCACTCAATGAGCAGACCCAACTAGGCCCAACAAGGCCCAACGAGGCAAGGTCGTCCAAGTGATAGCCCACAGAGCCCACTCGGAAAAGTCCAATAAGACAATGCTCGAGGAAACAACTCTCCTAGGCGGCCCCAAGGCTCGGAGAGCCTGAGCCTCGGTCAGGTCATAGGAAGACCCGCGCACGAGCTATCCCTCCGCACGAAGGGGGGAAGCACTAGCCGGTCTGTCCGACCCATCTCCTCACCAAGCTAGGCCTATCGCCCGATAGGGCTGGCCCCCCTAAGCTCGGTATGACTGATAAAATGTTCATCACTGTAGCCGTTAGAGTCCACAGCGGGCCGGACGCTAAGAAGTCCAGGAGCTCCGGCTTCCCCGCGAGGATAACGCCCCCACGATGAGGCCATAAAAGCCCACGATGAGGACGTAACCTCCACCGGAGACCTCTCAGCTTGCAGGACTCCAGAGGGCGGCGCACTATTTAAACCTGGGATACCCTTCGGTGAAAGGTAAGTCCAAAAAGGGCATTGATCCACCCCCAATTCCTGAGCAAGGATCACTTCACCCCATTGGTGGAGAGGGATCTCGCGCCTTCACCTTCTCCTCCCTATCGCTGCTCCCACCATTGCTCTACTGACTTGAGCGTCGGAGGGTTTTGCCCCAGGGAACCCCCCTGGGCCCTCTGACCCGTTTCCCTGTCTTGCAGTTCATTAACTTGGTGATTACCAGCCCGCTCAGGAACCAGCGGGAGATTTCGCCTCTTCAATATATATATATATATATATATATATAAGACACTTCACAGCTGGTCAATGCAAAGGGCATTGCATCTGCTCCAAAATTGCTTGATATCTAAGTACAAATCTATGCCAAATTTTTCTTTATGCATAAAATTTTTTGTTAAGTAATCATTTTGAGTACTTATTCCCCATCAAACAGTTTACAACTCATCCCTATGAATCTGCATGGCTTTTTAGTGTTGGGTATGACACATGTTTAATTGTCACAAGTCAAAATTAAGTCAAAGCACATTGTGTATGCTTTCTCTGGCAATTACATGATATTTCATTATTCAAACATGATCCATAGATTGAATGCAGTCTTGAGATAGGTATGACCTTGGGGTTGCACTCTTGCCTTACACAAACGTATTTAAAACGTCAGCACATTTAGAGGATGATCAGTGAAATATAATGTTGCTTGCATGATGCTCTAGGAAATTTTCTGCAACTCATGGTATCTGGCCTAGCTTTCAGATATATTTGTATCACCTTAGACATTTTGTAGTCAATACCTGGACATTGATGCTTCTAAAAGGTTGTCAAATATGGTAAATGGAATTCTAGAACATTGGTTGCAATCAATGTCTTGAAGAAAATAACAAGCATGGTCAATAAGCAAATAGGATACATACACAATAACTGACACAGCACGACAATATCTCTCCCACATGTTGCGGAACCTAGGTTGTCCTCCAAGATCCCACAACTTTATTGTAACATAACCTTGGTTACTTTCTTCATATTGAATCCTACCTGTAAATAGACATTCATCATCCACAATATCATGATTAATCTACTTTTACAAACTATGTGGAAGCAAATCATGGATGCTTTTGTGCAAGGTTGATACTCACAGTGGGAATCATATCTTCATTGTAGTCACCAGTCTGCAAAAGTGATGGAAAAGTAGTCAGTGCCTTGAACAGATAAAGACAATCTAGCCACCAGACCAAGAGAAATAAAAGATGTACATATTGTAATGGCATTCACAAGCCATGTCTTTCCAGCATTTTGAAACCCTACCAAACACAACTCCATTTCTTGTTTGAAAAATAGGCTGCAATTGTAGCAAAAATGTCAGATTAATCAATAGAACAATGCACCACTGGTATATCACCAAGTCCAACAAACAAAAATGCTAAGCCGTATGATCCTCACATTGGATAAGACACCTAAAAAAAAGGAAATATACCTATTATATGCCTATTAGGTACAACAGTGGTGTTTTTCCCAAACACTCGGAGCTCGTGAATGGAAGATCAACAATACCAATCACGTTAATTACAATAAAGCTCTCCCCTTTATCTAATCACACCTCCATGTCCAATGGACCACATATGATATTCCCCAAACCTCCAATCTGATAAATAATTCCATAGCATTAATCACCTATGCCCAGAAAAAAAAGGTATCATGATAGCTACAGAAAATAATCCAAAAAAAATCTCATATCAAAATTATAACAACAAAAAGGGGAAGAAACACGGTAAACGAGATGCCAAATGGACGCACCGCCACAACCAACCTGCACAGCCAATTGAGGAAATCTTCCCTGAGCCCCATGGAGGCACGTGAGTAGAGAGGAGCCCTGGAAGGGGGAGAGATTTAGGGTTGCGGAGGAAGCTACTTGCAGATGGAGATCCTTTTCAGATATGAGAGGGGGGGATCTCCGGGGACCTCTCTCTCTACGGGATCTAGCGCTTGGCTCGGCTGGAAGAGATTAGAGTGGGGACTGTCACTCTTCTACTCGGACTATGTCACACCGCAAATTTATGCTAATTGGTTGGATTAAAATCTCACAACCCTAGTATGGAAGCAACCCCTAATACATGGAATTAGCCCCCCCCCCCCATTTGAGCTTAAGTCGAAGGAAAATCATCATGGGAAGCTTAGGGTTCGTCCCCTCTACCTCCAAGGGTGAAACCCCCCCGCCGGATCGCCACCCTACGAAGTCGATCGCCATCCCTGTGCCACGAGTAGCAGGTCATGGCCACTGCCACCACTACTTGTTGGATCGTCCCCCAGCTCGTGACCGTCGCTGCTCGCCCTCGCTAGTGAAGCCGCTGCTCACCCCTACTGGCAAGGCCGCCACTCTGCGTGCCTTTGCGACCGTCATTCACCTTGCCCCCGTGGTCTACCGTCGCCACCCCTGCTCTCCTCCGTGCCCACCATCCTCTGCTACCATCATCGTCAGTGTCGTATCCCCCTAGCATCACCATCATGACTGGGGCCACGTCCTTGATGGAGGGGGGCAGAGGAAGAGTGCGAATGGGAAGAGGAAGATGAAGGAGAAGAGGAAAGCCAAAAGTTTCTCTCTCTCTAGTTTTTTTAGTGTGAGAAGCTCTGTAACCTTTCCCGCCATCATTTCTTCTTCTCGGTGCGACCCTCCTGCCGGCCATGGCCGATGTGGCCGGGGACACACCCTCCACCTCGGCGCTGCTAGGGTCTGCTTCTTCTTCCCAAGTCACTGTCCGCCGGACCTTTGCGCAGGCTTTAATGGACTCCAAGCAGAGGCCTCGGATTACAATCTCGGTGAAGGACCCGGCGTTTACGGATCGAGGCGAGCCTGCGGTGTTTTTCACCAAGGAAGAGGTCCAGGCATCTGTGCATTTCCTCTCCTTCTCTATAATGGCCAAATGCGCCTATGGACGTCCTACCTTCACAGAGATCAAGAGCTGCCTAACGCAGCGGCTGGCTCTCTCATCTAACTTTGTTATTAGCAAGCTTGGTCTGAGACACCTGCTTCTTCCGTTTGATAGTGAATCTGATTTCACGAAGCTGCTGATTCAAAAAAACCTATATATCAAGGGCTTCCTCTTCCGGTTCTTCCGCTAGACTACAGATTTCAGTTTTGAAGCAGATTCGCCGATGGTGCCGGTCTGGATTGGCTTCCCAGCTCTGCCAGCCAATTTGTACCATGAAAACTGCCTGCGGTCCATTGCCGGCAATTTTGGGATGGTCTTGCGCATTCATGAGCGGACTCTGGCTATGACTGACACATCTGAGGCTTTGGCTTGTGTCGAGATGGATCTATCTGCGCCGCGCAGGGAGAGACTCTGGATTGATCTTGATGGAGTTGGCTACTGGCAAGCAGTTAGTTATAACAGTGTTCCTACTCTCTGTTCATACTGCCACAAGCTCGGCCACTCTGTCGACAGTTGCAAGAAGAAACAGGGTCAAGCTGCCTGGATTCAATTGGCAAGAAATTAGGATCCTACTAAGGTTAGACAGGCCTTTCGGCCCCGACAGGTGGACCCCCTGGCTACTCGATAAAATGTGGCAACAGAGAATAAGTTTGAGACTCTTCATCAGGATGTGGAGTCTCTAGAATTGCAACATGTAAATCCTGATGTTGTTGTTTCTGTGGGGCGTTCCCAGGATTTGGTGCAGACGGATGGAGAGACTTCTGCTTCTGCTAAATTGTAGTCAGCAGCTGTGGAGCCTCCCTCCCCTCCCAAGTCAGCTTCTGGTGGGTCTTTGGATCAAGGATCTTTTGTTCGACTGGCATTAGATGATTGTGAATGTCCTACGGGTGAGGGGGATCCTACCTCCTCTCCACTTAAGGCAACTGTTGGTGGTCAACAGTTTTATGCTGGCCCTATAATGAAATCAAAGCTGGATGCTGAAGCTTTGGTTGTGGTCAGTGGGATTGGATCTCCTAGTAATATGGAGGAGTCTGGACTGCTCTCAGCTTGTAAGTTAGTGGCAGACAAGGCGAGTCTTGATAATAAGCTTTTGCAAGTTAAACTGCTTGAAAAGGGAGGTTCGCATCTTAGCAAGCCTCCCGATGGTGGGGTCATTACCAGATCTAAATCTAGATCAATGGAGGATATTATTTGGCATCCTCAATGATCCAGCCTATTCTGATATGGAATATACGAGGGGTGGGGAACTCAGGTTCCCGTAGAAGCTTAAAACAACTTGTGCAGTCAAATAAGGTCTGCTTGGTGGCCATCTCTGAACCAATGCTCTCCTTCAATAAAGCCTCCTTATTGGGAAGATATCTCAAACTTGGAGGCTATGCAGGTAATAATTCTGAAGACTCTAAGATTTGGGTTTTCTGGCATGAAAGCTTTAATCTGGAGGTAATAGATTCTTCTTCCCAATTTATTACATTGGGTCTTAAAACTAACAATTCATTTTGTACATACTATACATTTGTATATGCATCATGTGACCCTCGTAGAAGATAGACCCTCTTTAGTGACCTTGCTCTCTTTGCTACTTCGGTCTCGGTTCCTTGGTTGGTGGGGGGAGATTTTAACTGTGTGGCTAAGTTGTCTGAGAAGGTGGGTGGTGATCCCCCGACCATAGCATCTATGTTGGACTTTAACTCCTTCTTCTACTCTGCTGGCTTGATTGATGTTGGCTTTCAAGGGTCCTGCATGACTTGGACTAACAATAGAGTAGGCCCTGCTAATATCAGGGCAAGACTGGACCGGATTCTTGTTAATGGTAACAGCCTTTCTGTGGCTCCTCTTTTAACTATCAAGCATCTTCCAAGAGGCCCCTCAGACCATGCCCCTTTACTGATCACTTTGGACAGTTTGTCTAAATGTCCTGGTCGATTCATATTTCAAAAAATGTGGTGCACTCATGTATCTTTCAAGCAAGTGGTTTCTAATGTATGGTAGTAGGCCCAGTCCAGTCATCCCAGTGCCCTGGTCAGGCTGTTCATAAAGTTGAAGGCAGTAAAGGTTTCTCTTCGTAAATGGAACAAAGAAGTTTTTGGGGATATCTCCTTAAATAGAAGCCAAGCTGAGGCTGATGTTGAGATCAAACAGAATATCTATGATGCAGACCCCTCCCCTGGTAATAAAGAAGGTCTCTCTGCAGCTAATGCTATTCTCCACCAAGCTCTTTTTAGGGAGGAACTTTTTTGGAATCAAAAATCTAGGTTAGATTGGATAGAGAGCGGGGACATAAACACTTCATTCTACCATGCTATTGCTCAGTATAATAGAAGAAGAAATGTTATTACATGACTCAGGGTTGGTAATCCAGCTGAATGGTGCAGTGATCAGGCCTATCTCCAGGGTCATGCTGAAGCCTTTTTTAAACATCTCTTTTCTTCGGAGGAGCATTCAGTAGATTCCTCTATGTTGGATTGTATCCCTCTGCTAATAACAGAGGGTCAGAATCTGGCTTTGTGTGTTTTACCAGATGCTGTTGAGGTTCGAAAAGCTGTCTGGTCATTAAGGGGTTCCAGTTCCCCTGGCCCGGATGGTTTCTCTGGGGAGTTCTTTACTTCTTCTTGGGACATTGTGGGGGATGATGTTACTAAAGATGTTTGTGCATTCTTTAAAGGCTTTCCCCTCCCACGAGGTATCTCCTCTTCCCTTATCACTTTGGTCCCCAAGGTGCATGAACCTAAATATTTTAATGACTTCAGACCCATTAGTCTATGAAACTTTTCATACAAAATTATTACCCGGATTATTTCTGAAAGGCTGGCTCCTCTGCTGCCTAGGATAATTTCTTTAGAGCAAGGGGCTTTCGTGAAAGGCCGATTTATTTTGGATAATGAAGCTTTAGCCCGCCAGCTAATGATGGATCTCAATAGGAAAGTGCGAGGTCATAATGTGATTTTTAAACTAGACATGGTGAAAGCTTATGATAGGATGGAGTGGGATTTTATCCTTGCAGTCATGAGGAAAATGGGCTTTTGCACCAGATTTACTTCATACATTGGTATGCTGCTCTATAATTGTTTGTTCTCGGTTAATTTCAATTGTATGGCTACTGGTTTCTTTAAGTCCAGCAGCGGTATAAGGCAAGGGGACCCCATTGCTCATTTTCTATTCATAATTGCATCGGGAGTTTTAATTAGAGGACTCTCAGCCCTTTTTCAATCTGGTCAGCTTAAAGGGTATAAAGGGCCTAGGCACTGTATACAGGTCTCTCACTTACTGTATGTTGATGACACACCAGTTTTTTTAAATGCAAATAGACACAACCTTGAGGTCTTTAAACATTTTATCTGCTGCTATGAGAGCTGTTCTGGGCAAAAGTCAATGCCACTAAGAGCAGTTTTATCCTCTCGTCTAAAGCCCCTGACTCTCTAAGACAATATATCCGCTCTCTTACTGGTTATAAATATCAGTCTGATGGCTTGAATTACTTGGGCGTCCCTATCAAGAAAGGTAGATACCTGTGCTCAGATTTCCAGTTCCTTCTTGAAAGGATTCAGTCCAAGCTGGAGGGATGGCAGTCCAAACTGTTGTCTGCAGGAGGCAGGGCTGTTCTATTCAATTCAATCCTACATAGCATGCTAGTCTATCTTGCCTCAACATGTTTTATACCAAAGAAGGTGCTTCATTTCATTGAAAGTCAGTGTGCCTACTTTTTCTGGCATGGAGGCCAAGGTACTAGCCGTCGGCACTGGGTAGCTTGGCCTGTTATTCAGAAACCTTGGCTGGAGGGGGGGCTGGGTATCAGGGACCTGCAAGGGGTTCAAATCTCCCTGACTGTTAAGATGCTGTGGAATATTTTACATGGGTCATCTCTTTAGTCATCTTATGCCTGGCGTCGATTTATCAATTTCCATTTTGCTAGTTGCACCAAGCCATTCCCTGCTGGAATGCCTGTGGCAGTCTTCAGGTAGGCCGAAGATATCTTATTACAGCATTGTAGGTGGTTTGTTGGTTACGGGGCAGGTATAGATTTTCTGAGGGATAGCTGGACTGGGAATGGCCCTCTCTTAAGTGAAGCTTCTACTAGTGGAGTTAATGATGGTGCTGGTTTTCCCTTGGCCTCTGTCAGAGACGTTCTATTGGATCCTCAACATTCAGCTAGGGAATTTTACAATGATCCTCTCCATCTCCCCAATATTCAGTTAACTAGAGAAGCAGATATATGTGTATGGACTGGTACCTTAAAGGGTATATGTTCTGCCAAGTCAGTATACAATATGATCCGGCCTAAAGGCCTGAGGAGGCCTGCCTGGGCCAAGTTATGGCATTCTGCCATAGCTCCCCGAGCTGCCTTATTTGCTTGGAAGTTACTTCACCGAGCTGTTCCGGTGGATAGCAGAGTGATTGACTGTGGGATCAATATGGCCTCTAGATGCAATTGCTGCTCCCTACCTTGCCAAGAAGATCTGAACCATGTCTTTATCTCTGGTGAGCTGGCCGCTGAGATGTGGGGTTGGGTGACTCCCCTGATTAGCAACAGAGTTTGTTTAAATGATCAAATCACAGGCCGACTTTGGAATGTCATTTCTGTCTCCAATTTACAGTCTGCCTTTAGCTTTATTGGGCTATCTGCTGTTATACTGATGTTATGGGAAATTTGGAAGTCCAGATGTGCAGCAAGATTTGATGGTGTAACAATAAACCTTGCTGTAATTAAAAGAAGAATTATATCTTCTATCTCCACGGCTCTGGACAGATTGATCTTCCACAGGCCTCTATCCCCCGGCCAGCTCAGTTGCATTGCTACCTTTGATCTGTTCCCCCGGATTGTTATCAAACAGCCCATTGTTGTTTCTTGCAAGTTGGCAATGCAGGGTTATACCTTGCATATTGATGGGGCATCGAAGGGTAATCCTGGGAGAAGTGGGGGTGGAGGCTGCATTAGAGACGCTGCAGGAAGGCTGCTGGTACCCTTTGCTTTCTCATATGGCATTGGGTACAGCTTGGTACCTGAGACAAGAGCCTTGCATGATGGTTTAGCCGTTGCTAAGTAGTGTGGCATAAGGCTGGATGCATTTTTTTCGGATTGTATTGTTCTCGTGGAGGCAGCCTGGAAGGAAGTAGCTCCCAGTTGGATGACCACCCCATGGTGGAAGAGGACCCTGTTGTTACTTCAGGAATGTGGATGTCATGTTCAGCATACCTACAGGGAAGGAAATCAAATGGCTGACTCCTTACCCTCTTTTGCATGTGATGCTTCTGCTAACTCAATTTTCACCCGAGATGGGAATCTTCCAAGGTCGGCCAGGGGGGCTCTCAAGGTAGACAAGGCATGCCTACCATCCTTCCGCTTCTAGTCTCTGTTAGGCGCATCTGTTAGACTTGCTCTCTTATTGTGTTTCCTTTAGGGCCTTTGATGTGTGGCCCTTTGCTACTCAGGGGTATGCCCCTTGGACTCTGTAACTCACTCAGTTAAAAGTAACAAACACTAGGGCTCTGGTGTAGCCTGGGGGAGTGAGAACACTCTTCCTCTCTGAGGAAGGGTGCACTCGACTAGTTCCTGCTCCAGATTGGCCAGTCTTTGCCACAAAAAAAGGAGAAGAGGAATATGATGGCACGGACTCGGTGAGGTGGGATTCCAACTATCGGGTGAGGAAGAAGAAGAGGAAGAAGCTGATGGGCGGCCACCAGGTGAGGAGGGAGAATGGGTGTGATTCATTGGAAATGATACGTTAAAATGTAGAATAATTGAAAAGTATCGGGCGCCAATTTTGGAGCCCGCGGGGTATCCCCTTTTCCTACGTTTTTTAGTTTTCTTTTTTTTATTTGAAGCGACTTATTACTACGTTTTAACACAAAGCAAAATAATATCTAAGACCTATTCTCACATTTACTAACAAAGCGTAGAAATAGATTACTTTTTCCTACGTTTATTAAAAAATCGTCGGAATAAGATGACCATATAACTACGCTATAATAAAACATAGGAAATTTATCAACGTTAATTTAAAAACGTCGGAATATGTCATTTATACCTACGGTTTTCAAAAGCGTAAGTAAAATTCGTGGCTATAGGCCAATTTTCTTGTAGTCCCCAGCTCTTGAAAATTCATTATAGACGTGTCGGTAAAATCACAACACATGTATGCCGAGGCACGGAACATGAAATGGTCAACATGTGATCGATACGGCTCTGAATATCTTTTCACACCCCGATGTGGGGCTTTCAAGGCTTTTCAACACGCTCTCTCTTCTTTATATAGGAATCGACTTATAGGCCATGCAACCCCATTTCTTGGCGATTAATCAAACGTTTTTCCCTCTTAACGCCGTGACCTTTATGGCACGACGGGTCTCTAGTCTCGACCCGATGCCCACCATCGTCTGCTTAGTCAGAAGGAGCACACCTTGGGTTCCAGACCATCCCAGTCTTGGAACTTTAACACATTGTCACACACGTGACTGACACGCCCTCACACGATAAAATCGATAAAAGATATAATGATATTTTATTATTATCCTGAGTGCTTCCAACATGCCCCCGCGAGGAGCCCTAGCTCCCGAAAAATCATTATATATGTGTCGGTAAAATCACAACACATGTATGCCGAGGCACGGAACATGAAATGGTCAACATGTGATCGATATGGCTCTGAATACCTTTTTGCACCCTGATGTGGGGCTTTCAAGGCTTTTCAACACGCTCTCTTCTTTTTATAGGAATTGACTTATAGGCCATGCAGCCCCATTTCTTGGTGATTAATCAAACATTTTCCCCTCTT
The DNA here is from genome assembly GCA_022559845.1 of Amorphophallus konjac. Lineage (NCBI taxonomy): Eukaryota > Viridiplantae > Streptophyta > Magnoliopsida > Alismatales > Araceae > Amorphophallus > Amorphophallus konjac. The sequence goes on along the minus strand of CM040125.1, from coordinate 294,704,483 downwards.
AACACTGTGACCTTTATGGCACGGTGGGTCTCCAGTCTCGACCCGAAGCCCACCATCGTCTAGTTAGTCAGAAGGAGCACACCTTGGGTTCCAGACCATCCTAGTCTTGGAATCTGAACACATTGTCACACACGTGATTGGCACGCCCTCACACGATAAAACCGATACAAGATATAACGATATTGTATTATTATCCTGAGTGCTTCCAACATGCCCCCACGAGGAGCCATAGATCCCCATCGTCAGTGCCGCTACTCTCTCCCACTCTAACATTCACGGGTTTAGGAGCGTTTCCGTGGGTCCGTGTTACGTTTCATAATAAAGTAGAAAATTTTTAAATTACAGATCTTTGGATCTCTAAATAATAAATAATAAATTTCTTTTTTTAGATGTAATGATATTATATGTTGAGAGAGATTTTATCCGATTAGAAGAAATGAATGAACGAGAAAAAATGACGAATGAATGAATGAAAGAAAAGGTTAAAATGAAAATAAAAAGAGAAAAGAAAGAGAAAAAATGGCGGCAAATGAAAAAATGGTGGCAAATAAAAAGAGAAAAGAACGAGAAAAAATGCCCGCGCCCTAACCCCTCCTCCTCTCCACTTTCCCCCTTCCTCCTCCTCCCAATCTCCCTCTCCTCTCTCACGATCTCACCCCCCTCTTAATCTCTCACGGGCGGGAGGCGGAGTGGCGAGGGCGAGCGGGCAGGCACGGCGGAGCTACCTAGGGATGCCGGTGAGGGGTGAGCAGAGGCGGCACCGGCAGCGAGGGCACAGCGGTTACAGTGAGCTCCGGCAGTGACGGCGGTCAAATAATTTCCGACGGACACCCCCCACCACAGGTATTCCCCTCTCTCCCTCTCCTGTTGGCCCCCCTCCCCCTCCCTACTCCCACCCTCTGTCACTCTCACTCTCACACACAGACACACTCACGGCTCGGCCCCCTCTCCCTGCTGCCGCCCTCTCTCACTCTCACTCTCACACACACAGACACAGGGAGGGGGAGAGGCTCGGCCCCCTCTCCCTGCTCCCTCCCTCTCTCACTCTCACACTCACAGACACAGAGAGGGGGAGGGGCTCGGCCCCCTCTCCCTGCTCCCACACAAACATAGAAGATTGAAGGGGCTTGGCTCCCTCTCCCTGCTCCCGCCCTCTCTCACTCTCACTCTCACACACATAGACACAGGGAGGGGGAGGGCCTCGGTTGCCAACAAAACTAAAACTAGTTGGTGTAGAATATCATGATGTAACCATTTTACATTCTCAGTTGCCAGTAAATGGGTCCTTCCCTTTTGGATTCACCTCCTCACAATGCAGTTCTTGTGGATACTTTGTAAACGTCTGTTATCCATATTACCACGACTGAGTTGCAACATCATGACCATTTTACTGTGGCCTTGAAGGATTTTGGAGATAAGGCTCGTGAAAGAGAGATTGATGTAATTGTTGAAATATTTAAGGATGGAAAACCAGTAAACATTGTGCAACTCGAAAGGCCATACCAAGAGTGGGCTTTGCAAATGCATGATCAATATGACTAAGAAATAGATGGCAGTGAGGATGAACTTGTCCTTGTTGATTGTCCATCCAATAAAAAAAGGGGCATGGAATTTCATCTGATGTTGTAAGAGTACACCAGGTGATAAGGAGAAAAGGTTCATCTTGGAGATCATGCATGAAGGTTAAAATTCTCAAAGGCGTAGTTGGTTTTCTTAAAAGTAATGTCTATGCAACTCTAGCATCCCAGATTACCCCCCAAGTAATATGTACTCAAGAGTTGCATATAGATTACTTTTAAGAAAACTAACTACTCCTTTGAGAATTTTAACCTTCATACCTGATCTCCAAGACGCACCTTTTCTCCTTATCACCTAGTGTACTCTTACCACATCAGATGAAATTCCAAGGCCCCTTTTTTATTGGGAGGGTGGGAAGAGGGGTATGGATGTGGATATACATGTGTGTGCGTAAATGTGTATATGACCCTTTTTTTTCATTTTTGCCCGTTCAAGATTTCTGTTATGATATATGTGATTAGTATGCTTGGATACTAATGACATATATCGAACACAAAGTCTTGAATTGTCATGTTGGATAGTCTATGGATATTTGATCGTTCGGTGTTGTTTATTATATGTGCTTCATGATTATCTTAAAATTTCGGTAGCATCTTCCCTCTCTTCTCCAATATACCTGCTAATTTTGATTGCTCTTGTGGTCACTTGCATTTTATGTGAGTGGCCGTTAGAGGAATGTTAAAATTAGTAAATTATGGTCGTATATTGGAGAAGTATGGGGAGATGTTGTCAAAATTTTAAGATAATCATGAAGCACATATAATAAATAACACCGAATGATCAAATATATATAGATGGGCATTTTATTTGATGTAGGTACCCCGTGAATATTGTGGATATGGATGTATATGTGACCAAACATGATGTACAAATGTAAAAAATAGTCATTTTTTAAGGGAGATGATGTCGAATTGTTTTTAGAAGTTTAATATGGCATATTGATATATATTTTTTAATTTGAGTGGCCAAAGGAGAGGGTGGGATGGAGGGGATTTAATTTTTCTAAATTTGAGTGTATGTGTGATATTTTTTTTATTTGGAGGGTGGGGGGATTTTTTTTTAATGAGTGAGGAAAGAGTGTCAGAGATGTGAATTAATTTTTTGGACAAGTGTGGATGCCGATATGAATGTGTATGTGAATGCGTGTATGATAATGATTTTTTCCAGAAGATGATGTCGATGTCAATGTGGGTGTGTGAATAGTGAATATGAAAGTGGATGTGGATATGGATGTATATGTAAATAACCAAGATGTACAAATGTGGAAAAAAGTCAATTTTTAGGGGAGATGTTGTCGAATTTTTTTTAGAAGTTTAATATGACATATTGATATGATTTTTTTAATTTGTTAGGTAAATATGGCTAGACTTGATCATTCATGGATGAATCGCAGAGTAGTTGACGGAAGGGTGTCAGAGGAGTTTAAGGATGGAGTTGATAGTTTTATTCAATTTGTGTTGGGGCATCCAACAATAGTGGACCAGCGTGGTTACATATGATGTCCTTGTTTACTTTGTAAAAATAAGAGATTTCTTTCGCTATGGGATGTGCAAGATCATTGATATAGGAAATGGTTCATGAAAGGTTATATGAATTGGGTGTGTCATGGTGAGGACTTCTGGTCGTCTGAGCCCAGCAATGTTGTAGGCACAAGTACCTATGTAGACATGGTAATCGATGCTGCTAGCCCTAACTTTAATGTACAAGGGGAATACGTGTACAACGAATAACCAAGAAATAAGACGGCCGAAAGATTTTATCAGTTACTTTGGGATGCTGATGAGCCGCTGTGGGATGGTTGTGAAAATCACACTCGGTTGTCTGCTGTCTCATAGTTGTTGAATTTGAAATCCGAATTTCACCTTAGTGAGAGTTGTTTTGACTGTATGCTCCTCCTTATCAAGAGTATGCTGCCTCGAGATGAGCAGCTGCCTGAAAATTATTATCGTGCAAAGAAGATGGTCAATGAGTTAAGGCTTGGATACCAAAAAATAGATGCATGCCCTAATCACTGTATGCTATATTATCAAGATAATGTAGATAAAAGATTATGTGATATTTGTCAGCATTATAGATTTAAACCTAAGAGAGGGGATAATTCAAAGTAGAAGGATATGCCTTACAAGTCACTGCGATACTTCCCTCTCATGCCCAGATTGTAGCGGATGTATATGTCGTCAAAGATAGATCAGCATATGATATGGCACACTGATAGAGTACGTCGTGCAGATGATATAATGAGTCATCCCACGGATGGTGAAGCTTGGGCTCATTTCAATCTTACCTATACTGCTTTTGCTCACGAGCCACTCAATGTTAGGTTGGGTTTATGCACAGACGGCTTCAACCCATTTGGAGGTTCAGTGGCATCTTACTCATGTTGGCCAGTGTTCCTGTCGCCATACAACCTTTCGCCGGGCATGTGCATGAAACGAGAGAACCTTTTCTTAACTTTGGTGATTCCAGGTCCAAAAAATTCAGGAAAAAAATTAGACATATATCTCAGGCCACTGATTGATGAGTTGAAAAAATTATGGAATGATGGAGTTATTACTTATGATGCATATAGAAAAGAAAATTTCACTATGAAGGCTGCATTGATGTGGACAATAAGTGACTTCCCTGCATATGGAATGCTATCTGGCTGGAACACACACGGGAGGTTAGCATGTCCTTACTGTATGGTTGATATCAAATCATTTGTCATAAAATATGGTAAGAAATCATGTTGGTTCGATTGTCATTGACGGTTTCTACCAATTGACCATCCTTTTCGAAGGCAAAAGGACTCATTCATTAAGAACAAAGTTGAAATGGATGAAGCAGACTTGGAACGGATGTCTGGTTGACAACTTGTGGCACAAGTGTAAAACTTACCAGATATAGTGCAATTGTCGGGTAGTACACGACATCTTCGTGGATTCGGAGAGGATCACAACTTGGTGAAGAAAAGTATCTTCTGGGAATTGTCTTACTGGTCAGCCCTTTTGATACGGCACAACTTGGACATCATGCATGTTGAGAAGAATGTCTTTGATAATGTGTTCAACACCATCATGAACATGAAAGCCAAAACAAAGGACAATGCCAAGACGCGAGCGTACTTGAAGATACTTTGCAAACGACCAGAGTTGGAATTGCGGAAGGTACGGGGCAAATTTGTGCGACCTAAAGCAGCTTACGTGTTAAAAGACACACAGATCAATGAACTGTGCCAGTGGCTGAAGCAATTAAGATTCCCTGATGGATATGTGTCAAACATAGCCCGTTGTATGAATATTAATGAGGGAAAATATATATGGATTGAAAAGTCATGACTGCCATGTGTTCATGGAGAGACTTCTACCCATTACATTTCATGACATATTGCCAAAGCCTATATGGGGAGCATTGACTGAGTTGAGTCAATTTTTTAGGATTCTATGTGCATCAGAACTCAAACTTGGGGACGTGCAAACTATCGAACAGAATGTGGTCACGACGGTATGCAAGTTGGAGAAGATATTTCCCCCTGCATTCTTCGATTCCATGGAACACCTGATTATCCATTTGCCATACGAGGCCAAAGTTGGAGGACCGGTACAATTTCGATGGATGTATCCATTTGAGAGGTAATCATTATGTATTTATAATTTGTTTGATAGTTGTTACATGTGTCTATCATTGTCACTGTATGTCATTGTCATATGAATTGTTGTCATAGGTGTATGCATGACCTGAAAATGAAGGTTCACAACAAGGCTAAAGTAGAGGGTTAGATTATCGGGGCATATATCATTGAAGACATTTCGAACTTCTGTTCTATGTACTTCGAACCCGAAATTCAAACTCGCCGCACTCGACCTCCATGTAATGATGATGCAGGAGAGGTGGGTCCGTCCGACCAGTTGTCCATATTTAAGTATCCAGGATGTGCATTCAGACGTTATTCTAATCGCATATTAGAGGATAGAGAGTTGTTGGCCGCAGAGATATATGTTCTCCTGAACTGTGCTGAGATTGAACCTTATGTTGAGTGAGTCCTCAACTATGCAGGCGCTAAAATTTATAAGTTGCTTGACGTTCTTCCTCCCATTTACAGTGATGTTGCATTCATCATTGCAGGCAATTTGATTCAGAATTAATTACTCAATGTCCACGGCACAATGACATGGGGGTTCAAAAGGAATGAGAGAGATCTTTTGCCAGATGGCTTAAAGCTCAAGTAAGTGCCGAAGTTATGTTCTACAAAGCTTGAGGTGTATGCCTAATTTTGAAGTAACGTGGTTTATATTTATAGGTTGAAGAAGGTTATGTTACTGATGAAAGAGTCCGGGTGATAAGTTATGGACCTTCGAAGGTCGCGCATGCCTATCCAGAATTTTTTGTGAATGTTTATAGATTTCACACTAGAGATTATGGATGAAATAAGTCTACGATGAACAACGGCGTATGGGTGAAAGGTAGTACATACAAAGAAAATGAACTTGATTACTATGGTATTCTTGAGGTGGTCATAGAATTATAGTATCTCGGACAACACAACCATATATTCCTTTTTAAGTGTCATTGGTTTGATCCTAATTCAGTTCGAAACGACACAATATATGGGATTATCGATGTCAAACATATATCCAAATTGAATACCTATGAGCCATTCATTTTGGCCGCACAAGCCCAACAAGTGTATTATTCAAGTTATTCATCGTCCAAGAATAAAGATTGATGGGCAGTCTGTAGGGTAAAACCAAGGCTTGTGCCAAATGATGAGTTAGATCTGATAAGCTGTCTCAGAGGATTCTAGTGTCGAATTTTTTCAATTAGACGAGGGTGACGCTACAGAGTTGGTTGCTTCTAATCTTCATCTGATCGAACCTGACGATCCACTTCGGTTGTCTATAGAGGACGAAGTGGAAGAAGTCGATTTAACTGAGCTAAATGAAGCAATTGTTGGGCAGGATGAGTCCTCTGAGGAGGAAGAATATGAATCTAGTGAGAATGAGAAAGATGACGAAGATGATAATGAGTTTGATATATCTTCAGCATCTGAAGATGAAATAGATACTGATTGAATATTTTGTAAGAAATTTAACATATATACACTTCTTATCATTATTACTTACCACCTCTCCTCAAAATTAGTTGTGGACTAATATGCACTACTTTGATTGTTGTCAATAATTAGATGGTTCAAGGTCGTACCGGGACTTCGAGGAGAGGTGGTTCCGGGAGGGGTTCTACTAGTATGTTTATTTAAATTTTTAGATAAATGAGTAGTGAATATGCACTTTGTTTTGCTCATGATATTTTATGTCTCTGCACTAGGTACACAGAGTACACCGCCCCCACCACTTGCTGCGGGTATATTTATTTAAATTCTTAGATAAATGAGTAGTGAATATGCACTTTATTTTGCTCACGATATTTTATGTACCAGCTACACAGAGTGCACCGCCCCCACCAACTATTGCCCGTATGTTTATTTAAATTCTTAGATAAATGAGCAGTGAATATGCACTTTGTTTTGCTCACGATATTTTATGTCTCTGCACCAGCTACACAGAGTGCACTGCCCCCACCAACAACTGCGGGTATATTTATTTAAATTCTTAGATAAATGAGTAGTGAATATGCACTTTATTTTGCTCACGATATTTTATGTCTCTGCACCAGGTAAACAGACTGCACCCCCACCAACTACTACGGGTATGTTTATTTAAATTCTTAGTGTTGTGTCCCTGTGTTTTGATACTGTCAAAATCATGAGTCATGTATACTCTTCATGTAGATAGTCAATGTGTTTTGTTGATGTAGAATCATGCATGGAGCTATAATGATTTTGTGTGTGTAGTTTACTTCTAAATTGCACAAAGAACAGGTTGACAGTTGCACATAGAACATGCTGAAAGTCAGTTATTTTATGAAGAACTGAAGAAAAGTCAACATGGTCAATGAAGTCAAAACATAGTCAATGGAGCTAAGATAGTGGTCAACCCAAGTCAGTGCAGTCAAAGTCTTAATTCTTTAGAAATGGGTCACAAATTTGTTAAGATTCATACAAGGGAAGGCAGGAAGATAAGGCAGACAAATGACTCATTAGTGGTGACAAATAGGCAGGTAAGGCTGACAAATAGCGCTCTACGGGTGAAAAATAGGTTGTAGCACTAAATATGTGTGAAGTGTTGAAGCTGTATGAAGGGGAAATCGACTTGTGTTTACCCGCCAGCAGAAGAAGCTAAGGCCGACAAATGCACACATAAGGCTGACAAATAGACTGCTATGGGTGACATATACCCTCTTAAGGGTGAAAAATAGGTCTCAACGAAGACATTAGCGACGGCTCTCAAGGCTATGTTACATGAGACATGGCGACGGCTTCTTCTGGGTTAAGAGTAGTGATGAATGGGTCTCTAAGGGAGAAAAATAAATGTTATCTGTGATTAATAGCCCGAGAAGAGTTATCAAATGAAGAAAGAAGGGAAATGGAGGAGAGAGAGAAGGGTTCACTACAAGCCAAAAGATCAACAATAAATCACTAGAAGACAATGAGCTACAATGTTTTATAGTGATCCGTGAAGCCCTCGAAGAAGCCAGAAGAACAATCGAAGGGTTGACTCAAGTCAAGGTGGACTGGTCAAAGTTTGAATTGGTCAAAGTTAACAATAGTCAATTGACTCCAGCCAACGTTATTTTCATGTTTGACTTAAGTCAATGTTGACCCAAGTCAAAGTCAACATCAATAGTTATCAACGCGGTCAAGCTCCATAGTCAAACTGAATAATAGAGGAACAAGGGTGACAAATGATTTTTGGGGTCGACTGAAGCTAAAGAAGAAAGCAGCAAGGGCGACGGCTCAGTAAGGATAGTGGAGGCAAATGACTGGACAAGGCAGATAAATAGTTGTGTTAGGCTGACAAATGGGCAGCAAGGGTAAATGCGTGGAAAGAAAGAAGGCAGAGTCAATGCATGAAGCTATGGCGTCGACACAGCAAGTCAGCAAGGCAGAGAAAGGAGCTGTGGCGATGGCTAAAGGGAAGCTAAGGGTGACAAGTAGCTCCCTATGGCAGACAAATAGCTGGTTAATGGTATAAAATACCCGATAGGAGTAACAAATAGCTCGCTAGTGCATAAAAGGGTCAGACACACGAGGAACACGTGGGATCTCTTCATACCTTCGACTGTCACACGCCCCAAGGTTGAAAAGGCAAATCATATGGCACGTGATCCGAAGTTATGTGGGACCTTTTCGTGGTAGAAGATTATTCCCTCCTTTCCAGGTGGGCCAATGGAAAAATAGGAGAATCAGTTATTTTATCCAAAACCTTTTACAGTACTATGTTCTATAAATGGGTCTTCCTTCAAAGAAGAAGCGGCTGCTTGGTGAAGAAGAAAATGTCCGGCACGAGAGAGGAGGAGAATAGAGTTTCTGTGAGGGCTTCCAAGAAAAGAAAAAAAGAGAGGCAGAGAGGCTACGAAAAGAAGAAGAAGAAGAAGAAGAAAAGAGACAGCTATGAGAAGAGAAATAGAGTGATGTCTATGAAGAAAAAATCAAAGAGGGAGAGATAGAGGGTGATGAAAAGAGAAGCAGCCAGAGTGTGTTGTTCACCTGTTTGACATTTGGTCTTTGGATCAAATCCAAACCACTATGCTCATCTGAAGCTACATTTTTCATGCTTTCATCTGTTGCTTTCATTTTATTTTTTCTTGTTTTCTTTTGTTTCTTCCATCAAGCTATTAGTCAGTGGAGCAAGTTGAATTTTCATCAGCTGTAAGAGGATTTGTTCCTCCGGTTAAGCAAAGCTGTAAGGCTCAGCGGATAGGAAGCCGTGAGGCTCACCTGTGTAGCAAGCTGTGATGCTCAGCGATTCAAGTTGTTAGTCAGCAGAAATCTCACTGGTCTAGTGAGGGGTGGATGTAGGTAGACTGGGTGTCTGGCAGAACCACCTAAAAAATCTCCTGTGTTGTTGGTTTGGTTGTGTGTGTTCTATCCTTTTCATCTATCCCCATTCATAGGTAGCATTCAAGGTTGTTTTGCCTTCGATCTGTTAAATGTTCGATATAGGTTCTAGTTGAAGCTTTTCTTTTATATCGCTTTCAGATCTGTTCAGCAGAAGAGTCGCATGATGTTTATCTCACTTTCCTTTTGTGGGTATTGAGTGCTTACTGTTTGACATTTGTTCTGTGCAAAGCATTACTCTTATATTATCGTTAGATCTGTCAGCAAGAGTGCTACTTAACTTTCATTTCATTTCCCTCTAGTGTGTGTTGAGTGCTTAAGTGTTCGACGTATGTTCTATGGAAACTCTTGTTAACATATTGTTCAATCTGTTTTAAGATTGGGTAGCGCCAGATTTGTTATTTTAATTTGGGCACAGATTTTAATCGGGGGATATATTCACCCTCCCTCTATATCCTATCCTTCTGCACATCATTTACATAAATGAGTAGTGAATATGCACTTTATTTTGCTCACGATATTTTATGTCTCCGCACCAGGTACACAGAGTGCAGCGTCCCCACCACTTGCTGCGAGTATGTTTATTTAAATTCTTAGATAAATGAGTAGTGAATATGCACTTTGTTTTGCTCACGATATTTTATGTTTACAGGTTCGAGTGCCTTTGCATCAGGTCTACAGAGTACACCGCTTCCATCATATTCTACTGCTACGTTTATTTAAATTCTTAGTTAAATGATGGTAATTCTATATATTTACTTTTTGAATATATTCTTTTTTAATAATGAGCTAAGTTCTGACTAACTACTTCTATTTTACTTGTAATAGGTACGTCGCGTACACCACCTGCAGTAGTTGGCTCATCCGCCCACCCGGGCACACAACCGGCAGACGATGCTGTTAGCCATCACGAGGGCGAGCATGTGGTGTTGCAAGAGGGACGCAAGCCATGTTGGGTCTCTGGGTAAATATTTAAACTCATGAATTATGTCCGTTATCTATCCATCAACTATATAATTGTTGGCTATCATTTTAACATCTGTAATTGCAAGGATAAAGTAGAGCCCAGTGACGCTTCTCGTTTTATTACCAACATTATTGAGCGACATGTGACCGACCCATATAAGTCATTTCGACAGTTTCCTCAGGATATCCGCGATCGATTGTATGACGAGTTCCTGTTATACAATTTAATCTTTTAAACTACATATTTCCCAACTCCGTAATTTCAATTGACTAACTTATAAAATTTAAATTCTTGACAGCAAGGATATCAGTTTGTGAGGTGAGCTGACACCGAACGAGCTTGGCGTGCATGGGAGGCCACAACAACTGTAAATTATAAGCATCAATTACACGCCTATCGGGACCGTGCCTGTAATGCCCCAGAAATTTTATAGAATATTTCTGAAGTATTTAAGAATTTTCTAGGAATTTTTAAGAATTTTTATAGACCTAAATGGATTTATAAATGAATTTCTGGGCTAAATAAATCATTATTAAGGCCCAAGTGTGATAACCAATTAACCTACCCTATTTAAATAAGGCCCAAAGGACTTAAGGACCAAGCCTATGAAGTTTAGCCCATATTCTAGAAGGTTAATCAGTTTATTCACGGAATACAAGGGATAAATACTCCTTGTTAAGATAATTAAGTGGATAAATGAATGAAAGAGTTTGAATTAAATTCAAATTCGACGCCGAATAGTAGAGGCGATCTATTGCGAGACTGCCAGGGGAAAGTTGGCGGTCCATTCCTAGACCACTAATTTATGTCAGTTCCGTGAAATGAAGAAAGAGTAAAAAGATAGGATTTTTGACATTTTAACTCCTAGAGATCACGGTGGAAGGACTTGTAAGCATTCTTAGGACTCTCAGAAGTTGGTTTGATGCCAAATAGGGACTCTAGAATTGATCTAATCCACGAAACCCTAGCAAAAATCTATAAATAGACCCTAGGTTTCACTTGCGCGACCCCTATGTTTGGCTCGTGTGGAACTAAGGTAAGACGGCTTTAATTCAGGTAGGTTCTTTTGAGATTTTTATTCTTAATACTAAGGACTAACTTTTCTTAAAATTTCGTGCTAGGAGATCAACCCATCAGGAAGATAGAGGCACCCAAAGTTGCTAGTTCCACATCAATGACCTAGGAGATTGTGCAACGGTGTGGTGAAGATCAGGAAATTAGGGACCCAAAACAAGATATTTAGAAGTTGCACCTTTAGAACTTTTTGTTCTCCTTTATATCTTCTTCTTATCCTCCAAATTTCACGTCTTTAGGTCAAGAGAATCAAGAGTTATTAGGACGTGAAGTTGCTGTTTTAGCACAAGAAGTGCAGGGAACTAGGGTTAACTTCAAGGCTTAAATTCGAAGTTAAAAGCCAAGAACAGAGGTAGGTCATCTCATGAACGGCTAAAACATCATTCTAGGATTAAAATCCCTCTTGTTGCACTTGATTTCATGCATTATAGACCGAGAATTTCATGTTTTATTTGAGTCTATGCATCTAGTGTAATGTTCATGCATAAATCCTAACCCTAATGAAATAAAATGAATTTCTCTTGTAAATTTCGCAGAACCCATGCATATTGTAGACTTATTCTTCATTCCAGCATGTTATAGAGTTTATATATGTTGGTTTCTAGGCATGATGTGTCTTGGATTATCATTTAGTTCAATTGTTTAGTTTCTGTCAAGACAAACGGCCTAAAAATGGACTGCCAACAATTGGTTAGCGGCCTTACGATAAACCCCTTATCAAGGGTTAGCGGCCAATATATAGACCGCTAGTGTTCTCGCGGTTTCACTGTTATCAAACCACAAGCGGACGTACGATAGACTGCTTAAGCCCTACAAACGGCTGTAAATTAGACCGCCAACGTTCTGAATTCTGTCAACCCGAGACTGAATAAAGAACAGCCCATTAAACTTATAATATGCCTAGTTAATTATGCTCCAAGCCTATTTTAATTTTTATTTCTTACTATGGGTTTTATTACTGTGACAACAATGGATTTTATGGTTCCTTACTATACTTGGGATTATTTTAAGCATAAGTTAGTTTCATGCCAAATCCATATATTTTTGTATTAAATCCATGGTTTAAATGATACATTGACGAGATTTATTATTGATTGTCACGGAATACACATTCTCTTCGCATCTATAGAGTCATTTTCATAAGTACATGGCATATGTTCCAGTATATGACCATTAGTTACACCTATGCACATTAGGATCACAATCTTGGACTTGATAACCACTCCTTTGGATATTCTTTCCAACGGACTAGAAAATCTTGTTTCAAGGCCTCCGTAATTCTCTGTGAGCCTAGGATTCCCTCTAGGATGCCGAGTTGATTGTACCATTAAAGTCCATTGTCTAGAAAGCACTTATACCGATGTTTTATATTTCTGGAACTTAGCGGCCTTATGGTTGACCGCCATAGTCTGCTAGAAGACCTTCACTAGACCTCTAACAAATCCTTGACGGTTCTTTCTTTGACCGCTAACAACTCCAAATAATATGTTTAAATATCGAACAGTCTTGTCTTTAAGGGTCCAGAACTAGACCGCTTTCTCCATGAAACGGCCCAGTAAACGACCGCTATTTCCTGAGTACAGTTAACCCGAGGTTTGACCCAAGGGTTAATATTCCTATAATCCTAGATAGTCCAATTGATTATCTAGAACCTGTCATATTATTTCAAAGATACCTAAGTAAATTATGAAAGTTAAGAAATGTACCGTTATGCTGCCGATTTATTTCCACGGCATAACCTAGTTATCAATGTGTTTATTGAACTCTTATTCTCAATAGAAGCATTCTTATTTTTGTTACTTTATCATGAAACTATCATTGAAATTGTATAATCTTGGTTACATTATTGTTATATACGTGGAAGTAGCTTGATTTATACTTGAAAATGCAGTTCGAGCACTGATTGTGTTCAAGGGCTCCCCTCGGCTGATTGTTGGAAACATACTATATAAACCATGGGGTATGATGCTACTGGCGTTGCATTGAGCTGGGAGTACTTTCTTTATAAATAAGTGAAAATATCCATGAAAATCACGAAAATCTACATGAATTCATGAAGTACTTGTTACTAAGTGAAGAGTACATTCTTACTTGTTACATGACTTGCTAGTACATTCTTGTTACATTCTTGCTGGATTATACTTGAATTAAGCAACTATGATTTAATCGCATTATACTCAATTCATATTCTCATATATCAAGCTTGATCATATCTTATTACTTTGGCTTTAATTGCATGTTTAATCGTATTTGCATGATTTATCTTTTTTCTTTAGAGCTAAAGATATTAATTACTTTAACATTGCCAATCATGTTGATGCGAAGATACCTACTGGGCAAGTGTGCTCATTACCTATTTTCCAATCCTTTTTAGGAAGTACCAGTGGGTCGGATTCGGATTCAGGTCATTCCAGTGATGGGTCCGAGAGCGATTAAAGAGTGAAGATTTAGGAAGTCAAAATGTCTAGATTGAGTCTATGTAATTTTCTCTTATTAAGTCCAACAAATTTAAGAAAGTCAATGTCTCATGTACTTGAAGTATGGTTGTTATTATTAATAAAAGTGAAGGTTTGAGTAAATTATTGTGAAATTACTTTGTGTGATTGTTATTACGCTCTGATTATTCTTGCTTGTAAGAGGCTTACCATGCCGGCTGTTCGCGTTCCCGATTGTTTCCGTTGCATAATCTTGGGGCGTGACAGTGCCAAGGCTCTAGCTAGGGGGAGTGAGGACCGTTGCCTTTGGAAGGCATACGGCCCCACATGGATGAGGAGGGAGCACTGGGAGGACCTCTGTGATAGATGGGGCGAGTCTAATTGGATGGCCAAATCGGCAAAAGCCAAAGCCGCACGTGCGTTACATCCAGACGTGCATCTCCATACTTCTGGATCTATTTCCTTTGCGACCTAGAAGGAGAGATTGGTAAGTAATAATATTAATTTATTATATTTTATTTCTTATATGTCCTTATTTATTCTCAATAACATGTATAACAGGAAAAGAAGAGGGGTGGTACGGTCTCATACCGCGATTTATTTGATACAGTTCACCAGAAGAAGGGGACCGATCAGTATGTGAGCGAGAGAGCTCGCACGGTAGTGGTAAGATTATATACATACACATTTCTTTTCTATTTTAATTTTTAAATATGATTAATTAATATGAAATTTATAGTATTTTTTTTTTCAATTTGCAGGAGTCATATGACATGCATATGACTTAAAAGTACGGGGAGGAGGAGACGCAACAGCCGCAACTAGATCCTAAGATGTGGGTAGCAACAGCCAGCCCATCAAAGAAAGGATGAGTATACGATTTTGGGCAGAGCTTGGAGACCAGCCCGATTCTAGTATCTTGTCTGGGCTCAGCTTCGTCCTATCCCGATAGCAATGCCTTCTCTACTCCATCCACTGGCGATTCTACGAGCCATATTACATCCATCGTCCAACGTTAGGTAGACGGCATCAAGGAACGCATCGAGGCACGCATTACTCGGGCGGTTGCTACCGTCCTTTCCCTGGCAGGGATTTTGACTCAGGGAGCACCCTTGAGCACAACACGGCCCTCTCATGTGAGTATTTAATTTAACTTTTAATTTCATAGACTTTAGAGTTATAACATTACTACTTATTTTAAAGAATTCAACTTTGAGAGTCAAAGAAATCATCTTCACGTTATCTACTTTAGAATTTAGAAAATCAAAAAGATATTTAATTTAATTTATTATTAATTATATTTATTTAAATCTATTTAATATTAATTTTCTGTGATGTAGGATCCTCCTGCAGCTGGTGATGGTGGAGATGCTACGAATGACGAATGAGGATGATGTAGCGGATATCTCTTGATTTTTTTTAATGATATTGTGAAAAAATGACACATTTGAATTACTGTAACTGTACCTTTTTTTATTCATTGAGTTATGTGTTGTGGACGTTCTTTATTGTAATGTTCGACGGATTTTATCATATTGTGTGTTATATATGTTGTTTATTGCGTGTTCTATGTTGAGTTGTGTAAATTGTGTAGTATATAATTATAGCTTTAAACATGTTTTTAAAATTTCAATATATATATTAAAAAAATATGGAGAAAGTTTTCGACGTATTTTCGACCAACTAACACTTCGTCGGAACTAATTTGAACCACGGGTTTTTGACGTCTAAATTATTCGTCACAAATAAGTCGAAACGTTCCGACGTATTTGCGACCAACTAACGCTTTGTCGGAACTAATTTGACCCACAGGTTTCCGACGTCTAAATTATCCGTCTCAAATACGTCACAAATTATGACATATTTTCGACTAACACTTCG
Organism: Amorphophallus konjac; assembly: GCA_022559845.1. Lineage (NCBI taxonomy): Eukaryota > Viridiplantae > Streptophyta > Magnoliopsida > Alismatales > Araceae > Amorphophallus > Amorphophallus konjac. The sequence goes on along the minus strand of CM040125.1, from coordinate 294,688,612 downwards.
TCGGAACTAATTTGACCCACAGGTTTTCAATGTCTAAATTATCCATCGAAAATACGTCGAAACGTTCTGATGTATTTTCGACCAACTAATGCTTCGTCGGAACTAATTTGACCCACAAGTTTTCGACGTCTAAATTATCCGTCTCAAATACGTCACAAATTAGTGACGTATTTTTGACCAAATTAACTTTCATCGGATATAATTTAACCCACAGGTTTCTGACGAAATACTTTTTATGTCACAAATAAGTCAATAATTTTGCCTATAATTTTCCGACGGAATAGGTTTTAGTCGAAATACGTCGAAAAGTTTAAACGTATTTGCGACCAAATTATGTATCGTCGCAAATATTAATTAGTTTCCTTATTATTAATTACCGACATAAATACCGATGAAAATTTTGACAGCTTCTTTTCATCGATAATTGCTGACGAATTTGTGACGGAAATGTATTATGTGGGAAATTAGCGACCTAATTGTGCTGACGTCCATATTTTGTCGAAAATACGACAGAAATCCGTTGAAAATGCACTTTCTGACGTATTTCCGACGGAATATGGACGTCGAAAAAACTTGTTTTCCTTTTAGTGAATCACTTACTCTATGTGTTGTAGGATATGCTAAAAATTTCGGCAACATCTCCCCACACTTCTCCGATATACCAAAAATATTTGTTGATTAAGAAATTTTCTTAAACACTTACTAGTAAGTGGCTAAGAAAATACTCAAAATCAATAAAGGTATACAAGAGAAGAGTGAGAAGACGCAATCAAAATTCTCAACAAACCATACAAACACATATAGTAAATGATTGTCTAAGTGCGATCAAACATTCATAGACTGTCAAAACAGGACAATTCAAGACTTTGAGGAAGATATATACATTCTTGTAAAAAAATGAGAACATATATATCAATCCCAAAGTCTTGAACGGGAAGGTTCATTGACACGAGTTTAACACACTCTCCTGAGGTGCGTGTAATGTTAGGTCACACCCACGCACCTCAGCTCACAGGGAATATCCCATGTAACTATATAACATAAAATTAAATAACATCTCACTTATCATTATGCATACATCGAATTAAATAACATCTAATTTACAAAAATATTCAAATGAAGAACATCAAAGCTAAATAATGCAAAGGGAAAGAAAGAAGAGCTAGAGAAAGTAAAAAAAAAGAGTAATGATGGTAAAAAATAGATATCAACGGATAACTTTGTAAGGTCTAAATGGCTATCAGCTAACCTAAAACATTTGAAATATAATCAAAAAATAATTTAACTTAAATACCTAGGACACACACGGAGTTTTTGTTGGTCCAAGTGTTTAACATGGCAAAAAAACTCCCAAGTCTGGAGAAAAAGGGGAAGGCATGTTGCCTATTTGTATATTCTTCGTCACTCCCTCCTTGATATAGGGTGTTGTTTTCATCCAATTTTTTTCTTGAATCCTGCATATTTTTCATTAACGTTGGTAATGAGACAATGAATTATATAGGAGGCCTTTAGTACTCAACTTCCAGCCCTACCATCTAAGAAATGCTCATGTAGAAGTTCCTTTTGGATTGCATACTTGAAGTTCTATTTTTTAATTGGCTATCATAACATATGTACTCAAAACATCCAAATTTAAGGTTTTATGATTAGAATGTGAATATATCCTGATATGGGCTAGAGTCTACATCTGGAATAAATTTGTCTTATAGATTAGGAAACCTATTTAAATATATCAAATAGTTTGACAAAGAACATTCTGTAAATTGTACCTCTGCTTACAACCAGAGGGTTTCCTATATTCATGTTGTATAGAAAATTGTCAAAATTAATGTTCTGCTTACTTGCAGACATAATTGCTTCTTAACTCCATGGTACAGATGGGCCTTCATGAGAAACACAAGCACCAAGCACCAAGCACTCACTCTCTACCTGCGCTCCTCTGCCTCTATTCTATCCGTCTCTGTGTTCCTTCAAATGGACCCCACTGGGGGGTATTTATAGAGTCTCAAAGGCTATTTTATCCCCTTAGGCTTCAAATTGGGTCAATTTCCCTTGGATTAAAGGGTTGTGATTGCTACTGTCCATACTTTAACTATTTGTGCTGCTCTTGTGGGCTGCCTAGTGCTGATGCTGCAATTGAGTTGCTACTGTTATGCTGTAGAGCTACTGCTGTAGCCCTTGCCAATTATGCTAGTAATTGCACCACTGCTCATGGTGTTAGCTGCTGTTGCTATTGGGCTGTTGCTGCAGTCCCTGGGCTACTACTGCAGTTACTTTGTTGTAGCAAAGCTTCTGTTGCTTTTGAGTGTTGCTGCCATTAACTGCTTCAATTGAATTGCTACTATTATTCTACAGAGCTACTGCTACACCACTGCAAATGGTATTAGCTGCTATTGCTATTGAGCTGTTACTGCACCATTTCTTGGTGGTTGTCCATTGACAAGAATACATTTCGAATCCTCAATGAGATGACAATCAAAAGCTTGGTTATTCTAGCCGCTTATGTAGGCTGTTACTCATGCGTTGCTATTGGCACTGCTGTAGCCCTTGAGATGATGTTGCTGTCACTGGGCCACGGCTATCCCCATTGGCTGCTGCTGCAGCCCCTGAACAGCATGTTGCTGCTGCTACTGAGCTAATGCTACTGCTGCACTTTTCTTCTATAACAGCTTTCAGGCTTAAACATTCTTCTAAAGAGTGTGCACATATGGGTTTTGAGCATCCACTAAACTTCCTATTATCAGCATTTTCAGTAGAATGACCAAGACCATAGCCCCTAGGAATTCACAAGGATACTGTGTTGCAGTCTACCTCACTGGGAAAACTGATGGACCTAGACTTCCTTAAAAATAAATTGTCCCTATGAAATCTGATTGCTACTAAGGTCCATGACCCTACTATCCAAAGATAGCATGTTGGCTTCTTCCATCTTGTTTTCATCCCTTGATACCCATTTGAATAAGGGTCTCAAATATGCTTCTGGTAGATCTTCACCATCATCACTTCCATGATTGTTTCTTATAAAATTATCAGGTGACATCCTATTTTTAACCATGGCATTGTGGGCATCATTGTTGAGCATAATAACAAAATATGCAGGGACCTATGCTGTATCTGCACTAAAAGCGTTTGGACTGCACTTGCAATAATATTCAACAGGTTTCTACGTAACCCAGTCAATCTCCAAAGCCTTGTAGAAGCCTTGATTGCTTAACCAAACACCATCCCTTGTTTTTGCCCTCCTTTTTTTTTTAAAGCATGGGCAAATGGGTGGACCCGGGGCAAATAAGCCACCTTGGGGGAGTTGGAACCGGGGCAAACCCCAAAGGGGGGTGGACCCGGGGCAAACCCCAAAGGGGAAGGTGGACTCGGGGCAAACCTTCAAGGGAGGGGTGGACCCGGGGTAAACCTCCCTTTTGGGGGTGAGCCCAGGGCAAACCCCCAAAACGGGGTGGACCCGGTCCGAAACTCTTCAAATGGGTGAAAAAGTGATGGATTCCCCTATAAATAGTCCCATCTACTGTTCATTTTTCACATGAGGAGAGGGAAATTGATGTTTCCCACGTGTGTGGTGGTTTAGTGATTTTGTGCTAGGTGGGGAATTTTTATATCCATAAACTTCCCTTCCTAACTCATTTCACTCACATGTGTTATGGAATTTAACCACTTGTGGATGCCCTTTCCTTTACATACTTTGAGGAGTTGACAAATTGGCTCAACATCCATCTATGATGATGTATAAAATCTGCCACTACCTTGATCAGAAAAATGTGACTCAATGAAATAGGTTTGTCTGAAGGATTGGGTGTTGAACTTCAAGAATCATTGATAAAGATGACCCCAACGAAAGAGGAAGAACTAAGACTAAGAGACTACACTAGTGATGTATCAAAGCTAGGATCTGGAGACCTAGAGGAGACCACCTCTGGGTTTCCCTCTCCCTATGGCCGGAATGGACAGAAAAAAAAAGAGAGAGCAGAAAAAAAAAAGAAGACTCGGAGGTGACGCCTCTAGGTTTAGAAACCCGGAGGTACCTACCTCCGGGTGTGCAGTCCATGGGAGAGGGCCCACCGGCCTACTCCCTCCCTTTCTCTGATGTGCTGTGCACAGAAGCAAAAAAAGGGGGAATCAACAGTTAAAGAAAAAAGAGAAACCCGGAGGAAGGTCCCCTGGGTCTGTAGACCTAGGGGTGCCTCCTCTGGACCCTTTTTTTCCCTCTCTCACACGTCTACAACAAAAAAAAATAGAAAAGGGGAGACGAAGGGACAGAAACCCAGAGGATGTTGTGACTTAGGTCAACTATTCAGACTACTGCAAATATTGCATCATGATCCTTGCATCTGTATCTGTTCCAAGAATATCATTTGGACTTCAGAATATTGTAAATATATTGAGCAGACTAAGAAAGGGTCGACCCCTCCTGCAATGGGTCGACCCCTGTTCAGGTTCTGGGCAAACCAGAACAGAAAACAAAAGGGGTCGACCCCACTCTGAGAAAGGGTCGACCCCTGCTGTGTGTTCTGGGATAACAGACAACATAAGTGATGTAATCTTAAAATCCCCACTATATGACAGACAACATAGGTGTTTGGGGAAAGGCCAAGCATCTATGTTTGATGTGTCAGCAATGGGCTTGTTGGCAATGGATGTTTTTAACATCATGCCACAGATGAATTAGTGTGGGGTTATATATTGTGGTCCAGATAACAAAATTTACTATCTGGATTTTATGTGGATACGTGTGCATAGATGTAATGTGCTGGTAGCAATAGAGGACAATAAATAAAAAATTGTGATCCTTTAGTATATAATTATATGCCTTTACCAAGTCCTTTTTTGGGTTTCCATTTAGCCTATTTGAGAAGATTAAAGGACAATAGATTCCATGTTCGCCTCTAGTTCTGGATCACATACTTGTTCATTTCTACTTTTAGTTGCCATATCTTCACAGTATACTATTCTGTGTGTTTATTCACTCAAGAAGTTTGGACAATATACAAGGATCATCGAGTGCCACCGCCATGCATGTTTTGTTGCATTTTGGAATGAAAAGAGTTCCTGTTCTAACAAAAGAAGGGTTAATTCTAAACCATCCTCTCAAAACATAGTTGATTGCAGAGAACAGGCACACCTCCTCCCTCAAATCTTTCTGTCCTTGCTTTCTGGATCACTTGAAACCTCTGTGTCCAATTTGCCATATAAATTTTTATATGGCACACATCTATGCACACGTATATATAACCTCACACTAATAGATAAATATGTTTGACTGATAGCACACATTTATGCACATAAAGATGTTATGTGCTGGTATGTTTCTGGATAAATCTCTCCATTTGATTTGCAACCTAAGTTTCTTGCTATTGGAGAGATTCTTATATCATAGTCATTTTCCAACAGAGGTGTATCATATCCACAATGCATGATTTTATTTTACATCTCACATGTGAATTTGCGAAAACATGAATAGGTATTCTCATGTGTATCAAAGCTTTTACATTACATAATAGTCTATATTACTAACTTTTTGTAGGTTGAGTTACTATCAAGATGTTAACTTTAAGTCAATTTCATTATGCCATGAGTTGAATACCTTGCAGGTGCAGATGCCTAATTTTTGGAGCTGGTTGATTCCATATGTACTGCTCAGATGGCAGAGGAGTTTGATGATCATATGAAATGTGAATTTTATGTGGATAAGAAAAAGACATTGTGACGACCCAGACTCCAGATACCGGGTAAACCCGATACCGCTTGGAACCTGCGAGGCCTCTCAAGAGCGGAAAAGCTCCGAAAGGATAGAAAGGTATGTGAGAGTACATTGAACTTCCAAATATAACAGTAAACAATTAAATTTTAATGATCAAGATTGCTAAAGTAGCAGAAATAAAATTACTTTTTCTATAATAAATTAAAACTAATAGAGTCAAATCCAAAGGAAAACAAGTACAGTCCAACAGGAAGAGAAACGTACCCTCAAGTCGGGGGAAGCCCGACACTGGCAACGCTGGCAACAGAACTACCGCACAGCAAAACTCACAACACAAGGAAGCACAGCTACAACTGAAAAGTCAGGGGTGAGCCTCCTGTCACTAGCTCAGTAGGGATCCCGCAGAACCCTACCGGAAACAACGCAAAAGCAGTAGTGCTAAACTACAACAGTAAAGCAGGAGTAAGAATAGCTAAAGGAAGAGTAAAGCTATAACAAGGAAACACAGTAGCCGATCGAACCACGGCTCTCTAAACTACTCTAAACTACAACAGAAAGGCGAACCCTGATCTCACAAAGTCGGGCGTTATCGATCCATCGTCAAATCATGAAACCCTATCGTGAAAAGTCTAAGCCTACCAAAATAGGCAAAAGCCTACCAAAGACCTACACAGTCAAAGGCACAAACATACACGAGCTCACCGTCGTGTACACTACACAAGACTAGACCTCGAGTGAAGCCACGCACAGGCTACACAGAAATCGGTCACAAAAACATAAGCCACAAGAGTCATGCGTCAAGTGACAGAAACACTTCCTCACTAGAAGAACAGCTAGATGCGTCCACTGACGTCTTACACTGCGCCACACGTATCTCCCACACACCTGAAACGGCGGTAACTGAGATACTCACAGAACCAAGTACAAGGAATAACAATAACGAGTGACTAGTCAGGGTCACGCTCATCGGTACTCGTCCAAATGCTCCTGACCACGTGTGCACACACAAGCTTAATGCCTTGAGCCAGACCTCTAACTAGTTTCCCCCCAGTAGGACGCTACCGTAAGGCAACGGGGCCCATGGAAACTAGCCTACAAACCGTATATCGAGAACTCACCCCGCCACCACTCCCAGGTGGCCCGACACACAAGAAAGTGTCGTCAGGCTACAACTAGTGGAGGCTCACTAGACATAGAGACTCCGAAACATCAGTGCTGAAGTACGGACAGGCTAAGCACGCACTGTCGCATGTACTACGAAGCACCAAGCACACGGCAGTACTCAAGACTACTGCCAAACTCAGGACAGATAACTAGACCTGCTGACATAACGATCCTTGAGTCTCACGACTCGAGTCAAGATCGTCGCATTAAAGCGGTAACATGCCGCCAATCAGCCTAATCCCTAAGCCAAAGTCGTGGTAAAACACCGATAAAGGAAACGGCACAGGATCGCCGGATCCACACATCCGCATAACATGAATCATGGAGACCTGAGGGATCACCAAGACCCTCAAAACACATGGACATGCAAACCGAGGTAAACCAGCACCTCAAGGCATCCAAAACCATGTCTCGATCTGTAAAAGATCATCAAGACATTCACGAGGTCATATGTCAACCACTGGGTCACACCGGGTTGACCAGAAACCAATAATAACTATAAAGTGATACGAAACACTACTCGATACAATGGCACTCCTGGCCACCCTACAACATGGTCACTGCCCTCATAGGACATCCAAGACATCCACGGGACAACGGGCAAACCACAAGGTCAAGCCAAGACAATTGGAGGCTAAAACATCAGGTAAACAGAACTCCAGGAAGGAAACGGTCACATGCCAGACCACTAGGCAAGCCAAGCGGTCCGCCAAAGGGCCGCTACGATCACATAGAGAACACAGACACTGGGCGGTCATGAAAGGGCTGCACCAAGATAAAAATGATCTATACATAGGTTGTCTTACTGAGCTAAGCGGTCAAGAATATGGCCGCTTTACTCAGAAGACTCAAGCGAACGAAATTACAAAAGCATAGGGGTATGCGGTCTATCTGAGGGCCGCAAGAGACTATAGCGGTCATAGACATGGCCGCTTGACCCAGTCAACCCCCAAACCAACTTAACCGGTCAAACCAACAAACGGTTTATCTTGAACCATTTCACCGAGCCTAGCGGTCTCCCAAAAGGCCGCCAAGGACACCAAGCGGTCGGAGCTAGGGCCGCTAGCCCGAACTGACATAAAAATCGTTGAACCGACATAAACGAAGCTTAGCGGTCGTCTCACAGACCGCCACAGCCAACCTTGCTATCTATCGTACGACCGCTTAGCTAAACCGACATACACACCCAGACTAGCGGTCTCCAAGGGACAGCTTGACAGATCTTAGCGGTCCTTCAATTGGCCGCAAGCCAATGAAAAATGGTCTATCGCATGACCGCGAAGACCCTAACTAACTTAAACCTGCCAAAGCACCAAAATGGTCACCCCGGGACAGCTTAGGAGATAAAAATGGTCACTGGTAAGACCGCCAAGGCGTTACAGCGGGAAAACTGTAGAAAGGGCCAAAACACTGCCCTTCCATGCTCCGTTCGCCTTAAAATGAAGGGGAAACAATCCTAATGGCGATACAAACCTTCCATAGTCCGGAAGAGATCCAAATCACGCTAAAATGACAAGAAACGGGTGATTCCCATGAATCGACCCAAAATGAGTTACAGGGGTAGTCGGGCTCATACTGACTCTGATTTTTAACCAAATGCAATAAAATTGGCGGGAATGGATTCCCGACATGCCAGAGGTTCGAATGAAACTAGCTAGACTGAAAACCGTCGCCTGGAAAGGCGAGCTCGACTCACACCCCCCGAAGCATGCTTTCACCCAAATGCGATAAAACCCGCTCATACTCACACCGTTCGGCTCCAAATCGTGAGGGAACGCAGAAGAGAAGTAGAGCATCTGTCTCCCTACCTCCATCGAAGTTCTCGCATGCCGAAACCACTATACCACGCCGAAAACTATCACACAAACCCAAACACATCGGCTTTGAATCCCCCAAGGGATCCCGCCAATGCCACGCTCCATCCTTCACACCAGGATGCTCCATGACAACTCCACGATGTTCATGCCTCGCACACCTCGTCACGGTCGTGCGCCCCGTGGAGAGAGGAGAGAGAATGAGAGGGAGAGAGTGAACGGCGGTGAGGAGAGAGGAAGGAGAGAGAGAGGGTTAAAAAGAAAAGAAAATTAGGAATTTCCTAATTTTCGTAAAATATGATTTTTAGCCCGAAAATTCACTAATTCAGAAAAATACGAAAAAATAGTCCAAGCGATCCTCGAAAGGAGCACAACGCAACTATAGCATCCTCGAGTCGATGTATTTAATAATAAACTCACCACATGGTCCCGTAACTTGTACAAGAGAAAAACCCGCGTGGATCGTAAAACACAACTCAGGACCCACAAAAGCGATCCGAAAGCTCTCCGATAAAGATCCGATAGACCCAGGGCATTACAGCCTCCCCTCCTTATAAAATTTCATCCTCGAAATTAAAGGAGCTAACAAGAAGAAGTAGGGAAGAACAAACCCAAACGCTGGCAATGCTTACCAAGCATCAGCCAAACCTCAAAACAAAACACGATAACACAATTCTCGAAAAACATAATTAAGAGGGATGCTACCAGACCATAATTAAAGGCACACGCTCCGGAGCTCCAGATACACTGATCCCCAGAATGAGCAAGGCACACAAGTTAACATGAGTCCGACACCTCCGAAATAGGGCAACGTCGCTTCCGTCTCACAGGGAAAGGAGACACGACCCATGCCACGACAACAGCCACCAATAAGATACACGACAGACACAACAAGCATCAGCTTAAACAAGAAAACATAGTCTCTCAACTGACTACTCCACAACATCAGCTTCCGTGCCAAGAACAACAAATCTGGCACGCAGAACGCCAATGACAGCACTGGACCACAAGCACAATCAAGTTAGTCCTCACTCAGACATTACATCTGATTCGAGTCGCATGCCAACTCTATCTTGACAGAAGAGTACAAGAAAACCAACCGACAAGACCTCGATCCACACAATGCCGAATCAAACTCACAGGGAACTCCTCCCAAGTAGAACACAACCACCACCAACAACAACAACACCACCTACAGAATCTCGGCTCCATTCTCAACAAAGAACCACGGGACACAACTGCAAGCTGGGTCACATCAAGGTACAGTTACAGCAGAACACACGACTAAAATGTACTAGCCATGCAACGAGTAGCTTACTAATAAGGACCCACAACAATAACAATAATCTCGGAGAATGCATCTCAAGGACCACGATCCGTCCTTAGAGCACAACATCCAAGGAAAATACAGAGAAGAAAAGGGTACTCGACCAGCATAATCACTGACACATTCCCCAATTATCACGCATGTCAGTGCCAACCATCACGAAGCTTCAAGCAATGGCACGACAACCGACAACATCAAGGCACACATAGCCAAGATGAAGTCACATCGAGGAAACAAACCTCTCAGCTGGCCAGAATCTCCCAACCAAACGATCCTCGACCTGTGGGTTGTCAGCCCACACGCTTCCGCTGCGCACTCATACAATGCACACAGGCATCAAGAACAACTCAGCATCCGCATCTTAGCACACATTTGGCGTCATCGCAATTCATAAACTGCAATATACCACGCCTCGAGTACCGATCCTGCTAACAGTCGATCACAAGTCACCAAAGTGCAAACCAGGAAGAGCACTAGCTTCAGCATAAAGCACAAAGAACACCTATCTCAGCTCATCCTTACGTCCTGAAACAATTACTGAACCTTCACAGCACAACAGTCGCCAAACACGGCACGTCGAACACGGTGCACAATGGCCCCCAACACACACGCTGGGTCCAAAGCCAAGCAACCGTCGAACAAAGAGCAGATCAGGCTCAGAACTAACACAGTCCACACTTAAGTAGACACAGGATAAAGGCTTCACCAAGACAGCACTTCCAAAGCTTACCTCGAAAAGACGCCACAAGACAGGATGAGAAGAATCAAGCTCGACCAACAGTAGCTCACCGGGAAGGAAAATCCTAGGTTCACCCGATCATTCTCTCAATCAAGGCATCTAATCGACCACCTCAACACAAGCTTAACACCTCAAGGGCTGAACAAATCTCAAACTAGGATGACCAAAGCAACATAGGAATGTGCACGGCCATCACACTAACGATAAAGTCACCAACCACCTGAACAAATCACGGAAAAAGCTAGAACACCACACCGTAGATTCATGCCTGCCGATGAACTCTACCAAGCGTAGCACAGCTGAGACGAACATCATAACAAAAAGAAAGCACTCTGTCACATCCCGACGAGAGTGAAACCATCTAGCACAGTGCCAACACAGCACGCACAAGACCACACACGAAAACAAAGTGATAAACAATCGTAAAACCAACGCCAGATGTTGACTATACTGAACCTTAAGGACTCTGAACACTGCAATATCTCGAATTCCCATGTACTTCACAAACAAAAGCTCAGCTAGCTCAGAAAAATTCTGAACAAAACTGAACTCTCGCTCTGATACCAACTGTGACGACCCAAACTCTGGATATTGGGTAAACCCGATACCGCTTGGAACCTGCGAGGCCTCTCAAGAGCGGAAAAGCTCCGAAGGGATAGAAAGGTGTGTGAGAGTACATTGAACTTCCAGATATAACAGTAAGCAATTAAATTTCAATGATCAGGATTGCTAAAGTAGCAGAAATAAAATTACTTTTTCTATAACAAATTAAAACTAACAGTCTCCAGTCCAAAGGAAAACAAGCACAGTCCAACAGGAAGGGAAACATACCCTCAAGTCGGGGGAAGCCCGACACTGGCAACGCTGGCAAAAGAACTACGGCATAGCGGAACTCACAGCACAAGGAAGCACAGCTACACCTGAAAAGTTAGGGGTGAGCCTCCTATCACTGGCTCAGTAAGGATCCCGCAGAACCCTACCCGAAACAATGCAAAAGTAGCAGTGCTAAACTACAACAGTATGTTGGGTCTCCTCTGGAGTTGATCAGCAGTGTGAAGACTGCTATGCATTGATTGTGTTTTGAATGATTGGCAACAATAGAGTTGACTTTGTTGACTGTAGAGTTGACTTTAATGACTTTATATTGATCATGGTAATATTGTGTATTTTGATGAATTGGTTATATGTCAGACATTTTCATAAAATATTTCTGCACTCTTTGTTATTCTGAATCTAAGGTCGGTGCATATCTGTGTTATGCTTGCATTTAGTCGGTGCATGTTAGTGAGAAAAGCATAATAGGTCGGTGCAAGCAGTGCCGCTCGCACACCTCAGGTCGGTGCTAGTCGTCGTCCTTACTTACTGAGGTCGATGCAAATTACCATGTGCATACATAGTCGGTGTAGAGTCTGATTAAGCATATAGGGTCGGTGCAGATGATGTTGTGAGCACATAAGGTCGGTGCAAGTTTGATGTGAGCATATAGGGTCGGTGCAGATGTTGTTGTGAGCATATAAGTTAGTGCAAGTTTGATGTGAGCATATAGAGTCGGTGCAGATGTTGTTGTGAGCATTAAGTCGATGCAAGTTTGCTGTGAGCATATAGGGTCGGTGCAAGTTTTATTGTGAGCATATAGAGTCGGTGCAGGGTGTGCTGTGAGCATATAAGTCGGTGCAGGTTCCGTTGTGACCACACAAGGTCGGTGCAAGTTTTGATGTGAGCGTTTAAGGTATGTGCACATTTTTCTTTACACATAATAGGTCGGTGCATCTTTGTGCCATTCACATGTAAAGAGTTAGTGCACTATCTGCGTCATGCATATTAAGGTCCGTGCATGTTTTCATACATGCGTAATCAGGTTAGTGCACACTTGTATCCTACCCAACCAAAGTTAGTGCATTGCTTGCTTTACGATGTATAGATGGTCAGTGCACTTTCTGTTCTATATCACAACACATAGAGCCTCACGCACACTTAGGGTCGGTGCATGTGTATTTCAGGTCTACGCTAGTTGCATGACATAGTCTGTGCTAGTCCCTCTTGCATCTGTGTAGATACATAGACTTGTGAATTGTCTAAGTCCATAACACGTGATTGACACTTTGTTCGTTAAAATGACAGGTGAGGCTTATGATCAAATACCTGACACGTGTCCCAACTACCTGCGAACTCCAAGTCACAAGCAACTGAAGTACCAGGATAAAAGGCACGTGATCCAAAGCAAAAGGTGAAGCTCTGTGTTTGACACGTGGAAAGCAACCTAGTCAAGATGCTGTCACGTGGACAATTCAAGCTCAGATCTGAACGAATTTTTGGGCGAAAAACATGGTTTCCACAAGCCCATCATCTGCTGCCTTATAAAAGGGGCAGATCACCCATTGTCGAAGCGATAGAGCATATAGAGAGAACGAGGCACTGAGCATACACAGAAGCATATATAGAGAGGATAGCAGCAGCCAAGTCAAGATGACATTCCAGTAAAATCAAGAGAGAAAGAGTTTAGAGATTTGAGATAGCTTTGAGAGGAGAGCATAGATTCGTTTGATGGGTGTGAGTCTAAATTTCTGTAAGTCATTGTTTCCGTCTTCTTGGTACAATACTAGAGCCAATCTGCTCTTTGTGAGAGCTACAGATTGTTTTACTATTTTTCTATTGCTTTTATTTTTCAATTTCAAACTCTTGTTATAGCAAGCTGTGAGTCAGCGGTGGGTAAGCTGTAATCCCAGCGGTAGAGGAGGATTCCTTTGATAGCTTAAGCTATAAGGCTCAGCGTGTCTTGGGAAGTTTTCTCCGAAGCTGTGGATCAGCGGATTAGAAGCTGTGTATCAACAGTGAAGCCACACTTGGTTTAAGTGTGGGGTGGACGTAGATCTCTGTAGAAGATCGAACCACCTAAAAATCACTTGTCTATGCTTGATGGTTTGTGATCGCTACATTTATACATCTGGTTGTTATTATGTTTCGTTTGATTGATATATTGAGTATTCTAGAGAGTGGAGAAGGTATATCAAAAGGTACTGCTGGAAGGATAAGTTAGGCTTATCTAAAAAGCGGTTTATCTTGCGTGAGGACACTCTGTGAGTTTTACCTCCACCAAGTACCTCTTCACACTCCATCTCTCTAAAATTTAGCTTTGCTGTTGTTGTGTTTCACCTGTCTAATTGAATTTACTCATTCTCTCTATTCATATCACTAGACTAAGTCTTTTGTTAATTCAGTGACTCTAGTGATTTTGTGTCTACATTGGCTGTTCTGATTAAGCAACTTTTAATTCCACATTTTATCTGCTTAATATTGGTTTAAGATTTGGGGTAGATCTATTCACCCCCCTCTAGATAAATATCACGTGGTATCAGAGCCTAACTCTTCTGCAGGGACTAACATCCTGAAGAGATAGACATCATGGATGCTAAAGGAATGAGAGTTGAAGGACAATCTACGACCAAGCCTCTGTACTTTGATGGTTCAAACTATGCATACTGGAAGAATCGTATGCAAGTCTTCCTGAGGGCAATAGATTTTGAACTCTGGAAAGTTGTTAGCAAAGGCCCCTTTGAACTGTCTGAGGACGAGGATCTATGGACACGAGAGCAGATCTGAAGATCAACACTCAACTGGAGCGCTATCAACCCCATTCAGTGTGCCCTTCATCCCACGGAGTTCTTCAGGATCTCATCTTGTTCATCAGCTAAGGAGATGTGGGATAAATTGGAAGTTATATACGAAGGGACATCCCAAGAGAGAGAGACCAAAGCCACCATGCTGGTCTCTGAGTATGAGGCGTTTAGGATGAGGTCGAATGAGACTATCACAGAGATGTATGCTCGCCTCATGATTATTACCAATGGACTCAGGAGCCTTGGCAAAGTGTACTACGAATATGAGCTGGTGAGAAAGATTCTACGTTCTTTAGCTCCTATCTGGCACACAAAGGCTACCATTATTGAGGAGTCCATAGACCTAAAGACGACCAAGGTCGATGAGATAATCGGTTCACTCATGACATATGAGATGAACTTGCCAAAGGCAGATGAGCTGGAGAAGAGGAAGAGACCCATTGCATTGAAGGTCAACTCCTGTAAAAGTGGGTCATCCAGCGACCACAGCTCCTCAGGGTCAGAGATTGAAGGTGACCAGCTTGCTATGCTGACTCAACAGTTCAAAAGGTTTCTGAGAAAAGAGGGAAGAAACTTTGGAAGAAGACTGCATAGTGACAGAAGACAGACAAGGTATAAAACTAATCCTGCCAAAAAGACTGACACCACTGTTTGCTATCATTGCAGGAAGGCAGGCCACACGAAGGTAGAGTGTCTGGACCTCCAAAAACTGAAGAAAAAAGCAAAAAAGAAAAACACAAGAGGCAAAGCTATGATAAGTACTTGGAGCGATGAGGATGAGGGCAATCTCAGCTGTACCTTAGAGAGTGAAGGAGAAGGAAGTCAAGTATGCCTGATGGCCAGGGACTGCGATAGAGAAGAAGAAAATGATGAGGTAACATCTCCCTTCGAAAATTACACTCTTACTGATTGGAAAGATGTTTATAGTGAATTGTTGGATAAAGTTGATGATATTAGAAAAAAATAGACAGTTAAAAAGAAAATTTAATTCACTTGTTAATGATACTACCATGTCTGATAGAATTGCATATCTTGAAATAAAAAATAACTATCTAAAACAATCAGATGCTGAATGTGATGAAATAAAATCTGTTTTAATTGATGCTAGGAAGGAGAGTGATATGCTGAAAAATGTAATTGATGACTTATAGTTGAAATTTCAAAATTGTGAAAATGAAATGAAAATTGTTAATGAAAAGTATGAAGCTATGTTGAATGTTAATGTTGCGTTGAAGAAATCAATAGAAAATCTTGAAAAGGAAAATGGGGAAAAATAGAAAACACTTGAGAGCACGACCCAAGGTACAGAAAACTTAAATGCTCTTTTGGGAACAAGGGTGAATTTCAGAAAAGAGGGTCTTGGTTTTAATCCCACTGCTAAAAGAAGCTTTGAATTCAAAACTGGTTCAATTGTAGCAGAAAAAGGAAAGAACACCCCTCTTATTAAAATGTATAGTGGAAACAACGCTGAATTTTTTTTTATAAAAACTGCCAGTCAGAAAAAGCCCAACGCTCAGGACAAGGGCAAACAAAAAGTGGAGGTGTCCAGCAGTTCACGCACACACAAGTCTACACCTCAGGGCAGACACCAGTATAGGGGTAAACCGTCTGTAATATCAAAACCCCAGAGTAACTCCGGTAGGTCTCCACAGAAAGGTAACTGGAAAACACAAACCACTCCTGTCACACCCCGAGCCTTTATTACAGCGGAAGACTAACTCGGAGAGCGCGAACAGCCGGCATGGTAAGCCTCTTGCAAGCAAGAACGATCAGAGCGTAAGATAATCACACAAAATGAATGCAATTGCACAATATTTACTAAATATCCAACTTCATTCCATTATCAATCAAATATTCAAAATACAATAACTTTTTTCACCATCTTTCACTCTACTAGACTCAAGAAATAGGAAAATTACATTGGCTCCATCTAAACAATATAGACTTCCTAAGTCTTCACTCATCTTTATTCACTCTGGGATCCGCTATTTGAACATTCTGAATCCGAATCAGACTCACTTTCATTTCTTGAAAAATATTAGAAATAGGTAATGAGCACACTTGCCCAGTAGGTATCTTCGCATCAACATGAAGGCACTATTAAAGTAATTAACAATTTAGCTTTAAAGAACTAAGGCAAAATCATGCGAATGTGAATATCATGCGATTAAACCAAAGTAACACGATAATCATGTAAGATAGATTGAACAAGAATGAACTAGCAAAAATGTAAGAAGAACATGATATTTGGCCTTTCATGAACAAGAATGTAACGAGAATGCACTTTCACTTTCACTTTCATAACCATAAAGGTTACGCACGAGAATGTCAATAATGTAGCAATTCACTAGATTTTCACGAGTGCTAATGGATTTCACTTATTTATAAAGAAAGTACTCCCAACGCAATGCGACGCCAGTAGCATCATACCCCATGGTTTATAAAATAGTATGTTTCTGGCAATCAGCCGTGGGGACTAGCATAGAGCCCTTGGACACAATCAGCACCCGAACTGCATCTTCACGTATAAATCAAGCTACTTCCATGAGTGTAACAATAAAGTATGGCCAAGAATGTAATAAGTTCAATAACTCATTATAACAACAATCAATGAATGAATGCTTCAATTTAGAGTATGAGAGATCAAGAAAAAGACTTAAACAATGTCATGCTCACGGAAATAAATCGACAGCATAACGGTACATTCTTTTCTCTTTCCAATCATTATATTAAGTTTCTTGATCAATATTATAAGTTCTAGACTATCATTAGTCCATCCAGAACCTTTGGAATATCAACCCTTGGGTCAAACCTTGGGTTAAATACTTAAGCAATGTGACGGTCGTTTACTGGGCCGTTACATCATGTAACGCTCCAGTAGTGGGCCGTTACAATGATCTGAGTCCCAAACAATAAAAATAGACTCAGAGAAAGGTGACGGTCATGCATTGGGCCGTTACATTATGTGACGGTGCAGGATTAGACCGTTACATTAGTCTGAATCCTGAATCAAGAATTCAAACTCAGATGAATGTGACGGTCTTATATTGGGCCGTTACATGTGCCTGACGGTCCAACACAGAGCCGTTACATTACTGATAATCAGAAAGCATCGATAGTGTAGTCTAATCAATGGGCTTTAATGGTACAACCAACTTGGCGTCCTAGTGGGAATCCCAGGCTCGCGGAGAATTACGGAGGCCTTGAAACAAGATTTTCTTGTTCATTGGAAGGAATATCCAATAGAGAGGTCCTCAAGTCCAAGAATAATATTCCTATAGTGCAAAGTGAACTAATGGACAACATACCGGAATATGTGCCATGTACTTATAGAAACGACTCTATTGATAAAGAGAGAATGTATAATCGTTGTGAAGCCAAGATAAACTCCGTCAATACAACATTTAGAAATCATGACTTATAATACAAAACTATAGAACTTTTGGTACATGAAACTAGCATAATAAAATAACATGCAATACCTATCATGAACAATTAGATAACTTAAGAGTCACATAACAGGTTAAAACTTAGCTATCTAGGGTTAATTATAAGTAAACTTAATTGATAACTATTCTGTCATGAGCTGACAGAACACAGAGTCTAACGGTCTAACAGGAGAGCGTCACAATGATTGTGACGGTCTATCGAGGGGCCGTTTCAGTAATGTAACGCTCCTGTCCTGGTGCGTTAGAAACAATGGAATAAGCAATAGACAACAGAGACTGTGACGGCCCATCGTAAGCCCGTTACTTGAGTGTGACGGTCCTACTAAGATGCGTCAGAGCGTCTGCTGACAGAAATTGATATGAAACCTAAGAGATCAACACACATCATGTCTGTAAATCAAATACCATGTCTATCCTAGGCATGATAATAAAGTATAGGCTATCTACATGCATGGGTTTCAATGAATAGACAAGATAACATCTTTTATTTCTATTTAAGGCTAAGAGATGCGTGAAATGCATGGAGCTAGTAAAACATGAAATAGATGATCTATAATGCATAAAATCCAATCCAACCAGAGGGCTTTTAGTCTTATCAAGAGGTTTTTTCCGTTCATGAGATAACCTACCTCTTAACTTGGCTTTAACTTCCAATTTAGGGTTTGAAAAACGTGCCCTAGCTCTCCTCTTCCTGTGACTTTTCAGCAACTTCCTTGGGCTCTAACTCCACGACCTCTTGACCTAAAGACGTGAAATTTGGAGAGGAGTTAGTCTAAAGTATTGTAAACAAATTCCTCCAAATAACTTATATGAGATTATGACTTCTTACCTTGATTCTACGGGAGTAAAAGTAAGGGTCGCGCAGTTCAGAACTAGGTCCTATTTATAGAGTTCTAGCTAGGGTTTGAGGATTAGATCGATTCTAGAGTCCTTAATCTGCCAGAATCTAATCCCTAAGAGTCCTTAGTAGTGTTATGAACTCTCCCAAGTCGATCCCTAGTGGATAAGATCTCAAGGTTCTGATCTTTCTACTCGTTCTTTCCTTCACGGAACTAACATGGTGTAACGGTCGTAGACCCCTGCGTTACAAGTATGTGACGGTCTCATGATAGACCGTTACATTAAATGTTCCTAGAGTTCAACATTAATCAAACTCTTTTGCTAATTATCCTATATAATTATTTATATTATTTGTATCTATCCTTATTCTGCTAAAACCTGACTTCTAAGAGTCCCTAGTGATTTTACATGTTATTCTAATTAGGTCTCTTATGGATAGGATCATCAAGTTCTAATCTTTTTATACATTCTCTTACTTACGGAACTTGCAGGCTGTGACGGTCTAGGGTATATGCGTCACAATGCTGTGGCGGTCGCCCGATGGACCGTTACATTCTACGCATTCAGAATTTTAATTTTAATAAAACTCTTTTATTTATTATTCATCTAGCTATCCTATTAAGTGGTGTTTATCCTTTAAAATCCGTGAATAGGCTTAATAACCTTCTAGAATATGGGCCAAATTAAATGGGCATGGTCTTTAAACCTTTTTGATTTGTTTACGTGGATTAGGTTAATTGATTAACACAATTGGGCCTTATAATGACTAATAAACTCAATAATCCTTTTATAAATTTATTTAGCCCTTATAAATTACAAATAAATTATAAAATAATCTAGAAATAACTTATATAAATTTTGGGGCACTACACCCTCCCCCACTTAGAAGAATTTGGTCCCCAAATTTAATACATGGATTGTGGAGAGTGTACTTACCGTTAAATAATTCTGAAAATCTTTTTCTCATGGCTGCTTCGGTTTCCCATGTTGTTTCATATAGTCATGTTTTCTTCCATTGAATTTTGACCATAGGGATAACCTTATTTCTTAGTTGACGCACTTCTCGTTCCAGAATCGTTATTGGTGTTTGTTTGTATGTCAAGTCCTTCTAAATCTCCAGATTGTCATAAGTGATAATGTGATCAGGATCATATACATACTTCTTTAGCATGGAGACGTGAAATACGTCATGAACTCCTACTAATTATGGAGGTAAAGCCAGCTTGTAAGCTACTTCGCCGACCCTTTCAAGAATTTCAAACGGGCCAATGAATCTTGGAGTTAGCTTTCCTTTAATGCCAAGTCTTCGAATACCACGACCTTGAGAAACCTTCAAATATACATGATCTCCTACCTGAAACTCCAAGTCACGTCTTTGATTATCGGCATAAGATTTTTGCCTATCTTGCACCATCTTCATTCTTTCCTGAATGAGTTTTATTTTCTCTGTAGAATCTCTGATAATATCGGGGCCTAAGAATTATCTTTCCCCCATTTCACTCCAACATATTGGTGATCGACAGCTTTTTCCATATAAGGCTTCAAAAGGTGCCATTTGTATGCTTGCCTGATAGCTATTGTTATAAGTAAACTCTACTAGAGATAAGTGATCATGCCAACTACTTCCAAAGTCAATAGCACAAGCCCTGAGCATATCATCTACTACCTGATTTGTTCTTTCCGTCTGACCATCAGTTTGTGGATGAAAGGCCGTGCTAAAATTCAATCTAGTCCCCAATGATTGTTGTAGGCCCTTCTAGAATTATGATGTAAATCAGGGATCTCTATCTGATATAATAGTGATTGGAACACCATGTAATTTGACAATCTCTCTTATATGCTGCTAGAATGTCCACATACCATCGACTTTTGATTGGTATAAAATGTGCGGATTTAGTCAATCGGTCTATAATTACCCATATTCCATCATGTCCTCCCCTGGTCTTAGGTAAACCCATAATAAAGTCCATCCCTATACTCTCCCACTTCCATTCGGGAACAGTTAAGGGGTGCAGTTTACCTGCGGGTCTAAAATGCTATGCTTTTACTTGTTGGTAAGTGAGACAGCGAGACACGAAATCAGCTATTTCTCTCTTCATATTGGGCCACTAGAAATTTCTTTTGAGATCTTGATACAGCTTTATTCCTCCTAGATGAATTGTGTATTTGGAATTATGCGCTTCATCTTGGATTAGTTTCTTCGTAGCCTCATGATCTGGTACACATATTCGGCCCTTAAATAAAAATCTTCCGTCATTGGAAATAGAAACATCCGGCCTTTGTTCCATATTGGGTTTAATTTCCAGTAATATAGGATCATCATTTTGCAGCTTGACTAGATCTTCTATCAATGTAGGTTGAGCTCGGATATTAGCTATGAAATAATCTTCTTCTTTTATGTCAATATCTAAGTTCAACTGAGCAAATTGAGGAACAAGGTTAGTTGCGCTTATTATAAGACTTGATAGCATACCTATTGGTTTTCTACTGAGTGCATCTGCTACAGCATTAGCCTTGCCAGGATGATATTGAATAGCAAAATCAAAGTCTTTGAGGTATTCTAACCACATCCTCTGTCTCATGTTAAGCTCCTTTTGAGAGAATAAATATTTCAGGCTTTTGTGGTCCGAGTAGACCGTGAACCTTTCTCCATAAAGATAATGACGCCAAATTTTCAAGGCGAAAATAACCGCTGCTAATTCCAGGTCATGTACGAGATAGTTTTCCTCGTGACGTTTCAATTGTCTTTAAGAATAACAGATTACTTTTCCATTCTGCATGAGGACACATCCTAAGCTAATGCCAAACGCATCCATATACACTTCGAATCTACCACCCTCCATTGGTAGTGATAAAACAGGGGCTGTTGTAAGATGATTCTTAAGAGTTTGGAAATTCTTCTCACATTCCTCTGACCAGACAAAAGGATTTTCTTTTCTGGTGAGTCTAGTTAAAGGAACTGCTATCTTTGAGAAGTCCTTAATGAATCTTCTATAATAACCAGCTAGACCCAGAAAGCTTCTTACTTCAGATACAGTCGTTGGTCGACTCCAATTCTTGACGGCTTCTACCTTAGAGGGATCCACAGTAATACCTTCTTTTGAAATAATGTGGCCTAGGAATGAGACTTCCTTGAGCCAGAATTCACACTTATTAAGTTTGGCATAAAGCTTGTGTTCTCTAAGTGTTTGCAAAGCTATCCTTAGATGTTCTTCATGTTCTTCTTTTGTTTTGGAGTATATCAGGATATCATCAATGAAGACGACAATGAATTGATCCAGGTATGGCTGGAAGACATTGTTCATAAGTTGCATAAATGCTGCTGGGGCATTAGTTAACCCAAATGGCATTACCACGAATTCATAGTGGCCATAACGACTTCGAAAAGCTGATTTATAAATGTCTTCTTCTTTAATTCTAAGATGATGATAACCTGATCTGAGATCAATCTTAGAGAAATATTCTGCTCCCGAAAGCTGATCGAAGAGTTCATCAATACGTGGCAACGGATACTTATTTTTAATTGTGAGTTAATTCAGTCGCCGGTAATCGATGCATAGCTTGAGAGAACCATCCTTCTTTTTGACAAATAAAACAGGCGCATCCCAAGGGGATGTGCTAGGTCTAATGAAGCCCTTGTCCAGAAGTTCCTGCAACTGCTTCTTCAATTCCTTATGCTCCGTGGGGGACATCCTATAAGGGGCTATAGAAACTAGGTGCTGCTCCTGGAATGAGTTCAATGGTGAAGTTCACTTCCCTCTCGGGCGGTAAATTGGGTAGTTCCGATGGAAATACGCTTGGGAACTCATTTACAATAGGGATGCCTGCTATGTTAATTTCTTTGGACTCTGAGATAATGACAGAAGCAAGGAAAGCTTCACATCCTTGCAAGATAAGTTTGCAAGCATGAAGTGAGGATATGATAGTGGGGTGTTTCTTGTATTTGATGCCAAGAAAAGAGAATCTTGGAAGACCGGGTTTTCGAAAGGATATAATCCTATTTTGGCAATCAATATAAGCATCATGATCTACAAGCCAATCTACCCCTAAAATGGCATCATAACCTTTCATGTCTAGGCATACTAAGTTTGCGGGGAGATTGTGACCTTCTACTATCACTTCGTTATCCGGACAATAGTTGGTAAGCTTAGTTCCAGAACCTAAGGGTGTGGAAATAGCGAGATCTGAAGGTAAGGGAACTGATGTAATTGACAATGTTTTTGCAAAAGTAGTGAAGATAAAAGAATGAGAGGCACCAGTATCAAATAGCACAAATGCAGGATGAGAATAAATTTGAAGAGTACCTTCCATAAGCCCATCATCCCTGGGCGCTTCCTCTTCTTCCAGAACGGCATTGAGGCGAGCCTGCCTCCTGCGTCCATTACCAGATGACTGGCCCTTCATAAGGGGGCAATCCGGCATGCGATGCTCCCTACTTCCACAACGTAAACAAGCGCCAAGGCGCTTCCAACACTCCTCAGCCGAATGGCCGAATTTCTCACAAAATGTTCAAGCCGTGGCGACCTGCTCCTTCTCTTCCTTGACTTTCTTTTGCTTGTGGGAACTTCCACCGTTCCCACTCCTAGATCTTTTCTTATTATCACGGCTTTTGTAGGGTTCCGTGATACTAAATTTCTCTTTCTTATAACGCCGATCGGAACGTCGGCTTGATTCTTCTCCTTTTCCTTTTAGCTTCTCGACCTTCTCTAAGGTCCTTTCACATAAATATGCTCGCTGCACCATCTCCGCATAGGTACGGATGTTCTGGGTCCCGAGTTGCTGAATGAAGCCTAGTCGTAACCCGTCAATAAACCGATTTGCTTTCAGTAGATCGGTGCTGATAAGGTGTGGTGCGTAAGGTGCTAGCCTTGAAAATTGTAGTTCATATTCGACAACCGTCATCATTCCTTGCTGAAGAGCGGCGAACTCCATGGCCTTCCTTTCCTTTACATGCTCGGAGAAATACTTGGAACGGAATAAAGTAAGAAAACCATCCCACGTATGAGGTGCATTGGCCGGAGGTGCTGGAACCGACTTCCACCAAATACGGGCATCTTTGTTGAGTTGAAAGGTTGCGAGACGCACCTTCTCCTGATCGGTGCATTGGATGACATCAAAGATACGATTCATTTCATCTATACAGTTCTCCGCCTCGTCAGGATTAGACGAACCATAGAATCGCGGAGGATTTAAACTCCAAAAATTACGATGTATGTCACCAGCCCTTGCCCCTGCGCCACCTTGCGCTATAGTTTGCAATGCCTGAGTAAGGTCGGCAACTGTTTGTTGCATGCCATCCCAATCTACACGATGAGCCATTTGTAAAACAAGGTACTTGAGAGAAAAATAACCACTTGTTATTTCTCGTAGAATTGGAAGAAAAATCAATCTTAAAACTAATTACTTATCTTATCCCGGGCTCTACCCAATTCTCACATGGGTATGGAAATTCCTTCCTTTGTTCATAGGTAGGGGTCCTAAAACCTTGGACTTACCCTATGACATGATTATTTTTCCCTAAGTCCTGAGACTTAGGCTCTGATACCAACTTAACTGTCACCCCCCGAGCCTTTATAACAGCGGAAGACTAACTCGGGGAGCATGAACAGCCGGCATGGTAAGCCTCTTACAAGCAAGAACGATCAGAGCGCAAGACAATCACATAAAATGAATACAATGGCATAATATTTACTAAAAATCTAACTTCATTCCATTATCAATCAAATATTCAAAATATAATAACTTTTTTCACCATCTTTCACTCTACTAGACTCAAGAAATAGGAAAATTGCATTGACTCCATCTAAATAATATAGACTTCTTAAGTCTTCGCTTATCTTTATTTACTCTCAGATCCGCTATTTGAACATTCTGAATCCGAATCAGACTCACTTTCATTTCCTGAAAAACATTAGAAATAGGTAATGAGCACACTTGCCCAGTAGGTATCTTCGCATCACCATGAAGGCACTATTAAAGTAATTAACAATTTAGCTCTAAAGAAGTAAGGCAAAATCAAGCGAATGCGAATATCATGTGATTAAACCAAAGTAACACGATAATCATGTAAGATAGAGTGAACAAGAATGAACTAGCAAAAATGTAACAAAAACATGATATTTGGCCTTTCATGAACAAGAATATAACGAGAATGCACTTTCACTTTCATAACCATAAAGGTTCCGCACGAGAATATCAATCATGTAGCAATTCACTAGATTTTCACGAGTGCTCATGGATTTCACTTATTTATAAAGAAAGTACTCCCAGCGCAATGCGACGCCAGTAGCATCATACCCCATGATTTATAAAATAGTATGTTTCCGGCAATCAGCCGTGGGGACTAGCATAGAGCCCTTGGACACAATCAACGCCCGAACTGCATCTTCACATATAAATTAAGCTACTTCCATGAGTGTAACAATAAAGTATGGCCAAGAATGTAATAAGTTCAATAACTCATGATAACAACAATTAATGAATGAATGCTTCAATTTAGAGTATGAGAGATCAAGAAAAAGACTTAAACAATGTCATGCTCACGGAAATAAATCGACAGCATAACGGTACATTCTTTTCTCTTTCCAATCATTATATTAAGTTTCTTGATCAATATTATAAGTTATAGACTATCATTAGTCCATCCAGAACCTTTGGAATATCAACCCTTGGGTCAAATCTTAGGTTAAATACTTAAGCAATGTGACGGTCGTTTACTGGGCCGTTACATCATGTAACGCTCCGGTAGTGGGCCGTTACAATGATCCGAGTCCCGAATAATAAAAATAGACTCAGAGAAAGGTGACGGTCATGCATTGGGCCGTTACATTATGTGACGGTCCAGCATTAGACCGTTACATTAGTCTGAATCCCGAATCAAGAATTCAAACTCAGATGAATGTGACGGTCTTATATTGGGCCGTTGCATGTGCCTGCCGGTCGAACACAAAGCCGTTACATTACTGATAATCAGAAAACATCGATAGTGTAGTCTAATTAATGGGCTTTAATGGTACAACCAACTCGACGTCCTAGTGGGAATCCCAGGCTCGCGGAGAATTACGGAGGCCTTGAAACAAGATTTCCTAGTCCATTGGAAGGAATATCCAATAGAGAGGTCCTCAAGTCTAAGAATAATGTTCCTATAGTGCAAAGTGAACTAATGGACAACATACCACAATATGTGCCATGTACTTATAGAAACGACTCTATTGATAAAGAGAGAATGTATAATCGTTGTGAAGCCAAGTTAAACTCCGTCAATACAACATTTAGAAATCATGACTTATAATACAAAACTATAGAACTTTTGGTACATGAAACTAGCATAACTTAAAATAACATGCAATACCTATCACGAATAATTAGATAACTTAAGAGTCACATAATAGGTTAAAACTTAGCTATCTAGGGTTAATCATAAGTAAACTTAATTGGTAACTATTCTATCATGAGCTGATAGAACACAGAGTCTAACGGTCTAACAGGAGAGCGTCACAATGATTGTAACGGTCTATCGAGGGGCCGTTTCAGTAATGTAATGCTCCTGTCCTGGTGCGTTCGAAACAACGGAATAAGCAATAGACAACAGAGACTGTGACGGTTCATCGTAAGCCCGTTACTTGAGTGTGACGGTCCTACTAAGATGCGTCAGAGCGTCTGCTGAAAGAAACTGATATGAAACCTAAGAGATCAACACACATCATGTCTGTAAATCAAATACCATATCTATCCTAGGCATGATAACAAAGTATAGGCTATCTACATGCATGGGTTTTAGTGAATAGACAAGATAACATCTTTTATTTCTATTTAAGGCTAAGAGATGCGTGAAATGCATGGAGCTAGTAAAACATGAAATAGATGATCTATAATGCATAAAATCCAATCCAACCAGAGGGCTTTTAGTCCTATCAAGAGGTTTTTGCCGTTCATGAGATAACCTACCTCTTAACTTGGCTTTAACTTCCAATTTAGGGTTTGAAAAATGTGCCCTAGCTCTCCTCTTCCTGTGACTTTTCAGCAACTTCCTTGGGCTCTAACTCCACGACCTCTTGACCTAAAGACGTGAAATTTGGAGAGGAGTTAGTCTAAAGTATTGTAAATAAATTCCTTTAAAGAACTTACCTGAGATTATGACTTCTTACCTTGATTCTACGCGAGTAAAAGTAAGGGTCACGTAGTTCAGAACTAGGTCCTATTTATAGAGTTCTAGCTAGGGTTTGAGGATTAGATCGATTCTAGAGTCCTTAATCTGCCAGAATCTAATCCCTAAGAGTCCTTAGTTGTGTTATGGACTCTCCCAAGTCGATCCCTAGTGGATAAGATCTCAAGGTTCTGATATTTCTACTCGTTCTTTCCTTCACGGAACTAACAGGGTGTAACGGTCGTAGACCCCTGCATTACAAGCATGTGACGGTCTCACGATAGACCGTTACATTAAATGTTCCCAAAGTTCAACATTAATCAAACTCTTTTGCTAATTATCTTATATAATTATTTATATAATTTGTATCTATCCTTATTCTACTAAAACCCGACTTCTAAGAGTCCCTAGTGATTTTACATGTTAGTCTAATTAGGTCTCTTATGGATATGATCATCAAGTTCTAATCTTTTTATACATTCTCTTACTTACGGAACTTGCAGGCTGTGACGGTCTAGGGTATACGCGTCACAATGTTGTGGCGGTCGCCCGATGGACCGTTACATTCGACGCATTCAGAATTTTAATTTTAATAAAACTCTTTTATTTATTATTCATCTAGTTATCCTATTAAGTGGTGTTTATCCTTTAAAATCCGTGAATAGGCTTAATAACCTTCTAGAATATGGGCCAAATTAAATGGGCCTGGTCTTTAAACCTTTTTGATTTGTTTACGTGGATTAGGTTAATTGATTAACACAATTGGGCCTTATAATGACTAATAAACTCAATAATCCTTTTATAAATTTATTTAGCCCTTATAAATTACAAATAAATTATAAAATAATCTAGAAATAACTTATATAAATTCTGGGGCACTACAACTCCCTTGAATATTCCAGGTGGACCCACTACTGTCGAGAGATCAGAGAGTAACATAAACTATCCCAGAGCTCAGACCTACCATACATACCATTATGCACAGCCATATCAGTTTAGTAGGTCTGAAAAGGATAGAGTTTATGGTGTTGTGCCCCTGTGCTTTATTACTGTAAATGTGTTTTGATGATGCTTCTAATGATGCTTAAATTATGAGTCATACATATTGTTGATTAAATTATGAGTCATACATATTGTTGATCATCCTGTGTGATTGTTGGCCCATGAAGAAGTGGAACTATTCCCTGAAAAGGTCGGTGCTAGTCACTATTGACTGAATACTCATAGTTAGTGTTGTCTGCGTCTACACTTGCATCTCATGCAGTCTGTGTGTAGTTGCGTCTCTTGCTTGCGTCTCATGAAGATCTGTGTCTCTAAGTGTTGTTTACGTCTCTCTTGGTCAGTGACGTTTGCGTCTCATGCTGCATCTTAGCACACCAAGTGTCAGTACACTTCTGCGTCTCATGATGCGTCTTAGCACACCAAGTGTCAGTACACTTTTGCGTCTCATGCTTTGTCTAAGGCATATACATGTCGGTGCATGTTCTCACTGTGGGTGTATAAGGTCTGTGCATGTTTTAAGGTCGGTGAACATTTCTATGCTAGCCATACCAAGGTCAGTGCATTCTTATAGTAGGTGCATGTTTTCACACATTCATATAGAGGTCGGTGCACGTTTACCTCGATGCATGTTTCCATTTGTCCACACATAAAGGTCAGTGCACATTTGGGTCCATGCATGTTACTGTTTAGGGTCTGTGCACGTTACTGTTCAAACAGTAACTTAGGTCGATGCTAGCTCTGTCTAAGGCATATTAAGGTCGGTGCATACACTCGGTCAGTGTGCATTCCTTGCCTCGGTGCAAGTTTTACCTTGGGGAAAATAAGGTCGGTGCATTCCTAGCCTCAGTGCATGTGTTGTTTATGCTACCTAAGGTCGGTGCACAAGAAGCCTGCGCAGAATGAAGTCAATGCAGCTTCAAGGTCGGTGCACATTTGCTGGACTGCATACAAGGTCAGTGCAGCTTCAAGCTCATGCACTTTGCTGTTCACACGAGGACTTAGGTCAGTGCATATTTGGTGGCAAGCTTCCAAAGCTCAGTGCATGTCTAGCCTAGACGGTTCGAAGTCTAAGCAATGCTTGCTTTCAACAAGAAGGTCTGAGCATATATCAAGGTCTCTACACATGCCAAGTCTATACATATTTCAAGTCTGAGCACATATTAGGTCAGGGCATATTCTTCATGAAGTCTGTGCATTCATGCCTTGGACTACATAAGGTCGGTGCATCCTTTGGTAGTATATATGATAAGTGCAAGCTATATAGTCGGTGCATGTTGTGTTCATGCTACCTAAGGTCAGTGCAAGTTATAAGGTCAGAGCTAGTTATATTGCTACATGTCTTACGGAAGGTCGGTGCTTGTTTTGGTTTGAACGCTAAAGATCAGCACTGCCACGTCTGCACTGCCATGTCGACACTGCCACGTTAGCACCGCCAGGATAAAAGGCACTTGATCTCTGAAACAGTGGGAAGCTGGCACGTGCACCCTAGAAGCATCTCGTCCCTACCACGTTGACCAATGGGAGTTCACGAGGGCTCTTATGTCTCATCTCTACAGAGGCTCTGTTCTACTCAAACAGATGTCGCCTCTTTTGAATGTACATGTCCTGGAAGACGAGTTGGAAGAGAAGCTTCCTACTTTACAAGTTGACCAATGGCAACTCATCTAACAGGGATCTACATCCAAAAAGGGGTCAGACCGTGAGGAGAGAATCCTATACTTGATAAAGATGTGATCGGCCAGCAAAGTGAATTTTCAGAGTAGCGTATGAACCAGAATGGCTAGCCAATAAGAAGCCAATACACCTTATCACTTCTGAACCAATCAGAGGTCATTGCGGTCTGGCATCTGGTCCTCTTTGATGAAGATAGATGGCCCAGATTTCATCTTACCAGATTAACAGCTACCAACCTCGTACGCTGCAGACAAGAAGAAAAGAATGTCCTCCCCAAAAGCATATCAGCTAGGAGACATACTCTGCTGAAGAGGATCGTGCAGCAAGTTCAAAGAAAAAGGTGGATCTGTTCAAAGATGGTAAGAAAAGCTTGGGAGAGCATGGAGAACAAAAATGCACGAGGGTATGAGAAGAAGGATGAGCTCTTATAAGATTAGGCAGAGCTACGAACAGGATTAAGAGAGGAGAGACAACGGGAAGAAGACAAGAGTAGCACGGTGCAGGAGCAAGGAAGCAAGCAGCAAACTCGTGAAAGAGTTAGCTGCAGGAAGAAGAAGAGGCCTTCAGACGCAAAGCCCCAAGTTGCTACTTCGAAGCTTCCTAGGACAGTTGTCCTCATCTCCTCCTTTCTTTCAGCGAGAAGAAGGGGAAGAAGCTTCCACTTCCTACGAAGGAGAACCTGCTCCTTTAGGAAGAACTCCATCTGGAAGAAGCGAGGATCGCCATCCAGATACCAGGCAGGATCCTTTGTTCTATCTTCAAGAGTCACACTTCTTGTCTTGGTTTTTACATTTGTGTTTTCCTTTTGTTGTTTAAACTCATCTCTTATTACTGTGTTCGGTCCCCATAGGCTGCTGCGGGAAGATAGATAGAAGGTTGTTTTGGTCTGTGGGTTGGCTTGTGGAGCCCGTAAGCTGTGTGTCAGCATTGGCTTGTTAAGCCCGTAAGCTGTGTGTCAGCTGTGCAGTTGCACTAGTGAAGCCTCACTCGGTTGAGTGGGGGGTGGACGTAGGACTCTGGGATAGAGTCCAAACCACCTTAAAACTCTTTGTCTAGTGTGGTTTGTTTGTGAGCTTGCTTTGCGGTAGATGCTTGCATAGGCCGTCTATATATCTTTCTTAGACTCCTATCTAGTGAATCTTCCGGGGCGTTAGCATACTTTATATTCCACTATGCTTAAAATTTTGGAAAGGGGGATGATCTATTCACCCCTCCCCTCTAGATCCGCCAACACCACACAACACGTGGTATCAGAGCGGGTCTCTCATGCAAGGGTCCAACGACCTTGAGAGAAACGGTGTAATGGGATCAAGAGGTCAAATGTCTGAGGGGCATTCTGTTAACATGCCACCTTACTTCACAGGTACTGATTACCCTTATTGGAAAAATTGCATGCATGTGTTTATTCGGGCACAAGACTATGAGATGTGGAAGGTGGTGAGCAAAGGTCCCTTCGAGCTACCTCCGGATGAATCGCTTTGGACTCAGGAGCAGATAAGAAGATCTACACTCAATTGGGGCGCCAGGCACTTAATGCAGTGCTCTCTTCATCCAGCGGAGTTCTCAAGAGTATCTACGTGTGCCACTGCCAAAGTGATGTGGGACATATTAGAGGTAATCTATGAAGGCACAGTTCAGGTACGTGAGACAAAGGCTAACCTACTCATCACAGAATACAAGATGTTTAGGATGAAGCCTGAAGAATCTATTTCAGACATGTACACTCGTCTATCTGTGCTCACTAACAGTTTGACTAGTTTAGGGAAGACATACTCAGAACAGGAGATAGTAAGAAAGATTTTAAGGTCACTCACTCCGGCCTGGCACATGAAGGCAACTGTCGTAGAAGATTCAAAAGACCTCTCAACAACCAAGGTGGATGAACTCATAGGGTCTCATATGACCTATGAGATAAACTTGAAGAACAGGGAAGCTGAGGTAAGTAAGAAAAAGCCTCTAGCTCTAAAAGCTAGACCCAACACTCAAGCTACCTCCGAGGAAGGTGAGACCTCTTGCAGTGAGTAATAAGAAGATCAAGTGGCTATGCTCACTCGTAAGTTCAGAAGTTTCTTGAAAAAGGAAGGTAAATGTTTCAAGAAATGGAGGCCCCAAGTAAAGAAAGCCTACAAATCTAAACCTGAAAAAGTAAATAAATCTGATAGAGTTGTGTGCTACTCTTGCAACAAACCAGGACATATCCAAGCTGACTGTCCTGAAAGAGTGAAGAAAGCCTCCAAGAAATTCAAAGGGAAGAAGAAGAAGAACGAAGCTATGGTGTGTACATGGAGTGATGAAGAAGAAGAAGATGGAACCAGCTCCTCAGAGGATGAAACAGAAGACATTTGCCTCATGGCAAATGAGGATGAGGAATCTGAGGTACGTTCACCTTTTGAACATTTCACAATTGCTGATTGGGAAGAAGCATATATTCAGCTTATGGAAAAATATGACATGTATAGAAAATAGAACAAGACTTTGAAAAAGAAAATTAATCAAAATGTGCAGGATCATAGTGTAGATGATAAAATTGCTCCACTAGAAGCTGAAATTGAAGATTTAAAGAAAATGATTGAGGACATGGAACAAGGAAGAAATGAAATAAGAGATTTGGAAGTTGAAAATGAAAGTCTAAGGGATGAGATTGATGAGCTGAAATTAGAAATGCAAACCTATGAAAAAGAAAGCAGGTTGTGTAATGAAAAGTACAAAGCAGTGAAAGAAGTCAACTCTAAATTACTTGAAGATGCTGAAAAACTTCGAAAGGAGTTGAAAGATAAACAAAGTTCTTTGGAAAAATTTGTAGATGGCAAGGAAAACCTAGATGCTTTGCTAGGTACAAAAATGAACTTTAACAAGGAAGGGTTGGGTTTCTATCCCACAAATAAAAAGAAAATCGGCTTAAAGACTGTCACTTTTGTATCTACTGCAAGTGCTTCAAGTTCTAACACCAAACCTACTCAAAACAAAGGAAAAGAAAAAGTGGGGGAACCCGTACAGAAGAATCTTGAAATTCCCAAAAAGACCCCTCAGAAAACCCATCCGAAACACCAAAAATCCAAACCCGAGCCTGTCTACAAAAAGGGTCGAGGTGGTGGAAAGGGCAGATCATGTTCATATCATCCACGGCAAGGGCCATGGCATCCCGGGTCTTCATATAGCCAGAATGGTAGAAATCCTTTCATGCATCAACACACAACCTACCATAGTCCCATGCAGCCGTACAGTTATAGTAGGCCCTATCATATGTCTATACAGTCATATGGTTGGCCATCCTATAGGTTTGTGGAGTCATACACAAAAAGCCCCTATACGTAAAGACCTGGCCCAACCTATTACCCTATGAACCACCAAAATTTCCATCAGCCCAGAACAAGCTATAGGAACCCGAAACAACCCTTCTCCAACTTCTATCAAAAGCCAAAGGGTAACAAGGTTCCTGAACAGAACATAAAAATAAAAACAGAAAACATGTACACTTCACCAAGCAAGAATACAAAAAATGTGAAGAAAATGTGGTTTCCTAAATCTGCTCTGTCTTGCTTTGCTGTAATTAAAGGTTTAATGGGACCCAATTATCCTTGGGTTCCAAACATTGTTACTTGATTTCCTATGCAGGAGTGTCTTGCATCCGTGCACAACAAATGGTATCTTGACAGTGGCTGCTCAAGACACATGACTGGGGACAGAACAAAATTATGTCTCTTGGTGGAGAAAGAATCTGGGCATGTGACTTTTGGAGGGAACAATAAAGGTAAAATCATTGGCTCAGGTAAAGTTGGCAAAACTCTCTCCAATTCTATTGAAAATGTTTTGTTAGTTGAAGGGTTGGAATATAATCTTTTGAGCATAAGTCAATTGTGTGATAAAGGACATAGAGTAGTGTTTGATTCTTCTAAATGTAAAATTTTGAAACCAAATTCTGAAGAAACAAGATTTTCCGGAAAAAGAGTCAATAATGTGTACATAATTGACTTAGATGATCCAACCCATTTAAATCTCTATCTTGCTGCATCTCAAACTAAAATTGCATGTTTGTGACATTGTAGGTTAGGACATGCTGGCTATAATATTTTACACAAACTATTGAAACATTCAATGGTGAAAGGATTTCCTGAACTCAAGTTTAAACAAAATGTCAAAATCTGTGAGGCATGCTCCCTCGGAAAACAAACTAGGAAATCATTTGCTAGCCGAACTGAAAGCCTATCATCCAAACCACTTGAACTAATCCATATGGACCTGTTCGGACCAACTAGAACAACCAGCTTAAGTGGAAGGAGATATGGGTATGTTTTAGTAGATGATTTTTTTAGGTTCACATGGGTGTTTCCTCTTGTGCGTAAACGCGAGGCCTTTAATGAGTTTCAGGCACTCTATATGAAGGTGAAGCAAGATGGTAAGTTCAAAATTTCAAACATACTTTCTGATCACAGTGGTGAATTCGATAATGCTGATTTTGAAAATCTTTGCAGATCAGAAGGAATAAATCATAGGTTTTCATCACCTAGAACTCCTGAACAAAATGGGATAGTCGAGAGAAGAAACAGAACACTCATTGAAATGGCCAGGACCATGCTTGCTGAAAAGTAACTACCAATGAGGTTTTGGGCAGAAGCAGTGAACACTGCTTGCTATATTGTAAACCGTTCATTGGTAAGGCCATTCACCAAAATGACTCCTTATGAGCTGTTCAAAGGTAAAAAATCATATCTCTCTCATATGAAAGTTTTTGGTTCAAAGTGTTTTATTCATAACAATGACAAAAGAGATTTAAACAAATTTGAGCCCAAGAGTGAAGAAGGGATATTTCTTGGATATTCTGATAGGTCTAGGGCTTATAAGGTCTATAATCTCAAACACTTAACTGTGGAAGAGTCACCCCATGTTACATTTGATGAAACTGATGATGACAAGTGTAACAGGAAAAATGATGATGATGAGGAGTTTCTAGACTCCAATGAAAAGGATGACCCTTCACAGGAGAAGACAAAAAGAAATGATGATGTGGCAGAACCAAGCAATACAACAGTGACGGTTATAGGTACAGGTAACAATCCTATGGATA
This sequence comes from Amorphophallus konjac, assembly GCA_022559845.1. Taxonomy (NCBI): domain Eukaryota; kingdom Viridiplantae; phylum Streptophyta; class Magnoliopsida; order Alismatales; family Araceae; genus Amorphophallus; species Amorphophallus konjac. Next base: position 294,654,065 of record CM040125.1, on the reverse strand, counting down.
TTAGAGTGCTTAAAGATCATCCTCTAGAAAATATCATAGGTAGCTTACAAGATCCACCTTGAACTAGGTCACATTTCAGAATTGTTGATGAAATGGAACAACTTGCTCTTGTCTCCCAAATTGAACCAAAGAACATTGAAGAAGCTTTGAAAGATGAGAACTGGATAAATTCCATGCAAGAAGAATTAAACTAGATTCAAAGAAATAATGTGTGGCATCTAGTTCCTAGACCCTCATCAAAAACTGTCATAGGTACAAAATAGGTTTTTAGGAACAAGCTAAGTGAAGATGGAACCATACTTAGGAATAAAGCTAGATTAGTGGCTCAGGGGTATGCTCAGGAATTTGAAATTGACTTTGAAGAGTCTTTTGCCCCTGTGGCCCGATTAGAAGCAATTGGGATTTTGCTTGCTTTCGCTTGTGCTCATAAAATAAAATTCCATCAAATGGATGTAAAAAGAACTTTTCTAAATGGTTTGATAAAAGAAGAGGTCTATGTTGAACAACCCCCCGATTTTGAATGCTCTTATCATGAAGACTATGTGTTCAAGCTGGACAGGGCTCTCTATGGTCTGAAGCAAGCATCCCGAGCCTAGTATGATAGACTAAGCTTGTTCCTCATTGAAAAAGGATACATTCGAGGTAATGTGGACCAAACCCTCTTTACAAAAACACAAGGTAAGGACATTTTGATAGTTCAAATATATGTTGATGACATTGTATTTGGCTCTACAAAGCCTAATATGTTTGAGGAGTTTGCTGATCTTATGACTAGTGAGTTTGAGATGAGCCTAATGGGTGAGCTTGAATTTTTCCTTGGCTTGCAGATCTGTCAAAGTGATGAAGGATGGTTCATAAATCAAGCCAAGTATGTAAGGGAGCTGTTGAAAAGATTTGATATGACAAATTGCAAAACTATTGCAACTCCTATGGGAACAACTACAACACTGGATGCAGATTAGAAAGGACATATGGTGGATGCAAAGAACTATAGAGGTATGATTGGATCATTACTCTATTTAACTGCCTCTAGATCAGACATCCAGTTTAGTGTTTGCCTTTGTGCAAGATTCCAAGCTAGTCCTAGAGAATCTCACTTGACTGCTGTCAAGCGTATCTTTAGATACCTTGCTAGCACTCAAGACTTGAGATTATGGTATCCAACATCTTGCCAATTTTCTCTCATTTCTTATTCAGATGCTGACTATGCAGGATGCAAACTGGACTGCAAGAGCCCCTAGTGGCTATTGCCAATTCTTAGGCGGATGTTTAATCTCTTGGGCTTCCAAGAAACAACACTCGGTGGCACTCTCTGCTACAGAGGCAGAATATGTTGTTGCAGGGAGTTGTGGGACTCAAGTGTTGTGGATTAAACATCAACTTCAAGACTACTTAGAAGATCTTGGGTGTGTCCCTATTCTACGTGATAACACTAGTGCTATAAGTCTTGCCAAAAATCCAGTCATGCATTTTAGGACTAAGCACATAGACATAAGGCATCACTTTATTAGAGATGAAGTTTTTAAGAAAAACTTTGAGCTGCATTTTGTCCAATCAGAAAATCAAGTTGCAGACATTTTTACCAAGCCATTATGCAAAGAAAGGTTTTCTACTCTAAGAAGGGAGTTAGGTCTATGTAGACCTCAATTACATCAGGTTTGAATTGTTTGATTAACTCTCTCACTGTGTTCATTGCATAATGACTAAAAGTTCCTATTTTCTGAAATTGTCTGCTGAACTGGCATAAGGGGAGTTGAATATTTTTTAATAATCAAAAATCACTTGCATATATGCTTCTTTTAGAGTTAATCATACATAGCATGCAAATAGGGGGAGTAAATCAAATCTTTTTGAGTCCACTGCATAACATTTTTTTGAAATTTCCAAAAAGATCTATTATCATGCATACTGTCAGGGGAGCATACTTCGAATACTTGACATTGTCCGCCTCAGCCAATCTATCTACAAAATTTTAGGTTTCTGTCAAAGTTTCCCTGCATGTTGTCTACTCTTCATCATATTTTTTACATGTTCATTGTTCAGATTGAACCTTCTGCAAATTGTTATATCTTTGAACTGCCTTTGTTTCAAAAAATTGCCAATCTACTCATCTATTCATTACAAATGAGCAAACCATTCAAAGGAATCTTCTGTCACGTAGGCTCTCTGATGGAACTTAAATAATTCTACTGGTTTAAGCCAAATACACTTCAAGAGTTTGGGAGGTAAAACTCTCAAATCAAGTTATGTTCTGGTTTAATAGGTCTCAACCTCTTTTTACAAATGTTGTGCCCCTGTTCAACTTCACAAAATCTGAAAATTTGAGGTCACTAGCAACTTTGGTTGAGCAACCTTGATTTGGTATTGTCTTTAAACAAGCATAGTCTGAAATGTTCTCAAGGACAGCACATGTCAAAATTTTATCAATGCTCATGATAGAGCAATGGCTGTATGCACAGAGAAACTAGGTTCTTCATCAAAGAAATGAGGACCAACCTATGTCATGACGTGCTATTGCTATCTCTGTTCAAAATGAAACAGAATAGTTAGTCTCACTGAGTAACTAGGGGTGCGGGCGTCTAATCAACGTCCATCCTTACGTAAAAAGGTGTGGACTAAACTTGACTGTTCAAACAAAAATATGATAAGCCAAAAACAAAAGTGTGAACATGACCAAAGGTCAGACATAATGCTGCATTCCTAAAAGAGCTCGGACATGTTCATCTTGTTTATCTTCAATACTCATCAGTGGTAACTCCTAACGGTGTCACTGACTTTCATTAAGTAAGACAAAAGGAGGTGAACTTGGATATGCTTTTGTAGACTTGGTTTATTTCTATTACATCTGAATGCAAATTGATTCCAACTCTACTTGTATCTCTCTTAAACCAAGCAATTACTAGAGATTGATCATGGGAGTTCTTCGTGTAGAAGAATCTGAAAACTACTAGCTTGGTTAATGAATGTTGTTTCAGATTGACTTTTCTACAATCCTCATTTTGTCAGACATTCATTTGCCCTCTAGATACAAGCTTCCATCCTAGAACTTTCTGATGTTGTCAAAGGGGGAGAGTGCTATAATTCATGCATTTACTCATGTCTTGAATGACTCATTCATGTCTTATTCATGTCTCTTGAATGGCTCTCATGACTCAGCGTGTTGCCATCATTAAAAACGGGGAGAATGTTGTGCCCCTGGGCTTTATTACTGTAAATGTGTTTTGATGATGCTTCTAATGATGCTTAAATTATGAGTCATACATATTGTTGATTAAATTATGAGTCATACATATTGTTGATCATCCTGTGTAATTGTTGGCCCATGAAGAAGTGGAACTATTCCCTGAAAAGGTTGGTGCTAGTCACTATTGACTGAATAGTCATAGTTAGTGTTGTCAGCGTCTACACTTGCGTCTCATGCAGTCTGTGTCTAGTTGCGTCTCTTGCTTGCATCTCATGAAGATCTGTGTCTCTAAGTGTTGTTTGCGTCTCTCTTGGTCAGTGGCATTTGCTTCTCATGATGCGTCTTAGCACACCAAGTGTCAGTACACCTCTGCGTCTTCTGCTGCGTTTTAGCACACCAAGTGTCAGTACACTTTTGCATCTCATGCTTCGTCTAAGGCATATACACGTCAGTGCATGTTCTCACTGTGAGCGTATAAGGTCTGTGCATGTTTTAAGGTCGGTGCACGTTTCTATGCTAGCCATACCAAGGTCAGTGCATTCCTATAGTCGGTGCATATTTTCACACGTTCATATAGAGGTCAGTGCACGTTTACCTCGGTGCATGTTTCCATTTTTCCACACATAATGGTCAGTGCACATTTAGGTACATGCATGTTACTGTTTAGGGTCTGTGCACGTTACTGTTCAAACAGTAACTTAGGTCGATGCTAGCTCTGTCTAAGGCATATTGAGGTCAGTGCATACAGTCGGTCGGTGTGCATTCCTTGCCTTGGTGCAAGTTTTGCCTTGAGCAAAATAAGGTCGGTGCATTCCTTGCCTCAGTGCATGTGTTGTTTATGCTACTTAAGGTCGGTGCACATGAAGCCTACGCAGAATGAAGTCTGTGCAGCTTCAAGGTCGGTGCAGCTTCAAGCTCATGCACTTTGATGTTCACACAAGGACTTAGGTCGGTGCACGTTTGGTGGCAAGCTTCCAAAGCTCGGTGTATGTCTAGCCTAGACGGTTTGAAGTCTGAGCAATGCTTGCTTTCAACAAGAAGGTCTGAGCATATATCAAGGTCTCTGCAGATGCCAAGTCTATGCATATTTCAAGTCTGAGCACATATCAAGTCAGAGCATATTCTTCATGAAGTCTGTGCATTCATGCCTTGGACTACATAAGGTCGGTGCATCCTTTGGTAGTCTATTTGGTAAGTGCAAGCTATATAGTCGGTGCATGTTGTGTTCATGCTACCTAAGGTCAGTACAAGTTATAAGGTCAGTGCTAGTTATATTGCTTCATGTCTTACGGAAGGTCGGTGCTTGTTTTGGTTTGAACGCTAAACGACTGCACTGCCACGTCGGCACTGCCACGTCAGCACCGCCGGGATAAAAGGCACTTGATCTCTGAAAACGTGGGAAGCTGGCACGTGGACCCCAGAAGCATCTCATCCCTACCACGTTGACCAATGGGAGTTCACGAGGGCTCTTATGTCTCATCTCTGCGGAGGCTCTGTTCTACTCAAACAGATGTCGCCTCCTTCGAATGTACATGTCCTGGAAGATGAGCCGGAAGAGAAGCTTCCTACTTTACAAGTTGACCAATGGCAACTCATCTAACAGGGATCTACGTCCAAAAAGGGGTCAGGCCGTGAGGAGAGAATCATGTACTTGATAAAGATGTGATCGGCCAGCAAAGTGAATTTATAGAGTAGCGTATGAACCAAAATGGCTAGCCAATAAGAAGCCAATACACCTTATCACTTCTGAACCAATCAGAGGTCATTGCGGTCTGGCATCTGGTCCTCTCTGATGAAGATAGATGGCCCAGATTTCATCTTACTAGATTAACAGCTACCAACCTCGTACGCTGCAGACAAGAAGAAAAGAATGTCCTCCCCAAAAGCATATCAGCTAGGAGACATACTCTGCTGAAAAGGATCATGCAGCAAGTTCAAAGAAAAAGGTGGATCTGTTCAAAGATGGTAAGAAAAGCTTTGGAGAGCATGGAGCACAAAAATGCACGAGGGTATGAGAAGAAGGCTGAGCTTGTATAAGATTAGGCAGAATTGCGAACAGGATTAAGAGAGGAGAGACAGCGGGAAGAAGATAAGAGTAGCACGGTGCAAGAGCAAGGAAGCAAGAATCAAGCGCGTGAAAGAGTTAGCAGTAGGAGGAAGAAGAGGCCTTCAGACGCAAAGCCCCAAGTTGCTACTTTGAAGCTTCCTAGGACAGTTGTCCTCATCTCCTCCTTTCTTCCAGTGAGAAGAAGGGGAAGAAGCTTCCACTTCCTACGAAGGAGAACCTACTCCTTTAGGAAGAACTCCATCTGGAAGAAGCAAGGATCGCCATCCAGATACCAGACAGGATCCTTTGTTCCGTCTTCAAGAGTCACACTTCTTGTCTGGGTTTTTACATTTGTGTTTTCCTTTTGTTGTTTAAACTCATCTCTTATTACTATGTTCGGTCCCCATAGGCTGCTGTGGGAAGACAGACAAGAGGCTGTTCTGGTCTGTGTGTTGGCTTGTGGAGCCCGTAAGCTGTGTGTCAGCATTGGCTTGTTACGCCCGTAAGCTGTGTGTCATCTATGCAGTTGCACTAGTGAAGCCTCACTCGGTTGAGTGGGGGGTGGACGTAGGACTCTGGGATAGAGTCCGAACCACCTTAAAACTCTTTGTCTAGTGTGGTTTGTCTGTGAGCTTGCTTTGCGGTAGATGCTTGCATAGGCCGTCTATATATCTCTCTTAGACTCCTATCTAGTGAATCTTCCGGGGCGTTAGCATACTTTATATTCCGATGTGCTTAAAATTTTGGAATAGGGATCATTCTATTCACCCCTCCCCTCTAGATCCGCCAACACCATACAACATATGGAAGGTCTACATACCATTCAAATCCCACTTAGAAGAATAGACCTCATGTTAGAAATTGGTTTTGACAATCAAGGACATGGAACCCAAGGAAACACACTTCCTATGGTTAGCCTAGGACCAACCCCGGGTACACTTCACCCAATGTTGTCCACACAGTGAATGACAACAAACACAGGAACAACAAAAATAAAACAAACAAATCCACAAGGCAATATGTTCCAAAACAAATGTGGATGCCTAAATATTTGTTATCTTGTTTTGATGATTCATCTGTTGTTTTGGGGCCCAACATTTTTGGGTTCCAAACGTTTCTACTTGATCCTTGATGTAGGTATGCCTGGCAGCCAAGCAAAATCTATGGTACTTGGACAGTGACTGCTCCAGGCATATGACGGGGGACATGGCCAAATTTTGTATGCTGGTTGAAAAGAATGGAGGCCTTGTCACCTTTGTAGGTAATACCAAGGGTAAGATTGTCGGATCAGGAATGGTAGGTAAGTGCTCTACCTGTTGTATTGATGAAGTCATGCTGGTAGAAGGTCTTGCATATAACCTGTTAAGTATTAACCAGCTTTGTGATAAAGGTCATAGGGTAGTTTTTGACTCTACTGGTTGCAACATTTATGAACCTAATTCTGATAATGTTAAATTTTCTGGTAAAAGTGTCAATAACGTTTACCTAGTTGACCTAGATGATGTAGCACATTCAAATATGTGCCTTACTGCTAACAAGGATGACCTAGCCTATCTTTGGCATCATAGACTAGGTCATGCTAGTTATACAGTGCTACACAAACTAAATAAGCATTCCATGGTCAGAAGACTGCCTGAAATATCTTTTAAGATTGATAATGTTGTATGTGATGCATGCACTCAATCCAAATAGACTAGGAAGTCATTCAAGTCTCGGACAGAAAACCTATCTTCTAAACCATATGAGCTGATTCATATAGATCTCTTTAGACCCACTAGATCAGCTAGTTTATCAAATAGAAGATATGGCTTCGTGCTGGTTGATGACTTCTCTAGGTTTACTTGGGTGCTTTTCCTCACACACAAACATGAAGCATTCAATGAATTTCAAGAGTTCTATTTAAAAATAAAACAGAATAATGATAATTCCATTCTGAAAATTTTGTCTGACCATGGTGGTGACTTTGATAGTGATGACTTCTGCAGGAATAATGGCATTATTCACATGTTCTCCTCTTTCAAGGACTCCAGAGCAAAATGGCGTAATAGAGAAGAGCAACTGGACCCTTGTAGAGATGGCTCGAACATGCTGGTGAAAGGTAACCTACCAAGAAAATTTTGGGCTGAGATAGTCAACACTACATTTCATGTAGTCAACAGAGCCATGGTAAGGTCATTTACCCTGAAAACTCCTTATGAAATTCTCAAGGGTAAGAAACCTTCACTAGCTTATTTCAACGTCTTCGGTTGTAAATGTTTTGTGCATGTTAATGCTAAAAGAGACCTTGATAAATTCGAACCCAAAAGTGATCCCGGAATCTTTCTAGGATATTCAGAAACATCTAGAGCCTATAGGGTATACAACTTAAACTCTAAGACAGTAGAAGAATCTTCACATGTGGTCTTTGATGAAATAATGACTAAGCTTGAAAATGGTTTGTGCAGGGAATAGAATAATAGAGAGATTCTGAAAAATGAAAATCCTACAGACCAATCTGAAGAGAGTGATGTAGAAGAGCCTGGTTCTCAGGGGGAGGTAAATGAGGATCAAGGTAATCAAGTTATCAATGTCAGATCTCTTAGAGATCATCCTATAGACAATGTAATTGGTAACTTGCATGAACCCCCTAGGACAAGATCTTATCTCAGAGCTCAGAATGAATTAAATTCTTTTGCATTAGTATCACACATAGAACCCAAAAACATAGACAATGCCCTTAGTGACGTGCATTGGATCAATGCCATGCACGAGAAATTAAATCAATTTGATAGGAATAAGGTATGGCACCTAGTTCCACCTCCTGATCATGAGACTGTCATTGGGACTAAATGGGTTTTCAGGAATAAAATCGATGAGCAGGGCAATGTTGTTAAGAATAAGGCCAGATTGGTAGCTCAGGGGTACAATCAAGAGTATAGTATTGACTTTGAAGAGTCATTTTCCCTTGTGGCTAGGTTAGAGGCTATTAGAATTCTGTTAGCTTATGCATGCTCATTAGGAATTACCCTTCAGCAGATAGATGTGAAATCTGCATTTCTGAATGGAGAAATAAAAGTGGATGTCTTTGTAAGACAACCTCCTGGTTTTGAATGCATAGATTTTCCTAATCATGTTTATAAATTGAATAAAGCTCTATATGGATTGAAACAAGCTCCTAGAGCTTGGTATGACAGGCTCAGTAAATACCTCTCAGACAAGAAGTTAACAAGAGGTGAAATTGATCAAACTTTGTTCACAAAGGTATGTCATCCAGACATTCTCATTGTTCAAATATATGTGGATCATATAGTTTTTGATTCAACTAACCCGAAAATGTGTAAAGAATTTTTTGATGTAATGACACATGAGTTTGAGATGAGCTCTATGGGTGAGCTAAAATTGTTTCTTGGACTGCAGGTGACACAGACCAAATAAGGAACCTTCATCACTCAGTCCAAGTATATAAGGGATCTACTGAAAAAGTTCAAATTAGAAAACCTCAAGGTGATAATAGCACCAATGGGTACATCAACTAGCCTTGATGATGACCTAAAAGGTAAATTAGTTGACACCAAGTTTTACAGAGGTATGATCGGATCCCTTCTTTACCTTACTGCATCTAGGCCTGATATACAATTTGCTGTGTGTTTATGTGCTAGTTTTCAGGCTAGTCCGAAAGAGTCACATCTTAGTGCTGTAAAGAGGATTTTTAGACATCTATCAGGCACCCCAGAATTAGGCCTTTGGTATCCTGCCAGGTGTGAGCTAGACATACTAGCTTACACTAATGTAGATTATCCTGGGTGTCGGATTGATAGGAAAAGCACAAGTGGGTACTGTTAGTTCTTAGGTGGTTGTCTAGTGTCTTGGACATCCAAGAAGCAACACACTATTGCTCTATCTACTGCTGAGGCAGAATATGTCGCAGCAGGGAATTGTGCAACCCAGGTACTCTGGATCAAGCACCAACTCACTGATTATCAGATAAAATTGGGATGCATTCCAATTTTATGTGATAAAACTAGTGCTATATGTTTGACTAAAAATCATATTCATCACTCTAGGACTAAGCACATAGAAATTAAACACCATTTTCTTAGAGATGAAGTAAGCAAGAATGAAATTGAACTGAAATTCATTGAAACTGAAAAATAGATTACTGACATATTTACTAAACCTTTGGGAAATGAAAGATTTAAATTTTTAAGAAGAGAATTAGGTTTATGTAAATTTCAGCATGATGATTGATTCTGATTTCATTCTTGTACTGATGTTTGGATTAATTCTGAGAATGATTGAGTGTCAGCCTGTCTTTGAAATTCTTGAATAAATGTTCTGATATGTCTTGAGAATGGTTCAAGTTTGCTTACTAATAGCTTTATCTGCGTCATAGTTCAGTCATCTTGATTTCAGAGGTATATAAAATGATATGTGATGGAAAGACAGATTCTGTCTGTCTGAAAGCCCATACCATGTGTAGAGGACTATTCTCCGCCAGGTACCATGAATCAAGAGTGTCCATGCATTGCACTGCATTTCTTAAATGTTGGGTCTAGTGTTTTATGGTTAGCGGTATCTTAATGTGGAATAAACATGCATATAGATAGGGGGAGCTTTTGTTTAGAACAAGATTGCATGTTCATGCTGCACTGTTCTGTTAAGAGGGAGTATGGTACTGTCATGTCTGGGTATGATCAGTTCAAGATACTCAGTTATGTTCAAACTACTATCATTTAAACTCTCTATTCAGATTCAGAATCATTCATTACTTAGTCTCCTCTGAACTCAATTGTATCTATTGGCTCCATTTAGATCCATATCAATTGCATCACATGGTATTCATTCCCATCATTTGGTGTCATTTTTATTCACTTGACATTCCTTAAGAGCTGTAGACACGCTAAAATTGACATCATTTTGAGCATATCTCCTATCACGCTGCGATGCCCCATTTGGCCCTCAAGTTGACTTATTTGAGTAGTCTTCCTCTCTTTTCTTGAACATCCAACTTCCCCCAACTTTCACACATGTTTTCCTATTTTTTCAGATTTTCTGAGATTTTTCTCCATTTTTCCGTGGGCTTTTCGAATTAGTGGCGGCCACCTTGCCGCTATTTAAAGAATTAGTGGCGGCCACCCTGCCGCTATTTAAAGAATTAGTGGCAACCTGCCTGTCGCTATTTAAATAGCACCCAGGAAGGGGGCACCAATTCTAGTAGGCTTCCGTTTTGCTGTTTTCAGATTATTTAAAATAGTGACACCGTGTAAAGTCGCTAATTCATTAAATAGCGATCGTTCGGAAGGTCGCCAATTCTTTTCTTCATATTTTGAGCTAAAATCAGATTATTTTTTATTCCACGACTTCATGGAAGGTCGCTATTTCATAAAATAGCGCCCGTGTGAAAAGTCACCAATTTTGTTATTATATTTTGAGGTTTTAAATCCGTCCGAAACTCGTATTAATTCCTAAATAGTGACCTCCTCATGGTCGCCAATTCTTTTAAAATTTTGAAAAGTTCAAATCCATCTCGAAATGCCTCAGAATTAGCGACGCTTCGCACGAGCGTTATTTTAAATAGCGACCACCTGAGTGGTCTCCATTTCTTTCAGAGATCCAAAGCCGACAGAACCTCCATGTTTCCCCCTTTTGAGCCCCTTTTCACTTGGGAAAGGACTCCTAAGACTTTCTAATGTTGAAGGGACACTTGCCTAAGGTTTATCTCTTGCTAAATCCAACTAAAACTGATTTTCCTAATTTTCCTTGGATTAAATTTTAAATTTCAACCCTATAAATAGGACCCCTCTCTCCCTTGTGTAAAAAGGCATCATCAATTAATCAAGGGGAGGTTCTGTCGGATCAAGAGCTCAAGGAATAGACTCCCACATGCATCAAGCTACATCCTTGGAGCCCTTCATCCTTGGAGCCTCTACGAGCTCTTCTTCCTCTTTGAAGCACATTGAAGCCCCCTCTTGGAGAATCAATCAATAAGCCTATCTCTTCTTTAATCCCTTTTATTTCTTTATGAACTTTACTTAGATTGCATGCATCATATTCTTCTTCTCCTCTTCTTATTTTTATCATCTCAATATTGAGATCTCCATATTGTGCACTCTAGCACATCTTCATAGTGCAACACTTGCACCCTCCTATCATACATCATATTTCCCTTACCCTTTTCATAGGGGTTTTAAAGGTCAACACCAACAAGGTGTGTTCTAGTCCATGCTTTTTATTATTTATATATCTTATTAGGATTTGATGCTACACATCTTGGTTTCTAATCATATCTTTATTGTTGGTGTTTTCTTTGTTGTTTTGCAAGGGTAATCAAGCTAAAGGAAAACTCTCTTCATCGGCCGACCGATAGAAAGAGAAGGTGCACTCACAATCTCCCCCACTTCTTTTAAGGTATTTTTCGCGATCCCTCCTATTCTTTATTGTTATATCTTTGAGGCCCTTGCGTCTTTGGCGATCACCCTCCATTAGCATCCTATGCATGCTCCCCTTTCTCTCTCTTCCCATGCTTTTCTAGCCATATTATCCTTTTCTTTTCTTTTCTTTTCTTTTTTTAAGTGGATTTTAAAAAGATTTACAAATTGGTGATCACGGTGGGACCACCGTTATTATTTTTTGATTACCCTTCCCCTTTTGCACCCACAGTGCAACTCCCTTTGTGCTCCACGTAGCACTTTCCATTTTGTTTTATCACTTGTGCATCGCGTACACATCCCCCTCTCCTTATGTGATTGCTAACTTGTTGGTTTTGGAAAACTCCACTTTCTTATCTCTCCATCTTAAAAAAAAATTTGGATGCCATGCTTCATGTTATGTTGATTGCCTTGATTTGTATGGCCATGTGAGTGTTTTACCTTATCTTTCATTGGTTTGGCTCATGTCATTGTTCATACTTTCTTTTCTTTGTCTTTTGCATTAGCACTTTCATATTGTATTTGGCTTGGGAGACCTCCTCTCTCTACATTTTTTATTATCCATACCCCCCCCTCTTGGTTAAGGAAGGACCCTCCATTGAGCATTCCGTCTCTTTGGATTGGAAATTCCTAAACCAAGGCCTCCATAAGTCCCCACACCCGTGGATTCCCTCACGGAAGCTTGGGCAGGTTGTACCCTTGAAGTACCCCGGGTTTAGTTGGCCTATGCATGGTGAGAGAGTGTACCTAGTTGACATTGAAGAAAATTCATATTGAAACTAGGTTCCTACCTTGTGTGAATCATATTAAATCACCTAATTCATCAAGGTTTAACTTTTAAAAAAAAGCAAGCGTAAGCATCCCAATTTGTGTGATCTATGCAAATTGTTTTGATTGAATATTGCTTATTTGCATGATGTTTCGCTTTGATAATCAAATAAACATGTTTAATCCTAATTATCATCATGAGGATGCACAACCTAGTACATCTTATGATCCTCAACTTCAACATGTTCATTATAAAGCTCACCAAATTTTTTTTAAGGGACCACGTCCTCACTCTTATGGTCTTGCCCGACCCATGGGCAATGCACAATCTCATGATCCCTTGAATCCTTCACGAGCCGCTATTCCCCTTGGACCGTCTCCTCCACATGATGAGAAGGTTTCTCAAGTTTTGCATGCATTAGATCATCTCACCCCTCAATAAATTCAAGCCCTTAAGGCTATTGTTGAGGGTGCATCTCCATCTCAACCTTTTAATCCCATACGGGTGGCCCATCACCCACCTCCTTCCATTCATACTCGGGTGGCTCATCACCCGCCTCCATCTCCTATTCATATTCCCATTCAGGTGGACCATCACCCACCTCCTTCTACACACATTCCCTCTCAGGTAATTTCTCACTCATCGCATTCTATTCAATCACCTTCACGGCTCCAAGGCCCACACGTTCCTTGCAACTCGGCTCGTCCGGGTTCTTTTATGGGTAGGCCCATTAACCCTCCTCCACGGCCTTCATATCAAGCCACCCCTCCAAGGCCATGGTGCCAACCCTCCATTATTCATGTCACACCCCTCCAACGAACTCTTCTTGATAAAATAGCTTCAATGGAGGAACAATTAAAGAAGTTCACAAGTCCACGGCCCGCTCCTCCTCCTCCTCCTCAAGTCAATCCTCTTCATGCTTTTATGAATAACATCACTAAGGTGGAAAAGGATTGGAAGGAGAGGAGAGATAATGACATTATGGATTCAAGTGAACAAGATATCGATGATCAAGTGGACGCCGTTCACCCTCCACTCATCCACCCCACTCATTCATATGGCCCTTCGTCTTCGCCTTCGCATTTACCTTCACAAAATTCTCCACAATATGATGATCCTCCACCTCCATTTTTACTTAATCTTCCATATCACGCTCATCCACGACCCATTATTATGCCTCTGCCACGGCATCCACTTGATGTTCTTGATGATAAAGTTTTGGAGACGGCACGGCAAGATGAAGTCCCTCGAGGTGCACCCCCGCCGAGCTTTCTTCGCTTTCCCCTTCCTCCACTGCCGCCAGAAGAACCCCCTGCTCAGGACAATGCCACCGTCCTCGATCCAACCCCGATTTATTAGACTAATTGGTGCTATGATGATGGGTCGATACTCCAATCACCCACACCGGTGCATCATGCGTCTTCCCCTATCCCTAATACCTCTCACACCATCCGGCGCTTCCTATACACCAAACCTTCTCCTTTTACACCTTCAATTACCACACCATTAACCTCTACTCCCCCGGCTTCCGCCGAGCCTCCATCAACCTCCACTCCACCGGCCTCTGCCGAACCTCCCGCTAAACTTTAAACCATAACACCTCTTCCTTGTTCGCCACCTAAAGCCTCCATTATCCCCATAACACCAAGGCCAATTACCTTAAACACAAATTTACCTTCACCTTTACCCGTGACTAGTCCTGAGCAGGATTCACCTATTTTTGCACTCGAGCCAACCCCGTTTGCTTCCGAGCAAAGGGAAAAGCCCGACGTGTTTCTACATCCACCATCATTTACCCCTCTGTTAACACTCTCCATTAAACCACCATCATGTATTAAACCTTCCATTACACCTCCACCATCCACAAAGCCTCCTGTCTCCACCTCACTTTTCTCTACCACTTGAAAGGGGTGCATCTCTATAAATATTTGTGCCATGAACGATGAACAAGAGCCAGGCAGGAAGGATTTGGCCACGGCTATGCCCGTCAAGGATCAAAATTTTATTTGCCGAATGCCAATTCATGTTCTTGTACCGAGCACATTCGAGAAATCTCCAAGGATGCTCACTAAGAAACACTCTTATAAGTCGATATCGAGTCGGCTCGTTATTCAATTCATTTTGCTCATTGGGCAACATTCTTTCAATGCTCTCGTTACCCATCACTCCATTATTATACGATTTCTTAAGGGGTTTTCTTCTTCTTCCATCACTATAACATATTCCTTTAATGAGAGTTTATCCTTTGAGCCGTCTGGTCGGGCACCCTCCTTGCCATGGAGGGGTGGGCATTTTTTTGCTAAAGGGCTTTCCACCAATTCATTCACTCCTTATTCTTTTCCACCCGCATTTTTCTCTCTATGGGCCACTCCATGGGTGAGGAGGAGGATCTTACCTTCTCATTCCACGTATTCTCTGCATTCTTTGCATATCATGCATACCTTACAACCATCATATGGCATTCATATGCATTTGCATTTCTTCTTTCCCAGGTTTCTGAACCAGTATCTTCTCCGCCTTCCGGACCCTCCATATCTTCCACCTCCGAAACTTTTGGACTTATCTTTCCTCCCAGGGCATCGCGTTCCTCGGTACTTGCCTCCTTCGGAACCTCCGGACCTCCCTCCTTGGGCATCGCGCCCCAATACACCCACATGTCTGGATCCTCCGGGCTTCTCACTAGTCCTCCCAGGGCATCCCGTCCCTCGGTATTTACCTCCTCCGAAACCTCCGGACCTCCCTCTCCGGGCATCGCGCCCCAGTACACCCACATGTCCAGATTCTTCAGGTTTCTCACTGATTCTCCCAGGGCATCGCGTTCCTCGGTACTTGCCTCCTCCAGAACTTTCGAATTTCTTATCACTCTTCCTAGGGCATTGCATCCCTTCTTCCGCTATCCCTCCAGAACCTCCGGACCCTCCTGTCCCTTTTCATCCACTCTTCCTAGGGCATCACATCCCTTCGCTTTGTCCCCTATCTTTCTTCCGATTCATCTTCCTACTTCTCCAGGACATCTCGTTCTTTGTTCTTTTCTTCCTTTTTAATCACCTTTTTCCATATCTTTTCCCAGGACATCGCGTCCCTCGAGATTTTTTGCCTTTGGAACCTCCGGATGATTCCTACCCGCATCATGATTCTCCTCTCCTGGACCCTCTAGATCCTCCTCTCTCGATTTATCAATTCCTGCTCTTAATTCCTCCCAATCACGGGTCCGACCCTACTTCTTCCACATCCACTGCTTTGGGCATCTGCCCATTTTCCCACTACTTCTGAGACTTTAGTCCTCACTCCACTTCTTGATTTTCCTCTCCTTCTGTAGACCTTTAATGTGATCAGGGTCTCTACACCTTAGTGAGGGAGTTCTAGCCCTCGCCTCTTTTCTTTTCATCCTTGTTCGTCTGAGTCAGGTCTGGACACCACTCTTTCTTGTTAAGCCGCATCAAACCTTGGCTTCCAATCCTTTTATCTGCCACTTAAGGACAAATCCCATGTTCATCAAGATATCCTCCAGCAGTTGTTGCTTCTACAAGGTTGCAAGGTAATGTTTTACGTATGATTTGATTTCATCATTCTTCACGCACGGTTTTTCAACATGAAGTGCTTCTTAACTTGATTAAGAGTGGTATTTGAAACCTTTACCTTATGTTTTGTTTAAGTTAATCCATGAGTCAAACAGAGTTTTTAGGCTTGCTATACAGCACTTTGGTTAATAAGAACCTCGCACTGGGAATTCAACATTCTCTCCCTACTTGTTAAAGGTAACCCTTAGCTGGGCACTTCACACACTTCACGGCGTCATTAGCTGACCTCCTTTGGTGAAACATTGTTGCTGCTTTGGCTATGCCATGTGTATACTTGAAAGTCTTTTCTCTTCTTTACTCGGCCAAGTGCAGGTGCAAGAGGTTGACAGATGAGATGACCAACCTAGGTAATCCCCAATATGAGAGAAGTCTCAAATAGGGGTAGTCTTGACCCAAATTAAAGTAAATTTTCATGATACATCTAGCAAAAAAAGGCTATTATGAAAATCAAGTCAAATTTTTGATCAATATAAAATTATGAATTATGGCATGACAAGAGTGGCAAAGTCTCCGCAGGGAAAACCCTAGTCGTATGCATGTCAAGGGTCTAAAAATCAAAGGCACAAAGCCCCGGCGCAACAGATTACCACTTTGAGGGGAAATACTTCGGAAGGAATTCAAGTCCCGATATCTCTCATCCTGCATAAATCTTATCTCCAATTGTTCTTCACTTCTCCCTCCAAGATCGAATGTTTCTCGGGTATGGCCTTGGTAGGGACACTATTAATCATGGATAGTCGGCTGTAGGGCGTCACCTTTAAATGCACGCCCGACTTTGGGTAGTTTTTTTAGCAAAAGAGGAAGGAACGGGGACGCCTAGCCAGTGGTTCAAAAATACCCTTTGATGCTGCTTTAGCAATGTCTAAACCAAAATTCTTAAAAAAATTCAAATATCCTCAAAATTCTAAAAAAAATTCAAAAAAATTGAATATTTCTGAAAAAAACTCCAAAACAAAAAAAAAATCAAATATTTTCCAAAATCCATAAAAAAATTGAATACTTTTTAAAAACCCATAAAAGTTGCATATTTCAAAAATAAAAAAAATACATTATATTTTTCTGATGGTACTTTTACAGGAACAACAACTTTACAAGGACCAAGAGCACGGGATGAGTCCCCTCCATTCACCACTATCAATCTTTTGATTCTTCCCAACATCATCATGATTTGTCATTATGGGCACTCCTGATTATCACCTCTCTATTCATGTCACACTTGGCATTAATTGATCATTCATCTCCAAATCTTTTTAATAAACTCCTGCTGATTTCACTTGATCACTCTGCCACTGGGCATTACTTGATCATGATCATCCAATCTCAATCTTCTGATTTACCAAGATTGTCATCCTCATGATGACATTGAACAAAAATACTTGGAATGCTCCCCTGCTTTACGTCTTTATATGATGCTTTTCAATGCTAGGAAATGTTGTTGAATGTTTTGATTATGCGTTCATGCTTAAACTGCTTAAATTGCTTTATGCATCTTTATATCTTAGCTAATGAAATTTTGAGCACAGGATAAGAAGCTTTCTTTGGTCCCACCGATTGGGCATCATCATCCAAGTCCCACGGTGACTGTGTTCCCTTCTCAGTTCCCTCATGCTTATTGCTTCACCATCTTCCCTGTATGCATTTTACTATACATTATTACGCTACTAGATTATATCAAGGACCTTGTGGCTTTGGTAAATCTGGAATTTGAGTTTCCCTTCATCAAAAATGGTGATGATTCCAGAAGAACATTAGTCATACGGATAGGCCGTTGAGCCGTCCAAGACTGAGGACGATGGTTCCCTTTTATAAGTTGGTGCGCGGATAAATGGGCTTCGGCTTAGTATCAGCTCACAAAATGGGTTTCTTGACTCAGTTTCGACAGCTTAACAATATTATCCTTGATTATCTTATATTTTTATTTATTTTAATTTTTCCTTTAAACCCAGCATGCATTCATATAGGATTTTGAATCAATGTAGAAAAATCATTCTAATAAGCCGTCCAAGACTGGGGACGATGGTTCCCTTTTATAAGTTGGTGCGCGGATAAACGGGCTTCGGCTTAGTATCAGCTCACAAAATGGGTTTCTTAACTCAGTTTCGATAGCTTAACAATATTATCCTTGATTATCTTATATTTTAATTTATTTTAATTTTTCCTTTAAACCCAGCATGCATTCATATAGGATTTTGAATCAATGTTGAAAAATCATTCTAATAAGCTGATTTTGAGAGTCAAATTGATCTTAATTTCCAAGGTAAAAGATATTCCATGCCAAATTGTGTCCTCAGTTCGCCTTGTTGCCGTTTTGGGCTGTTTCCTTGAAAACTACTTTCTTTGTATTTCTATCCTCTTATTTTTATCATTTTCCTTTGATCCACCTTGGTTACAGCACATCCACATTGGCTGGTAACTGCTCCTCAATGGTGAAACCTATAAGTTTGTGACTTGGGGTACTTCCACCACGCTGGAAGTTGATCGTTCTTTTATCTCCTTTGTGCCCGCGTGCACACTCCTCTTATCCAAACAATTATTATTTTCATCGAATCTCCTCAAGATTGCTTCATTGCAAGCTTTCGATTTAATTCACATCATGTGATATTGATCGCGTGTCTCATCACACCTTGGCATCTACTTTTCAGTCCGCATTCCACTTCATTCCATTCCATTCCACACCATTACACTTCATTACACTCCGTGTCACTCCCTTGCAAAGCAGACGCCAAGGCGGGGCAGCTGTAGACATGCTAAAATTGACATCATTTTGAGCATATCTCCTATCGCGCTGTGATGCCCCATTTGGCCCTCAAGTTGACTTATTTGAGTGGTTTTCCCTTCTTTTCTTGAATATCCAACTTTTCCCAACTTTCATACATGTTTTCCTATTTTTCCAGATTTTTTTGAGTTTTTTCTCTATTTTTTCGTGGGCTTTTCAAATTAGTGGCGGCCACCCTGCCGCTATTTAACGAATTAGTGGCGGCCACCTTGCCGCTATTTAAATAGCGCCCAGGAAGGGGGCACCAATTCTAGTAGGCTTCCGTTTTGCTGTTTTCAGATTATTTAAAATAGTGACACTGTGTGAAGTCGCTAATTCATTAAATAGCGACCGTTCGGAAGGTCGCCAATTCTTTTCTTCATATTTTGGGCTAAAATCGGATTATTTTTGATTCCACGACTTCATGGAAGGTCGCTATTTCATAAAATAGCGCCCGTGTGAAAAGTCACCAATTTTGTTACTATATTTTGAGGTTTTAAATCCGTCCGAAACTCGTATTAATTCCTAAATAGTGACCTCCTGATGGTCGTAAATTCTTTTTAAATTTTGAAAAGTTCGAATCCGTCTAGAAATACCTCAGAATTAGCGACGCTTCACGCGAGCGTTATTTTAAATAGCGACCGCCTAAGTGGTCGCCATTTCTTTCAGAGATCCGAAGCCGACAGAACCTCCTTATTTCCCTCTTTTGAGCCCCTTTTCACTTGGGAAAGGACTCCTAAGACTTTCTAATGTTGAAGGGACACTTGCCTACGGTTTATCTCTTGCTAAATCCAACTAAACCTGGTTTTCCTAATTTCCCTTGGATTAAATTCTGAATTTCAACCCTATAAATAGGACCCCTCTCTCCCTTGTGTAAAAAGACATCATCAATTAATCAAGGGGAGGTTCTGCCGGATCAGGAGCTCAAGGAGATGACTCCCACATGCATCAAGCTACATCCTTGGAGCCCCTTCATCCTTGGAGCCTCTACGCGCTCTTCTTCCTCTTTGAAGAAGATTGAAGCCCCCTCTTGGAGAATCAATCAATAAGCCTATCTCTTCTTTAATCCCTTTTGTTTCTTTATGAACTTTACTTAGATTGCATGCATCATATTTTTCTTCTCCTCTTATTTTTATCATCTCAATATTGAGATCTCCATATTGTGCACTCTAGCACATCTTCATAGTGCAACACTTGCACCCTCCTATCATACATCATATTTCCCTTACCCTTTTGCATAGGGGTTTTAAAGGCCAACACCGAGAAGGTGTGTTCTAGTCCATGCCTTTTATTATTTATATATCTTATTTGGATTTGATGCTACACATCTTGGTTTCTAATCATATCTTTATTGTTGGTGTTTTCTTTGTTGTTTTACAAGGGTAATCAAGCTAAAGGAAAACTCTCTTCATCGGCCGACCGATAGAAAGAGAAGGTGCACTCACAATCTCCCCCGCTTCTTTTAAGATATTTTTCGTGATCCCTCCTATTCTTTATTGTTATATCTTTGAGGCCCCCGCGCCTCTGGAGATCACCTTCCATTAGCATCCTACGCATGCTCCCCTTTCTCTCTCTTCTCATGCTTTTCTTGCCATATTACCCTTTTCTTTTCTTTTCTTGTTTTAAGTGGATTTGAAAAAGATTTACACCTGACATTCCTCAAGAGCTGAGTCTGTGCTTCAACTTCAATTCCCTTTTTCTGAATAGATGACAGTCTTGCAATCAGTTCATTATCTTAAGCAGCAACCATCATATGTCTTCTATTAGAATCATGTTTGCTTCATGAATGAACTGTTGGTTTAATCTTCATATACTGTAGAGTTTAAAGACTGTATTCAGAAAATAGGGTGGTGGAAAACTATTTATAGCTCTCAACCTTCTTCCCATATTGTGAAAGATAAGATCTTTACAATATATAAAAATGAAAGACTTAGTGAAATCTAGGTTGAGAATCTCATATAGTGGATTGTTTTTAAACAAGTCGCTTTGAAAAATTAAAAAGGGCAGTAAAAAGAAAATCATTAGTAAAAGAATTGAATAACTCAATTGGCAGAGCAATGACTGAACTGCACTGAGAAACTGAGTACTTCATCAATGAAATGGATACAAACTCATGTCATAAAGTGCTTCATGTTAACTCTGTTCACATGATCAAATCTGTAGAATTGGTTTAACTTAGTAGCTGGGGGTACCGGCGTCTGATAAACGTGTACCCTTATGTAAGATGGTGTAATCATGACTGCTGCTTTTGATCAGAGACAGATATGGTAGTTTATACTTAGTAACTAGGGGTACTGACGTCTAACCCACGTGTACCCTTAATGTCAAAGGTATAGAAGTTACTTATCTGTTCAATAAGCTCAGATTAAAATCAAAAATTAAAAAAGTTGATGTAACCCTTGCACTTCTAATTTCACTAAGTGTCAAATTATTTAACCTCAATACATCTCCTAGTTACTCCCATAAATATTCATTGGTTTTGAAATTAGTAGGATATAGTATTGACCAAGTCTATCATGGCTATGTGACTTAGGTTTATTGCTATAAACTGGGACTGCAACCTTATATATGACATTCAGTGAATCTACTCTACTTTTTATCACTATTAAACCAGTCATCTATCACGAATGCATAATTGTGATTCTCTGTCTGAAGACGTTTTCTATAATCTGATTATCTATCGAA
This sequence comes from Amorphophallus konjac, assembly GCA_022559845.1. Lineage (NCBI taxonomy): Eukaryota > Viridiplantae > Streptophyta > Magnoliopsida > Alismatales > Araceae > Amorphophallus > Amorphophallus konjac. The sequence goes on along the minus strand of CM040125.1, from coordinate 294,632,637 downwards.
CTATTGCAAAGGGTGTTACTCTAGTCCCTTCTTCTCTTTCACAGTACTCCTTACTCCTTGTTTGCTGATGGCAAAGGGAGAGAGAAAAAGTACTTCGTGATATTTTGATTAAGGGGGAATTGTATTGCAGGATGATCTTGTTAAAGGGGGAGAACATTTTCAAGAGGTAGATGTGTTTGGGAAGAGTATCCGGTGTTAGGAGACTTTTGGGGGAGAATTTCTTCAGGAGGAGAGACAGACACTTGTGTCAGAATAAGGGGGAGAGTTGATCAATTGGTATCAATTGGATTATATTTGGTTGCATGCTGCATCTGATTTTTACTATATGATAGGTTTGTATCTGTGTGTCTGACTGGTGCATTGTCTAACTGTGCTTTATGTTAGATTCGTCAGATATTGGATTAATCTTGTCTCATCAAAATACATCTTATTTTTGGATGTTGCCATCATCCAAAAGGGGGAGAATGTTGGGTCTCCTCTGGAGTTGATCAGCAGTGTGAAGACTGCTATGCATTGATTGTGTTTTGAATGATTGGCAACAATAGAGTTGACTTTGTTGACAATAGAGTTGACTTTAATGACTTTATATTGATCATGGTAATATTGTGTATTTTGATGAATTGGTTATATGTCAGACATTTTCATAAAATATTTTTGCACTCTTTGTTATTCTGAATCTAAGGTCGGTGCATATCTGTGTTATGCTTGCATTTAGTCGGTGCATGTTAGTGAGAAAAGCATAATAGGTCGGTGCAAGCAGTGCCGCTCGCACACCTCAGGTCGGTGCTAGTCGTCGTCCTTAGTGAGGTCGATGAAAATTACCATGTGCATACATAGTCGGTGCAGAGTCCGATTAAGCATATAGGGTCGGTGCAGATGTTGTTGTGAGCACATAAGGTCGGTGCAAGTTTGATGTGAGCATATATAGTCGGTGCAGATGTTGTTGTGAGCATATAAGTCGGTGCAAGTTTGATGTGAGCATATAGAGTCGATGCAAATGTTGTTGTGAGCATTAAGTCGATGCAAGTTTTCTGTGAGCATATAGGGTCGGTTCAAGTTTTTTTGTGAGCATATAGAGTCGGTGCAGGGTGTGTTGTGAGCATATAAGTTGGTGCAAGTTCCGCTGTGACCACATAAGGTCGGTGCAAGTTTTGATGTGAGCGTTTATGGTCTGTGCACATTTTACTTTACACATAATAGGTCGGTGCATCTTTGTGCCATTCGCATGTAAAGAGTCAGTGCACTGTCAGTGTCATGCATATTAAGGTCCGTGCATGTTTTCATACATGCGTAATCATGTCAGTGCACACTTGTATCCTGCCCAACCAAAGTCAGTGCATTGCTTGCTTTACGATGTATAGATGGTCAGTGCACTTTCTGTTCTATATCATAACACGTAGAGCCTCACGCACACTTAGGGTCGGTGCATGTGTATTTCAGGTCTGTGCTAGTTGCATGACATAGTATGTGCCAGTCCCTCTTGCATCTGTGCACATACATAGACTTGTGAATTGTCTAAGTCCATAACACGTGATTGACACTGTGTTCGTTAAAATGACAAGTGAGGCTTATGATCAAATACCTGACGTGTGTCCCAACTACCTGCGAACTCCAAGTCACGAGCAACTGAAGTACCAAGATAAAAGGCACGTGATCCAAAGCAAAAGGTGAAGCTCTATTTTTGACACGTGGAAAGCAACCTAGTCAAGATGCTTCCACGTGGACATTTCAAGCTCAGAACTGAACGAATTTTTGGGCGGGAAACATGGTTTCCACAAGCCCATCATCTACTGCCTTATAAAAGAGGCAGATCACCCATTTTCGAAGCAATAAAGCATATAGAGAGAACAAGACACTGAGCATACATAGAAGCATATACAGAGAGGATAGCAGCAGCCAAGTCAAGATGACATTCCAGCTAAATCAAGAGAGAAAGAGTTTAGAGATTTGAGAGAGCTTTGAGAGGAGAGCATAGATTCGTTTGAAGGGTGTGAGTCTGAATTTCTGTAAGTCATTGTTTCTGGCTTCTTGGTACAATACCAGAGCCGATCTACTCTTTGTGAGAGCTACAAATTGTTTTACTATTTTTCTGTTGCTTTTGTTTTTCAATTTCAAACTCTTGTTATAGCAAGCTGTGAGTCAGCGGTGGGTAAGCTGTAATCCCCAGCGGTAGAGGAGGATTCCCCTGATAGCTTAAGCTGTAAGGCTCAGTGTGTGTTGGGAAGTTTTCTCCGAAGCTGTGGATCAGCGGATTAGAAGCTGTGTATCAGCAGTGAAGCCACACTTGGTTTAAGTGTGGGGTGGACGTAGATCTCTACAGGAGATCGAACCACCTAAAAATCACGTGTCTATGCTTGATGGTTTGTGATCGCTGCATTTATACATCTGGTTGTTATCTTGCTTCGTTTGATTGATATATTGAGTATTCTAGAGAGTGGAGAAGGTATATCAAAAGGTAATGTTGGAAGGATAAGTTAGGCTTATCTAAAAAGTGGTTTATCTTGCGTAAGGACACTCTATGAGTTCTACCTCCGCCAAGTACCTCTTCACACTCCATCTCTCTAAAATTTAGCTTTGCTGTTGTTGTGTTTCACATGTCTAATTGAATTTACTCATTCTCTCTGTTCATATCACTAGACTAAGTCTTTTGTTAAATCAGTGACTCTAGTGATTCTGTGTCTACATTGGTTGTTCTGATTAAGCAACTTTTAATTCTGCATTTTATCTGCTTAATATTGGTTTAAGATTTGGGGTAGATCTATTCACCCCCCCTCTAGATCCATATCATAGTAAAGCAGGAAAAGCAGGAGTAAGAACAACTAAAGGAAGAGTAAAGCTGTAACAAGGAAACACGGTAGCCGATCGAACCACGACTCTCTAAACTACTCCAAACTACAACAAAAAGGCGAACCCGATCTCACAAAGTCGGGCATTACCGATCCATCGTCAAATCATGAAACCCTATCGTGAAAAGTCTAAGCCTACCAAACCAAGCAAAAGCCTACCAAAGACCTACACAGTCAAAGGCACGAACATACATGAGCTCACCGTCGTGTACGCTACACAAGACTAGACCTCAAGTGAAGCCACGCACAGGCTACTTAGAAACCGGTCACGAAAACATAAGCCACAAGGGTCATGCGTCAAGTGACAGAAGCACCTCCTCACTAGAAGAACAGCCAGATGCGTCCACTGACGTCTTACACTACGCCACAAGTATCTCCCACACACTTGAAACGGCAGTAACCGAGATACTCACAGAACCAAGTACAAGGAACAATAGTAACGAGTGACAAGTCAAGGTCACGCCCGTCGACACTCGTCCAAACGCCCCTGACCACGTGTGTACACACAAGCTCAATGCCTTGAGCCAGGCCTCTAGCTAGTTTCCCCCCAGTAGGACGCTACCGCAGGGCAAGGGGGCCCACGGAAACTAGCCTACAAACCGTATATCGGGAACTCACCCTGCCACCACTCCCAAGTGGGCCGACACACATGAAAGTGTCGTCAGGCTACGACTAGTGGAGGCTCACTAGAGAGAGAGACTTCGAAACATCAGTGCTGAAGTACGGACAGGCTAAGCACGCACTATCGCACGTACTATGAAGCACCAAGCACACGGCAGTACTCAAGACTACCGCCAGACTCAGGACAGACAACTAGACATGCTGACATAACGATCCTTGTGTCTCATGACTCAGGTCAAGATCATCCCACAGAAGGGGTAACATGCCACCAATCAGCCTAATCCCTAAGCCAAAGTCACGATAAAACACCGATAAAGGAAACAACACAGGATCGTCGGATCCACACATCCGTATAACACGAATCACGGAGACCAGAGGGATCACCAAGACCCTCAAAACACATGGACACACAAACTGAGGTAAACCAACACCTCAAGGCATCCAAAACCATGTCTCGATCTATACAGGATCGTCGAGACATTCACGAGGTCACATGTCAACCACTGGGTCACATCGGGTTGACTAGAAACCAATAATAACTGTAAAGCAATACGGAACACTACTCGATATAATGGCACTCTTGGCCACCCTACAACATGGTCACTGCCCTCATAGGACATCCAAGACATCCACAGGACAACGGGTAAACCACAAGGTCAAGCCAAGACAATTGGAGGCCAAAACATCAGGTAAACAGAACTCCAGGAAGGAAACGGTCACATGTCAGACCACTAGGCAAGCCAAGCGGTCAGCCAAAGGGCCGCTACCCTCACACAGAGAACACAGACACTGGGCGGTCATGAAAGGGCCGCACCAAGATAAAAACGATCTATACATAGGCTATCTCACTGAGCTAAGCGGTCAAGGATATGGCCGCTTTACTCAGAAGACTCAAGCAAACGAAATTACAAATGCATAGGGGTATGCAGTCTATCTGAGGGCCGCAAGGGACTGTAGCGGTCATAGACATGGCCGCTTGACCCAGTCAACCCCCTAACCGACTTAACCAGTCAAACCAACAAATGGTCTATCTCGAACCGTTTCATCGAGCCTAGCGGTCTCCCAAAAGGCCGCCAAGGACACCACACGGTCGGAGCTAGGACCGCTAGCCCGAACCGACTTAAAAACCATTGAACCGACATAAACGAAGATTAGCAGTCGTCTCACAGACCGCCACAGCCAGCCTTGCGGTCTATCGTACGACCGCTTAGCTAAACCGACATACACACCCAGCCTAACGGTCTCCAAGGGACCGCTTGATGGAACTTAGCGGTCCTCCAATGGGCCGCAAGCCAATGTAAAATGGTCTACCGCATGACCGCGAAGACCCTAACCGACTTAAACCGACAAAGCACCAAAACGGTCACCCCAGGACCGCTTAGGAGATAAAAATGGTCACTGGTAAGACAGCCAAGGCGTTACGGCAGGAAAATCGTAGGAATGGCTAAAACCCGGCCTTTCCACGCCCTGTTCACCCTAAAACGATGGGGAAACAATCCTAATGGCGTTACAAACCTTCCACAGTCTGGAAGGGATCCAAACCATGCTAAAATGACAAGAAACTGGCGATTCCCATGAATCGACCCCAAATGAGTCACAGGGGTAATCGGGCTCATACCGACTCCGATTCTCAACCAAATGCAATAAAACTGGCGAGAATGGATTCTCGACATGCCAGGGGTTCGAATGAAACTAACTAGACTGAAAACCGTCGCCTGGAAAGGCGATCTCGGCTCACACCCCCCGAAGTATACTTTCACCCAAACGCGGTAAAACCCGCTCATACTTACACCGTTCGGCTCCAAATCGCGAGGGAACGCAGAAGAGAAGTAGAGCATATGTCCCTCTACCTCCACCGAAGTTCTCGCGTGCCGAAACGACTAAACCCCGCCGAAAACTATCACACGAACCCGAACACGCCGGCTTTGAATCCATCGAGGGATTGCGCCAACGCCACGCTCCATCCTTCACACCAGCACGCTCCACGACAACTCCACGACGTTCCTGCCTCACCCACCTCGCCACGGTCGCACGCCCCGCAGAGAGAGGAGAAGAGAGGAGAGAGAACGAGAGGGAGAGAGTGAACGACAGTGAGGAGAGAGGAAGGAGAGAGGGGGTTAAAAAGAAAAGAAAATTAGGAACTTCCTAATTTTCGTAAAATCTAATTTTTAGCCTAAAAATTCACTAATTCAGAAAAATATAGAAAAATAGTCCAAGTGATCCTTGGAAGGAGCACAACGCAACTGTAGCATCATCGAGTCGATGAATTCAATAATAAACTCACCATAGGGTTTCGTAACTTGTACGAGAGAAAAACTCACGTGGATCGTAAAATACAACTCAAGACCCACAAAAGCGATCCGAAAGCTCTCCGATAAAGATAAAATAGACCCAAGGCATTATAGGCATGGTCTGAGGGAAAGTGGGAGCCAAGAAAAAGAGGTCGTCCTAGAATCCAAAACTATCATTGCAAACTATCATTGCAAGAAAAGAAATGGTGGCCTTCTTGGGACGAGGGAACAAAATTGAATTGTCTACAAACTATCATTGCAAGTGCCATGTAGAGCCTGCTCTAAATCAACAAACAACACACTAGAGTGAGTGCCATGGCCTCTTTGGTGATGCAACTTCTGATCGCGCTTTTCTGAATAGCCTTGGTGTCACATTTACAGAGGAACCCAATAGAATTAGGAGGACTTTATATAGAAGATGGCTTCAAGGTGCTGCAAAGCTGATGAGGAGGAATAGAAGTCACAAGCACAGACTCTGAAGTAGCACTGAAGGCATCAGAGTCTGCTATGTGTCTCCTTAGAGATGAACTTAGTGAGAGCCTTCTTGAGATGAGGCCAAACTGAGCGAAGCAATATCTATCCCTGAAGAGACTCAAACTCAAGGTAGAGTCATATAGAAAAAGGGAACAGATGTCGACAATCACATTGGATGGCATAGGTGTAATGAGCTAGATATCCATCTACATGCATAGCTAGATGTTTTAGTGGTTAGGCATTTTTTGTTATTTGCTTGTTTGTAAAGATTGCTCAGGTTTAAGCATCCTGTCTATGGATCCACCATTTGCAGTTTTCCTGGGAGGAAGGCAGACCATTTTTGCTATTGGCAGAAATGTCTGGTCTCTTATTGGGGCATCCAAGGAAGGAGGCCCTGGAGTATTTGATTGTATTACAACGTTTTTAACTTTGAAATGGGAATGGTGATGCAATGTTGCAATGCCACTTCTTTCCTGAGAAATATTGTACATTGATTGCTTATGTACTGTTGGCAAAGGTTGGGGTTTTTTACCCATTCACTGGATGTCTAGTAAAAAACATTGCAAGAAACAGAACACATAGCAAACTCGCCTGGGATTTTGAAAATGGATAGAAGCATATGTATCCCTAAGAACCAGAGGCACTGAAAAACTTATAAAACTGGGCTGGAGATTGATAGGAAAACTATGGGCCAAAGTTCTGAACTCCAAAGGGTTAAATAGCTCTTCTATTTTGGAATGCTAGGGTTACAACAGTCCTGCACACATCTGTGGCATTGTTTGTGGTGTGCATTACTATTTACTCCACATTTTATCATTATTTCACTGTTATAATTGGTTATTTATCACGTTTGGTTCATTTGATTCATTTGTTCTTTTCCTTCATTTTCATGCACAACAACAACTATTTGTCAAAGTGCAAGTGGAAGAAGGGGCAAGGAATGCCCACTACTATGAAAAGTCAGTAGACCCACGGTCTGCTAACCTATACAGCAGGGGGCCTCCTCCCTCTTCTCTTTGATTTCCCACCTTTTCATGTTTTCTTTTGGTTCTTATGTTTCATTTATTTTTTTATTTATTGAGGTGAATCATTGCATTCAATGCAAATTCTTTTACGCAAAATGGGGAATGCAAAACCCTTGACAACCTTTGAGTTCAGGTTTGCTGGCCTGAACATGGGTAGGTCTACCTACTGCTCAGAGCAAGTCGACCTGCCCTTGAACAGGTCAGCGGGCCCAACAACCCTTTGTTCTTATCTTTTGATTCATCATTTCTTCTTTGAAATTAGTTCACCATGGAGGTTTAGTGGCAATTAAATTCCATTTCAGATCATGTCTTAATGCATTTCTTTTTTTTTCTTTTATTTGTTTCCCTCTGCATCTTCACACCAATGGGCTGAACCCCAAAGGGAGGGGGGAAGAGGGGGGTCAACCCCTTGTGCACAGGGGGTCGACCCATGTACAGGCTTCTTGTGGTTGGCCCACACCAGGGGGTCAACCCCTGTTTCAGATCATAGTCTTCCTAAAGGCAACGTTTTCCTACAGGCCCCCAAGAAGACGGACTGTTCGAGGTCAATTCCACAGCCAAAATCTGATTTTGCATGAAAAAAAAATTTATGTGCCTTCCAAATGCCACTAGAAAAACAAAACGAAACCTCCTCCCGCTCACTGAAGGGTTCTTATTTTCCGCTGTGCCAAATGTAATTCATATGGTGCAATAAGTTGCCATTGTATATTTTGTCTTGGAATCCCTAGAAGAGCTAACTGTACCTTCTGTTTGTTGTTCCCCTACTCTGAATATATCCCTGCCATATGTATTTATGCTGGAATAATTACTGATATGATAATATTTCATGCAAATTAAGATGTCAGATTTCCAGAATTCTAGCAGTATCTAATGTTCGTCTTACGTGTGCCTCGATGGTTCACCACCTATCCCCACAATGAGGAGGCTATGAGTTCGATTTGCTTTGCAGTGTGTTGAGCAAAATCACTCACTCTCGAATTATTCATTAACATCACACTATTAGTTAGTGGGATCACTCATCCCTGGTTTACGAAAAATTACTAAGCGCCAATGTTTGAACCTCGATCCCCCTGTTCCATTCCTCTTATCTCCCATCCCAGACCATTAGGTCATGTAACCAAAAAAAAAAAAACCTTTGTTCTTAAGTTGCTAGTAAAACATCCCCGGATTAATAGAATATAAAGTACTATAAATACAACATGAGTTTATATTATAGGCATTATGAATACTTTCTGGAGAAGGGTAAATCCGTGGCCCAATAAACATATGGCCCAGAGCGGCCGAACCAGGTCCAACCCGACCCTACCAGGCCGACTCCACTAAGTGATAGCCCCACGAATGGGCCCACTCATCTCGAAGCCCAAAAAAACTCTCGGACCAGACCTTCCTAGGCTCCTGGCCCAGAAGACCGAGTAACTGTCACTCGAGAAAAGCCCAAACAACACCCAAACGTATCTGGTTAATGTCGCCCACATCACTCGAGAGAAGCCCAAGCGCCCCATGAGGCGATATCCCACCCTCGGACCTCCCATGGGCGCAGTTTCTCTCCACAGGGCGTTTGTCCCAGCGAAAGTCTCACTGCCGCTCAGAGTTAGGAAGCTCAACAGGATAAGAAAGAGCGAGAGTCCTTTAACTGTGGAGAACCCTCCTCCAGGACATAACGCCCCCTGGTCCCTCTAGCTACCCTACCTTCGTCCAAGAGAGTAAGCAGCTATATAAACTATAGAAAACCCTCTAGAAAGGTAAGGTGATCCTGAGTACTCAACACCACATACACTGGTGGAGAGCGATCTCGTGCCCCTCACTTTTCCTCCTACTGCATTCCTTCCACCTACGCTCTATCATCTTGCTGACTTAAGCATCAGAGGATTTTCCCTGGAGTTCCAACCCTGGGCTCCTCTAATCCATTTCCTGCTTTTGTAGATCCTCAATCATGGTGACGATGACAAGGGCTCATCCAGGATTGTGCGGCTCAGGATCTAGCGCGAGATCACCCCTCTTCATCTTGCGCCGTCTGTGGGAAACGTACAAAGAGCTAATATGGTGCGAAAAAGTTCTAGTAGGAGGAACACCGGTGACAAAGAAAAGGAACTGGCGACCGCGGGGGGGGGGGGGGGGGGGGGGGGTAACATGTGCCATCCCATTATTCCACGGGCCCCCTCTCCAACAATCAAGCCAATGCCTTACCTCTGCCGACTGTGGGGGGACAACCCACCCCGGGAAACCCCGAGCCCCTCCAGACCCTCAACGCCAAGTTGGATATCCTCGTCGAGTTGATGAGGACCCAAGTGGCCAGGAAGGAGAGGTCTCGGCTTCCTCGTGTGAGTCCCCCCCGCGCGGAAGCCTCTCGACAAACGGCTGGAGGCCGCTTCACCCTCCAAGGTGGGCGGCTCATTCGCAATGGGCCAGGTCGGCCCTCGCAAGCCCCGCCTTCAGAGCAAGAAGCCTCCTCCAACCCGAGAGGGAAAAAGTCTGAGTTACTTTAGAAACCCTCGGAAGCTGATGCCACCGCCGAGGAGCGATGAGGCAACTGTCGGGGACATGCTCATAGTCAATCGACTCCATGACAGCCAGAGTTGTCCCTCCACCTGCGGGACTTCAAGCGGCGTTTCGCTGAATAGGAGCGCGCCCTACAAAAGAACTCTACCTAGGATGACGAGGAGCAATCCTGTTCTCCGACCAAATCTTGAAGGCCGAAATCTGCCCGAGAGTCTCACTGCCTACCTTCAAGTCCTATGACGGCCAGGGTGACCCGGCTGACCATTACGACAGCTTCGACACCCTCATGACCCTGTACAGAGAATCTAATGCTTTCAAGTGTCGAGCGTTCGTGACTACTTTGGTCCAAGGCGCTCAAGCCTAGTTCTGAGTGCTCGCCCCCGGCAGCACAACTTCAGACAGTTCGGGCGACTGTTCAAGGAGAGCTTCGCTAGCAGCGGCCCTCCAAGGTCAATTGCGGGGCTGTTGGTGCTAAAGCAGGCACAAGAGGAAAAGTTGCGGGCTTACATCAACTGATTTAAGGTGGAAGCTCTGCGCATCCCCCGCCTGGACGTCGCCTTGGCCATCACCGCATTGATCGGAGGCACCCGAGATGAAAACCTCTGGCGAGAGTTGGTACTCTATCCTACCTCCTCTCTCACCGATCTGGTGACCCTTGCTGTACGCCACGCAGAGTGTGAAGAAGTCCTCAATGATTGTCGAGACCCAGCAAGCTCGGGATGAGAGGGAGACAAGAAGCGGTACTCTGAGCAAGCCTTGGGCCAGGGGAAGAAGAGGAACCAAGACGGAGACCGCAAGGAGCCTCCCTGAAAGTTCGAGCGGTACAGTCCTTTGTCCACTCCTATCATCAAGATCTATCAAGAAATCAAGGACTTAGGTCTTCTTCACCGGCCTGAGTGTATGAAGGCTGATCCCCGATGCCGCAGTCGCCGAAGGCATTGCCAGTTCCACAACGACCACGGCCACCACACTGGGGATTGTCAGCACCTCAAGGATGAGATCGAGAGTCTCATCTGCCAAGGGCACCTTTCCCAATACGTGGCCGAGCGACAGGAGGATCGCGGGGTCCCCCCAGAAGAAATCGACAACCGCCCCCGTGGGGTCCACATCAACATCATTTCAGGACCCGCCTCTGCAGGGGACTACAACAGAGGAAGGAAGTGTCACGCTGGGTGAGCCTACCGGGCTTCCCAGCCCCCCAAAGCCCCGCCGACGAACAACCAGTAGGCCTTGGTGTTCTCCGACCAAGACCTGGAAGGGGTAGCTACCCCGCATGAGGACGCCCTTGTAATCTCGGCTACTATAAACCACTGTAACGTAGATAGGATATTAGTGGACAATGGTAGCACCCCTGATATTTTGGCGTACGAATGTTTCTTGAAAATGGGTGAAAACCCATCTAAGCTACGCCCGATTCAAACCCCTCTCTGTGGGTTCAATGGCAAGGCAACCTATCCCGAGGGAGCCCTGAGCCTGTCGGTTGCCCTCGATACCCCTCATAAGACCGTCACATTTATGGCGAACTTCGTGGTGATTAAGGGGATGTCGGCCTATAATGCCATCTTCGGCCGAGGTATCCTCGGCCAAACAAAGGCAGTGCTCTCCACCTACCACTAAAAAATGAAGTTTCCCACCATATACAGTATTGAGGAAGGCCGAGGTAACCAGGCAACAGCTAGAAGGTGCTATGTGATCTCGGTTGAAGCCGTAAAGCCAAAGGGAAAAAAGAAAGAGGTCAAGAGAGTCGAGGATAAACCGATAGCAGGCAAGCCAGGTGGGGAGCTGCTGTCAATCTTCCTCAAAGATGACCTGGATCTCGAAGTGAAAATTGGGGCAGATTTACCACCCGATGTACAAAAGCAATACAAAGACTTCCTTTCCGAGTACCTTCAAGTCTTCGCATGGTCTGATGAGGATCTCCCCGGAATACCCGAAGAGGTGGTAATGCATAAACTCAACCTCGACCCATCGGTGAGACGCGTCCAACAGCGGATAAGAAGGCATGCTCTAGAAAAATAGGCGGTCATTAAAGAGCATATCAACAAGGGGAAGAAAACTGGGCTATTTCATCCAGTCCTTTAGCTGACGTGGCTCGCCAATGCCGTCCTGGTACCAAAAGCTACGGGCAAGTGGCGGATGTGCATGGACTTCATAGACCTCAACAAAGCCGCTCCGAAGGACTACTACCCATTACCGAGCATCGATCAATTAGTTGATTCAACCTCTGGTAATGAACTTCTCAGCTTCCTAGACGCCTACTCCGGCTACCATCAGATCCGGATGGACCACAAAGACATTGAGAAGACCGCCTTCGTCCCTGACTTTGGCGTATACTGCTACACCTGAATGCCTTTCGGGTTGAAAAACGTCGGAGCAACGTATCAGAGGCTGATCAACCACATGTTCGAAGACCAGATTGGGCAGAACATCGAGGTCTATATTAACGATATGCTCGTCAAGACGCCCAAGGCCAAGGACCATTTCGAAGACTTGGCCGAGACCTTTCACACTCTCCAGAGATTTAACATGAAGCTCAACCCAGCCAAGTGTGCCGTTGGGGTTAGATCCAGGATGTTTCTGGGATTCTCGGTGACTCAGCGTGGGATCGAGGCCAACCCCGACACGGTCTAGGCCATCCTGGACATGCGGCCACCCGCTTGTGTCAAGGACGTCCAGCGCCTGATTGGATGAATTACTGCACTCAACCGTTTCCTATCCCGAGCTGCAGAATGATGCATGCACTTCTTTAAATTGCTAAGAGGGCCCAAGTTGTCATCTGCCACCTTCGCCTGGGATGATGAGTGCCAGAAGGCGTTCACCGAGCTAAAATGATTCCTGGCTTCACCTCCAATGCTATCGAAGTCGGTTCCTAGAGAGGCACTATACCTCTATCTCTCGATGACTCTCTCCAGTGTAAGCTCGGTCCTAGTTCGAGTCCATGGGGATGTACAGAAGTCGGCATATTACGTCAGCAAGGTGCTCCTCGAAGCTGAGAGAAGGTATCCCGCAACCGAGAAACTCATGCTAGCGTTGGTAACCTCGGCTAAGCGCCTCCGGCCCTATTTCCAAGGACATTCCATCTTGGTGCTGACTAGTGAGCCCCTGAAGAAGATTTTGGCTCACCCCGAAGCTTCAGGTTGCCTCATCAAGTGGGCCATACTGCTCGGGGCCTACGACATCTCTTACCACCCCCGCACGGCCATCAAGAGACAGGCCCTCGCGGACTTCATCGCGGAGAGCACTGTCCCGACCGAGGACACATCCCTGCCAATGTCTGGCCCCACCTGGGACCTATTCGTTGACGAGTCCTCCAACTCGGCCGGCTGCGGTGCTGGTATCCTCCTCAGATCCCCAGAAGGAGTAGAACTACAATATGCACTGAAATTCAACTTCCCATCGTGCAACAATGTCTCCGAGTATGAGGCTCTCATCTCGAGAGCCAGGATGGCGCGGCACCTAGGAGCCGAGCGAGTCAGAATTCATGCCGACTCCCAACTAGTCGCTAGTCAGATCAACGGGGACTACAAGGCTCGGGAGACGCAAATGATCAAGTACCTTCAACTAGTGAGGGGAATTGCCTAATTGTTCGAGAGCTTTTAGGTAATCCAAATAGCTCGAGAAGAAAATTTATGAGCGGATGCCCTCTCTCGCCTAGCCTCCTCCATCAGCCCAAAAGGCACCCAGTCGATCCTCCTTGAGGAATTAAGCAACCGAGCGTGGAAATCGAGCTCGTGACCGTTGTACAAATATTGCCTAGCGACTGGCGGACCCCATATATATCTTGGCTCCGAGACTCTCAAGAGCCTCCCAACCCTCAGGAAGCTCGAAGACTGAAGTATCAAGCTCGGCATTTCATCCTCCTAGACGAGACCATATACCGAAGGTCCTTTGCCGGTCCCCTCCTCAAGTGCCTCGATACTCCAGAAGCTCTCCGAGCGATTGAAGAAGTCCACGAAGGCATCAGTGGCGCGCACCAGGGTGGAAGGTCGATCGCAAGGATCTTGCTACGACAAGGCTACTGGTGGCCCACCCTCCAATGCGACTACTTGACCTACGTTCGGAAGTGTGATCGATGCCAATGATTCGATCATCTAGTCCACTAGCCAGCCTCGAAACTCGTGACCATAACCGAGCCTTATCCCTTCGCTCGATGGGGAATCGACATCCTAGGCCCGTTTCCCATGGCACAGGCTCAGAAGAAGTTCGTCATCATTGCCATCGACTATTTTTCCAAATGGATCAAGGCTGAAGCCACCGCCAAAATTACCGAAGTAGCCATCTGGAGTTTCATTTGGAGGTCGATCATTTGTCATTTTGGCATCCCCCAAGTGATCGTGAGCGATAACGGTCAACAATTTGACTCCACTTATTTTAAAAACAAGTGCACCGACCTACACATTCGCAATGACTTCACTTCGGTAGCCCACCCCCACGCTAACGGGCTGGTCAAAAATGCCAACAAAACTATCCTGAAAGGCATCAAGACTAGGCTCGGGAAAGCCAAGGATAATTGGCTCGAGGAACTGCCTAGCGAACTGTGGTCGTATCGAACTACTCCAAGAGCTGCTACCAGTGAAACTCCATTCCAACTTGTGTATGGCACAAAGGCCCTGATTCCCCTGGAGATCGACAGCCCGTCCCTCCACGTCATCAACTTCTCGCCCGAGCCGAATGAGCAGAAGTTGTTAGAAAGCTTGGACCTGGCAGATGAGGTATGCGAGGTCGCGAGCATCCGAGCTAGGAAATATCAGTGACACATGACTCGGTACTACAATGCCAGAGTCCGAGACACATAATTCCAACCGGGAGACTTCGTTCTGGGAAAAGCAGGAGCCTCTCGACCATTGGAGGCGGTGGAAAAGCTGGCACCTAACTGGGAAGGCCCCTACCGAGTGGTCGAGATGCTCGGAAAAGGAGCATACCAATTATCTACTATGGAAGGAACGTGATGCGGGACGGACACGCGACCTGGGACTCTAGCTCGCGGACGTCCCTGGCGAGGGATGCGTGGGACCGTGCGCGGTTGAGAAACCGGCAATGAGTCGGGTAGTCGGCTCTTACTCGTGCCCGGATCGGGTCACGGGAAGGGTCTCGCTCTCTTTCTCGCAGCGGCGATATAAAAATATACGAGTAAGGAACCTATCACTCGCAGCGGCATATACAAATGAATACGAGTAAAGCAAATGCCGAGTAAGAGGGAGACAAGTTTACCTTCACGCTCCGGGCATGGGGAAGACGATCCCGGCCAAGTACGGTAACTCCCGGTACAATGGTAAAAAGTTAATTACAGCAGTGAATTACATTGCCCACTCCACGCAGGGAGGTAAAGGGCTACAAGTGGGCCCGGGAGGACCGACCCTGGGTTGACGGGAAGCAAGCCGGAAGGGATCTCTGGGCGAACTCGGCCTGCTGGTCCGACTCGGTACTGCACCGACTCTATCCTGAGTTGCAGGACAGCAAGCAACGGCTTCCAAAGGGACGCCGTCCTCCTGAGATCTTCTGAAGGCACTGCTTGGCTGGGACGTTGGCAGGACGTCCCTGATCGACTCCTGGGAGCGGCGGTCGCTGAAATTGAGTTTTGGTATTTTTGCAAGAATTTTTCACAGACTGGTCTTTCTGGCTTGCACAGAGAACAGAATTGCGCGCCTCGGCGGCAAGAATTATTGTGCTCAGATCCGGAGGCGGATCGAGACGTGGTTGGTACCATTGGAAAGAGGACTCACAACTATACAACATATATTTTTGTCCCGTCGATCCAGAGAAGGGATTAGAAATTAGGATCTCTGCAAACTACAGGTTTTCCTATGGATCTGGTTACAGACTATCAGGACAGAAAGGGATTTGCCTGAAGACAATTTTTTACCGACGAGTAAAAAAATTTTTCGGGTGCTGGGAAAATTACTGCTGGAAGGGGCGGATGTTAGGAACACTTGTTAATTTTTATGTATTTTTAAAAAATTGATAAGGGAGTGGGAAAATTACAACAAGGGGACACTATCTCGTAGATCTGTAAACTAGCAGATTACTAAGGGGAAGAACAAAAATATGGGAAAAATACCAAACGAAGGCCAAATGGCACGAAATGTAAACTCGAAACTAGGGGAGACAGGGAGAACAAGCTCTCAAAGTTTGGGCTCGATCAGATAAAAATAGAAAAAGATAAAATCATGGGATTGAGATTCTATCATGATTTAGACAGAACTTCGACGATGGCGGTGACGGCGGGATGGCGGCATGAACGACAGCGGCGGCGGCGGAGCT
The DNA here is from genome assembly GCA_022559845.1 of Amorphophallus konjac. NCBI lineage: Eukaryota > Viridiplantae > Streptophyta > Magnoliopsida > Alismatales > Araceae > Amorphophallus > Amorphophallus konjac. Next base: position 294,616,620 of record CM040125.1, on the reverse strand, counting down.
GAGCGTCGCACTCAGGGAGGTGGTGGTGGAGAGACTTCACACCTCTGAAAGGAGAGCTCTCACAGCTCTAGAGGGGGGAGAGAGGGGCACCCTTGGGCCAATTGAGCACAAATGAATTTTTTCTCACATTAATGCTAAGTAATTCATAAATTACAGGGCTTATATAGAAAATGTAAAAAGACCTAAACTACCCTCAGATCTAAATTAGGGGAGGGGCAAATGGGGGAGATCATATTTAATTCTCCCATGTGTTTTGACTCAATTAAAATAAAAATACAAAACCTATTAAACAAATATAAATGGGGGTGGTATCTTGGACTTTAAGGGTTGGAATATTAGACTTTTTAATCCAATTGTCCCCTTGAATGGTCAAGCCATCTAGAAGCCCACCTTGGACCTTTGACTAGCCCCACATGGGACCTATGGCTTAGGTGGACCAATGGGGAAGGAGATGAGGGGCCCCCGCTGGACCTACGGGACTTTTACAGTAAAACTCAAACATCCTTGGGGAATGACAAATGGGCTTATAAAGCCTTACAATTGCAAACCTACTTCCCATGGATATAAATGCAAACTAAAAGGACACAAATATAAAAATAAAAGTTAATGCCCGGTGTAGATTCCCATTAATTCTCCCCATGTGGGAAGAACTTGACCCCGTCGAGTAAGGGGTGCGGCTGCTCAAGTAGCTCCTGCGGATCCATCACCGAACCTGGAAGCTCGGAGTACGCTCCACTCCAAGTAATCGACACCTGCTCATCCCGTATAGATTCGATATGCACTCGCTACTAGGGAATGAGGTTAGATGTGAACACTCCGGGGTGGGGTCACTCTCAAATGAGGGAGGCGGCTCAAAGACTCACTAGGAATCACCGCTGGGTCCCTATATGTGACTAGATCCGAGATAGAGAATGGTCGAGCCGATCCCACATGCCGACAAGTCTCGCACTCGAAAGGGACTGACAACACGAGCATACAAAAGGCCGACTCGACTCGATGCATGCAGACTCACTATGCACTCCTAATATGCTGGACACATGCATGTACATACACACAAGACCCTAGACAAACCTACTATTAGTCTGACCCGTACATGTATGACGGTGGACCAGGACACCGAATGTGTGCCATGCATGCATTTGACGTAATCGGAGGTTGACGTCATGGGGAACTCCTTGACATCCTACGATGCACCAATCATGGACATTGGGCTTGGATGTAGGAGGGTCAGGAGAACCGAATTCACCTTCTTCCTTACCCCGATGAACGGACTCTGTGCGGAGTATAGGTGGACTAGCCTGCGGGTAGGGGTGTGATAGGCGGCTTCCCTAATGAGGTGCAATGGATATGGTGGGTCACTAGGGAAGGGATCGAAGGGATCAAAGAAGGTATGACCCCTTGAATTGGGCTCCCATAAGTCATGGTCCCACATTTGGAAATCTTGAAGGTGTAGATGGTCACCATCATCCATGAAGGGAGATGGGACGGTGATCTTATATAGAAGGTATGGTTCCTCCTTCGGGCAAAAGGGTATGAAGGTTGGCTCGGCCGACAAGGGAAGGAATAAGAGAATCTCCATGGTGACACAACCCACGATGCATACGGAGGTAATGGACCCCAAAGCGGGATGGGTGCAGCTACGACTTGTGGGTCGGTCGAAGCCGGGAGCCAATAAGTGCGTAAATGTCAACTGCCGATCTAATCCTTTACGAAGGTCATCCAAGGTATCCACATAGTGACTAGACCGAAAAGTGGTGTGAAATGAGTTGATTGGCACAAGAGGTACGGTGGGGTCCATGGATAGGAAGCGTGGTGGGACTAAGCCATTCTTGAGCCAGCTAAGTAGTGGCTCGGCGATGAAAAGCGTTCCCGATAGAAACACGGGTGGCTCGGGCTGAGGTGGCTCCAAATGAAATGGCTCCGGGTGGGGATCAAAAATGGGTGGCAAAGGAGCACTAGGGGAAGGGCTCCCCGGCTGGGGTGGGGGAGGGCTGTCCACTAGGAGGGGAAGAGGCCCTTGGGACCCCGTAGGTGGGGCCGGGTTGGGACTACCGGCCATGACCTCCCTAGGCTCGAGTATGGCTACCTCCTGCCTCGGAGGTGGGCAAGGGGAGACCAGCGACTCAAAATAAGCACACCTCCTATCCACCCGATCTGAAATCATTTGCACAAGTTCGGCAACGATGTGGGTTGGAGTAGGGGTATCGCAGTGGACTCGCCCGTAATCAACCGGCCTAGGCTTGGGTCTAGGCTCTACTACGTGTGGGACTCGTTGCCTCCGACTATGACCCACATGGGTGGAGGTGATTGGGTGGGGTCGGTTGGAGGTGACCGGGCCGGGTAGGTAGACCTTCCTAAGTTCACCCTTCATCTCATGCCACGACTCAATGGGCCATTGTCTCTCAACTTCTCGCAAGCGTTCATTGTGGTCCCACTTTTCGGTGGCCTCGTGTAGAAGCCTCTCCTTGGCAAAATAGAATTTCCCGAATTCGGACATGGTATAACAATCAAAGTATGTATCCATGGTGGCCTCCCATTTGAGGTAGTCGCCCGGGTCAATGGAGCCATAAAAATCTGAGGCTTCGGGCCTACGGAAGTGGAGAGGATGGTTGCCAAGCCCATGGGTGGGCCAACGGTCATATCACCTGGGCGACCGGGAGTCCATTGGAAATGAGGAGCTATAAGATAGACATGAAGACACTTGGACAAGACACTAGACACGACTATGCAAGGTTGGAATGCACTAACTAATGCACACTAAGGACCCTGGACTTAAACCAAGATCCGGTACTTGGCGGAGTCTGGGGATCCGAAGATCCTGTCACGCGAGTGAATCACCTCCCCGATAGGCGTAACCTAATGGTCGAGCGACATCTTTTCATATACCGAATAATGGTATGCAAAAGTGACACCTAGACTTAGACACCTTGTTTTGTGTTTTTGTTAAGCAAAGACTAATGACTACCCTAGACTCGACTTGCTCTTATACTAAATTGATGTGGGACAGACAGCGGACTGGGACGCTAGCTCGCGGACGTCCCTGGCAAGGGATGCGTGGGACCATGCGCGGTTAAGAAACCGGCAATGAGTCGGGTAGTCGGCTCTTCCGTGCTCGGATCGAGTCACGGGACGGGTCTCGATCTCTTTCTCGCAGCGGCGATATAAAAATATACGAGCTAGGAACCTATCACTCGCAGCGGCATATACAAATGAATACGAGTAAAGCAAATGCCGAGTAAGAGGGAGACGAGTTTACCTCCACGCTCCGGGTGTGGGGAAGATGATCTCGGTCAAGTACGGTAACTCCCGGTACAATGGTAAAAAGTTAATTACAGCAGTGAATTGCATTGCCCACTCCACGCAGGGAGGTAAAGGGCTACAAGTGGGCCCGGGAGGACCGACCCCGGGTTGACGGGCGGCAAGCCGGAAGGGCTCTCGGGGCGAACTCGGCCTGCTTGTCCGACTCAGTACCGCGCTGACTCGGTATTGCGCCGACTCGGTGCTGCGCCGACTCGGTCCTGAGTTACAGGACAGCAAGCAACAGCTTTCAAAGGGACGTCATCCTCCTGAGATCTTCTGAAGGCGCCGCTTGGCAGGGACGTTGGCAAGACGTCCCTGATCGACTCCTGGGAGCGGCGGTCGCTGAAATTGAGTTTTGGTATTTTTGCAAGAATTTTCCACGGACTGCTCTTTCTGGCCTGCACAGGGAACAGAATTGCACGTCTCGGCGGCAAGAATTATTGTGCTCAGATCCGGAGGCGGATCGAGGCGTGGTTGGTACCGTTGGAAAGAGGACTCACAGCTATACAACATATATTTTTTTCCCGTCGATCAAGGGAAGGGATTAAAAATGAAAATCTCTGCAAACTACAGGTTTTCCTGTGGATCTGGTTACAGACTATTAGGACAGAAAGGGATTTGCCTGAATACGATTTTTGACTAGTGAGTAAAAGAATTTTTTGGGTGCTAGGAAAATTAATGCCGGAAGGGGTGGATGTTAGGAACACTTGTTAATTTTTATGGATTTTTTAAAAATTGATAAAGGAGTAGAAAAATTACGACAAGGGGACACTATCCCATAGATCTGCAAACTAGCAGATTACTAAGGGGAAGAACAAAAATATGGGAAAAATACCAAACGAAGGTCAAATGGCACGAAATTTAAACTGGAGACTAGGGGGGACAGGGAGAACAAGCTCTCAAAGTTTGGGCTCGATCAGATAACAAGAGAAAAAGATAAAATTATGGGATTGAGGTTCTATCTTGATTTAGACAGAACTCCGGCGATGGCGGTGGCGACGCGATGGCGGCACGAATGGTGCCGGCGGCGGCGGAGCTGAGCGTCGCACTCAGGGAGGTGGTGGTGGAGAGGCTTCACACCTCTGAAAGGAGAGCTCTCACAGCTCTAAAGTGGGGAGAGAGGGGCACCCTTGGGCCAATTGAGCACAAATGGATTTTTTTCTCACATTAATGCTAAGTAATTCATAAATTACAGGGCTTATATAGAAAATGTAAAAAGACCTAAACTATCCTCAGATCTAAATTAGGGGAGGGGCAAATGGGGGAGATCATATTAATTCTCCCATGTGTTTTGACTCAATTAAAATAAAAATACAAAACCTATTAAACAAATATAAATGGGGGTGACACCTTGGACTTTAAGGGTTGTAATATTAGACTTTTTAATCCAATTGTCCCCTTGAATGGTCAAGCCATCTAGAAGCCCACCTTGGATCTTTAACCAGCCTCACATGGGACCTATGGCTTAGGTGGACCAATGGGGAAGGAGATGAGGGGCCCTCGCTGGACCTACGGAACTTTTACACAAAAACCCAAACATCCTTGGGGAATGACAAATTGGCTTATAAAGCCTTACAATTGTAAACCTACTTCCCATGAATATAAATGCAAACGAAAAGGACACAAATATAAAAATAAAAGTTAGTGCCTGATGTAGATTCCCATCAGAACGCCTATCCCTCAGACTTGGAACGCGGCAACATTGCGAAAGTTCTATTTTTGAGCTTCTTTCATACATGTAAGAAACAAATTATGATAGCAACTCTCCTTTTAATTACATCAACATTTTCGTACATCAGATAGGCCGTAGCCAGTACAATTTGCCAAAAAAAAAAAATTGATGCAACACAAACTGATTACTCGGTGCGGATGAGGTTAGCAGCTCCAAGCCGAGCCACTAACTCCACTCAGTGTGGAAACTGGCTAGAATAACGGACGGCTAACTTTATCTGCTCGGGAAGTTCGGAAGACATGGTATCAGTAGGAAAGAAAAAGAGGAAGAGGGTATGCCCAGATGCCTGCTTCGTAGAAAACAAGAGAAGGCCTCCTCTGCCAACTCTTTGGGAAATGGAGCATAACGAAGCCATCAAGAATTGATGGCACGGGCAAGAAGAAACAAAAAGCAAGCACCCTCCAAGTGGTGCGAGCAAGGTTATGGAAAAAGAAAAACATGCACCATCCAAAGAGTGAGGGCAAGAAGAAGAACAGAAGAGAGAGAAGGATTAAACACTCCCTCGAAGGGAGTGGACGAGGGGGAGTGGGGATGAAAGAAAGGAGGAGCAATGACATTGAATGACTTCTCCTCTCTCAATCATCCCCCCCCCCCCCGGGTGGGGAGGCGGTCCAGAGGTCAGGAGGAGCACGTCGCCATGCGCCGTCCCTTCTTGTATGTCGTCTGCCCACTCGCCGTCCATTCTTCTATGCCGAAGTAGCATGAACGCCCCAGCAGTTGCCAAAGTCTTCATCTTCAGAGTCGCCCTCCATGCTTCGCCTGATGACGATCACCAAGAAGAGGACGTTCGCTTCACAAAAAAGGGAGGAAAAGACAACGACTGCAAGGGAAGCCTTAAGCGGTGTAGAGAGGAGGAGACGCCCTTCGGGACCTTTTATAGGCCGAAGGGGGAGATTTTTGCCTTAATTGATTCCCCCCTCGAAAAGACGCAAGATGCAGACGTCCTTCCCTAGGAGCAGTTACGTCACCTCCCACAGGGAACCCTCGCTGGAATACGCGAAACTGCAAGTCATTCAAAGCGTGGAAAGATGAAAGGGCACCAGTCCAGCACCAACAACTTGGCGGATCAACACGCAAGAATGATTTTTTGGCTGCAAATCATAAAAGATCTCCGATTTACTGGCTACTGCAGATACAATAATCATACTCGGTCAAAGGCGGTAAGAAGTAGTCAATTGGGCATTGAACACTATTGCCATTATATAGAAAGAAAAACATTACACAGCCAAGTCCAGGTATAAATTGCAAAAAAGTGGAAAGGAGCCAACAAGGCAAGTATGATCTTTCCTAATCTATGGAAATGGGGGGACTTTGAGAAGTCCATGGCCCCTCTTGAAGCTCGACAGGCGGAGGGCCGTTGGCACTCGGAGATTTGCCCCCGGTTCTCTCGGCGACGACCGGCCCGGGCACTGACCCCATTCGTATGGGAACTGCCTCGACCGCGTGCCCTCACGAGGCAGCCGAAGTTGGTGATCTCTCCTCCACTGAAGCAGAGGTATCTTCGCTCCCCCCTTCGTCGCTCGACGTCAAGGAAGGAGAATCCGAGTCTTCCTCATTTGAGTCGTAGCGTTGCCCGGGAACGAAGACGAGCTCATCAAGTACCTGCTGCCGGGCCTCAGCGATCGCCCGTTGGAAGCCTTGGGCGAAACCCTTCTGCAGCCCCCGCCGGTAGCCCGGCTCATAATAGGTGAAGGTGGCTTGCTTCAGAGCTTCAAGGTACTCTTCCGAGCTGTGATAGCACTCGACCGCCTCGGCCCCAGCTCTTGCTGCCTTCTCCTCAAGCTCGGCCACCTTCATTTCAGCCTCGGCCAACTTCGCTTAGGCCTCGGACCATGCCACTTCAGCCTCCCTCTTGGCCTGCTCGGCCTCCTAGAGCTGGCCCCCGAGCTCCTCTCACTCGGCCACCCATTGTCCCGAGCGTGCCACATGAACCTGACTCTCATCTTCCAGAAACTTGCTTTTAAGCTCGGCCGTGTACCGAGCTTGGGACAATTGCTCAGCCATTGACCGAGCTTCTTCTTGGCTCACTTGATCACGTTCCTGGAGTGAGGTCACCTCACGCCGAAGAACCTCAAGCTCGGAGGTTAACCGCCCAATTCTCTAGTCGGACTCAACGCGAACCTGGGACTGGGCCATCCCCTCACTCTCCAGATGCGCCATGAAGTCTGTTACCTCAACCCCTAGCTGAGCCATGAACAGCCCTCCCTCCATGACCCTCTCGAGAAGCATGGGAGGCGAGCAGCGCCGGAATTCCTCCCGCACTGACAGAGGTGCCAAAGCTCGGCACCTATTATACAAGGAGGCCTGAACGACGAACAACCCCTGCTGATGGGGAAGAGCCCTCTCTGGAAGAGTCAGGGCTCGGGCATCCTTTCCAGACGTCCCCAAGCTCGAGACGGTGATGCTCGGCTCGGCCTGGACCCTCGCCCCGACCCCCTCCTCACCGCGCGCCCCATCAACCTCGACCGAGACTTCAGAGCCAACCTCCTCCCCTTGTGCTCCTGCAGGCTCGGCGGAGGTCCTCTCACCTGCTGTGGGCACCTCTGACTCGTTCGATGGGAGGCTCGAGTGGTGGACATCCTCGGCTGGGGGCTCCTCGATCGGGCAAAAAGTCTTCGCCTTCTTCAACCGCTTCTTCTCGGCTGTCAAAGCTTTCATCGAGGACAGCAATAGTCGCTCCCCAAGGTCCTTGCTCTTAGACCCTCGTCGCTCTAGAGCATCCTCCCGGATAATTTGCTTGCCCTTATCTTGGACAGAAGAAGGACCCTCAGAAGCTCGAGGCATGCTAGGAGCAGTCGCCTCCTCCAGCTCAACGACCTCCTGCTTTGACGGTCACCCATCGTCCTCACCACGCCTCATTTCTGCCCATCAGGAAGCAAGTAATCAGCAAGGGCTCGACCGACTCGGACGAGAGAATACAAATGCTGAGCTTTCAAAACCCTTACCACTGGGAGGCAGGGCGAGGCGAGGAAACTCATCAATGTTGGCCATAATCATCATCTCAACGGTCGATCGACGATTCTCCTGAAGAATCCTAATCTCCCCCTCCAGCTCTAAGGAGATTGCCGGTTGCTTTCGAGGGAATATCAGCTGAAAGTTCGGCTTATCAGGGAAGCCCCAGCTAGTAGCACCCTTGCTAGACCCTTCCAAGAAAAATTGGGTCTTCCACCCCTTATGTCATGAATCCCGAGGAGAGAGGGTCACGTAGCTCCTCCCCCACCTCGCCTGAAGATAGAAGAAACCCTTTTCGGCATGGGTTTCCTCCTTCAGCTCCAAAAAAGCGTGAAAGAGGTCTAAAGAAGTGGCGTGGCCACACGAGCGATAGAGGAAGATAAAAGAGAAGATGAAAGTATATGAATTAGAAACCAACTGGATAGAAGCCAGTTGGTAGAATTACAACAACTGCACAATAAAGGGGTGGAGAGGAAGATGAAAGCCACACTTCCAAGCCAAAAGAAAGATACAAAAAAGGCCCGAACGAGTATCCAGGCTGGACTCGTGCGATTTGGCCAGAGAGAAGTAGTACCGCCATGGCAGCCTCTAGCGGATCTCAATCTCTTTCACCTCGGCCTCACCCAGCTCGCTGCGCAGATGTTGGCTGGACTTCGGCACTAAACTCCCCTTGCCTTGTTCGAACTCCCGAACCTCAACTTCGGGATCATGCTCCGCCATGGAGGAACGAGAAGAGCAAGAAGGAGAGGAGGAAATAGCGAAGTTCGAAGACTCAAGAGCACCGTGACCCTCTCGTGTTTTTACCGATTTGGATACTAGCAGCATAACTTGGTGTCCAAGTAAAGGTCACAAGAGTGAGCACATGGGATGGGGGGTCAACATCACTCGTAGACCCGACGCAGATGGCTAGATCGGCCTGGTCGGCAGGTTTCCAGCTCCCCCTCCCCTCCCATGGGTAAGAACTCCCCCTCCCTCCCCCTCTCTTGCCCGCCCTGCCCTCCCTCTCCAGAACCCACTGCCCTCTCCACTATACCCCCTCCCTTCCCCTCCATTGCCCGCCATGGCCTCCCTCTCCAGAACCCCCTACCCTCTCCACTATACCTCCTCCCTCTTCCGAACCCCCCTCCCCTACCCACCCTCCACTCCCCTCCTCTTCCGTCCCCTCTCGCCCCCCACCTACTCCCCACCCTCCCCTCCCCACCGGATCAGCCCCCCCTCCCTTTCCCGAACACACGTTCACACTGGTAATAAATTTAAACACACACCCACATAAATAGTAAATTTAAATAATAAATATAAACACATACTCACATAATAATAATAATAATAATAAACAATAAATTTATATCAAATTAAATAAATCAAAATCAAATAATATATTTTCAAAATATATATTTTATTTACCGTTTATTGCCAAAAAAATGTCGGAAAGAAAGAACGAAGTCCGTTGCCGTACCCGACGCTAATAACCCTGCATGAAAATTTCGTCATTGTGAGAGACATAGAGAGAGAGGGTAAATGAACGGGAGGGGGGCCGTGCCCCTCTCTGTGTTCGTGTGTGCGACAGTGAGAGAGAAAGAGAGGGCGATTGAGTGAGGGAGAGGGAGATAGAGGGGCTTGGCCCCTCCATCTCTATGAGTGCGTGTGTGTGTGTTATAGAGAGAGGGAGAGGGACGGGATCGGGAGACCGAGAGAGGGAGAGGAGAGGGAGAGGGGGAGGGAGATAGGGATAGGGAGAGGGAGGGGGTCAAGCACCCAAGGCCGGCCCCCTTTGCTCTACGTGTGCGTGCGTGTGTTGAGAGGGAGTGAGGGAGCGGGAGAGGGAGAGGGAGTGAGGGAGACCAAGAGAGGGAGAGGGAGAGGGAGTGATGGAGAGGGTCTGTGAGTGCATGTGTGTGATGGTGTTACAAAGAGAGGGAGAGGGACAAGATCGGGAGAGGGGGAGGGGGAGGGAGATAGGGAGAGGGAGGGGGAGGGGGTCGAGCACTCCTGACCGGCGCCCCCTCTTCCGTGTGTGTGCGTGCATGTGTTACAGAGAGGGAGTGAGGGAGCGGGAGAGGGAGAGGGAGAGGGAGTGAGGGAGACTATGAGAGGGAGAGGGAGAGTGTTACAGAGAGGGGGAGAGGGTGGGGGTTTACCGGGGCCGGTGAGGACGGCGATCGAGGATGACGAAGACGAGGATGGCCACGGCTCCGGCGGTGACTGCGAGGACGGCGAGGGCGGGGATGGCCACGGCGACTCCGGCGATCTCTCGTCGGCAGGGAGACAGTGGAAAGAGAGAGTGAGAGGGAGAGTGAGGGGTGGGGGAAAGGGTAGAGAGAGTGAGAGGGAGAAAGGGTTCGACTGTGGTGGGAAGACGAGAACTTCCGACGGAAGTTATTTCTGTCAAAAAATTTTGCGTAATTTCTGATGAAAATATTTCGTCCGAATATCTATCGCAAATTGCAATAGATATTTCGATAGATATTCAGCTGTCGGAAATACCGATGGCATTTGCGACGTAATTTTATCCGTCCTAATTTTTGATAGATATTCTGATGGAAATTAATCCGTCGAAAAATGTCATCGCTAAAACTGCATTTTCTTGTAGTGTACCCAAGGGTCGTGCTATCTCTAGGAGGCCATTATCGTGAGAACTACACGTCGGGTGACAATAGAACTCTTAGTTCTAGCGACTACGCGTTTCATCCCAACTGATTATGTTTCTAACTTCATTTATTTGTAATCACTTGTTGATTTTTTTATTTTTGACTGTATAAAAATAACAATCTAAGAGTTCTATAATTTATTATATAGCTGAAAAAATATTTAAAATAAAAATAATTTACATCCTACTAACAGGACACAATTCTAAAATTGCACCTGAGCAACAGGACACGTTTCAAGAATGCGGTCAGACAACATGACACATTTCTAACTAAAAAGCATATCCCTATATCAACGTGTTTCAAATACGATCCTTCAGTAAAAAAAACATTAAAGCGACGTTGTAAGCTGACACGCTTCAACATAAACATGCCCTTCTGCAATGACGCGTTTCAAACCCATTGATACGCACCTCCATAAATTCACACATTTTCAGTAGAAATGCGCCCAAATGCTCGACGCATTTCAAAGCATTTGTCGGCGGTTCGGAAACGTGCCTGTGCTGCATGGCCCATTTTCAGCACAAACGCGCTTGACTACTTGACAATTTTCAAAGAATTGTTGGTGGATCAAGAACGCATTCGTTCTACTCGAGGCGTTCAAAGTTAATTAGCGCCCAGTGGGAATGTGCTATTCTTAATTTGCATATAACTATCCGGACGCATTTTACATTATTCCTATTCTGCAAAAAATAATGTTATTCCCATTCAAATAGTGATTTCTATTTTCAAACTATTTTATAAAACATATATTTATGTTTATGTTTAAAATTTTGTTTTTATTTAAAGAATATAAAATATTTAAAAAAATTGGTTATGTTATTTCTAAAATTATATCTCTAAAATTTAGATTTTGAAAAGTATTTCTAATTGATCATAACTACTTCAAGAAAATAAAAAAGGGAGAAATCATTTATGCTTAAATTTTTGATTTCTGAAACAAAATTATAATTCTGAAAATCATTCTGTTTTAAATAAATTCTGCGTACAGAATATAAAATTCTTAATTCTATTTACATAAAATAGGTATTTATATTTTTAGAAAATACAATTCTGAAAATCATTTCAACTTTAAATAATTTCTGTTTACGGTAAATTAATTTCTGAAAGTTTGCTATAGTTTACACGAGAAAAAAATTTCTGATTTTTCAAAAAATTCATGAATTTGTTAGTGTTTAAACAAATTAGTTCTGTTTTCAGAAAATTAGAAATCCTTAATATTGTTCCTATTTAAATAAACTATTTTTGTTTTCAGAAAATTAAACTTTAAATTTATTTTTATTTATAAGGAAATATTTATTTCTATTTTCTGAAAAAAATCCTACAAATTGTTACTCTTGATTAGTTTACAAAAATTAATTAATCTTGATTGTTGAAAATAAAATTCCAAAAAATCCTACATGCTGAAAAAAAATTATTATTATTTAATTTTATTGCCTTTATTAGTTACTTTTTGATAACTAAAAATCAAAGTGATTATTTGATGATTTTATATAGGTGAGGAGGGTAAAATCTACCAGGCCCAATGCGGCCTGCTACCATAAGGCCTGCATCGGCCCAGGCCCCGCTGGGTGCAAAGTATACCGTCCGACAGTCAGCGGCCCACATCGATGGCCCAACAGAGGTGCGAAGGAGATTCGCCAACCCATAAGGAGCATCGACACAGGCATCTCGGGTGCCGGACGATTTTCTGACGTTCGAGCGTTACTCCCGAATGTTACTCCCGTCATTACCGGCCTCTACTTCAGTAGGGACGAGCTCGTGTATAGAGTGCCATGAGACTTACCCCGGGGCGGCACTGCCCGGATAAATGGGTGCATAATATGAAACTCTCAACGATCGCAGAGGCGTTACTCCACGACTCACATCTTTCCTTGCTAAGGGAAGGACCTCCACTGTCATGATAGCCTGTATAAATAGACCTCCGATCAGATGACATAGACGGTCACAGAGACACACGCGCACACAGAGAGAGGGAGAGAGATACATACATACGAGAAGACACACCACAAGAAAAGGTGGAGTTTCCTACAGATAAATTTCGTTAGAAAAACACTTTTCGACAGAATTTTCGACGTACTTTTGACGGAATACGTTCGTGGGGTATTCTTTGCCGGAACTTTCCGACAGATGAATTTTCCATCGGAAGTCCGTTGATAATTTCCGACAGACATATAGTTGATGGAAATTCCGTCGATAATTCTTGTCGGATTATGGAACTGAATATTTCCGACGGAAATTGCAGCCCTTCGGGGATGCCGTCCTAAATCATTCCAACGGATATTATTCCATCAATAACACCATTGAGAAATCCGTCGGAATAGTACTTTTATTGTCACGTCCCGACACGGAATATCAAGGCGCGACAAGTTGTAACCATTCATATCGATCAGAGCATGCATATAAGGTTCCAACCACAATGGGAGATAAAGAAAATGATACTTTTATTTCGTCGAAATAAAGCTTTACAACATCATTAAGCCTTAATAGGCAATAATACAACTTCCAATATGTAATTCTAGAAAGTGCAACAAATTTAAACCTAGGTACCTAAGATAAACTTGATCCCTCTTTTCACTCTTGTCCGTCACCATTTGTTTGGGGTTCATCGCCAGGACTACCTGAAACATTAACCGAAAACATAGGGTGAGTGAAACACTCAGTAGGGTTTATATCTCTATACCAGACAACTTTAAGTAATTAACCTTTTGGGTAAAGTTACTATGTTATGCCGAGAAATGTAACTAAAATATGGAACATGAATAAGAGAGAGAGTAAAGGGATGCAAGTAATTGAAATCACAAGTAGATAAGGTATCAAGAGTAAAATTCAAGTGGAGACGATCATGTAGGACGTATTGTCATGGGATTGGCCATTTCATGCAAGCATATACAAGTCAAGTATTTCATGAAATTCAAGTATTCAAGCAAGTCAAGTATTTCATGAATTATGGAATGTCATAAATGAATCTTGCACGCTTATTTCGGTGCAATGCAACATCAGGTCAATAATAGCTCCCATGGGCACAAGTACTTTCGGGCGCCCCCCCCAGGACCAGACTGGGCCCCATTAACGTCAGGCATTGTGGTTATGGATCATAGATCCCAAGTGAATTTAGACATCCACTTAGTATGTATGGCCAATGAATTTCAAGGTGAAGCTCATGAAATAAAGTACAGATCTAGCAAAATTTATCATTTAAGGAACAAGTAGTAGAAGAGCACAAGTAGTTTTAAAAGAAGTTTAAGAGTGATTTAAGGCATCATGTTTAACGATATTAAGTCTATAAAAGAAATGGATTGACGGCCACGGCACGATCGGCTCTCATAGAAAATCTTGTTAAATAGGTTTCGATCAAGTTTTTCACAGTCGGGTGCTTAGCTAGAAAACTGAAGAATCACGGCCAGGTAAGTGGTGGGACAATGAGAGGTTCTCCTCATATTCACGAGGGCCTAATTAAGTAACCATTTATTCACTTAAAGTATTTGCCCATGGACCTCTTTCCTTAGACACCGTTGTTCCTTGGAAATCTAGCTAGCTACGCGACTTGTCGAAAATACGGTAACACGGTAACACGGAAATCACTAGACTTATACTAAGCACATGCAGTTTTAACAGATAATATAAACTCCATTTATCATGCTGAAATGATAATATAATCATGGAGATCAAGGATATCATGAAGGTAACAAGAACTAGAAAGGAAATAAGCTCATGGAATAGAATTATTATCTTTCATATACGTAACTTAATCGTGTGTGGATTTAAATGACATGCAACATAATATGATTTAGAACTTAAGATGTAACAGATCTAAGATGCTGGACGATATATTGGTTCACTTAGAACCTGGAAACAACCCGGTCGTGGCGGAGATTGTGCATCCATGATGAATCTTCCGACGCTTAAAAAAAATCTCGATTACAAACTTATGTCTAGTTGTATTGACATCCCCATGGTCTATGTTACCCACATAGACTTTTGGGAACAGCGTACGGTGATTCACCCTTTTCTTTTTTTGAACCTCGAATAAGCCGGGCCTTCACTGAGAAAGCGGTCAGCAGAAGGCCGCCATATTCAGAAGACGGTCTTGAGTGGACCGCTATCATAAAGATAAATATACTTAGTTTTTTGTTTGAAAATATCGTATAAAGGTGTCCGCCATAGGGGACGCGTATAAAAGAAAGCATCCAAGGGCCCTGACGTGGCTAACATATATAGTTTATGTTTAGTTGAAAATATCACATGAAGGCGTCCACTCTAGGGGACGTGTCTAAAATAAGCCATCCATGTGCTTGACGTGTTCATAATAACATGCTATTTTTAAAAAATGAGTACAAGAAGGCGATCTGTCGGGAAACCTCTATCTCTGGTGGTGGTCACTAGCTCGACCGCTACTTGAAACCGAGCCCCGCCTTCTGGCGAACCCCGACACGCCTTGATTAAAACCACTAATTCGATCAGTATAGTTAATGAAAATTGGGGAAAATGGTACCAAAAGAAAGAGCCATTGAAGACGCACAAGATGACATGAATTATTAAAAGTTTAGCCTTAGAGAAACTTACCTTTGATCGAATCAAAGAGGAAGAAGAAAAATAGGATGAAACGCCGATGAACTTCCTTTCTCCTCAAATTTCACCCCCAAATCACCACCAATTCCTTCCCCAATGTAGCAAAGGCCTAGAGGGTGATTATAGGGGCCTATTTATAGGAAAAAATCGGCCCAAAAAGTCAAGATTCCTTTCCCCAAAAATCAAAAATTCTTCACCTCCGAATTTATTGATCATGGAACAAAATTTAAACTTTTCCACTTACCTAGCTTTAATAGGGTGGAAAAATGTGGGCAAAAGGCCAAAACTAAGGTGAGCTATGATATAAGGTTCGAATTTTATGACAATCTTCTATAATTTGGACTAATTTAATCATATAAAATGGTATTTAACGTGTGCTATGAATTTTAACCTTATTTAGCCTATTAAGCCATAATCCAGCCCATTAAGGGTTATCTAATGGCCCAATTGTCAATCGTAATCAATTCTAAGGAATTTAATTAGGTCTCCAATAATTTTTCTAAAATTTAAAATATTTAATTTCAATTTATTTCAAGAAAAATGTAATTATCTAGTTTATTTTATATAATAACAATATAGTTTCATCATTTCATAAATATTATAATTATTTAACTAAATTTGCATATTTATTTAACTAGTTATTTGTTGGGTTACTACACCCTCCCCCACTTAAAAGAATTTGGTACTCCAAATTCACATCATGTAATTATAATTTAAAAATTCAAGGAGAGGGGTCAAAATTCTAACTTGATATTAAATCTGGATACTTCTTCTTGATTGACTCCTCTAATTCTCAGGTAGCTTCCTCGAATCCATGCTTACTCCATTAGACTTTTACCATCGGTATAACCCTATTTCTCAACTGTGTAACTTCCGATCAAATATCTTGATCGATCTTTTTTCATAAGGCAAACTCTTCTGTAGCTTCAAGTCATCAAATTGAATCACATGCGAAGGATCATACACATATTTCCTTAACATGGATATATGAAATACATCATGGACACCAATCAATTGTGGAGGCAAAGCCAGCTTGTATGTCACTTCCCCGATTCTTTCCAGAACCTCAAAAGGGCCAATAAACGTTGGACTCAATTTTCCTTTGATGCCAAACATTCTGATTCCACGTGTAGGTGAGATTTTTAGAAAAACATGCGCCCCCACTTGGAATTCAAGGTCTCTTCTTCTATTGTCGGCATAACTCTTTTGCCGTGATTGAGCAATTTTCAGCCTTTCTCTGATCAACTGGATATTGTGAGTTGTATCTTGAATAATATCGGGACCCAATAATCCTTTTTCTCTAACCTCACTCCAGCATAGAGGTGATCTACAACTTCTGTCATATAGTGCTTCAAAAAGTGCGATTTGTATGCTGGACTGATATTTATTGTTATATGCAAATTCAGTCAAAGGCAAGTACTCATGCCAACTTCCACCAAAATCTATCATACAAGCTCTTAACATATCTTCGATAATCTGATTCGTGCTCTCAGTTTGTCCATCTGTTTGAGGGTGAAAAGTCATGCTAAAGTTCAGCCTAGTACCCAAAGATGATTACAAACCCTTTCAGAAATGAGAGGTGAATCTCGGATGTCTATCCAAAACAATAGAAGTTAGAATACCATGCAGCCTCACAACCTCCTTGATAGATAATGCAGCTAGAACATCCACGGTCCATCTACTTTTGATGGGCAAGAAGTGAGCAGACTTAGTTAATCGGTCCACAATCACCTATATAGCATCAAATCCACTTCGGGTCTTCGGTAATCCAATAATGAAATCTATGCCAATGCTATCCTATTTCCACTCTGGTATTTCGAGAGGTTTCAACTTCCCAGCCAGTTTGAGATGTTCGACTTTAACTTGTTGGCAGACCAAACATCGACTCACGAACTTGGCTATCTCTCTTTTCATGTTAGGCCACCAGAAGGTTCTTTTTAGATCTTGGTATATTTTTATGGCACTAAGAAGAATGGTGTATCTCGATCGATGTGCTTCCTCCAAAATTTTGTCATTGATGGCAGAACAATCAGGCACACAGGTTCTTCCTCGGAGAAGCAGCCTTCCATCATCCGCCAAACGAAAAGTTGGTCGTTGATCTAATTTCTCTTTAATTTCAACAACCACAGATCATTATCTTGCAGCTCTTTAATTTCTGAGAGTAACTTGGGTTGGAGCCTAATATTTACAATCAAGACTCCGTCTCCCTTCTCCTCCACATTGAGGTCTAAGTTCGTCATTTGCTCTAACAAATGACATTTTTTAATCATTAGGCTTGATAATAATGCCAACGGCTTTCGGCTAAGAGCATCTACTACGTCTTTACCTTTTACAAGATGATACTATATAGAGAAATCGAAATCCTTCAAATATTCCAGCCACCTTCTTTGTCTCATATTGAGTTCTTTTTGAGAGAATAGGTACTTGAGACTCTTGTGGTCGGAATACACAATAAAGGCCTCACCATAGAGATAATGTGGCCAAATCTTCAAGGCAAAGACTATAGCCGCCAACTCTAAGTCATGCACGAGATAATTCTCCTCGTGCCTTGTCAATTGCCTTGAGTAATAAGTGATTACCTTGGCATGTTGCATCAATACACAACCCAAGCCGATTCTGGATGTATCAATATAAACTTCAAATCCTCGTCCTTCAGTAGGCAATGTTAGTATAGGGGCAGTAGTCAGACAATCTTTCAAAGTCGGGAAGCTCTTCTCACATCCCTCGGACCATATATAAGGAATCTCCTTTCTCGTCAATCTTGTTAAAGATACAGCGATCTTGGAGAAATCCTTAATAAATCTTCTATAATATCCTACCAATCCCAAGAAGCTTCGTATTTCGATCACGCTAGTAGGTCTCTCCTAGTTCTTTACAGCTTCGACCTTTGAAGGATCGACCACAATACCTTTCTAGGAAATTATATGACCTAGAAAAGAAACTTCTTCTAGCCAGAAATCACACTTGCTAAGCTTATCATATAGTTTGTGATCTCTTAATAACCGCAAGGCTTTCTTGAGATGTTCTTCATACTCCATCTTGGACTTGGATTAGATCAAAATGTCGTCAATAAAGACCGCCACAAATTGATCAAGGTATGGCCTGAATACACTGTTCATCAACTGTATAAATACAACAGACACATTGGTTAGGCCAAAAGGCATAAGCGTGAACTCATAGTGTCCATACCTGCTCCTGAATGCCATTTTGTGAATATCCCCTTCCTTGATCTTCAATTGATGATAATCAGATCTGAGATCAATTTTTGAAAAATATCAAACTCCAGAAATCTGGTCAAATAATTCATCAATCCTCAACAATGAATATTTGTTCTTGATTGTCTGTTGGTTCAATTGCCGATAGTCAACACACAATCTCATTGACCCATCCTTCTTTTTGACAAATAGGACAGGGGCTCCCCAAGGTGAAGTACTTGGTCGAATAAATCCTTTCTCCAATAACTCCATCAGTTGTTCTTTCAACTCCTTCATTTCAACAGGGGACATCTGATACGGAGGCTGAGAAACAGGTGCAGCTCCTCGGATCAAATTAATAGAGAAGACCACATCTCTCTTCAGAGGAATACCGGGCAACTCGTCCGTAAATATATCAGAATAATCTCGAACGATAGGAATATCTTCCAGACTGGGTTCCTTATACTCGGCCATAGTAATATAAACTAAGAAAGCTGCACAACCCTTCTTCAATAATTTATCGGCTTTAAGAGCCGAAATAAGGGATAGGTGTCTAGAAGGCCTGACACCAGAAAATAAGAGATTGGGGTACTCACTAAAGGTCACCGTACCCAACTTGCAGTTAACACTAGCACTGTGTGTAAATAACCAATCAGCTCCCAAAATAATATCATATCCTTCGATCGCCATGCATACTAAGTCAGCAGGTAGGTTGCAACCGCTGACTAGAACTTCACTAGCAGTGTTGAAATATTTAATCTCCGATCCCGCTTCAATAGGAGTAGTAATAACAAGTTTGGATTCTAACGGAACAGGCCTCATAAGTAAAATATCAGCAAAGCTCTTTGATATGAATGAATTCGTAGCTCCAGTGTCAAATAAAACAGAGGCGGGCTTTGAGCAAATAGAAATAGTACCTTCTATAATGCCTCCTTCTTCGGTAGGTTCCGCATTCATAAGGGCTTGAAGTCTTCCTTGCTTTTTGATAGCTACCGGAAGTTTTTTCGGCGGAGCTTGCTCATTGAGTAGTGGACAACTCAAGATTATATGGTCCCGACTCCCACAGCGAAGAAAAGCACCAAGTCTTCTCCAGCACTCTTCCGCCTTATGTCCGGGCTTTTCACAATGCTTGCAGAGTTCCTTTGATGGGGTAACAACCGGGACAATTTGTTTGTCGTACGATCTTGGCTTCTTGTCATTATGGAAGTTACGCCTATCGAAATTGGGCCTCTTCTTCTCAAAGGAGGGCTTGAAGTTACCGGAGCCAGTAACTTGCTCTTTCTTGGCATTTCTTCCCCAGATGCGATCAGACATCTCCGTTGCATCTTCCAGGAGTTGGGCACTTCTCAACGCATCGGCATATACTTGGATATCCATCGGAGCGAGTTGTGTAATATACTGAGGCTTTAAGTCATTTAAAAATCTCCCCGCCTTCATCTTTTCGGTACCCACAAAGCTGTGGTGCGTACTAGTATAATGTCACGAATTGGGCTTCATATTGCTCTATCGTTAAACTCCTTTGTTTTAAGGAAGCGAATTTGGCAGCTTTCCTTTCTTGCACCCTATCGGAGAAGTACTTATTATTCAAATGTTCCACAAACTCTTCCTACAATACCTGATCGTGTGGTAGAGTTGCTTCGATAGACTCCCACCAAGTACGGGCATCCCTTTCTAGCTGAAAGGTAGTGAGTAGGACTTTCTCCTCATCAGCACATTGCATGACTCGAAAAATCATCTCAATTTCCTTCACCCAGTGTTCTACCTCATCTGGGTCCGTGGACCCCGCGAACTTGGGAGGGTTCATACTTTTAAAATTCCTATGTAAGTCTCCTGCTCCTCGGTTAACTCCTCCTTGAGCACCTACTGCAGAGCTTGGGTTAGTCCTTGCACCATCCATTGCATCTCGCGTCATTGAGCTCTTTCGGCAGCCATTGACGAGAACTAAGCCTGCAACCACAACTACAAACCTTATGCGTTTTGTTTATTTTCTTGATTAATCATTCTTTAAGGTTAAAGATTCTATCTAAAATTCTAGATCAACATCTAGAACCTATATCGAGGGAAACCTAGGGTTTATGAAACCAAGGCTCCGATACCACAAAGACTGTCACGTCCCGACGTGAAATATCGAGGCGCGACGAGCCGTAATCGTTTATGTCGATCAGAGCATGCATATAAGGTTCCAACATCAATGGGAGATAGACAAAAGGATACTTTTATTTTGTCGAAATAAAGTTTTACAACATCATTAAGCCTTAATAGGCAATAATACAACTTGCAATATGTAATTCTAGCAAGTGCAACAAATTTAAACCTAGGTACCTAAGATAAACTTGGTCCCTATTTTCACTCTTGTCGTCCCCATTTGTTTGGGGTTCATCATCAGAACTACTTGAAACATTAACCAAAAACGTAGGGTGAGCGAAACGCTCAGTAGGGTTTATATCTCTATACCAGATAACTTTAAGTAATTAAATTTTTGGGTAAAGTTACTGTGCTATGTCGAGAAACGTAACTAAAATATGGAACATGAATAAGAGAGAGAATAAAGAGATGCAAGTAATTGGAATCACAAGTAGACAATGTATCAAGAGTAAAATTCAAGTGGAGACGATCATGTAGTAAGTATTGTCATGGGATTGGCCATTTCACGCAAGTATGTACAAGTCAAATATTTCATGTAATTCAAGTACTTTCAAGTATTCACGCAAGTCAAGTATTTCACGAATTGTGGAATGCCATAAATGAATCTTGCACGCATGTTTCAGTGCAATACAACACCAGGTCAATAATAGCTCCCATGGGCACAAGTACTTTCGGGTGCTGTGGACACACTTTTTATTTAAAATCGTTGTTTATTTGTTCATTGGGTTTATTAAGTGCGTGGGCGTGCCAGTCACAAAGTGACGATCTATTGTGCGCTCGATCTGACTAATCAGACGATTGTGTGGTTCGTGTCGGGACCAAAACCCACCACGCCATAAAGGTCACAGCGTCATTTACATCCCCTCAGAGAGGGGAACACCCTTGATTAATCGCTGGGAATCAGGGCCTCATGGCCGGGAAACTATATCCAGAGAAACAAGCCGATAGCGGTCTCGAATCAGTCGGAAAGCCCTATGTCTAGGGAAGCAAGCATTCGAAATATGTCGGTCACTCAAGGGACCATTTTGATATTCAGACGATCGTCCGGCTTCAGAAAATCATGATCGTCATGGGGAAAACCGGAGCATATGTATTCTGGGGTACGACAAATTTATTGTTCAAAGGGACGGGAAACGTTCAGTTAAATCCCGGTTAGAGAGGTCAGAAACCGATAAGTTTGTCGGTCCGGTGCAAGATCAAGCTACGAGCATACTGCGGTGGGCCCCCCGCGGTCGAAGTCGGGTTCGCGTGGGCATCGTCAATATTTCCGGTGCCAAGGGCAGCGGGAAAGTGTCCCGGGACTAGATTCCAAAACAAAGATGTGTATAGAGATAGCTGGCTATAGGCCTAGGCTGTGGGTCAGGCGATGACCATGGTTAGGGCAAACCCGAGGTCCAAACGTGACTCACGAAGGTCTTATTGAGATTCCCACCCATAGGGTTCCGGGAAGACGAGAGCCGTCTCATCCCATTCACCTTTTTTTGGTCATTCATGGACCACTTTATGTTCGAACAAAGATCCGTATTGAAGGCACGACGTAAACGGAAATAAACCCGTACAAATGTCTGCCGTGAGTACGGAAAGTTTAATGCAAGTGCGGGATTAGATCCCGGTATATATGTCGGTCACTAACGGACCATTCGTCGTTCGGATGAGAGTCCGCATTTGAAGCGTCGAAGACAACAACAAAACCACACGGATGTCTGCCGTAGGTACGGCAAGTTTAATGTGGGTGCGGGATTAGATCTCGGTATATATGTCGATCACTAATAGACCATTCATTGTTCGGACGAGAGCCCGCATTTGAAGCATCGAAGACGACGATAAAGCCATACGAATATCTGCCGTAGGTACGGCAAGTTTCATGTGGGTGAGGATTGGATCCCAACATATATGTCGGTCACTAACGGACCATTCATTATTCGGACGAAAGTCCGTATTAGTAGCGTCGAGGACGACGATAAAACCGCACGGATGTCTGCCGTAGGTGCGGCAAGTTTAATGTGGGTACGGGATCGGATCCCGATGAAGATGGGTCGAGCTAACGAACTATCGGCCCGGGATAAGTCCGGATCATGGTCACGTACGGGCGAGGGCTCCCGAGCTCCAAGTCCGATCTAGTGGGGCATCATTACTTTTCTCTTCATACGCAGTCCGAGGGAAGCGGATTGTTAAGTGTGAAGCCCGAACTCGCCAACGTGCGCCCTCGCACGCGGATCGACCTGCGCAGTCAGGTCGAAGGGGTCAAGGGGGCAGCGCCCCTTGCGGGGGTTTCCGGGGGCGGAGCCCCCGGAACAAAATTTTGATTATAAGAGTGATTCATTATGTTGTTTATTCTTGTCACGCCCCGAGAGCGGAAGATACCCGGAGACGCGTGACAAGTTTATATCAATCATGTCAATCAGAGTATTAGTGCATTCGACACCAAAATCAGAGATGCACAAAAGTAAAGAAAATCCAATCCTTTATTCCTTCATAAGAATATGTCTATTACAAAACTTTGAAGTACTAACTAAAATAAAGGAAAAATACAAGGTTGACTCAAGAAAATATGAAAAAGACTAGATAACACGGGAGAAGCTCTATCTCTTTCACTCTTGATTTTCCCCATCCGTTTGAGTTCCCTCATCGTCGGACTTACCTGAAAAGTATGGAAACACCAAGTGAGCGAACGCTCAGTAGGAAATTATATCTCAAGAACTAGCAATGGGTTTAAGTAATTACATCTTTCATGAATGCACTATAGCTATGCATGCTCGCATAAAACGACAAGATAGAGAGAGTGTATAACAATAAGATAGCGATGAGAACTAGTCATGAACTTTCAAGAACTTATATCAAAAGATATCAAGATATTCAAGCAAGTGTATTCATCGTGTCATGTTGGAATTTGGCTATCACGTTCAAGCACGCAAGTATGCAATTACCCTTTTTCGGGCCACGCAAGTCATGTAATATCAAGTCAAGTACAAGATTTGTGGAATGTTCAATCAAGCTAGTCATGCACTTCGGTATAATGCCAATACCGTGATCAATCAACTCCCATGGGCACAAGTACTTTCGGGTTCTCCTCCCAGGACCAGATCGGGCCCTATATGCGCAGGCATTAATCATGTATTTTAACATCCACTTTTGTATATAGCCAATATGGAATTTCAAGGATAAAGCTTGTAGACACGTAGGATAGACTTTGATAGAATAGAGTCCAAAATATGACACTTGACATAGAATGGCGATAATAACAGTACAATCACGATTATCGATAAAACTAGGTGGAATTGGTTCCCTAACTTGGGTACCATGACAAGTAAATGCCCACAAGTAGATGGTCACTCCTTTAATATAGAATTGAGGTCCACAAGAACAGCATAACAAAGTTGTTATAGAATTGGGGTCTACAATAACATCACATTGATGGCATGCTTTCCCCGTTCATTAAGAAAATTCTCATATCATACTCATAGCATAATATGAGGGCCGGTATACCATGTTTCTATAGAGTGACATGGCAAAAATAGGGTGATAGGTTTTTATGGTACAACCCGCTCAGTCGGCCTTGAGGGAATCCAAGGCTCGAGGAGTCTTATGGAGGTCTCTATGACTAACTCGCTAGTTCAAAGGAACGGAATGTCCAATGGAGAGCTTGTATGTCACTGAGAGTTAAGGGGGTAACGTTAAAATATCATGAAACGTGGGACTATATTCACGGAGTGGAAATATAGTGCCAATATATATATACATAAGTATGAAACCGTGTTAACCGAGGGAAAAATAATAATATAGGAAAATAGCGACTTGACCAAAGTCATTAATCACGTAATTAACGCCTTACATAAGGGCGTTTCTTGAGCTTTTGACGACTCGTGAAGCAGTCGTCCAAACTATGTTTCAATTTTTACAGAATTCCAATATTTCAGAATTTTAACCAAAATGCGCCCTGGACAGGGGCGTTACCTCTCAATTAGCGCCCTGGTCTGGGGCGTCAATTCAGTAGGAGACGACCTAGACAAGGTCGTGAATTCAAGAATTTACAAATTTTCAGATAATAAAATTTCAGGAAAAAGGGTACATGATCATGACAGGAAAAATAGCAGGATTTCACAGGTATACTCATGCAATGTATTAGATTCATGGTTACATAGATATTAAATTTTAAACGTGGGTATTTATTAATTACATGTAATTGATGACTTCTGGGCAGGGCGCCAAAACAATAATTAGCGCCCTAGTGTGGGTCGCTTCTTTAAATTAGCGCCCTTGCCAAGGGCGTTTCTTTTTGAAATTACATAGAAAACATCTGAAACCACAATAAAACTATATGCATACACGACCGATGATATTATTAAGATCTTAAGCTAGTTTGGGCTACGATCTTGAGAAAACCTACCTTATGAAGGTGATCTGGGAGAGGAAACGTGAAGGTTTTGGTAAGAAATCGATGCTCTGTTCTAAACCGGCCTCCAGAAGATGATGTTTGATGAAGAACCCCTCGTTCTTCAGCACGTCAGGAAACGCAAGGCAGGCAACCTATAGCAAAAGAAGATGAAGAATAATTAACACTCTTCATGAAATCGAAAAGCAGAGATTCAAGAAGAACCTGCTGTTCTTCACATACCTCAGAAGAACCGATCGCCAAAATAGCGAACAGATCGAATAGGTGGGTATTTATAGGATTTTTAGAATCCTAATAGGGTTAGAGTTATATTGGAAGTAATACTTCCCTAATAGAGTTCTTACCCTATTTAATCTTCCTCGTAGTTATCCAGAAACTTGCTCTGGATAGTCTCCTGGGTCGAACGAAACTCAAACTGAATTAACGTCCTAAGTGAGGGCGTTAATTTAAATTGACGCCTTATCAACCGTCGTTTCTTGTATAAAACGCGCCCAGGTGGAGGGCGTTACATTTATTTCCCTTTTTAGCCGTTTGATAATTGACGCCTTGTTGTTTGGGCGTCCCTTTTTAATTAGCGCCTTATCTAGAGGCGTTTCTTAATGAAGTAGCGCCTTGACCAAAGGCGTTATTTCCATTCTGTCTTATTCTTATGCGTTTAGGCTTTCATCATCTATTTACTTATCTCTTATTTTAATTTGATCCATTTTCAAAATCTTTATTTTTCCAGGGTTGCTACAATTCTCATGAGGGTGATTCATGCTCTTTCGTTCTTATTTATTAGTTTAGTTCCCTTCTTTTGTTTTAGTCATTAGTTTCAAACCTTTTCTTCTATTTAGCTAATTTATGTTTTCTTTTATGGGGCACGCCGGTTAAGAGGGATAGAAGAGGCACGCCGGTTAAGAGTGCTAGGGGGGGCACCGGTTTAATGGGTGCAAGAGAGGGGCGCGCCGGATTAAGGGTGTAATAGGGAGTGAGGCGCGCGCCGGTTTAATGGGTTGCACAAGAGAGGGGCACGCCGGATAAGTCCAAGAAGAGGGGCGCGCCGGTTTTGCAGGATGAATGGGGCGCGCCGGAATAGGCTTAAGAAGAGGGGCGCGCCGGATTAGGGGCACTATTCATTCCAATACTTAGAAAGTGGTTTTGAGTGTAGAGTTAAACCGGCGCGGGGGGGGGGGACCGCGCCGGATAAGCCCACGCCGGATTAAGAGCACGCCGAGATAGCTTCTATGAGGTTTTCTTTCATTCTTGTTGGCTCTTTTTCTTCTTTCTTTCAACCGTGAGCTACTTTGATGACTGATTTATTCATCTTATTGATGGATTAAGCTTGTGGAAAGAAAGTTTAAGTATTTTAATTATTTGTTAGGGTGAATTAGCATGAGGATTCAAGTGTTTCGTTCAGAGGGGTTTGTGCATGAACTGGGAGGTTCAGTTGTGATCAGGGGCTTCAAGCATGTGCAGCTCTGGCCCTCGGAGAGTAGTTTGTTTATTCGCTCTGGTATGCATTTGGTTCTTATCGTTCTTGGCCCTGGCAAAAATCGGGCAGCACTTCCCCCGGACTGAAGCTTGCCAGAGACAAATAGAGGAACACCAAACGGATTGCTCCGGGGTGAACCTCAAAATGCAGACCTCACGGCGGTCCGATAACCCAAATGTGAGTGTGGAAAAGCTTGGGGACTAGCCTTCGAGAGCTCCCACGACTCACGGGTGATGATTCCTCAAAGCGGGACAAATGTGTGCCACGAAAGGCTATGAATGTTCATCCATCATGTGGATTCCTTTGAAGGTCATGCCACGGAAAGGCAGGCTTCAAAGACCCCGGATGAATAGAAGGTGAAATAGGGAAAGAAAAAGCTAGACAAAGGATCGCGTTTGCCAAAAGGGCCTTCTGTTTATTCATCGACCAAAGGGGGAAAACGGCTCAAACCCAAGAGATTTCATCTCAAAAGAAGAGAAATACATTGCAGAGGGAGAAAAGGGAAAGAGATACATGGACGGGGGGAACAGAGCACAAGCTCTTCCCCCCCAGCTCCCCTCTCGCTCTCACCCTCACTCTTTCACTCTTTCCTTCACCTCTCTGGCGTGGATGGATGGAGTTTTTTTTCTCTTCGGGTGACCTTCTCTTCTTTCTTCAGTCACCCTCTGAGGGTTCGAGCTTCTTCTCTCTTCTTTTCTTCACTGCCCACAGCCGAGAGCCTTCTCTTCTCTTTTTCGATGGCCAGCCCCCGGGAGAGGAGTCTCCAGGCAAAGCATATATATTGGGTGCATTCACCTTCTCAAACGGAAGAAAACTCCCGCCACTGCGTTCGTCTGCCAGACGAACAGGGTTGGCTTCTATGCTGGCATCCGGTAATTGGTGTCGTACCTTGTCGTTCGTCCGAGGATGGGATGTCCACGGATTTGTCGGGAGGATCTACTGCTGCTCCCATCATTGCCGCTTTACTGTCGAACGGGGGTGAAGGCATGGCTTCAAAACATTGGATGCTCTCTGCGCACCGCATTTAAACAAAACAGAGCATCGGAGTTTTGATGGGATGGCATGAGGTTAAAACGGCGCGGTGGAACAGTGACTGCGCCGATTTAAACCCAAGCGCAATTGGCGCACCGTTTTAGCATTTGAAGGCAAAGCTTTTGAATATGGGGGCACGATGGGTCCTGTAGCGCACCGGATTAAGTTGCAAAAATGGGGGTTCTTTGAGCGCGCCAGAATAGCCTTACAAATGGAGCGCGCCGGTTTGGCCAAGCAATTGGGCACGAAGAGTTCTTCGAAAGTGGCCCGCCGGATTAAGACATCAACATGGGCGAGCCGTATTAGAGCATCAAAGGGGGGCGCGCCGTTTTAATGCAACGCAAGGGGCCGCGCCATTTTAAGGTGAATGTCACGCCGATTGGGGCTTCTTCTCAGAGTTGCAGCCATTCACACGAATGTTGTCATTCCCGTAATGTTGTAATTGTAATGCATTACCTTCGCAACGTTCCATTCGTAGCCTCTGGGGCTCGGTCCCAGACTTTGCTCGACTTTCGGTGCATACCGAGGCTGTGCCGGAGTTCCCGACTCTTCTTTGATTCATCTCTCAGCATGGCCGATTGGAGAGTTGTAGCCGTATCTTCCGCCTGGGGGGCTTCCTTAACGGGTAGCGGACCACTAAGCGAGTTCTCGTCCTGATCGGGCGAGGCATGAGGTTTGTTCGGCATTTCCATATTCGGCTTGCTCTCGAGTGTCAAGACGTGCATGCCGTATGATCCTCATCGACATTTTTTGACGTCCACATGTGCTCCCCCTAGGACCAGACTGAGCTCCATTAATGCCAGGCATTGTGGTTATGGATCATAGATCCCAAGTATATTTAGACATCCACATAGTATGTATGGCCAATGAATTTCAAGGTGAAGCTCATGAAATAAAGTACAGATCTAGCAAAATTTATCATTTAAGGAACAAGTAGTAGAAGAGCACAAGTAGTTCTAAAAGAAGTTTAAGAATGATTTACGGCATCATGTTTAACGATATTAAGTCGATAAAAGAAATGGATTGACGGCCACGACATGATCGTCTCTCACGGAAAACCTTGTTAAATAGGTTTCGATCAAGTTTTTAACAGTCGGGTGCTTAGCTAGAAAACTTAAGAATCATGACCAGGTGAGAGGTGGGATAATGGGAGGTTCTCCTCGTATTCACGAGGGCCTAATTAAGTAACCACTTATCCACTTAAAGTATTCACCCGTGGACCTCTTTCTTTAGACACAGTTTTCCTTGGAAATCTAGCTAGCTACTCGTCTTGTCGAAAACACGGTAACACGGTAACATGGAAATCGCTAGACTTGTACTAAGAACATGCAATTTTAACAGATAATATCTACTCTATTTATCATGCTGGAAAAATAATATAATCATGGAGATCAAGGATATCATGAAGGTAACAAGAACTAGGAAGGAAATAAGCTCATGGAATATAATTATTATCTTTAATATAATTAACTTAATCATGTGTGGATTTAAATGATATGTAACACAATATGATTTAGAACTTAAGATGTAACAGATCGAACATGCTAGAAGATAGATTGGTTCAGTTAGAACCTGGAAACAACCCGATCATGGCGGAGATCGCGCATTCGGAACATGGTCTAGAAAGACACCGTCATCTGTGACGGATCTTCTGACGCTTAAAAAAAATCTTGATTGCAAACTTATGTCTAGTTGTATGGACATCCCCATGGTCTATGTTACCCACGTAGGCTTCTGAGAACAGCGTCCCCTTTTTTTGAACCTTGAATAAATCGGGCCGTCACTGAGAAAGTGGTCAGCAGGAGGCTATCATATTCAGAAGATGGTCTTGAGGGGACGCTATCATAAAAATAAATATATGTAGTTTTTTTAAAACATATCACATGAAGGTGTCCATGATGGGGACATCGCTTACTCCTTCACATACCTCCGAGGGTCCTGCTACTCGCCATTTTGCTCGCCATGATTTTTGGAGTCTAGCTATATAATTTCCACAATTTTCTTGAGTCATTATCATGTAATTTTACCTTTTATTGAGTCTATTACCTAAGTTAGTTAGTCATTTACCTAAGTCCAAGTTTCATTAACTAGCTTAGTAGGCTATTGGGCCTGGCCCATGGGCGCCCCCTTCCCCAACCTTTGGTCTTCTGTCAGTTGTCCACAATGTGAGGACTTATTGTAAATTGTGGGTTTCCTATATAAGGACCCCAATCCCCCACTTGAAGAGGGTAATTGATGAATGAATGAAAGTTTAAAATCCACAATTATCCCTTTGAGTCTATCTCTCTCTCTCTCTAATTCTCTCTCTCCCTCTCTCCTAGGGGCGAACCCCCTCTCTCTCCTCCCTCCCTCTCTCTCTAGTTCGAAATTCCCCTCTCTCCTCACCCCTTGCCACCTCACTTGCCACCTAGGCAAGTCCCTTCAACTCCCAAGGCCCCATTACTTCTCTCCATTACTCATTCCACCTCCCCAAGCACCCTTCCACCTTCCCAAAGCATCCATCCCCCTTCCCCAAGCAACCATCCACCTCCCTAGAAGACTCTTCCTCTCCCCAATACAGCCCATCATCTCCCTAGGTCGTCCACCCCCATCCCCTCCCTCCTAGGGTCGAACCCCTCAACCCCTCTCCACCTCCATTGCCTTGGCCGACCACCCCCATCCCCCTCTCTCCTAGCCGCGGCCTCCCCTCCCCTCCACCATCTTGGACCTCCATCTCCCCTGCTCCATTCCCCTCCACACCCCCAAAAACACCCTACCCCCATCTACCTTCCACACCACCATCTCCACCATTGCCTATCCTCACCCCTATCACTAGATCTTCCACCATCCCCTCCCTCTACTTTGATAGTCTGCAGGTGGCAGAACGAACTACGACTTGCAGAAGCTGTGCCGGATTCATACGGCGACATCCAGTGGCGTACCATACTTTTCTGGAAAGGGCGTCCAGTCCACTATGCAGGCGAAGAAGAATCGTGCAATTCCGAGTTCGTGGCCGCCCGTGAGAGCTATCCTACCCCGACTGCGCCAGACACCACCTGCAGAAAGCCTGAGCCCGATTGGAAGCTGCTTCACGACCAACGGCGAAGGAATCAGGCTAAAGTTCCTTCTTCAAAGTTCTTCCTCCCCCTGTCCCGGACCAGGAGAAAGAAGCAGAGCTACATTTGGCATCCGGGACCCCAAGTTCTGATTTTTCTCCTCCAGTCGCACGAGGCTGCCTTCTCCAGTCTTCTGCGACCAGCATACACTCATCGGCGTCCCCCTGTCCACCCCGACCTCAGAAGGTGTTGCCGTCAGTTTTGCTGTGAAGAGGCTTTGTCCACGGTTCCAGCGACTCTGACGGTTCATGATTCGGCATCCGGGAGCGGCCGGGACAACTTCTGCAATCCACTGCTCGCATCTGGTAGCCACTGCGGCCTGAGTCTGCAACCCAGTTCGTCGCTGCACCACGGCTAATCGTAGAGGATTCAGACCCACGGACCTTCATCAAAGTTCTTCCTCCATCTGTCCCCAACCAGAAGAAAGAAACAGAACCTCATTCGGCATCCCGGGGCCAGAGTTCCGAATTTTCTCCCTCTGTCGCGCGGATCTGCCTCCAGCAGCCTACAGCGACCAGTGCCTACTCTTCAGGGCACACCGATCGTCCACGGCCTCAGATCGCAGCCCCACCAACTCCAGCTGAAAGCTACCTCGACCACGGAGACGACACCACTGATTTCGTGCCAATCGGAGTTCGGGAGCGCCTGTGACAGCATCTGAAACCTACTTCCACAGAACAGGTCCGGCCAGAGACTACACCAACTGTCCTGGTTCAGTCGCCAGTGCTGCCAGTCCCTGACTCCAAAGGCCGCCCCAAAATTCAGACAACACCGGCTTCAAGTCAGGAAGCATTGCGAGGTGGTTTCGCTCAATTCGGAGTCCGGACAAGCCCGGGACAGAGCCAACAACAACACCCTGTCCAGCCGTCCAGATTGCAGCTGAACCCACATTGATTTCCTTTCTACCATTTCGGTCCGTCCTCCCATCCCCGCCTGGCCGGCTTACCGCCCCACCCTGCGTGGTGGTAGTGTTTGCTGTAATTAATCAATTCCCACTCCCGAGATCACCCTCCTGCGTGAGGTGTAGTAATTGTACTCTTGACAGGTCTTAGAAGCTACACCGGCGCAGTGTGCGGGGACCACACTTCCCCGCTCGCCCTCGTCTCCACCCGGGATCGACGTCTTCACGCCGATCAGGTGAGCTCTTGGCCACTCTTCTTTGCTGGTTATTACCATTGCTAGCTTAGTATTGCTTTTAGTTGTCCGTCGGAGGTGAGAGGAGCGCCCGATCCTCAATTCAACCAATTATAGTGTTCGCCGCGGAGCGAGTTGAGAGAGTTCCATCACATCCCACGCCCTCAGCGTGCCGGCTACCCGTGAAATCGGACATCCTTGGCCCATTGGGATCTATCCCTATCCGGCCGACCCTTGGAACCGCGAGGTCCAAACTCGGACCCTAACCCCCATCGCCGGTCCTCCTACGGATCCGAGCGTGCTTCCGCGAGCGAAACCGCATGTGTGACGTTGCCGACTCATAGTGATGCTTGCTATCCTAGGTCCAAGGGAGTCACGTCACATCAAATTAGTATCATTATCCTCCGCTGCATATTGTGTCACATCAGTCCATCATAGGGGACACGTATAAAAGAAGGCGTCCATGGGCTCTGATGCAGCTAACCTATATATTTTTTGTTTTCTTTGAAAATATCACATGAAGGCGTCCACTCTAGGGGACGCGTCTAAAAGAAGCCGTCCATGTGCTTGACGCGTTCATAATAACATATTATTTTTTTGAAAATGAGTACAAGAAGGCGATCTGTCGAACGACTGCTATCTCAGGTGGCGGTCACTGGCTCGACCATAACCTGAAACGGAGCCCCCCTTTCTGGCGAGCCCCGACATTCCTTGATTAAAACCACTAATTCGATCGATTTAGTGGATGAAAATTGGGCAAAATGGTACCAATAGAAAGAGCACTTGAAGATGCACAAGATGACATGAATTTTAAAGGTTCTGCCTGAGAGAAATCTACCTTAGATCGAATTAAAGAGGAAGAAGAAAAATGGGATGAAACGCCGACGAGCTTCCATTCTCCTCAAATCTTGACCCCAAATCGCCACCAATTCCTTCCCCAACGTAGCAAAGGCCTAGAGGGTGATTAGAGGGGCCTATTTATAGGAAAAATCTGGCCCAAAAAGTCAAGATTCCTTTCCCCAAAAATAAAAAAATTTCACCTCCAAATTTATTGTTCATGGCACAAAATTCAAACTTTTCCATAAACCTAGCTTTAATAGGGTGGAAAAACGTTGGCAAAAGGCCAAAACTAAGGTGGGCTGCGATGTAAGGTTTGAATTTTGTGATAATCTTCTATAATTTTGACTAATTTAATCATATAAAATGGTGTTTAACATGTGCTATGAATTTTAACCCTATTTAGCCCATTAACCCATAATCCAGCCCATTAAGGGTTATCCAATGGCCCAATTGTCAATCCTAATCAATTCTACATAATTTAATTAGGTCTCCTATAATTTTTCTAAAATTTAAAACATTTAATTTCAATTTATTTCAAGAAAATTCTTATTATCTAGTTTATTTTATATAATAACAATATAATTTCATCATTTCATAAATATTATTATTATTTAACTAAATTTAAATATTTATTTATCTAGTTTTTTGTTGGGTTACTACATTTATTATTTTTTAAAAATCAAAACTTTATATTGAGGAGGGTAAAATCGACATGGCCCATGAGCGGCCCATTGACGCCAGGCCCACGTCAGCCCAAGGTCCGCAATGTGAATAATAGACCCTCGACAGCCACGGCTCACGAGAGGCGACCCAATATGGCCGGCCATCGGATTCGCCAGCCCACGAAGGGCATCGACCCTGGCATATCGGACGCCGGACGACCCTCCGACGACCGAACGTTACTCCCGCCATCATCGGCCTTGAGTGCAATAAAGGCGAGCACGCCCCATGGGTGCCGTAAGACTCGCCTACTAAAGGTCGCCCGACTCCGGAGGAACGGATGCTCAACGGGAAACTCACCACGATCGGGGGGAGACGTTACCCCACGACTCACGCCCTTCCTTGCCAAGGGATAGGCATCCACCGCCAGGACAACCCCTATAAATGGACCCTCGACCGGGGATAGACGGGGACATAGACATACCTGGGCAGAGAGATAGGGTGAGATAGACACACGATTGGTAGTTACATAAAGCACCTTCTATAGAGGAGAGCTCTGGTTCGCTTCCGAGCACTCCAACAGTCTAGCGAGTGTAGATCGCAAAATCGACCCCCCAAAAGGTAATGATGAATAGTGATGTAAAAAGTGCCAGAATAATGATGATAAAATGATAAGATGAATCGGGGAGGGGCACATGCAATGAAAGATATGTAAATAAAGACCGTGATTGCCACCTAAGCCTATAGCATGCCAAATAATGAAAGACCAGAGAAGAGGGACACACTACTTACCTCGGAAATTGAAAGGAGGCTGAAGAAGGGCCTGAAGATAAACACGCCACTTTGTTGGGTCGCGTTCCTAAATAACGCGGTAAAAGTAGTAGTCGCGTTATCAGAGAAACAACGGGATGTGTAGGTTGATTCCTTCCTTGCTTCAGGGCCAACCAAGGTGCAAGGGCCTCACGTCTTTTGCTTCTTATGCCTACAAAACAACGAGAACCACCAAGAGAAAGCCCATTAGAACGTGATTAAGTGCAAAATCTATCCTTATTGTCAATAAACGCATATAAAAAGAGGGCTAGATCACCTGGGGGTTTGGTTGTTTTTAACCCCTATGGGAGAGCAAAAAATTAGGTTTGGTGTGTGTGTGTATGCGTGTATTTGGTAAAAGGAGGCTTGAAAAGGAGATGCAATGATATGCAAAGATTAAAACAAATTAAAAGATACTAAAAGGGGAGAAGTGAAGAACGGGGAAGAACAAAACAAAACCCTAAAAATACTCCCTGAATCAAGAGAAGGGCGAGGGATTGTGGATCCTCAACGAAGCATAGCCTCGCCCTCCCCTCTGCGGTAAAGTCTCCTGGGTTGCATCCCCGTGAATCGACGGCCAAGGGTTGAATTTATAGAAGAATGTGAACCTAGAAACCCTAGGTCAGAATCCAAAGGATTGGAGGAATTTGAGGCCCAAAATTGGGTAATCCTGCCGATTATCGAGGGGGAAAGACTTCTAAAGGGATTAGAAACCTTCCTTGATTGATTCGAGCTCCAAAACCTAACCAAAAAGGGATCAAAAATCGGAAAGGGCAAGTTTCGGTCGGACAGGTTTTTCGTCTGAGAATGTGTTCCAGGAAAGCGCCGCGATATTATATTAACGCGCCCCCACGATAAACCGCGATAATGGCTGACTGGTCAAAGTCGGTCAGTCAACAAGTCAAAGCCAAGAAGAACGCGTCCTATGCTTTGACTGCGACAATAACCATCGCGGTAATACGTTACGCCGCGTTATGGAAATATCAGAAAAGATTTAACGCAAAGGTTCTTGATGCTAAATTATATGAATTTAATTTGTAAAGAAATGGTGGCTTTGTGAACAGTCGTTAGATTAGGAATTAACGTCAGTCACCTTGGAATCTTTTTAGGAATGCGGTGGGATCACGTTACGCGATAATGATGAATGCGACGTCAGGAATGAGAACGTTCTTAATGAGCCTCAGGCCGATATCCAGGGCACAAAAGTTAATTTCAAGGGCTGAAAATAGACAGAAATATCTTCGAAATGAACCAGAAAATCAACCAATTAAGGATCATTTGGGGCGTCAACTTAGGAGAACAATGAAAAGGCTCAGCTCGTGAGCCGAAAATGGGTGTCTACAGATGCCCCTCCTTGATGTCTGCTTTGCAGGGGAGTAAGCGAAGGTGCAACGGAGGCGAGGTGAAAATGACAGAAAGTGTTGGCAAAGCACAGATGGAGTGAAAACGCAGTGAAGTGGACTGATAAGTGGACATCAAGGTAAGAAGACACCCGTCTCTACCGAAAAGTGATAGGAGTAATCTAGAAAACTCCGAGCTAACCATAAGTGTTAGAATAGGTGGTACACGGAAATAGATCCAGAGCGGGGGTGAATGGATCTTTTGGAAATATCGCCCAACAAAAACTATGAACACACTTCTAAGGACTGATTGAAAGAATCACCACCGAAGACGCCTAGAAATAAAATCTTCTATTGAACCAGTGAGCAAACACTTAACATGCTAACACCGGATCAGCGAATGACAACACATATAATCCACATCGTTCAGGCTCAAGCAAAGCGGACATCGAATTGAGTAAATGGCGCTCAAGCTGACAGTAAACAAAACCTGTGAAGGAGAAAGGAGATAGGGAACAAACACACAAATGCAAACTATTGCTCACATGATTTTTTAGGTGGTTCGGTCCTCCCGACCTACATCCACCCCTCACTCCAAATCGGAGTGAGGCTTCCCTTGCAAAATGCAAGACGCAGACTCAGTATGCAAACAGGACGGTGCCTAACAGCTTGACAACCGAGGGAAACAAATCCCTCAACCAAGTTCTGCAACCCACAGAACCAGAACCGGAGGATCAATCCTCCCTTCCTCCAAACCAGAGGGAAACCCACGAGTAGCACACCACCACTCACAACCAGAGACTCACGTCTCTCTTCCTCTGAATCTATAGAGGGCAAACTGGAGATACACTCTCCCTTCTCCTGTGTCCATAGGAGGAACCCCGAACTTAACCTAAGTATCGGAAGAACAGAGAAACTGGAAGATGAAGGTAACAAAAAGGAAAAATGAATTGGTGCATAAAACTCAATGAAAACATCTTGCTCACGCAGGAGCACAGTAGTTCAGGATCTGATCCTATAACTGGACTCTTCACTCTTTCTTCCTCACAAGCTCACTATCTCCTCACTCTCTCTCTCTTTCCTTCTTCTTCTTATTCTTCTCTCGAGCTCTCTGGTTGTCCTCTCTTTTGCTCTTTTTCTTCTTCTATCTCCTGTCTCTTTTCGTAGTAGCTTTCTTTTTCTCCACGCTCACCTCCTCATCGAAGGATGAGGTGGTCTTTATATATCGCAGAGCCTCCATATGGATGATGCAGAAAAAGCCCTAGTGAAGCCCCATTGGTCCACGTGGCAGGGATGAGAATGTTCCTCTGTTAAGGTGCCTTAGATCACGTGCCCGCATGCATCCTTTTGGGAACACGTGCCTGCTTCATTTCGAGCTCACGTGCTGCTTTAAACCTGTCAGACACAAGAGAGGCACTTCGTCAACCACTTTGTAGTTGGACAATTTTAAGTGTGCACAGACCTAATTTTTGCTCAGTCGTGAAGTATGCTCGAACATAACAACGTGCTCAGTCTTGGAATGCACATATGGTTAGACCTATATAACATATGATCAGATGTGCACATACTTGGTAATGCAGTGTGCAAATGTGCACAGACCTTGGTGTACACAATGCAAGAACATGCACAGACTTATATGTATGAAACTGAGGTTGCACCGACTCTATGTATGCAAAGGTGCAACTAGCACCGACCCTGAATGCATATATATGCCTGAGCAAAAAGATGCACTGATGTTGTTTGTTCAATCAACAAGGTATGCACAGACATTATATGCAAGCCAACTGAGCATGCACCGATGTTGTGTACTCAACAACATGGTATCCACAGACACAAAATGCATGAAAACTAAACTATGCACCGATGTTGTATGCATTTTACAGACACGTGCACAGACCCATATATGTCATGACACACAAGAATGCACCGACCTCATCTGGCTCGAGGTAAGGGATGCACCGAGCTTATATGCATGTAGCTAATAAGTGCACCGACCTTGTTACGCATATGGGAAAAGTCTGCACAGACTTTTCTTTACCTATGTTTTATGCAACCATGCACAAACCTAGTGAATGTGCACCGACTTGCTAGCACCGACATGTGCAAACAAAACTAAACTAAACTAGCACCGACTTATATGCATTTGACACCTAAACACCTAAACCTGCACTTACTCTAGCATGAAACTAATATGTGCAACGACCTATATCTATATGCAGACACATGTGTGCACAGACCTATGAAGGCTTATGCACCAACGTGTATATGCATAAGGCAGAAAAGGTGCACCGACCTTGATTGGATTAAACATGAACTGCACTTCCAACATGCACCGACCTCAAGCAAAACATATAAAAACAACTCACAGGTGAAAAGTGTCAACTCTTAGAGTCGACACATTTTCCCAACCGTTCTGTCTGCACAAAATGCCATACAGCTCCTGAAAGAGTCGACTCTTGCAGAGGGGAATTACAAAACAGCCTAAAGCAGAGAAAAGACAATTCAAAGAGTATACATGATTCATGGTTTTGACAGCATCAAAACAAAGGGACACAACAATAAGGTCAAGCTAGCACGGGTGACCCTTGCCCAGAACGACAGACAAGGAAAAGAAAAAGGAAGATGACCAACCTCTTGCAAAAGAGGCACCCCAGCACGTAGCAACTGTGGGCTCTATTCAATTAGTGAAATAGACGCGAGCCCGATGGATCTGTCGACGCCATCATGCGGTTCACAACTAATGAGTGGATCAAGGATGGATAACTGAAATTGGATTGAAATGCGATAGAAAAATTCCAAGCAAGGGTAATGCTTACCAACAAGATCGGGTAGCCAACCCAGGGCAGATTTTCAAATTCAGAGTGGAATGAGATTTCTTATTCAAGAATTTAAGCGTGATTGATCAACAATTGGAGAGAAATGAGAACAATTTGTAAATCATGAATGCTCAAAGATGACATGATGCGTGCATGGCTAAAATAAAAGAAATCGTCAAAATGAATGCAAAGAAAGATTAAAATATAAGATACTCAAGGATAATATTATTAAATTGAGCAAATTTGGGTCGAGTCATCTGCAACCACAGAGTGCGAGATAGAGTTTATCGTCCCCAAATTTATCAAACCTAACGGCCTATCCAGCGATTAACTATGTGTCCCTAGATCATCACTATTTTTGATAGAGGGGAACTCAAATCCCAAAACACACAGAGAACCGGCTGGTCCTTGAGACGATATAATAGCGTAAATAACATATACTAATGCAACAAACGGAAGGGATAAGGAGATACTTACCTGATGGCGTGCCAGTTCCATTTTTTCTTGGTGTAAGAGAGTAAGTGATAATAAACACAGAACAACAAATAAAGGATGAAGTGGTAACAGACATAATAATGATGAGTAAATAGGTGCATAACGGATGGATAATCACAATACATAAATGCCTAGATGGCATAGTGGGAGAAAGCAGACAAGCATAAACGCAACAAGGCGAAATACTATGGCAGACAAAACGAGACACTCTTTTAGGGTTTTTTTCTCTTTTTTAAAATTTTATTTAACGCGCCTATACGTAACACCGTGATAATGCATTATCGCAGTCCCACCTTCTACCACGTTCAACATGCAGAAGCCCTTCAAAAATGGCCCCCACCGTTCGTCTTCCTCCCACCTCACACCTATTTAAACGAGAGAAGGTAGAAAAAATGTTGGCTCCTCACACATTGCCCTTGCCCGATGGATGCTCAAGAGGGCCTTCGGCGATCAAAGAGAAGGGCGGTCCATAGATGCCCACACTCCCAAGGAGATGGGGAGGAGGAAAGCCCGTCGGCGGTGCAAAGCGGTGAAATGGAAGTGACGATATCGGCTAGGACGGTTGGGAGTGGTGATGAGGAGCCTATGAGCGTGGAAGAAGCCACCGAAGAAGCCGAGGAGGGCGAGGACGCAGCGAAGCCCGCCGGAGCCCCGGCGGCTCGCGCTGTGAGAGAGGTAAGAAAAATTGAAAATTTTGATTAAAAAAATATTCTTTTGATTTTTTTTCTTTATGCATGGATGGTAATGGGAGGGGATCATGCCCCTGGCACCTTGTAGAGGATTGAATGCCCATGGAAAACACCCTGGGAAGAGGGTAAACGCTGGCGGCTGCCCGTGATAGAACACGGTGCCAACAGAAAACGCATTGGTTAACGCATTGTCATGACCCAGTGCATTAACGAAAAAGTTTTTTTTTGGACTCTTTATTTTGTGGTTTGGTTAGAATGATTACTGACTCTCTCTCTTTTTGTTTGTTTTTGTTGTGAATGATGTAGGGTGCGACGTGTACCCGGATTTTATGGACTCCCGTCCAGGCCGCCTTCCTCTTGTTGCCAGAGTTTCAATAGACTCGCCTCCGCCGCATGGGCTTTGGTGAGTTTTTAGACATAGAGGTGCTGAGGATAGATGTTGGGTTGATTTAGGCTTTAAAGGCTAGGTGGGATGTTGAGTGAAAGGCCTTCATCTTCCCTTGGGGTCATATGATCCCGACCTTAGAGTATGTCACTCGCATCACATGGTTGCGAGTGCACGGAGTGGCAGTGAGCGGGTTCACATACCCCTACTATTGAGAGATGGCACGTAGGTTGACAGGATTGGAGTTGGAGGGTACAGGGCGGACCTCTCTAGTTCCCAGGGTAGCCCTCCAGGAGATTTTGGGTTTGTACCACACACAGAGGGAGGTAGGGGAGTCTGCAACAGACTACTTCAGGAGGTTGGTGAGTGAGGCGAGGGGGAGCTTTGCTATAGAGGCGGGACCACAGGCTGACAAGGAGATACACCGGTTCGTCATTCTATTGATTGGGAGATTGCTACTAGGATCATGAGGAGATTCAGTGAGCGGCCAGTTTCTT
Organism: Amorphophallus konjac; assembly: GCA_022559845.1. Lineage (NCBI taxonomy): Eukaryota > Viridiplantae > Streptophyta > Magnoliopsida > Alismatales > Araceae > Amorphophallus > Amorphophallus konjac. The sequence goes on along the minus strand of CM040125.1, from coordinate 294,576,420 downwards.
CCCCTTTTTGAGGATTTAGAGAGAGTTGGTGAGTACGCCTGGGGTGCGGCAGTGCTAGCCCACCTATTCGATAGTTTGGGCATCTCCACTCGCCTATCCTCTCTCAGTGGTTTCTACCCTCTACTTCAAGAAAATGCTAAACCCTTAAACTTGTGAATATTGCACTTATTTCTTGTGTTAATCAAATGTGAAATGCTTTTTAGGTTTGGAGCTACATGTACTTACCCACCCTTGAGCACGGCTGGGAGGATCGAGGAGAGCAACTTCCCTTGGCGCGCCGGTGGTCCCCGCGGTGAGATAGTCTGTCTCTGAAGGACCAGGTTACCAGCATCTAGGACATGATTGATGTGATGCCATACGTAGAGGTAAGATTTTATTTTTAGAATTGAAATTTCAAATTTTGGTATATTTTGATGGCATGAACACTACTAATTATCCTTGCAAGTGGTGTGGACTCCCTATAAGAGGGAGATCGGGGAGATGCCATGGGTGGAGCCTGCCATCCTCTACTTTGGGAGGGAGATATGGTTGCACGCCCTCATCCTTGTGGAGTCGCTACACTACAGATTGATCATGAGGACACTGGGGGTCTACCAGGCGGCAGTTGAGTTCCCGACTCGGGCGACAGTACCTCGACCTCGGCGGAGGTTTCATGGCCTCCAGGGAGTGGATGACTGGCGTCAGCGAGCACACGACCAGTTGGTCGACTGGGAGCGGTGTGGATGACCAGTCCCCGCGGGAGCAGACTCAGACGAGGCCTACCTTTGGGCCTACTCACAGACTTACGACACTCGGATCTACCGTGGCGGCCGCCGACAGGTGAGTTCTCTATTTAGCATTTTCCAAACCTTAAAGATTCAAGATTATGTAATTAACATTTTTTTTTGTTTTTGGTATTTTCACAGTTTGATCCAGAGGGCAGACTAGCCATGCTGCAGGGACTCCTCGATTCCACAGTGCAGTAGCGCGATGACCTCCAACGCAACATGGATGAGGTGGTAAGACTCTCACTTGTAGCTTTGCGATGATTTTTGGCTTAATTGTTAATTGTTGTTAATCCTTTTATTTCAGTGAGAGGAGTTAGAGAGGGTCCGATCTTCCCACGGTGCCTCTTCTTCGACGCAGCCTGCCTGTGACCACACCGAGCTTAAGAGTCACCTCGCTGTTGTGCTAGCTCGTGCTGAGGCGGCTCAGGCCTTCCTCTATGAGAGAGTGAGCAACATACTCCCTTAGCTTAGTCTTAAAATTTTATAATTCATTAACCAAACTTCGGGTGCAAGAGCAAGAGTTGCAGACGGCAGAGGCGGAGCTGACACGCCATGACGTAGAGGAGCTACCCTGAGATGCGATAGAGTTGTGCACCCTCCTCGGCGTGGAGAGGAGCGAGAGGACGAGAGAGAGGGAGGAGCGTGAGAAAGAGAGAGAGAGGCTAGAGCGTGAGATGTAGAGGGAGAGAGAGATTGGAAAGGGAGAGAGAGAGATGGGAGAGAGAGAGAGAGAGGCTAGAGCATGAGATGGAGAGGGTGCCGTTGAGCACCAGATTAGGGATTACCGACCAACGTGCGAGGGATGAGGAGGAGCACTATCGGCGAGGGCACGAGCGTGCTCAGCGTGAGGGACACCCTAGCGCCTACTCGAGCACATACTATCTTGCTACCTACTCTGAGCATCGGAGGAATGTGGAGGGTGAGAGGAGTGCGCGGGGCGACAGGAGTGCAGCCTCGCGGGGATCGATGGCTCCACCTAGACTTCATCCTCAGGGTGAAGGACAGGGAGAGGCTGAGAGTTCACGGAGAGGAGGAGATGAGGAGAGAGTCCTCGTTGTGTACTTGTCCCTGTAGAACACTTCGTAAAACGCATTAGTTTCTTGGTCTCGATTTGGCCTCTTGCTTGATAAGTAGGTGGGTCAAGAGGCCAAGGCCTTATCAATTAAGGTAGAATGAAGAATGAAAATGCAACATGCCATTACTTATAAGAATAAGAATCTAGGCACATGACCACTCTTCCCTCCCTTTTTTTTGATTTTGATTTTTTGATTTTTTTGATTTTTTCTTTCTTTAAAGAAACATAATGCTAGGCTTAACTTTGCGAGCTACAAGATTAAGTCTAATTAAGCTACTGGCCAAGGATCCTTGTTCCTTCCCCTTTCACTAAGAGATATTCAAAGTGCGGGGATGCATTAGAGGGTGGCATCCCATGGCTAACTGCCCCTGGTCATCGGTGCTTCTACAAGGGCCATACCCGAGGAATATTTTGGCCTTAGAAGGTGAAATGGAAGAAAGCTTGGAGACAAGCTCGATGTAGATTGTAATGGCATCAAAGTTTGACTTCCGCTCACGGCACTTCCCCTAGGGATTAGGTCTGTTGCACCGAGACTTTTTGTCATATCATCGAACCTTAGTTTTTCTTCTGGCACGCATACGACTGGGCTGATGACGTCCCGCGTGGAAACTCTACTGCCCTCTTACCATGCCAACATTTTCTCTCTCTCTCTCTCTCTCTCTCTCTCTCTCTCTCTCTCTTGGTGGTTTGTCCTTTGGACTTTAATTCAAAATATTGACTTTTGGAATTTGATAATGGAGAACAAGGTCTTAATAGACTATCCCTATTTAAGACTTCTTCCTTTTGAAGAGTGCTTGGGTTGGTTGTCTTACCTATTCTTCCCCTTGCCCCTACACCAGAGCCGTGTGAGGAAGAGAAAAAGACCTTCGCGCCCCTTGGACATGGCCAAAGTAGGAACAATGTTTTCCAAGGGAGCCGGCTAAGGATGCCGTGTAGTGTGTGTAACCTATGCAAAGGGATGGCCCTTAACGACCGGGGAAAGAACGTCAGACTCCTGGCACGGAGTTCATTATACCTTTAGATGTTGCAGAAGCAAAATATTACCTTAAACTGATTTGACTAAGACATGATTTTTTTTAACAACTAACCAACACTCGTTATCATGTTGAAAACCTCACTTTTGTACTTATGTGTAGAAATGAGTAATATGAAAATTAAAGATGCATTCTTGCGCAATTAAATCATACCTTGTATCCCTTGATGAAGGTGACTTGTAATCCTAAAACAGTCAGCATGTTGCCCCTTGTGCTTGCATTTCTTGTCTTGGCAGCTCGTAGGATAAAGGATAGGATGAAGGTTGGAGGTAAGTCAACATGATAGTGTGATGAGTAGACGGACATAGACGAAGATGATAAAAGGAAAAGAGGCAAGGCTTGAACTCCCTTGCTAGGGCATAAACCCCTGAAAATATGAGGGTCTACAGAAGATACCGAAATTAGAGGGGGTTATGGGGGACTAAAGCTCTGAAAATAACATGGGAATGGGTGAAGACCAAGATTGGGGGAGAGATGAAGAATGGCGGAACACAAGTTTAGAGAGGAATCCCAAAGAATGGGAGAAAGAGAGTCCGAAGCCCCCTGAGAGACGGATGGATTAGATGGGTGACTCGTGGAGTCTGAAAGAAAGGGGAGTTTTGGGTGTCCCGGAGGAAAAAGGCATTGGAATGATGGTATAAATTCGGGACAATTGGGAGGTCCCAAGGAGAAAGAAGGGTAAAAATGAGGGTATTCTTGGAAGGGATGGTGAGAGGATTGAAATGGAGAAGAGGGACTAGATTTAGTAGGATACCAAGAAAACAAAACATGATTTAGGAAAGATGATAGAATTGATTTGGAAGAGGGAAGATAGATGACCCAAGGAGAAGAGCTTAACAAGATTAATGAGAAAGGAGCGGAACAAGGGGAATATGATATAACTGGGCACCCATCACACACTCTTTGGGCCTTCAGCCTCCTTATCCTCTGGCAATGTGTTGGCTTTGTTGTAGTAGTTCGGCTTCTTGTTTCCAGATGCCTCTTTACATAATGGGCCCACCGTGCAGAAGGCCTGGCCCTGTTAGGATAAACATTTGGCGCAATCATCACCCCTTGGCCTTTTATGTTCACAGCATCCTTCTTTGGTAAACAAACATGGAGAGCATTGAGGAGATTCGCCTGTGGAGTGATACTCTTGTCATGGCAAGTCTCTTGTGTAGGTCCCCTTGATAGATTCATGATGTCAGCCCACAGGGGTTCCCCTTTCGGCGTGAGGAACTTGAGCAAATTTGTTGATGAAATTGTCTGCCCCTCGCATGGAAGTAAATATGAAGTAGACCTGATGTTGAGGACTTCCAGCAAGGGGTGCCCTACCCCGCCCTTAAACATAGGCTTCATTATCTTCTTGGCAGAAGCATGTGTCATTGTGATGCTTGAGGAGGACCCCTTCTCTTGATAGGGAACTTGCACTATAATGGAACGAGGGGTAATGAGAGCCTTGATTGTGTTACGCCCAATGAGCAAAGTAACTTTGATGATTCTGGCTTTGGGCCGACATGACATCAATTCTAGACATTTTTCTTTAGTGAGCAACTGTGGAGACTTTTCAAATAGGCCTGGCCTATGTACGCGAATCGGCATCCGGCAAATAAAATCTTGACTCTTGAATAGCATAGCCGTGGCCAAATCTTTCTTGCCCGGCTCTTGAACATCATCGTTGGCACATGTATTTGTGACATGACACCCACTCCGAGAGGTGGTGGAAGGTGATGAGATGGAGGCGGTAGGTTCAACGGATAATGAAGGTTTAATGGATGGCGCAGGCAGAAGTGGAGGTCCAAGCACATCAAGCTTTTCCCCTTGCTCAGAAGCGGATGGGGTTGGCTCGAATGCAATAAGGGGTAAACTTTGCTCAAGATTAGCCATGGGTTTGGGGGAAGGGTTAAGTGGTGGAATGACAATGATTGGCTTCGAAAGGATAGTGGAGGGCCGAAGTAGCGGCGGTGGAGGGTTGATTAGGGAAGGGTTAATTGGAGATTTGGCAGAGGCCAGTGGTAAGGATGTTAATGGTATGGAGGTTGAAGGGGGTATAATAGTGGGAGGTTTGGTGCGTAAGAAGCGTCATATTTTAGTGGGTTGAGAGGTTTTACGGGTGGAAGAAGGTTCATGATGCACCGGTGTGGGTGATTGGAGTATCGACCCATCATCATAACACCAAGAGGTTTCATAGACGGGGTTTGGAATGGTGGTGTCATACTGAGCAAGAGGTTCTTCGGGTAATAGAGGGATAGGGAAACGAAGAAAACTCGGAGTGGGTATATATATCTTGAAAATCTTCAGCATCCTGTGTCATCTCCAAATCTTCATAATCGTTGAGTTCAAATGGATGCGATGGTGGAGGCATATTGGCGGATGGCGGAGTATAATGTTGTGGGCGATTTTTTGGAGGTGGAGGGCCATATGATGGAGCGGGATGAATGGGTGGTGGAGGTGTATAATGACGTGGAGGTTCTTGCAGATGTGGAGGCGGAGGGCCATATTTATGAGTGGGGTGAATGGTTGGAGGGCGGACGGCGTCCACTTGATCATTAAAAATTGTAAAATCATCTTGCTCACATAGCTTTGTAATGCCATTATCATCTCTCCTATCCTTCCAATCTTTCTCCATCTTAGTGATTTGACTCATGAATGGATGTAGGGAATTAATTTGAGAAGGAGGAGGCCGCGGGCTTGTGGCCCTCTTGAGTTGTTCCTCCATCGAAGTAATTTTATTAAGAAGAGTTTGCTGGAGGAGTGTGACTTGAATCACGGAGGGTTGGCATGATGGCCTTGGAAAGGCAGCTTGACATAAAGGCCGTGGGTGGTTAACGGGCTGACCTAAAGAGTGGCCCGGTCGGGCCGGGGTGCAATAAGCATGAGGGCCTTGGGGCCGTGGAGGAGAAGGAATAGAAGGAGGCGGGTGATGGACAACCCGAGGAGGAACATGTGTTGAAGAGGAAGGTGGGTGATGGGCCACCCGCGTGGGAGTAAAAGGAGGATGAGAAGAGGGAGGCGGGTGATGGGCCACCCGAGGATGAGATGCAAGAGGATAAGATGATGAAGCTATGCCCTCAACAATGGCCTTAAGGGCTTGAGTTTGTTGAGGGGTGAGATGATCTAATGCATGCAAGACTTGGGAGAACTTCTCATCATGAGGAGGAGATAGTTCCGGGGGAGTAGTGGCTTGCAATGGATGGGAGGGACCATGACATCGAGAGTTGCCCACGGGGTGGGCAAGACCATGAGAATTAGAGTGCAATCCCTTATGGGAGTTGTGGTGAGAGTTATAAACTTGAGGATTATAAGATGTACTAGGTTGATTATCCTCATAATTATAAACATGATTAGACATGTTGGTTTGGTTACCAAAGTGAAGCATAATGCAAGGCAAACAATATTCAATCAAAGCAATGTTGCAAAGATGGCAAGCAATGGATGTTTTGGTTTTTGCTTAGTTAAACCTTGCTGAATTAAATGATTTTAACAAAGTTTGTGATTCACTCAAGGTAGGAACCTAGTTTCAATGTGGTTTACTCCGGTACCAACTAGGTTGATTCTCACCATGTTATAGGCCAACTAAACCCGGGGAACTTCAAGGTACAACCTGCTGTGGACGCACTTTTTATTAAGAGGTCTTTTGTCTATTTGTTTATTGGTTTATTAAGTGCGTGGGCGTCCCAGTCACAAAATGACGATTTATTCGGGCTCTGAAGAGCCCATGGTGCGCTCGATCTGACTCAGTCAGGCGATTGTGTAGTTCGTGTCGGGACTGAGACCCGTTGCGTCATAAAGGTCACAACGTCATTTACATCCCCTCAGAGAGGGGAATACCCTTGATTAATTTCCAGAAATAAGAGCTCCACGGTCGAAAGAAATACTAATTAATGCAGGAAGAAAAAGGTAGTCGGGCCACGCGGTGAGCCTGGGGTGAGGGCGTGAATACGCGGGTCATGTCGGTCGTCGATGGACCATTCCATGTTTGGACGAAAGTTCATGCGGAAAATGAAATAGTAACGGGGGAATAACCCGTGCAAATATCTGCCAGGGTATGGCAATTTCAATACAGGGGGAAGGTGGGATCCCAACTGGAGGAGGGAGCCCTGATGAGATATTGGCCCGAGGTAGGGCCGAGCGGTCACCATGACGAGGGAGATGATTCTCGAGGATGATGCTCGGCCTACGAGGGTGTCATTAATATTCCCGGACTCAGAATCCAAAAGGGGAGATGAAGACCATGTCGTTATGTTCGTGAGTCGCCTTGAGTGGCACGTACAGTTACCGCTCCTTTATTTGTGTTACTCCCTTTTGTCTCGTTATTATTGTTATCACCTGTTATTCCTTTTTGTTACAATTTTTTTATATTATACCTATATATTCATTAGAGGGATGATGGGGTGTACCGCTGGGAGAGTTGGAGGAGTGCACCGCTAGAGGGTAAAGGGGAGCGTACCGCTGAGGCACTGGGAGTGTACCACTAGAAGGGCTGGAGGAGTGCACCACTGGAGGGCCAAGGAGAGCGTACCGCTGGAAGATAGAAGGTGTGCCGCTGGCGGGTGGAGGCTAGGGTGCACCGCTGAGGGAAGTGGATTAGGGGCACCAGTGGAGGGTGAAGACTAGAGTGTATCGCTGGAGGAGATGGGGGAGTGCACCGCTAGAGGGCAAAGGTGAGCGTACCGCTGGAAGGGCTGGGAGTGTACCGCTGGAGGGTTTGAAGGGTAGGGGGAGTTCAGAAGAAGTCCTCTCGTTTATGCAGGTCTGACGGGAGACTTCAGAGGATCAACTTTTCGGTTTTGTCATGTGATTCAGCCCCAATTCACACCCCATAGTGCAGCCCTCCGGATCTTGTTCAGTTCAATTCCTCGAATCTTGCATGGTCCTTTTAATCGATTAAAATGTCTCATTGTTGCTTAGTCCATATGTTTGCTACTTCTTTTCATCTTTTAAATTTGTTGTTATTCCTGATGAAAATTCGGCAGCACCTCCCCTTGACCCGAGGGGTAAAGGAATAACAAGGAACATGCCCACGGGGAGTGGCATGAACCAACAACTGAGGGGGGTGCCTGAGCAGCCGCCTTTAGGGAAACTTCAGAAATCTCAGAGAAAATATCGAACGAGGAACCAGTAGACTGATGCAAGCTATGAGTACACCTGGGAAGTGATAATCAATGTGTGCCGCTAAGGCGGCCCAAGGGTGTGCTGCTGAGGTAGCCAGAGAAAGAGCGTGCCGCTGGCAGACGAATGGAAGGCGTGCCGCTGGTGGCCAAAGAAGGCGTGCCGCTGGGCAGACACGGGGACGGCCGTGCCGCTGGGGAGACAAGAGGGGCGGGCGTGCCGCTGAGACAGCGAAAGGAGGGTTGTGCCGCCAAACGGACGAATGGGAGAGGCGTGCCGCTGGAGGCCTGAGTGGTAGGATGACTGGGAGGCTGGAATGGGTGCAGGGTGCTGCGGACTTTGAAAGAAAGGCCAAGGAATCTTCCAGCTAGTGGATGGGCAATACACCAAGTAGAGGTCCACAAACTTCGATAGGCTGCAAGAAGGTAAAGAAAGAAAAGAAAAAGGGATTACATCGCAGAGTGTCACCAAGAGGAGGGAGAGGTTTGCCTTGCCTCATCGAACCAAAAGCTAAACCTTCCAATCGAGTAGACCCATGCCATGGGAGGGGAGATCAAGCAAGGAGTTGGGGAACCAGAGACAAACGCCAGACTCACAAACTAGCAGGAAGGAGAAAACTGTTGTGTCCCTATGATTTTGATGATGTCTCACACTATAAATCATTTCTTTATCTCAAGATAATATCATGTTTCATCATGTAAGTGAATGGGTTATACAGTAAGGGAATGTCCTGTTCAATTGAATAATTTGACCTAATGAATTTTAGTGTTGCCTGAGTCTTAATGTCTTGATGGTTTCAACACTATGAATTTTTGTGAACAAAAACGTTTCTCTGTGCTAACATAAATCCTCGAGCCACTTCAGGTAATTTTGGGAATTGTTTTCATGTCACTTAAGCCACACTTCGTGTTGCTTTCCCTCACCAACACGAAATGATTTCGTGTTGTCTGAGCGTACAACACTTCGTGTTGATTTCCATGCTTGACAGGAAAACTTGTATGAGGTAATACTTCGTGTTGTTCTTCTGCTTCCACAGTTTCGTCACGTGTTGTTGAAGAACGTGTCTATCTCATGTCTTCGTGTCGTGTTTTCTAGACCTCGTGTCTTTGTCACTTTGTGACCTCATCTCGTGTCATTTTTTCTCTCTACTTGTTTAACTTCGTGTCACCTACTGTTGCTCCTCGAGTCGTTTTGTTTTAGTGTCACTGCTTCATCACGTGTCGCGATAGCCGTGTCACTCTTCTGACTTCGTGCTATTTTCTGTACCACCCCGTGTTACCCTTATGTCTTCGAGTCCTCTGTATTCGTGTCATTTATAGTTATTTGTCTTCGTGTCGTGGTCAGCCCGTGTCGCCTCGTCTTCGAGTCGTTCATTTGAGCTATTTTGTGCTCGAGTTGTTTTTCTTATGTTTTCAAGTGTTGTTTCACTTCGTGTCATCTTTTGTTGCCGTTTATTAGTTTGTGTTGTCTTTCTGACCCAGTGTACTTTTTGCCTTGTGACCACACCTAGTGTTGGTTTCTGTTTTTCATCTTCGAGTTGGTTTCAGTCCGTGTTGTCCTCGTCTTCATATCGTTAGTTGTTTCTTCGCGTACTGAACATTGCAGCACCTCGTGCTGTTGAATGTACCACCTCGTGTCACCCTTATGTCTTCGTGTTGCCTTTCCTAGACCTCGTGTCCTTCTTGTTTTATAACCTCACCTCGTGTCATTCTCCTCGTTGTGTCTGTTCTGTTACAGTGTATCTCGTGTCGTTCTTTTCCTATCTCGTGTACTGGTCACGTCGTGCTGTTATCATATACCTCATGCAGCTTTAGTTTTAGTGGCCATACTGCGTGTTAATGGTTTTTATCTTCTTATAGGTACGAGGAAGATTATTCCCAAATAAAGGGGGTGCACGTGATCCAAGACAAAAGGAACCAATCCAATGAGGTCACGTGGCAGGAAGGTTCTGGATCGAGCGTGGGAGGCACACGCGTTTTGTGCCCTATCCACCTGCTGCCGCTATAAATAGAAACCTTCGTCCACCGATGAAGGTGATCAGAGCCAAGAAAGAAAAGGCAGTATTGCAGAGAGCTCGATCCAGCAGTAAAGAGAAAGAAAAAGAGAGATAGCAGTGGAGAGAAAGAAAAAGAGAGATAGCAGTGAAGAGAGAAAGAGAGTTTGCAGTATCGGGTTTCTGAAATTGCTTCCCAGGAAGCTACATTTGTATTAACTCTCAGTATCGAATGTTTTCTCGATCAGTCTTTAGTTTCTTTTCTGATTTTCTTTATGTGTTCTTCGTCTATTTCTGATCTGTTCCCCTCTGGTGTGTGGAGGAAGGGAGTCTAACTCCGGTTTCCCTCTGGGTTGCAGAGGAAGAGAGATCGCTGATCTCTGGTGTTGCTAGTGACAGGTTGTCATTAGCAGGTTCCCTCCGGTGTGTGGAGGAAGGGAGAGGCACTCTCCGGTTCTGTTTGTGCTGGGTGCTAGAACAGGTTACAAGCTCTGTGGGTAGCAGAGCTTGGTTGAGGGATTTGTCTCCCTTGGGTTTTCAAGCTGTTTGGCAGCAAGTTGTTCGCAGACTGAGTCTGCTGTGCTCTAGCAGTGGCTTGTGGAATCCTCACTCTAGTTGGAGTGAGGGGTGGATGTAGATTGCGGACTGCAGTCGAACCACCTAAAAACTGGTTGTCTTCTCTGTGGTTTGCGATCTTTATCAGCGCTCTCTATCTGCTTGTCTCTTCGACTAGTTGTGTGTTCAGCACTTAATCATCATTTTCTTATTCGATCTTGATTGGTACCTGCATTTGCAATTCCTTGTGTGCTAGTTTAGAAGGGGCATAAGCGGTAGAGTTATTTTCTCGCCTAAGCTTTGCAAATTGGGAGTGATCTATTCATCCCCCCCTTCTATATCACTCTCACTGCGCTAACATTTGGTATCAGAGCAGGTTTACACCATGTGGACGAACAATCAAGTAAATGGCAGTGGTCCTAGAACCTTCATGGCCGAAGGTCAATCCATTAGTCGCCCTCCATTTTTTGATGGTAATAACTATCTGTTTTGGAAGAACAGGATGGAAGTGTTCATCAGGGCTCAGAGTCACAAACTGTGGAGAGTAATCACGGTGGGGCCATATGATCTGCCACCAAACGAAGATGCTTGGACAGATGACCATGTCAAGCTATCCTCTCTCAACTGGACGGCACTGAACATCATCCAGTGTGCTGTTCATCCGGAAGAATATGCCCGTATCTCAACCTATAAGACGGCCAAGCGAATGTGGGATGAGCTGCAATTGATCTATGAAGGTACAGCTCAAGTGAAAGCTTCGAAGGTAAATCTCTACACCTCCAAGTATGAAATGTTTAAGATGAATGCAGATGAGAATATAACCGAAATGTATGCCAGGTTATCCTTGATCACTAACACTCTTAAAGGGCTAGGGAAGGATCTTGCTGAGGCAGATATAGTCAGGAAAATCCTTAGATCTTTATCCCCGGCATGGCACACTAAGGCCATTGTGATTGAGGAGTCAAAAGATTTGACTGTCTTAACTGTGAATGAACTCATAGGATCCCTGATGACCTATGAGATGAACTTCCAAGGAGGTGGAGAAGGTAGTGAGAGGAAGGGTAAAAATGTAGCTCTAAGAGCTTCCCGCAACAAGGGTAGTAAAAGTGGGAGCAGCAGCAGTAGCCCCGAGTCTGAGTCCGAGCTTGAAGGTTTTTCAGATCTCGACCAGGGGGAGCAGGCTATGCTCACTCGTCAGTTCAGAAAGTTTCTGAGGACAAAGAGGAAGACCTTCAGGAAGAAGAACCCACACACTTTTAACAAGAATGCTGAGTTTACCAATTACAGGGATAGAAATCCTAAGAAACTGACTTGTTTTAACTGTAACAAACAGGGACACATGAAAGGCGAATGCCCAGAACTCCAGAAGAAAGGTCTCTATCTTCAGAAGAAGTTCACAAAGGTGCAGAAGAAGAAAAAGCCACAGGCGATGGTATGCACATGGAGCGAGGAAGAAGAAAATCCCGAAGACACTTCCTCGGAGGAATATGAAGAAGGAATTTGTCTTATGGCAAACAGTGAAGAGGAGATAATAAACGTTTTTGAAAATTTCTCAATTGATGACTGGGAGGATGCTTATGGTGACTTGCTAGATAAATTTAATTCACTTAGCAAAGAGCACAGAGTTCTGAAAAGAAAATTTAACACAAATGTTGAAGAACAAACTCTGGTCTGTGAGGAAAATGCAAAGCTAAAAGAACAACTAGAAGAAATGACTTCACAAAGGAAAGAGAATGATAAGCTTAGGGGAGAAATCCAAGAAAGTAAAAAATAGCTCAATGAATTCAAAACTAAAATTGAAGAAAACATGAGTGAAATCAGAATGAATTCAGAGAAATATGAAGCTGTGAAGAAAGTAAATGCTGAACTTCTAAAGAATTCTGAGTTTCTTCAAAAGGAGCTGGAAGACAAACAGAAAGTCTTAGAGAAGTTTGTCCAAGGAAAGACTAGCCTAGATGCTATACTAGGAACTAGGGTCAATTTCAATAAGGAAGGTCTAGGCTATGACCCAACCAACAAGAGACCCTTGCAATTCAAGACCATCACCTTCTGTCCAGAGAAGGGAAAAGAAAAGCTGGACACACCATCCAGCTCAAACACCTCTAAGAAAACTCAAAGTCCTAAAGAGAACACAACAACCAGTACTGGACAACCATTCAAGATTGGAATGAACTTTATGAAGAATAACATTAAGTCTATTCACCAGAACACAAATGGTAGCTGGACCAAGAAAACAAATCAGAATAAGAGCTGGAATTATAACAATCAGATGGGTCCAAACAAGACCTACTGGAGGAACAACTTTCATGGTCAAAGATATACCAATCAACAAGCCTACAGGAAATTTCCTAGGAATAGGAAGACCAATGAAAGGAATAGAACTCATTTCCCCAGTTCAGCTGGATTGAACTTTAATAAACCAGAAAGGAGGGTGCCAGAGAAAACCATGCTGAAACAAATCTGGGTACCCAAACACTTGATCAGAGATTTAAACAATGTACTTGGACCCAACTCATCTTGGGTTCCAAATCACTCTGCTTGATATACTTGTGTAGGTCGGCCTGGCAGCTGAAGACAACAAGTGGTACCTCGACAGTGGCTGCTCCAGGCATATGACAGGAGACCGATCCACATTCAGCAAGATAGATATGAAGCCAGGAGGTCTGGTCAAGTTTGGAGGAAAGAACAAAGGTAAAATAATTGGAGTTGGCACAGTAGGTAGGTCTTCCACAAACTCCATTGAAAAAGTCTTACTTGTGGAAGGGCTACAACATAATCTGATCAGCATCAGTCAGTTATGTGACAAGGGTCACAAGGTTGTTTTTGATGATACTTCATGCAAAATCTTTGAAATAAATTCTGATGAGGTTAAATTTGTAGCCAACCGGATTAATAATGTCTACATTGTAGACTTAAATGAGAAATCTGAATCTACTATTTGTTTATCTGCTAACTCTAAAATTGATGCTTTTGAATGGCATAGACGTCTAGGTCATGCTAGCTTTTCTACTTTAAATAAACTGGTCAAACTTGATTTAGTTAAAGACATGCCTAGAATTAAATTTAATTCCATTTCAAAATCATGTGATGCCTGTGCTCTAGGCAAACAGACCAGAAACTCTTTCAAATTAAGATCTGAGCCATTGTCTTCTAGACCAATGGAACTTCTTCATATGGATCTCTTCGGTCCAACCAGAACTCAGAGTCTTAATGGTAACAAGTTTGGCTATGTCATCATAGATGACTTCTCCAGATATTCATGGATATTTTTCTTAGCAAATAAGAGTGATGCATTTCAAAAGTTTAATCTATTTTTCAATATGGTCAAACAAGAAGGAAAGTTCAAGGTTAGTTCTATTCAATCTGATCGTGGAGGTGAGTTTGAAAATTCCATGTTTACTGAACTTTGTGACAAAGAAGGACTAACTCACAGGTTTTCCTCTCCCAGGACACCTGAACAGAATGAGATCGTGGAGAGAAGAAATAGAACAGTGGTGGAGATGGCCCGAACCATGTTGATTGAAAGTAAGTTACCTAGAAGGTTTTGGGTAGAAGCGGCCAATACAGCAACCTACATAATCAACAGGGCCATGGTAAGACCCATACACAAGAAAACACCCTATGAGCTTCTAAAAGGTAAGAAACCAAACTTGTTTCATTTCAGAATTTTTGGAGCAAAATGTTTTATTCATAACAATGATAAGAAAGATTTAGACAAGTTTGAAGCCAAGAGTTCACCTGGAATATTCTTGGGTTACTCAGAAGTGTCAAGGGCATATAGGGTATTTAATGTATCAGATCAGAAAGTGGAAGAATCTCCACACATTCTTTTTAGTGAAAAGAAAGATATTTCTAATGTTGAAAATCTTGACAGGGACTCCAATCATGGTGGAGATTTTCTAGAAAACCAACAAGAAGAAGAGAAGACTCAGCAGAATGGAGAAACAAATTCCCAAAATCAGGAAGGTCAAAGAGAAACAGGTGAGTCTTCAACAAATATTAGATTCCTTAAAGACCATCCGTTAGATAATGTCATAGGCAATCCTGAAGAACCTCTAAGGACTAGATCTCATTTTAGAAATGTGAATAATGACGACCTAATTACTTTAGTCTCACAAATTGAACCCAAAACAGTAGAAGAGGCCTTAGCTGATCAAGGTTGGGTAAATGCTATGAGTGAGGAATTAGGTTAGTTTGAAAGAAATAATGTCTGGGAGCTTGTCCCAAGACCAGATGGTATTAATGTCATAGGAACCAAGTGGGTGTTCAAAAATAAGATGAATGAAGATGGAATCATCTCGAGGAACAAGGCCAGACTAGTAGCCAAAGGCTACTGTCAGGAATTCGGTGTAGACTTTGATGAGTCTTATGCACCAGTTGCTAGGATGGAAGCCATAAGATTGTTGCTTGCCTTTGCATGCTCAAAGAACATTAAACTCCAACAAATGGATGTTAAAAGTGCTTTTTTAAATGGAGTTATTAAAGAAGAAGTCTTTGTTGAACAACCTCCTGGATTTCAATTTTCTCCTCAACCTAACCAAGTTTTCAGGTTAAACAAAGCCTTGTATGGTCTAAAGCAGGCTCCAAGAGCTTGGTATGAAAGATTATCTGAATTTTTGATCAGCAAGGGCTACAAAAGAGGTAAAGTTGATCAGACTTTATTCACCAAGGGCATGAGTAAAGATCTCATCATAGTTCAGGTATATGTAGATGACATTGTATTTGGATCAACTAGGCATGAACTATGTGATGAATTTTCTACCATGATGTCTGCTGAATTTGTGATGAGCTTGGTTGGTGAACTAAAATATTTTCTTGGATTGCAGGTACAGCAGCTAGAAGATGGGTGCTTCATCAACCAAACCAAATACACAATGGAATTGTTCAAAAGGTTTGGCATGGAAAACTTAAAGCACATTACTACACCCATGGGCACCAATACATCATTGGATGCAGATGAGACAGGTAAAGAAGTGAATGCCAAACTTTATAGAGGTATGATTGGATCACTTCTTTACTTAACAGCCTCTAGACCTGATATACAATTCAGTGTAGGAATGTGTGCAAGATATCAGTCTAGACCCACTGAACTACACTTAGCTGCAGTTAAAAGAATCTTCAGATATTTGTCAGCTAGTCACTCTCTAGGTTTATGGTTTCCTGCTTCTCACACATTGAATCTAGTAGCATACACAGATGCTGACTATGCAGGCTGTAAACTAGACAGGAAAAGCACAAGTGGCCATTGTGAATTCTTGGGTGGGTGTTTAGTATCTTGGGGCTCCAAGAAACAACATTCTGTGGCCCTCTCCACTGCAGAAGCTGAATATGTGGCTGCAGGGAGTTGTGGAACACAAGTAATATGGATTAAACACCAACTTCAGGACTACCAAGTAGACCTGGGGTGCACACCTATTTACTGTGATAATACAAGTGCCATCAATCTTGCTAAAAATCCTGTTTTACATTCTCGAACAAAACATATAGAGATAAGACATCATTTTATAAGAGATGAGGTGTCTAAGAATAATTTTGAACTGATTCATGTAGGAACAGATAATCAGATTGTTGATATTTTCACAAAACCTCTGGATAATGAAAAGTTCACTACATTAAGAAGAGAGTTAGGCTTATACAAAGTGTCTTAATTATGAAGCCTGTTCCTGTTGTGAGGGGGAGGTTTGTCTATCTGTTGGTTAGCCTTCTTGCTTGCTGGTTTAAGGGGGAGTTCGGAATGCTCACTGGTTAGCTTTCAGGAATGCTCTAAATTGAGGGAAGCCTTGAGATTTTGCTGAAATGTTTTATTGAGGTATGCTATGTCTTAGGGGGAGCTGAGTTGTAATGTGAGAAGAGAAGTTCTTTGACAAATTCAAAAGGAGTGTCCAGATGTGTATCTCTGCTGGTTTTTCATGACTAATCTAGTGTAGTTCTCTCAGACAGTAGAGTGTCACTTATCTCTTAAGTCAATAAGTCAGTGTCTCTAAAATCCAATTAGAATCTTTCCTTTGGCACTCACTCAGAGATCTGGACTAATTGCATAAAGTATATCTTCCTACATTATTATTGATTATGGTTCAGGCCAAAAATACATATGTCTTGATATCTGACCCAATCAACTTGAAATCTAGACTTCAAGACTCTATACAAGAAAAGTCCTTCTCTTTTGGTATTGTCTTCAATCATTCTATCTCCTTAACTCAAGGGCTTAACTGAACAAACATGTTCTATTTTTGATCACTAAGAAACTGGGAGCTTCATCAATGAAATGAATATTTCTCCCAAGTCATGAGATGTCAGATACTTAAAATAAATGAAAAGTCATGACAGAGCAATGGTGGCTTACTGGTGAGTAACTGGGGACTCTGACCTCTAATGAAGGTGTCTCCTCATGTCAAAAGCCACAGTTACTAACTCTGTTCCTTAAAAAAAAAATAAAAAGGGGAAGTAATGAGGTACTCACTCTGAGTAACTGGGGATTCAGGCCTCTGATCAAGGTGTCTCCCTAATGTCAAAAGAAGTGAACCACCAACTTACTCATTGATCTTCTTGGAAATCATCTCCAACAAACATTCCTTGTTGTTATGCAACTAATGGATTGCTTATCCTCAATACCTTGAGAACACCTCTCTGATTTAGACTCTTACTGTCTTGTGGAATAGTTGAATGATCAGCTCTATTTGGCCATACTTGTCAACTCCTGCTCTACATCATACACTATGTATGCCGATATACTCTTCATAATTCTATTTCTCCATTGTGTACTGAAGCTTAAAGAATCTTCTCTTGATGTTAGAACCTCACTTATTTTCTTAAGACCTATTCGTGACTTTCTGCACTAAGATCGTTACTGCACTTCTTCTTCATGTCTCCAGCATTGTTATGTCTTCTGCATTTCTTTTTGCTGATGTCAAAGGGGGGGAGAGGTTCTGCTATATCAATGATTTAATCAGTTGGTTGTGGCTAGTCGCCTTGGGGAAGTTCCTGATTATGAGTTGTGGGGGAAATGAGAGTGAGTTAATGAGAGTGAGTTGTAGGGTTTGTCTAATTCATTTGCATGAGCATTCTAATTCATTTGCATGAGCATGCTTTGAATTTAATCTGTTGTTGCAGATGGTATTGATTTCATGTTAAATCCTGATAAACCTTGATATTGCCTGATTAATAGTGTTGCCATCATCAAAAAGGGGGAGATTGTTGTGTCCCTATAATTTTGATGATGTCTCACACTATAAATCATTTCTTTATCTCAAGATAATCTCATGTTTCATCATGTAAGTGAATGGGTTATACAGTAAGGGAATGTCCTGTTCAATTGAACAATTTGACCTAATGAATTTTAGTGTTGCCTGAGTCTTAATGTCTTGATGGTTTCAACACTATGAATTTTTGTGAACAAAAATGTTTCTCTGTGCTAACGTAAATCCTCGAGCCACTTCAGGTAATTTTGGGAATTGTTTTCGTGTCACTTGAGCCACACTTCGTGTTGTTTTCCCTCACCAACACGAAATGATTTCGTGTCGTCTGAGCGTATAACACTTTCGTGTTGATTTCCATGCTTGACAGGAAAACTTGTATGAGGTAATACTTCGTGTTGTTCTTCTGCTTCCACAGTTTCATCACGTGTTGTTGAAGAACGTGTCTATCTCATGTCTTCGTGTTGTGTTTTCTAGACCTCGTGTCTTTGTCGCTTTGTGACCTCATCTCGTGTCATTTTTTCTCTCTGCTTGTTTAACTTCGTGTCACCTACTGTTGCTCCTCGAGTCGTTTTGTTTTAGTGTCACTGCTTCATCACGTGTCGCGATAGCCGTGTCACTCTTCTGACTTCGTGCTATTTTCTGTACCACCCCGTGTTACCCTTATGTCTTCGAGTCCTCTGTATTCGTGTCATTTATAGTTATTTATCTTTGTGTCGTGGTCAGCCCGTGTCGCCTCATCTTCGAGTCGTTCATTCGAGCTATTTTGTGCTCGAGTTGTTTTTCTTATGTTTTCAAGTGTTGTTTCACTTCGTGTCATCTTTTGTTGCCGTTTGTTAGTTCGTGTTGTCTTTCTGACCCAGTGTACTTTTTGCCTTGTGACCACACCTAGTGTTGGTTTCTGTTTTTCGTCTTCGAGTTGGTTTCAGTCCGTGTTGTCCTCGTCTTCATATCGTTAGTTGTTTCTTCGCGTACTGAACATTGCAGCACCTCGTGCTGTTGAATGTACCACCTCGTGTCACCCTTATGTCTTCGTGTTGCCTTTCCTAGACCTCGTGTCCTTCTTATTTTATAACCTCACCTCGTGTCGTTCTCCTCGTTGTGTCTGTTCTGTTACAGTGTATCTCGTGTCGTTCTTTTCCTATCTCGTGTACTGGTCACGTCGTGCTGTTATCATATACCTCATGCAGCTTTAGTTTTAGTGGCCATACTGCGTGTTAATGGTTTTTATCTTCTTACAGGTACGAGGAAGATTATTCCCAAATAAAGGGGGTGCACGTGATCCAAGACAAAAGGAACCAATCCAATGAGGTCACGTGGCAGGAAGGTTCTGGATCGAGCGTGGGAGGCACACGCGTTTTGTGCCCTATCCACCTGCTGCCGCTATAAATAGAAACCTTCGTCCACCGATGAAGGTGATCAGAGCCAAGAAAGAAAAAGCAGTATTGCAGAGAGCTCGATCCAGCAATAAAGAGAAAGAAAAAGAGAGATAGCAGTGGAGAGAAAGAAAAAGAGAGATAGCAGTGAAGAGAGAAAGAGAGTTTGCAGTATCGGGTTTCTGAAATTGCTTCCCAGGAAGCTACATTTGTATTAACTCTCAGTATCGAATGTTTTCTCGATCAGTCTTTAGTTTCTTTTCTGATTTTCTTTATGTGTTCTTCGTCTATTTCTGATCTGTTCCCCTCCGGTGTGTGGAGGAAGGGAGTCTAACTCCGGTTTCCCTCTGGGTTGCAGAGGAAGAGAGATCGCTGATCTCTGGTGTTGCTAGTGACGGGTTGTCATTAGCAGGTTCCCTCCGGTGTGTGGAGGAAGGGAGAGGCACTCTCCGGTTCTGTTCGTGCTGGGTGCTAGAACAGGTTACAAGCTATGTGGGTAGCAGAGCTTGGTTGAGGGATTTGTCTCCCTTGGGTTTTCAAGCTGTTTGGCAGCAAGTTGTTCACAGACTGAGTCTGCTGTGCTCTAGCAGTGGCTTGTGGAATCCTCACTCTAGTTGGAGTGAGGGGTGGATGTAGATTGCGGACTACAGTCGAACCACCTAAAAACCGGTTATCTTCTCTGTGGTTTGTGATCTTTATCAGCGCTCTCTATCTGCTTGTCTCTTTGACTAGTTGTGTGTTCAGCTCTTAATCATCATTTTCTTATTCGATCTTGATTGGTACATGCATTTGCAATTCCTTGTGTGCTAGTTTAGAAGGGGCATAAGCGGTAGATTTATTTTCTCGCCTAAGCTTTGCAAATTGGGAGTGATCTATTCATCCCCCCCCCTTCTATATCACTCTCCCTGCGCTAACAAAAACTACAAATGTACCGAACGAAGGCAAGATCAGACGGTGTTTTATTCATGAGAAACTCAAAACGATAAAGGCCATGGCCAGAAGACCCAATGTAGCCTAGTACATCCAAAAAAAAGAATCACAAGGAGAAAGAAAGAAAGAAAACTCGGGGGAGAGGGACAGGATGAGAAAGGGCCATTGTTCCCTTCACCGCCACCCTTCCCTTTTCCACCTTACATCGTATGCTCTCTCATCCTCTCCTTCTTCTATTCTACCTTCTTCTTCTCTCCTTCTTCGCTTCGAACGGGCTTCTTCGCACGCAGATCCTCCCTCCTTTTCTGTCTGTTTGGAGGGCCCTTTTTATACGTGGACGGTTGACGGGGGAGCCTCATGATGGCACTGCCATCCGAGGTTGACTTCGGTATCTTCCTCGTCAGGTGAAGATCTCCCCTCCTCCAGCCAGAAGGTGACACAGAGACAGGTGCTAGCTGGCTTTGAAGTGGCTGGACTGCGCGCCAATGGGTCTACCTATTGACCTTTGTATCTTCTACCGGCGCGTGCCGTCGGGAGGCTTTCAGTGCTGTGCCGCTGGGGAAGAGGTGCGGGCGTTGAGGGCAGAACGTCCGTGCCGCTGGGAAGCTTTAGGCCGTGCCGCTGGCGGTCAGACTTGGTAAATGAGTGTATAGACTTCGTGTGCATGAACTCTGTACAGATTGTATACCATGAGCATGCATGAGCCTGTACGGACTTGCCACATGAGTGTATAGACTTCGTGTGCATGTATGAACTCTGTACAGACATTATACCGTGAGCATGCATGAGCCTGTACAGACTTGGCACATGAGTGTATAGACTTCGTGTATGCATGTATGAACTGAATGCACTGCCTATGCACATGAACGTATAAACTCTGCGTGCATGGAACACGATGTACAGACTTGGTAAATTGATGCACGAGCACAACAGAGAGCAATGTATAGACTTTGCGTTTGAATGTATAGACTTTGCATTTGAAGCAGCCAGCCAATGTGCAGATTTGGAGTTTGGATGTATGGACTTTGCGTTCGAAGCAGCCAACCAATGTACAGACTTGGAGTTTGGATGTATAGACTTTGCGTTCGAAGTAGCCAGCCAATGTACAGACTTGGAGTTTGGATGTATAGACTTTGCGTTCGAAGCAGTCAGCCAATGTACAGACTTGGAGTTTGGATGTATAGACTTTGTGTTAAAAGTAGCCAGCCAATGTACAGACTTTACGTTGCAGCAACCAGCCAATGTATAGACTTCGTTTGTGCAATCAGCCAACGTACAGACTTCGTGTTGTAGGATGTATAGACTTTGTGTGCAACCTTGACAGAAACCCTGAATGAAGCGTGCCGCTGAAGGGCCAAATGGCCGTGCCGCTGAAGGGCTGAAGGGCCGAAGGGCCATGCCACTGAAGGGCTGAAGGGCCGTGCCGCTGGAGGCACCAAATGTGCCGTTTTGACAGGGGCCTTTGCTTTTGCTTCAGGAACTTGAAGCTGTGCATTCTTTGGGATATTACATCACCGTTAGGGGCCCGAGGGTGGGTCCGTAGTAGTGTGTCACTTCAGGAGGACATCCTGTGACTTCTCGGTCTCTTAATGAGCCCGTGCAAATGCGGGGATTTGCCGGGCGGTAGTACCTTCTCGGAGCCCTGGATGGCCAGTCTCTCCGGGTCTTCTTCCTTTGACTTTGACATTAATGCGGGGCTCGGCGGGACATATGGACGTGCAATTTTATACGTCCACACCTGCCCGGCGTCCGTGAGGGAATCCACGGGTGTGGGGACTTACATAGGTCTTGGTTAAGGAATCCCCAGTCCAATGAGACAGAGTGCTCAATAGAGGGTCATTCCTTTCTCAAGAAAGTGTAGGTGATGGGAATCAACACTGGGCACTACCCTTTTATTTTTACATTTGTATCCTTTTGTTTGCATTTATATCTTTGGGTTAATTAGGTTACAATTGTAAGGCAAGTATAAGCCAATGGGTTACTTGGTCTAAGTCAATGCGTTTCTTTGCAAAAAGGCCGCGTAGGCCCGGCGGGACCCCCACCCTCTCTCCCATTGGGCCACCTAGACTCTCTAATGCCCATGTGGGGGTGGTCCATGGTCCAAGGGGGACTCTTGACCAAGCCCCCCTTGTTGACTCCAAGAGGGGGGCGCCCCCTCTCTTGTCCCCATATGGAAGATTTGAATATTCTTCCCCCCATTTTACCACCTTTATGTATTTATTTATTATGGTCATTTGACCACATGGGATAATAATTCTCCTATCCCTTATTTGCCCCTCCCTAACCCTAGATCTAAGGATAGTTTAGGTCTTTTATCTATTTCTATATAAGCCTTGTATTTCTATATTTCATACAATTAATGAAGAGAAAAATTGTATTTATGCACAATTGCCCAAGGGCGCCCCCTCCCTCTCCCCTTCTTGCAACAGCAAATGCAACCAAAATCTATGGTGTGAAGCCATATTCTGGGAGTGATTCCCACCTCTACCACCTCTACTGGATGCGACTTCCAGCCACCACCACCGCCGCCTCCGTTCGTGCCGCCGTCGAGCCGCCATAGCCCGTTCTTTGAAGTGCTGTCCAGGATTCCGAGATCCAGGACACAGGCTGAAAGAAAAGGTTGGTCCCCCCAGTCCGTGTATCTGATGATCTTGAAAATTTGAGAGATCATTCCCCTCCTTGTTAGCAATCCCCAGTTTAAATTTTATGTCAATTAGACGCCGTTTGCTATTTTTCCCAGTCTTTTAATTCCACCCCTAACAGTCTGTCAATCAGCAGATCTGCGGGACAGTGTCTTGTTCTTCTATTTTTCCCTCCCCCTTATCCATCTCTAAAAATTATCAAAACATTCATCTGTGATCCTCACTTCCTACCCTACCCACCATAAAATTCCCAAGATTCAGTTTTACCATTACCCTGTCGGTCCAAATTCATTTTTGGTCAAATCCTGTTATGTCCTGACTGTCTGTAATCCGAGCCAGCAAAAATACTTGGGGAACAATGGTTTTCATTTCCAATACGTTTTCTGGATGGTCATGAAATTAATTTATGTTGTAGCCCTTTGAGTCCTCTGTCCAACTGCGCTGATCTCATCTCGATCCACCTCTGGATCTGGGCGCAATAATTATTTTCATGGAGGCGCGCAGATCTGATCCATGAACAGGCCAGCAGAATAGTCCGCCGATTAATTCTGGAAAAATACACCGGCTCACATTCGGTCGCCGCCGCTCCCGGTGATCGACTAGCAACCCCCCAGTAGCATCCCAGCCAGCCGCTGCAGCAAGGAGACCCCCGGAAGTCGCCGTCCTAGCAGCCGAGTTCGCTTGCTGTCCAGTAGGCATGAACCGAGTTAGAACAGTATCGAGTCGAACCAGCAGCCCGCCACCCGGCCCGATAGCCCTTTCGGCTTGCTGCCTGTCAACCCGAGTTTGTTACTCCCGGGTCCCACGTGTAGCCCTTTACCTCCCTGTGTGGAGTGGGCAATAAAAATTATTTCTGTAATTATTGTTAATTATTTGAACCGGGAGTACGAGTCTTGGCCGAGGTCACCTTCCCCACGCCCGGTAGCGTGAAGGTATCATTTCCGCTCTCGTCTTTGGCATTTGCTTTACTCATATATATTTCTATATGCCGCTGCTTGCATGTGATAGGTCCTAGCTCGTTAAAGTATTTTAATCACTGCTGCAAGAGAGAGCGAAACCTGTCCCGTGACCCGATCCGGGCACGAGAAAGAGAGTTAACCACCCTAGCTCATTGCCGGTTTCTCAACCGCACACATCTGCACGCTTCCCTCGCTAGGGACAAGTCGCGAGTTTGCCTAGAGTCTCAGGTTCGCATCCAAAGTGGCGTCGAGTCGTGTCCCGTCCCGCATCAAATTGGTATCAGAGCGGGTTGAGTCAATGGTAGTTTTGTCTTAGGTTGCATTTCATTCCGATACCCGGTATATCAAAAGGTGTCTCTGGAACGATAGGTTACGCCTATTGGGAAGGTAACACAGTTGCGTGAGTGCGATCATCGGATAAAACCTCCGCCACGTATTGGATATTGGTTGAGTCTAGGTTTGTATTCGAGTCTGCATTTTACCCCTTTTCACCATTTAGAGTCGTGTCTAGGTGCTTGCATTAGTTTTGCATTAAAAAAAAAAGTCTCTTGCTCTTTGTTCCAATGCATGCCCACTCCTAGGGGAACCAATTCCCATCTCTTTGCAACTATGGCCAACCCCTACGCCCAAGTCCCCCCAATGCAAGAGAAAGCCCCGATGAGACCCGTCCAAGGCAACAAGTCCGTGTCTGAGTACCTTAGGGACTTCGATGAGTACCGGTTGGAAAGTGGAGTTGGAGAGAAGAGCACCACGACCACATTTCAGTTCCAGAGAGGTTTACGACTTCACTAATAGTTTGAATTGCTTTGCCGCAACGTAACCACTCTAGAGCATTCTTATCAGGTCACTCTAGAGGTTGAGCCTTTCGAGTCAAGGTTTGATGCTACCCTACGGCAAGCATCTACCTGTCAGCAGAGCGTCGAGCCGGTCGGCCGGCCACATGAGCCCACGAGGTAGGATGCTCCTGCCCCACGGCCTCACCCACCCCAGTCGGGGAACCCTTCCCCTAGAGCTCCTTTGCCACTTACTTTACTTTCCGATCTTTATTCAGAGCCACCTCATTTGGAGCCACCCATGTTTCTAACGGGAAAGCTATTCATCACCGAGCCACTACTTAGTTGGCTCAAGATAGGCTTGGTCCTTATACCGCCTTGCTACCCATCCATGGACCTAGCACTCCAAGTAGTACCCATTAACTCCTTTCACACCACTTTCCAGTCCTTCTGCTTTGTAGAAAGTGTGAAAGATATACTAAGGAGTTTAGAATGTCAATGGGGGTTGACATGTATGTTGGCCTTAGGGTCTGACCAACCCTATAGTCATAGCTTCATGCTCCCAGCTTTGGGGTCTATTACCTCAGTGTACACCTTGGGTCATATCACCACTGAGGTCCTATTGTTCTTCCCCGTTCCCGATGAGCTTGACTTTGTCCCCTCTTACGGTATTGCCATCCCGAGGGAGGACCTATATCTACTTCATGAGATCACCATCCCTCTTACCATAATGGATGAAGGTGACCATCTACACCTTCAAGAACTTCAGACATGGGACCGTGGCATGTGGGAACCCAGTTCGAGGGGTCATACTTTCTTTGATCCCTTCGAACCCTTCCCTAGTGAACCTTATGACCCACCTTATCCCTTTCACCTTGCCAGGGAAGTCCCCCATCACACCCCTTCCCCACGGGTCGGTCCACCTATGCTTCTCGAGCCCCTTCATTGGCAAGAGATACATATATATAGGGGTGAGGAAGAAGGTAACTTTGGCTCTCCTAGCCCTCCCAAGTCTCCAAAATCCAACAGGCAGCCGCATGCTAGGGACATATTAGGATGTCTAGGAGTCCCCCATTCTGCCAACCACCGATTGCATCGAGTGTATGCAAGGCACACATTCGGATGTCCTGGTCCACCATTGAATATGTATGGGTCGGTCTAACAGTAGGTTTGTTTAGAGTCTTGTGTGAGTCTATGTTTTTCTATAATTGTTCAGAGTCTGTACATGCATGTGTCGAGAATCTTAGAAGTTGCATAGTCGGTCTAATGCACGCTCGCGGCGTCAGTCTCTTTCGAGTAGGATGCAAGTCGGATCTCATGCGTACGTTGTAGACTTGCCGAAATTTGGGATCAGCTCTACCACAATGTCTCGGATCTAGTAACATATAGGGACCCAACGGTGATTCTTAGTGAGTCATTGAGCCATCTCCTTCCTTTGAGAGTGACCCCACCTTGGAGTGTCCACCACTGGCCTCATTCCCACAGCAGCGTGAGCATATCGAACATATACAGGATGAGCAGGTGACGATTACTAGGAGTGGAGCGTACTCCGCTCTACCTGGTACGGTGACGGATCCACAGGAGCCACACGAGCAGCGCGAGCAGCACCCCCCTTCCTCGATGGGGTCGAGTTTCTCCCACCCGGGGAGAATTGATGGGAATCAACACCGAGCACAAACCTTTTGTTTTTGCATTTGTATCCTTTTGTTTGCATTTATATCCTTGGGTTAATTGGGTTACAATTGTATGGCAAGTATAAGTCAATGGGTTACTTGGGCTAAGTCAATGGATTTCTTTGCAAAAAGGCCGCGTAGGCCCGGCGGGACCCCTACCCTCTCTCCCATTGAGCCACCTAGACTCTCTAGGGCCCATGTGGGGCTGATCCATGGTCCAAGGGGTTGATCAAGCCCCCCTTGTTGACTCCAAGAGGGGGGCGCCCCCTCTCTTGTCCCCATATGGAAGATTTGAATATTCTTCCCCCCATTTTACCACCTTTATGTATTTATTTATTTTGGTCATTTGACCACATGGGAGAATAATTCTCCTATCCCTTATTTGTCCCTCCCAAACCCTAGATCTAAGGATAGTTTAGGTCTTTTATCTATTTCTATATAAGCCTTGTATTTCCATATTTCATATAATTAATGAAGAGAAAAATTGCATTTGTGCACAATTGCCCAAGGGCGCCCCCTCCCTCTCCCCTTCTTGCAGCAGAGAATGCAGTAGAAATCTATGGTGTTAAGATATATTCTGGGAGTGATTCCCACCTCTACTACCTCCGCTAGATGCGACTTCCAGCCACTGCCGCCGTCGCCTCCGTTCGTGTCGCCGTCGAGCCGCCATAACCTATTCTTTGAAGTGTTGTCCAGGATTTCGAGATCCAGGACAAAGGTTGAAAGAAAAGGTTGGTCCGCCCAATCCGTGTATCTGATGATCTTGAAATTTTGAGAGATCATTCCCCTCTTTGTTAGACATCCCCAGTTTAAATTTTATGTCAATCAGACGTTGTTTGCTATTTTTCCCAGTCTTCTAATTCCACCCCTGACAGTCTGCCTATCAGCAGATCTGCGGGACAGTGTCTTTTTCTTCTATTTTTCCCACTCCCTTATCCATATCTAAAAATTACCAAAAAATTCATCCGTGATCCTCACTTCCAATCCTACCCACCACAAAATTCTCAAGATCCAGTTCTACCATTCCTCTGTCGGTCAAAACTCATTTTCAGGCGGATCCTGATCTGTCCTGACTGTCTGTAATCCGAGCCAGCAGAAATACTTGGGGAGCAGTGGTTTTCATTTCCAATGCGCTTTTTGGATGGTCTTGAAATTAATTTATGTTGTAGCCCTTTGAGTCCTCTATCCAACGGTGCTGATCTCGCCTCGATCCGCCTCTGGATCTGGGCGCAACAATTGTTTTCGTGGAGGTGTGCAGATCTGATCCGTGAATAGGCTAGCAGAACAATCTGCCAGTTAATTCTAGAAAAATACACCGGCTCACATTCGGTCGCCGCCGCTCCCGGGTATCAACCAGCAACCCCACAGCAGCGTCCCAGCCAGCCGCTGCAACAAGGAGACGCCCAGAAACTGCCGTCCCAGCAGCTGAGTTTGCTTGCTATCCATCATGCCTGAACCGAGTTGGAATAGTACCGAGTTGGACCAACAACCCGCCTCCGGCCCAATAGCCCTTCTGGCTTGCTGCCTGTCAACCCGAGTTCGCTACTCCTAGGTCCCACGTGTAGCCCTTTACCTCCCTACATTGAGTGGTCAATAAAAATCATTTCTGTAATTATTGTTAATTATTTGAATCGAGAGTACGAGTCTTGGTCGGGGTCACCTTCCCCACGCCCGGTAGGATGGAGGTATCGTTTCCACTCCCCTCTTTGGCATTTGCTTTACTCATATATATTTCTATATGCCGCTGCTTGCTAGTGATAGGTCCTAGCTCGTTAAAGTATTTTAATCACTATTGCGAGAGAGAGCGAAACCCGTCTTGTGACCCGATCCGGGCATGAAGAAGAGAGTTGACCACCCTAGCTCATTGCCGATTTCTCAACCGCGCACATCCGCACGCTTCCCTCGCTAGGGACGAGTCGCGAGTTTGCCTAGAGTCTCAGGTTCGCATCCAAAGTGGCGTCGAGTCGCATCCCATCCAACATCTGTAGGAGATCCTAAGAGTGTAGAGAGAGGAGGTCTCCTAAGCCAAATGCGCTATGAATGCTAAAAGATCTAAGCTAAATCTAGAAGATGGTAAGAAAAATATGGCAAAAACGAATGCATAACAATATACAAGAAGCATAGAAGATGCAACCAGAGAAGATGACAAACAGAAACCCGATGAATGATATGACAAAAGAGCTCTCGGGTAGGGACTTACTTGTACGCGACGCAAACAGGGAGCGCGACACTGTCGCGGTAGAGACAACTGGCGTATCTATGAAGAACTCAAAATAATGACAGAAGGAAATAAAAAAACACAGTAATGGAATGCAGCATCGATGCACAAAGACACAAAAAACATGGTGCCATAGAGAGTTGCGTCCATGGACGCGATCCTGGGTCTGGTCGCGATGACTACAGAGAGGAGAAACTGATGCAACTAAAAATAAAACAACCACACACACATGAACAAGTTAATAAGTAGACAGACAGAAGAACAAAGGTGATGGACATATAGTGTCCCACCGTGATCGCCAAAAGATGTAGATCATAAAATCGACCCCCCAAAAGGTAATGATGAATAGTGATGTAAAATGTGCTAGAATAATGATGATAAAATGATAAGATGAATGGGGGAGGGGCACATGCAATGAAAGATATATAAATAAAGATCGTGATCGCCACCGAAGCCTCTAGCATGCAAAATAATGAAAGACCAGAGAAGAGGGACACACTACTTACCTCGAAAATTGAAAAGAGTCCGAAGAAGGGCCTGAAGATAAACACGCCGCTTAGTTAGGTCACGGTCTTGAAGAACGTGGTAAATGTAGCAGTCGCATTATCAAAGAAACAATGGGATGTGTAGGTTGATTCCTGCCTTGCTCCAGAGCCGACTGAGGTGCAAGGGCCTCACGTCTTCTACTTCTTATGCCTGAAAAATAATGAGAACCACCAAGAGAAAGCCCATTAGAACGTGATTAAGTGCAAAATCTATCATTATTGTCAATACAAGCATATAAAAAGAGGGCTAGATCACCTGGGGGTTTGGTGGTTTTTAACCCCTATGGGAGGGCAAAAAAATAGGTTTGGAGTGTGTGTGTATGCATGTATTTGGTAAAAGGAGGTAACTTGAAAAGGAGATGCAATGATATGCAAAGATTAAAACGAATTAAAAGACACTAAAAGGGGAGAAGTGAAGAACAAAACAAAAACCCCAAAAATACTCCCTGAATCAAGAGAAGGGCGAGGGATTGTGGATCATCAACGAAGCATAGCCTCGCCCTCCCCTCTGTGGTAGAGTCTCCTGGGTTGCATCCTCGTGAATCAACGGCCAAGGGTTGAATTTATAGAAGAACGTGAACCCAAAAACCCTAGGTCAGAATACAAAGGATTGGAGGAATTGGAGGCCCAAAATTGGGTAATCCTACCGATTATTGAGGGGGAAAGACTCCTAAAGGGATTATGAACCTTCCTTGATTGATTCGAGCTCCAAAATCGAACCAAAAAGGGATCAAAAATCGGAAAGGGCAAGTTTTGGTCGGACATGGTTTTCGTCTGAGAATGTGTTCTAGGAAAGCGCCGCAATATTATATTAACGCTCCCCCACGATAAACCGCGATAGTGGCTGACTGGTCATAGTCGATCAGTCAACGAGTCAAAGCCAAGAAGAACACGCCCTAAGCTTTGACCGCAACAATAACCATCGTGGTAATACGATACCCTGCGTTATGGAAATATCAAGAAAGATTTAACGCCAAGGTGCTTGACGCTAAATTAAATGCATTTAATTTGTAAAGAAATGACAGCTTTGTGAACAGTCGTTAGATTAGGAATTAACGTCAGCCACCTTGGAATCTTTTTAGGAATGCGGTGGGATCACGTTGCGCGATAATGATGAACGTGACGTCAGGAATGAGCACGTTCTTAATGAGCCTCGGGCCGATATCCAGGGCACAAAAGTGAAATTCAAGGGCTAAAAATAGACAGAAATATCTCTCAAATGGACCATAAAATCAACCAATTAAGAATCAATTGGGGCGTCAACTTAGGATAACAATTAAAAGGCTCAGCTCGTGGGCCGAAAACGGGTGTCTACAGCGAGCACTCTCCGAGCACCCGCTGGGCGTGCCGAGCACTCCTTCGGAAGACCGATCTTCTCTCCAGGCCTGGCCCATCAGCTCTCATCCTCCTCTCTCCACCCCATCTCCTTTGATTTCCGCTCTCCAAGGTCCTGACTTAAGCATCAGAGGGTTGTTCCTAGGATAATGCCTAGGGCTCCTTCTAACACCATTTCTCTAGTGTTCGCAGGCTTCCACGGGTGGCTGGATGATCTTCCCCATCAAACAAATATTAAAAGTGTGGTACGGGATTCGAGAGACCATTTTCTCGCCCCTACACTTTTTGGAGCTATATGTGGGAATTCGATTGAAAAACCATGGCACCATGTGGGAGCTACTGCAACACTAGCAACTGCGGCCGAGGGTCCCACCAGGGCCCCAGTTCTTGCCGAGGATCACAGGAGGCATCTTCTTCTATGCGACTACCTCAGGATGTTGCCATCGATGAGCTGGTAGAGATGCGTCGCTAGCTGCAGACCTTGACGGATCTCTGCCAAGGCCTCCTTAACAGGCCGACGGGGTAGGAGTGCGCCCTAACAGAGCAACCTCAGAACGGGGGGCTCCTACCATAGCAGACTCTCGCTGAGTGCGGGAGGCTTCCCACGCATCTGTCGTGCAGGCCCAACGTCCATGCCGCTCTCCCGCACCGAGGGCACACAGTCCGCTTCACTCCAACCAAGAGATGTCCCAGTGGCTACGTTGCTATGAAGAGGTAGAGAGTGAGATAGAGAGAAAAGTCTGGTACTTGGACGATGTCCTGCACACCGCGAAGACCCGCAGCCTCATCGACGATGGCATGGACTTCCATGCTCCCTTCTCCAAAGAGATCATTGAGGCTCCCATCCCTCCAAAGTTCCAACTGTCGTCTTTCACCACCTATGATGACACCACATATCCTATATATCACATGCATAGCTTCGAGTCCAACCTGGTATTTCACCCGGCCTCAGATGCTGTGAAGTGTTTGGCCTTCGTCACCCCCCACCGGGAGAACGCCTGGACTTGGTTCGAGCCCCTGCCGGCTGGGACCATTGCCTCCTTTCAATAGTTGAAGAAGCTATTCAAGGAAAACTTCATAGGCTACTAGAAGGAGGCCAAATCTGCGATGAGCTTGCTCGCCATCAAGCAGGG
Organism: Amorphophallus konjac; assembly: GCA_022559845.1. Lineage (NCBI taxonomy): Eukaryota > Viridiplantae > Streptophyta > Magnoliopsida > Alismatales > Araceae > Amorphophallus > Amorphophallus konjac. The sequence goes on along the minus strand of CM040125.1, from coordinate 294,545,128 downwards.
ATGAGAGGAGACTCTTTGAGACTACGTGTCCCATTTTCGAGTAGAGGCACTCCGTATTCTCCGCCTAGACGTCAGCATCGCCACCACCGCCCTGATGTAGGGGACCCGGGACTCCATCCACCGATGATCACTCGGAGTCGAAGCCCCGACGACCCTGATGGACCTCCTCGCCCTAGCCCAGAAGCATGCTAGATGTGAGGAGAACACTGCGGCCCTAGGGCACATGACCAGGACTGTTCAACCAGACCGAAAGATGTCTGCTGACTCCCCTTGGAAAGGTGGAACAAGCGGGAACAACGAGACCAGGAACACCATGACCGCTCGGAGACCAGAGAAAGGGGCTAGTATCGGCACTATACGCCCCTAACTGCCCCGCCCGAGCAGATCCTCATGGAGATCCATGAGGAGCCCTTCCTCTAATGGCCTCCGAAAATGAAGTCCGACCCCAGCACTAGGAGCAAAAGGAGGTACTGCCGCTTCCATCGTGACTATAGGCACGACACAGCCGACTGCATGCAACTGAAGAATGCCATTGAGGACCTCATCTTGCGGGGACTCCTCGAAAAGTTCGTTGCCAAGGCCACAGACAAGCGATAGTGCGAGCGAACCCTCCACCCATCGACAATTGACCCAACGGGAAGGATATCATGATGATTTCGGGAGGGCCGACTTCGGGTGGAGACAGCTCAAGGAGACATCATCGATACGCATCAGAAGTCAACACCATGGATCAAGGTGAGAACAGCCTCCGCGGATCCGCCACTCGAGAGTGCCTCAAAGATCCGATTGTCTTTTCAGATGAAGACCTTAAAGGTGTAACCATCCCCCACTCTGATGCTTTGGTGGTTGTGGACGCACTTTTCAACACGCTCATTTGTTTGTTCTTTAAGTCAGTCTATTCGACAGGTTTATTCGTTTATTAAGTACGTGGGCGTGCCAGTCACAAAGTGACGATTTATTGTGCGCTCAATCTGACTAATCAGACGAATGTGTGGTTCGTGTCGGGACCAAAACCCGCCGCGCCGTAAAGGTCACGGCGTCATTTACATCCCCTCGGAGAGGGGAACACCCTTGATTAATTGCCGGGAATCAAGGCCTCATGGCCAGGAAACTATATCGAGAGAAACAAGCCGATAGCGGTCTTGAATTAGTCGGGAAGCCCGATGTCTAGGGAAGCAAGCATTCGAAATATGTCGGTCACTCAAGGGACCATTTCGATATTCGGATGAGCGTCCGACTTCAGAAAATCGTGATCATCATGGGGAAAATTGGAGCATATGTATGCCGGGGTACGGTAAATTTAATGTTCAAAGGGATAGAAGACATTCGGTTGAATCTCGGTTAGAGTGGTCGGAAATCAGCGAGTTTATTGGCCCGGTGCGAGATCGAGTCAGGACCATTCTGAGGGCGCCTCCCGCGGTCCAAACGAGGCTTGCGTGGGCATCGTCAATATTTCCGGTGCCAAGGGGGCAACGGGAGGATGTCCCGGGACCAGATCTGAGAACAAATATGTGTTCAAAGGGATCGGGCTATAGGCCGAGGATATGGGTCAGGCAATGACCATGATCGGGGTGGACCCGAGGTCTAGGCATGGCCCACGGAGGCCTTATTGCTATTCCCATGCAAAGGGTCCGGGGATGACGAGAGCCTTCTCGTTCCATTCGGATTTTGTTCGTCACTAATGGACCACTTTATGTCTAAAAAAAGGTCCGTGTTTGTAGCGTAAGAGACGGTGACAAACCATACAAATACCTGCCGTGAGTACGGCAAGTTTAATGCAAGTGCGGGATCAGATCCCGGTATATATGTCGGTCACTAACGGACCATTCACTGTTCGGATGAGACTCCACATTTGAAGCATCGAAGACAACGACAAAGCCGTACGGATGTCTACCGTAGATACGGCAAGTTTAATGTCGATGCGGGATTTGATCCCGGTAGAAGTCGGTCAGGCGAATGAGCTATTGGCCCGAGAGGTGTTCGGATCATGACCATATCGGGAATTCCGAGGTCCACGTCCGATGCCATGGGGCATCATTGATTTTCTCTTCACACGTAGTCCGGAGGAGCGAGTTGTTAGGTGTGGAGCCCGAGCTCGGCGTCGTGCGGCCTCGCACGCGGATCGACTTGCGCGGTCAGGTCGCAGGGGTCAAGGGGGCAGCGCCCCTTGCGGGGGTCTCCGGGGGCGGAGCCCCCGGAACAAAATTTTGATTATGACAGAGGTAGCTTAAATTCTTTCATTTCTTTTTATTGATTTAGGTCTCTTCATTTGTTTTATTTAATAGTTTCAGGCCATTTCTTTTATTTAGCTAATTATGTTGCCTTTTTTTTTAGGCGCGCCGGTTTAAGGAAGCAAAGGGAGCGCGCCGGTTTAATGGGTGACATGGGGCGCGCCGGATTAGGGATGAAGCCAAGGGGGGCACGTCGGAATAGGAGGTGCAATGGGCGTGCCAGTTTAATGGGTCTTCACGGGAGGCGCGCCGGATTAGGTGGATGCACAGGGGGCGTGTCAGATTAGGTTCAAGAAGAATGGCACACCGGATTAACAAGGTGAATAGTAAGGGGGGCGAACTATTCATTCCAAGGATTTGAAAGTTGTTTTGAGTGTAATGCTATTCCAGCGGGGGGGTAGCGCGCTAGATTAGCCCGCGTTGGATTAAGGAGCGCGCCGGGATAGCTTCCGTGAGGGTTTTCTTTCATTCTTTTATGCTCTGTTTCTTCTTTTTGCTTTTGTTCTTGTTCCTTCAACCTGCAGATTGACTTTTTCATTGGTTTATTCCCTTAATTGATGGATTAAGTTGATAGAGAGGGAGGTTAAAGCATTTTAATCATTTATTAAGGTGAACGAGCATGAAGATTGAATGTTTTATTAGGAGGATTTGTGCAGGAACTCAAAGATTCAGTTGTGATCAGGGGCTTCAAGCATATGCAGCTCTGGCCCTCGAAGAGTTTAGTTTATTTGCTTGTTCTTATTATTCTGCTCTTGATTCTGGCAAAAATCGGGCAGCATCTCCCCCGGACTGAGGCTTGTCAGAGAAAATAGAGGAACACCAAACGGATTGCTCCGGGGTGGACCTCAAAATGCAGACCTCACGGCGGTCTGATAACCCAGATGTGAGTGTGGAAGAGCTCGAGGACTAGCCTTCAAGAGCTCTCACAGCTCACGGGTGATGATTTCATTAACGTTCAAGCGGGGCAAATGTGTGCCACGAGAGGCTTTAGATGTTCATCCCTTCGATGGGTTCCTCTGAAAACCGTGCCACAAAGAGGCAGGTCTCCGAGGTCCCTGGATGATAAGAAAACCAAGAGAAAGGGGAGAAGGTCAAAGTAGAACACCATATATTGCAAAAGGGCTTTTCTTTTTATTCATCCGCAAGGGAAAAGACAACGGGGAATCTACCCCAAAGCAAAAAAAAGGGGGAAATACATCAAAGAGAAGGGAAGAAATACATCGATGGGGGAGGGGGAACGGAGCACAAGCTCCTCCCCCTCCGAGCTCACCTCTCTTCTCTCACGCTCAATCTCTCTCTATTTTTTTTACCTAGCAGGCGCAGGGACGGGGCTTCTTCTCTTCTGGTGGCCTTTTCTTCTCACTGAGTTTCTTCTTCTCTTCCGGTGCCGGCTTCCTTTCCTAATGGCCAGCCAACCCCTTTCTTTGTGGAACAGGCATAGTATATATAGAACGGGTTGCCCTTTCTTTACTCAAACAGAAGAAACTCCCGCCACTTGCTTTTGTTTGCCGGACGAACGAGATTGACATGCCGCGGCGTCATCCATTGATTTGTGCAGTACGTTGGCATTCGTCCGAGGACGAGATGTTCGTGGGTTTACCGGGAGATCTTCTGCTGCTTCCACCATCGATGCATGCCTTTGCCACTGCGCTATCGAACGGATGTGGAGACAGAGCTTCAAGCATTGAATGCCCGTGGAGGCAGGGCTTCAGAGCATTGAATGCCCTCTCGGCACCAGACTGATGTGAAAATAGGGTATCGGCTAGCGGATGGGATGGCCATTCGGTTAAAATGGCGCGGAGTTGTGCGTGCCAGATTAGCAGCACACAAGGGGCGCACCGGTTTGGAATGAGAAGGGGGCGCGCCGGTTTAAGGCTGTTGGAAGGAGCGCGCCGGTTTAAGGCCTAAGCAAGGGCGCGCCGGTTTAAGTGCAGGCCGTGCCGGTTTAGACCTCATCTCCGCTTTGCGGCCATTCAAGTGATCAGTTGTGCTCCTGAAGAACTTCAGCTGTAATGCTCCTGCTCCGAGGTGTTTAGCTCGGAGTTTTTAAATCCCGATTCGGGACTTTGAGTGATTTTCGACACAAGCCAAACCCGCGTCTGAGTTTCCGAGCTTCTTCTGATTCGGCCTTCGGCCATGCTGACTGGAGAGCCGGGGTTGTCTCTTCTACCCGAGGGGCTTCTTTGTTGGGTGGCGGAGCACCGGGTATATATTCGTCTTGCTTGGGGGAGGTACAGAGTTTATTCGGCCTTCCCATCTTCAACTTACTCTTGAGATGTCGAGACGTCTGTGCCACAGGAACATTCTTTTTCTTCTCTTCTTTTTTTATGACGTCCACAGTGGTCTCAGCGACCATCAACCAATGTATTGTACGACGGTTTGTTGTCGACAATAGAAGCGGCCCCGACGTGATTTGTTACGATTGCCTTGTACTTATGGGTGTGGATTTGTCATGAATAACACCACTGCACACAGCTGTGTATGACTTTTCTGGCACGACCGTCCTCTCTAAAGGGCGTATTTCATTGCCGATCATGTTCGGGACCGCACCTAGAGACGTGACGTTCCTAGCGGACTTCACAGTTGTGGCGGGATGACCGGGTACAATGCTATAATAGGACAGGGCATCCTCAGCACCCTAAGGGGCGTCCCCTCATCCTATGACCAGAAGTTGAAGTTCCCCACTCCTCGTAGGGTGGGAGAGGTCCGGGGGGACCAAGGTGAGTCAAGGAGATACTCCTTGATCGTGACTCGAGACAGGTAGGCCGAGGAGACTCCCCCTGAGAAGAAGGTAAGGACAGAGGATTTGGAGCCTAGTGGGAGTACCCCGGCCGAAACCTATACCTCATCCATGTGGGGGAAGACCCGAGTAGGACCCTCCGCATCAGTGCCACATTGTTTGAGCAAGAAAAGGAGGCTTACACGAGTTTCCTGGCAACCAACCAAGACGTGTTCACATGGTCCGAGGATGAGCTCCCCGGAATCCCACCAGAAGTCATAACCCACCAGCTAAAGTTGGACCCAAGTTGCCCCCCAGTGCAACAACGTAGGACGCATTGCAATCTCGAGTGACAGGCCATCATCAGAGAACAAGTAGGCGAGAAACTACGCTCGGGGCTACTGCGACCTACCCAGTACCTCGATTGGGTTGCCAATGTTATTCTGGTCCTTAAGAGCAACGAGAAGTGGTGAATGTACGTGGACTACACCAATCTCAATAAGGCCACGCCCAAGGATAGCTTTCCTATGCCACGGATCGACCAGTTAGTTGACGCTACAGCTGGGCATGAGATGTTGAGCTTCTTGTGTGCCTATTCCTGGTACCATCATATTAGCATGCATGGGCCCTACCAAGATAAGATAGACTTCATCACCGACCATGGGCTGTACTGCTACACACGAATGCCCTTCAGGTTGAAGAATGCTGGAGCCACATACCAGTGCCTGGTCAACCACATGTTTGATGCTCAGATCAGCTACAACATGGAGGTCTATATCGATCACATTCTCGTCAAGAGCCTTGGAGCGACCAAGCACCTGGAGGACCTGGCAGAAACGTTCGTGATGCTCCAGAAGTATAATATGAAGCTCAACCCTAACAAGTTAACTTTCAGGGTCAGATCGGGTAAGTTCATCGGATTTCTCGTCACCCATAGGGGAATCTAATCGAACCCCGACCAGATCTGAGCGGTGATAGATATGAAACGCCCAAAGCGAGCGAGGGATGTGTAATGCCGTACCGGCCCCATCGCTTCCCTTACTCAGTTCCTATCTCGTGCCACGGAAAGATGTTTGCCCTTCTTCCGACTCATCAAATAAGCGAATAAAGCACCAGAGACTAAGGTGCAGATCGATTGAGATCAGGAGTGCGAGCAGACTTTCGAAGAGCTCAAACGATACCTGACTTCCCCTCCCGTGCTCTCCAAGCCTAAAAAAGGAGAGTAGTTACTCCTATACTTGTCTTTGACCCCGAGCACCTTGAGCGTTGTGCTCACCCGGGAAGAAGACAGGGTGATGAAGCTGGTATACTATGTGAGTCGAAGAGTCCAAAGACCAGAGTTTTGGTACTCATAGATCGAGAAGTTCGGGCTAGCTGTGGTCATGGCCGGGCGTAAGCTGTGACCATACTTCCTCACCCACCCGATTGCGATGCTCACTGACTAGCCTCTACGCCAAATCCTTCAGAACTCGGGTGCGTCGGGAAGACCCATTAAGTGGGAGATCGAGCTGGGCTAGTTCGACATCAAGTTTCGCTCGAGGACGGCGATCAAAGCCCAAGCTCTAGCCAACTTCATCGCCGAATGCACGTTACTGGAGGAGGAGCCGCCTGAGCATTCCTCAGGGCCCGTTTGGGAACTCTACGTCGACGGTTCATCCTGTGCCGCTGGCTGCGGTGTAGGACTAGTCATGTTGTCCCCGGAAGGGGTGGAGTTGCAATACAACATTCACTTCAATTTCCTGGCCACTAATAATGTGTCCAAGTACGAAACACTACTCTCGGGCCTACGGATGGCAAAGCACCTCAGATCGATCAACCTGCGAGTCTACAGCGACTCCATGCTCGTCGCCAACCAAGTCAGGGGAGAGTTCGAAGCTCGAGAGCTGACGATGATAAAGTACCTCGAAAAGGCCAAGGGAGCCCCCTCTGCGTTCTCCCGTCACAAAATGGTACACATTCCAAGGGAAGAGAACGTCCGAGCATACGCTCTCTCTCGGCTAGCGTCATCGACAACCACCTATAACTCAAGACCTATCTTCATAGAGGAGTTACTGGCACCAAGCATCGAGGAGTCGAGTCCCCAGGTGAATGCCATCGACTATGAGCCTTCGTGGATGGAAACGATCTTGGATTTTCTCCTGCGACAATAGCTCCCCAATGATCGTGCCGATGCCGGCTGCACATGAGCATGCGCGATGCACTTTACGGTCATCGATGGTCGCCTATTTCGGCGCTCACTCTCAGCCCCACTGTTGAAGTGCCTATTCTCTACGGAGGCCAAGTAGGCAATCCAAGAAGTGCATAAGGGGCTCTACGAAAGTCATATTGGTGGGCGAGCACTCGCAAGGAGCCTCATCTAACAAGGATATAGGTGGCCAACACTGTAGCAAGACTGCCTTGACTACGTTTGGAGTTGCCCCCAGTGCCAGATGTTTGCGAACCTGCATCACCAACCAGCAACATAGTTTTACGCTCTAATGGAGCCTCGCCCATTTACTCGGTGGGGGGTAGACATATTTGGTCCCTTCCCAGAGGCTCAGGGGAGGAAGAACTTCCTCATCGTCGGCATCGATTACTTCACCAAATGGGTCGAGGCAGAACCACTGGGAAAAATCACAAGTGAGGTGACATGAAAATTTATCCTACGGAACATAATTTGCCGGTTTGGGATCCCACGTGTCCTTACAACCGACAATGACAGGCAATTCGCGAGCACTATTTTTTAGGAAAAGTGCTCGGAGCTAGGGATTTGGAACCATTACACGTCTGTAGGCAACCCCCAAGCGAATGACCTCGTAGAGAATGCCAACAGAACACTCCTTCATGGGATCAAGACCCGCTTGGAGCAGGCTGGTGAATCTTGGGTGGATTCCATCCCAAATGCCTTATGGGCACACCGGACCATTGCTCGGACTGCCAAGGGAGAGACACCATTCCACCTCGCATATGGAGCAGAAGCAGTTGCTCTGGTCTAGATATCCAACCCGTCATTATAGGTTAGCAAGTTTGATGAAGTAAGAAACGACCAGGCGATGCGAGAAAACCTGGACTTGCTCAAAGAAAGTAGGGATCGCGCCCAGCTGAGACTCGTGGCCTATCAGTAAAGATTGGCTTAGTACTATAATGCTCGCATCAGAGAGTGCCACTTTCTCCCACAAGACCTCGTGCTACGAGGAGCCAACGTGGCAGACCCCAAAGCAGTAGTGGGGAAGCTGGCTACAGATTGGGAAGGCCCATATCGGGTTATAGAAGTGCTCGTCAAAGGGGCATACAGGCTAATGACGTTGGATGGGCGAGAAGTGCCAGTGACTTCGAACTCTGTAAATCTCAGAGCATTTTATCAGTAAGTTGTTTTTATTGCGTCTTCTCACCACTTCGACTAAGGAATCATTGTCAGCCGCCCGCTGAGCCCAACTATGGTAGCTTCCTAGCTCCCAAGAGGCGGGCACTTATGCTCCCCTCAGAAACTATGGTAGCTTCCAAGCTTCCAAGAGACGAGCACTCATGATCTCTCAGAAACGATGGTGGCTTTACAGCTTCCAAGAAGCGAGCACTCATGCCCCCTCAGAAACTATGGTAGGTTCTAAGCTTCCAAGAGACAAGCACTCATGCTCTCTCAGAAACAACGATGGCTTCCCAGCTTCCAAGAGGTGAGCACTCATGCTCTCCTCAGAAACTTTGGTAGCTTCCAAGAGACGAGCACTCATGTTCTCTCAGAAATGATGGTGGCTTCCGAGCTCCCAAGAGGCGAGCATTCACGCTCTCTCGAAAATGAATGGTGGCTTCTAAGTCCCCTAAATTGAGCAACAATCCTCTTCCCCCCAGGAAGAAGGACGTACGCTCCTGAAAAATTGTTCAAAAGTGGCATCTAAGCCCTTAGAGGCATGTAAGAGCCATGGCCTTCTTTGGAAGCGAGATGTACACCTAGCCAAAGGCAAGTAAGAATCCTCTCCTCTTCAGGAAAGAGGACGTATGCTTGCCTACGATCACAACACGAATGGGCAGTCCCTCTGGGTAGGTAAGAGTCCTGGTCTTCCTAGGAAATAGGATGTACACTTGGTCTATACACGCTAAAGGTGGATTCGAACAACGATTCTACCTACTCTCATGAACTCTCCACGAACGAAGGATTTTGCCAAAAACTCATACAACATTCATGCAATGGCCCTGATGGCGTGAGAGAGAAATGACGAAATGAAACAATAAGTTTATGCTCTTATTCATAGTACAAAGCCCTCAATTGCTATCTTCGTACTCACTCAACCAGCATGGAGAATCAGGGTAGTGAGTTGGACACACTAAGGCCATAGCGGCGTCAAAACCAACGCCGTGACCATCCATCCAACCCCGAGCGAAGTTGCTATCCAGGTCAAGCGGTTCATGGGCAGTGACTGGAGCTGGTGCAGACTCAACGGTAGCGCCTTCCCCCGACATAGCCACTAAGGGTGGCGTCAGAGTCGCTGGAGCGACGTCCGTTCCAACCGTAATGACATCGGGTACATCTGAGGCCTTAGGGGTTTCCCCCTCTACTATGGACTTGGGAGGTTGTTGAGACATGATAGCAATGCAGACCAAGGGGAATGAAGGCACATGATGCCTTAGTACCATCATCAGACCCTGCTACTTATAGAGGAGGAACTCCCCTTCACAAAGGTAACCTTTACCTGCGACGGATGGTATCCTTCATTTGACTTGCGCTTCGAAGGAAGGTATGGGTCCATTAACGGCAACCACATCACATAAAGATCAAGCACTCACTATGCAAAGGAAGGTTACAGAAAGAGGAATTTTATTGATAAGGAAGGGGGAGCAAGAGGTTACTCGTCCTCCTTGGGACGGAACCTGTCGGGTTGGAGGCTCAACAGCCCCTTATTGCAAAATAGGCAGTTAACCTTCGCCAAGGCATCCCGCCACCCTTGCATGTTCCCCTACTTGTAGTCCTCTAAGACGTCACCGCTGCTACCTTCCCTCGGCGATGGATCCAGCGCCGGTAGGACTTCCTTTCAGAAGCAGAGCCACTTGGAGGGAGCCTCCTCCGACGAAGAACTCTACTTCTCCGATGACATCTTTGTTGTGTGCACAACTAGATCTAGAGGGGGGTGAATAGATCCTACTAGGAATTATTCCCAATTTAAACACTATTCAAATTAAGAATAAGGCTACCAGAAATTCAGATTTGATCAGATCTGAGAGGACAATAACACAACAATTAAATTGAAATTATTCTCTACAGTTATAGAAGTGTTGGCATTAAAAAAAAAGAAAAGGAGAAGAAGAAGAATCAGCGTCCCTTCATGCAGACGCCAATTCTTTAATTGGCACCTTCGGAAGTGATGCTAAATCTCTCAGGTCGACGCAGCATTCCTATAGGTCGACTCATGTAAATGGGTGCCCATTCACGAAGATGCCAATTCTTTGATTGGCGCCTTCACAAAGGGACGCAAATTCGCGAATTCATGATGGTAATTGGATTTTAATTCGATGAATTGGCGCCTCTTCCGGAAGATGCCATTTTTAATTTACGTCAGGGTCATGGACACGAATTTTGCTTCTTCCGTACTCGGTCCAAGAATTCACGTCGACCCTACTAGACACTGATTTCACGATCGAGAATTCGTGCCCATCCTTCTCGACGCCAATTTCACGAGTCCTCTACTATAGCACTGCGAGCATTGAATGCTCCCATGCCTCAACGGCACGGGCCACGCCTTTGAACGACGATCCCTCCTGCGCGGCTGATGGTGAGGATGCCGGCTCTTCTGACCGGAGAGGATGCCATGCCAACGCCCCCCTCTCCCTGCTGCATCATGCCCTTTGTGAGCAATTCACGTAGCAGCAACAGCGTCAGTAGCAACAGCAACAGCAGCGGCAACAACAGATAAGAAAAAAAAAAGAAAACACACATGGAGGTCTCTCTCCGAATGGGACCCCTACGTCCCAAAAAATACAGGCCCATGGCTAAAAAAATGGGGATGCTGAAGAAACACTGTCAAAATTTTGCCTTAGAAGCTGAAGAGAGAGAGAGAGAAGAAATTGAGAGAAAGAGGAGAGGTGAGAGAGCGGGAGCAGGGAGCTTCGGCCCCTGCTCCTCCTTTCTATCTTATTTATTTCCCTTTCCTCTGATGTATAGCTCCTTCATGTCTCTGATGTAGAATAAAAAGAAACACTCCCCTTCGGGAGATTTTTGTGCTGCAACTCCTACGATGTACATTCCTTCATGCTCCTACTTTCCCACACCCCCTGATCTCCAGCTCACGATGTTTTCTCCTCACTCACTCTTATCGTAAGCAGATTTCAGTAGAGGGATTTTCTTTTTCTCAAAACCCCATTTGGGGTTTGACCAATCCTATGCTCATGATGCCAAAGGGGTGAGAAATATGGGATTTGGAGAGGGGGATTTCCGCAGCCCACCACAAAGGCAGCCCAACAAGACCCACAAGGTCCAACCAGGCGAGCCCACCCAAGTGATAGCCCACAGGGCCCACTTAGGGAGAAAAGCCCAATAAATAAGACTCGAGGAACTAACTCTCCCCGGCGGCATTCTAGGCTCGGAGGGCCCGAGACAACGGTCAGGTCCCAAGGAAGGTCCGGCCTAAATCCCTCTCCCCGTCCGAGAGAGATAGGCTCCAGCCGACCTATCCGACCCCACCCTCGCCGGGCCATGCCTATCGCTCGGACATGAGCTAGCATCCCCGAGGCTCGGTAAGGCCGGTTGATTAATCCGCAGGTGCAGCCGTTCAGAGTCCTCCGCCAGCGGGAGAGTCAGGAGAGCCGCCGGACTCGAAGGGGATAACGTTCCTACGATCAGGCCATGAAAGCCCCCGTTAAAGACGTAACTCCCGCCGGGAACCCCTCAGCTTACAGGACTCATGAAGTCGGCGCTCTATTTAAGCAAGGGATACCCTCCGGAAGAAGGTAAGATGAACTAAGCATTCACACACCCTAAGCTCCTGAGCACGATTCGCTTCACCCTCTGGTGGAGAGGATTCTCGCGCATCAGCTCTCTCCTCCCCCCATTATTGCTTCCACCATAGCTCTACTGACTTAGCCATCGGAGGGTTTTCCCCCAGGGAGATCCCCTGGGCCCTCAGATACATTTCCCTCTCTTGTAGATTCATCTTCTGGTGATCCATAGCCCGCTCAGGATCCAGCGCGAGATCTCGCCTCTTCATCTGGCGCCGTCTGTGGGAAACGCACGAAGAGCCAAGATGGTGAGAAGAAGCTCAGGGAGGAGATCCGCCGGTGGGGCAGGTAAGGCTGTGGCGGCGACGGGAGGTGCCCCCTCTAGGGTCTCACAGAGCCCCCCCTCCAACGCCAGCATCCCCACCAACAGGCCACCACCCCCCCGGCGGAGACAGGGGCACCCCTCGACGGTGGCGCCAACGCCTTCCAGGCCCTCAACGAAAAGATGGACGTCCTCGTGGAGCTCATGAGGGCCCAGGCGGCCAGGGACGCAAGGTCCCGCTCCCCGTCAGGAAGTCCCCCTCGAAGGAGTGCGACGCAGCACACCGCCGGAGGCCGCTTCACCCTCCGCGACCGACAGCTCATCCGCAACGACGTCGGAGGACCCTCGCATGCTCCGCCTGCGGAGCAAGAGGCTTCCTCCATGCCGAGGAGAGGGAAACAGGGGGCGAGGCCACCGCGCCCGGGCACTAGTGCCCGGGGAGACCGCCAAGACGCCCCCCCCAGCCCCACGGTGCGACTGCAGCCAGAGCTATCCCTCCGACTGTGAGATTTCGAGAGACAATTCGCAGAGCAAGAGCGCGCCCTCCGCGCCCTGCAGAAGACCTCTCTCCCGGAGGACGAGGAGAAATCCCCTTTCTCCGAGTACATCTTGAAGGCATAGGTCTCTCCTAGAGCCTCCATTCCAACCTTCAAGCTCTACGACGGCCAGGGCGACCCAGCCGACCACTACGATAGCTTCGACGCCCTGGTGACCCTTCATGGAACGCCGGATCCCATCAAATGCCGAGCCTCCGCGGCCACCCTGGTCCAAGGTGCTCAGGCATGGTTCCGGGCCCTCGCCCCTGGGTCCATCCGAGACTTCAGGCAATTCGGGCGAATTTTCAAGGAGAGTTTCGCCGGTAGCGCCCCCCCAAGGTCAGTAGTGGGGCTCCTGGCCCTCAAACAGGCGCAAGGGGAGAGACTTCGGACTTACGTCCACCGATTTAAATCGGAAGCCCTCAGGATCCCCCGCTTGGATGTGGCCTCAGCCACAACCGCACTGACCGGGGGCACCCGGGACGAGAATCTCCGCCGCGAGCTTGTCCTCCACCCTCCCTCGACCCTTGCCGAGCTAGTGACTCTGGCACTGCGCCACGCCGAGTGCGAAGAAGTACTCAGCGCCTGCCGAGACGCAACCGGCTCGGGTCGGGAGGGGGACAAGAAGCGGACCTCCGAGCCAAACCCTGGCTCGGGTAAGAAGCGCGATCGAGAAGGAGAGCGCAAAAGAAGGTACGAGCGGTACACCCCCTTGACCGCGCCAGTATACGAGATCTACGAAGACATCAAAGACTCGGGACTTCTCCGCCAGCCCGAGCCAATGAGGTCGAAGAACCGCAAGCGGGACAAGCATTGCCTGTTCCACGGCGACCACGGGCACCACACCGGAGATTGCCATCAGCTCCAGGACGAGATCGAGCGCCTCATCCGTCTGGGGCACCTAGCCCGGTTCACGATCGGGCACAAAGAAGACCGAGACGCCGCAGAGGAGATTGACAACGCCCCCCGAGGGGTTCACATCAACATCATCTCCGGAGGAGCGGCATCGGGCGGCGACACCAGCCGAGGGAGGAAACGTCATGCCGAGCGAGCCAGCCGAGCCTTAGAGCCCCCCAGAGGCCCGCCGATGGAGCCCCAGGTCATAGTCTTCTCCGACCAAGACCTGGAAGGGCTGAGCACCCCGCATGACGATGCCCTCGTTACCTCGGCCACGATAAATCACTGTAATGTAGACAGGATTTTGGTTGATAATGGGAGCGCCCCCGATGTATTATCTTATGACTGTTTCCTCAAGATGGGGGAAGACCCGTCCAAGCTCCGCCCGATCCGAACGCCCCTTTGCGGGTTTAATGGCCTGGCCACCTACCCCGAGGGAGCCCTAAGCCTGCCGGTCACTATCGGCACCCACCCAAAACCGTTACGGTCATAGTGGACTTCATAGTGATTAAAGGTATGATAGCGTACAACGCCATTTTCGGCCGAAAAATTCTCAGCCGAATAAAGGCCGTACCATCTACCTATCACCAAAAAATGAAGTTTCCCACCAAAAACGGGTTGGGGGAAGTCCGAGGTAACCAGGCCACGGCTAGAAGGTGCTACAACATCTTGGTGGAAGCCTCAAGGCCGGATGGGAAGGATAAGGGCCCCAGGGGAGTCGAAGGAAGAGCCGTGACCACCGAGCCCGGTGGCGAGTTATTAACGGTATTCCTGAACGACGACACGGCCCTAGGAGTAAGGATCGGCGCCGACCTACCACCAAAGGAACATCAGCAATACAAGGAGTTTCTTTCTGAGTACATTCGGGTCTTCGCTTGGTCCGATGATCAACTCCCTGGTATACCAGAGGAGACTGTGACGCACAAGCTCAACCTCGATACCGCCGTGAGACCCGTACAGCAGCGGAGAAGGAAGCATGCGCCCGAGAAACAGGCGATCATCAAGGCGCAGGTCACCAAGGGACAAGAAACTGGTCTTTTCAGACCGGTCCTATACCCAACGTGGCTAGCCAACGTCGTCCTGGTGCCGAAGACTACAGGCAAGTGGCGAATGTGCGTAGACTTCACCGATCTGAATAAGGCCACCCCCAAGGACTGCTATCCGCTACCGAGCATCGACAAATTGGTTGACTCAACCTCGGGCAATGAGATACTCAGTTTCCTGGATGCCTATTCGGGTTATCATCAGATCTGAATGAACCCTGAAGATGTCGAGAGGACCGCCTTCATCACCGACTACGGCGTGTACTGCTACACCCGGATGCCCTTCGGATTGAAGAATGCTGGAGCCACATACCAGCGACTGGTCAACCATATGTTCGAGGGACAGTTAGGTCGGAACGTCGAGGCCTACATCGACGACATGCTCGTCAAGAGCCCGAGGGCCCAAGACCACTTCACCGACCTCGCCGAGAATTTCGGCACCCTCCTGAAGTACAGCATGAAGCTCAACCCCGCCAAGTGCGCCTTTGGAGTAAGATCCGGGAAGTTCCTGGGTTTCCTGGTCACTCAGCGAGGGATCGAAGCCAACCCCGACAAGGTCCAGGCCATCCTGGACATGCACCCGCCCACGTGCATTAAAGATGTCCAGCGTCTGACGGGGCGTGTCGCTGCTCTTAGTCGTTTCCTGTCCCGTGCGGCCGAACGATGCTTGCCCTTCTTCAAGCTGATGAGGGGGCCCAAGATAGCATCTGCTACGTTCGCATGGGATGGGGAATGCCAGACAGCGTTCGCCGAGCTCAAAGAGTTCCTGGCTTCTCCCCCGGTGCTTTCCAAGCCCATCCCGGGCGAGGTCTTGTTGCTCTATCTCTCGGCGACGCCATCAACGGTCAGCTCGGTCCTCGTCAGGAATGACTCAGGAATCGAGAGGCCGGTCTACTACACCAGCAAGGTGCTCAACGAGGCCGAGCGGAGGTACCCCGCAACCGAGAAACTCGTGCTAGCGTTGGTTACCTCCACAAATCGCCTCCGACCCTACTTCCAGGGGCATCCCATCACCGTGCTAACCGGCGAGCAACTGAAGAAGATTCTGGCCCATCCCGAAGCCTCGGGGCGACTCGTCAAATGGGCCAACATGCTCGGGGCCTACGACATCTCGTATCGGCCGCGATCAGCTATCAAAGGACAAGCACTCGCCAACTTCATCGCCGAGAGCACCGTTCCGGTCGAGGACAGGCCTCCGACGGCAACCGGGCCAACCTTGGAGCTGTTCGTCGATGGATCGTCCAACTCGGTCGGTAGCGGCGCAGGGATCCTCCTAAAGTCCCCCGAAGGAATAGAGTTGCAATACGCCCTAAAGTTCAACTTTCTGGCATTCAACAATGCTTCCGAGTACGAGGCCCTTATCTCGGGAGCCCGCATGGCCCGACGGTTGGGGGCCGAGCGAGTCAGGATCCACACCGACTCCCAGCTAGTTGCAAGCCAGGTCAGTGGCGAGTACGAGGCTCGAGAGGCACCTATGATCAAATACCTCCAGTTGGTCAGGAGCTTGGCCCAGCAGTTCGAGGAGTTCGAGGTAGTCCGAATAGCTCGGGAGCAAAACACTCGGGCGGACGCCCTCTCCCGACTGGCCTCCTCCCTAGACCCGGAAGGTACACGATCGGTCCTCCTAGAAGAGCTAGAGTGCCCGAGCATATACTTGGAGCTCCTTGCCATTGACTCGGCCACTCCCGACGACTGGCGCTCCCCCTACCTGTCCTGGCTACGGGACTCCCGGGAGCCCTCCGACCCTCGGGAAGCCCGCCGAATGAAGTACCAAGCTCGGCGCTTCGTCATCCTCGACAACGCTCTCTACCGAAGATCATTCTCCGGGCCCCTTCTGAAGTGTCTCGGTCCCGACGAAGCAAGCCAAGCTGTTGAAGAGATTCATCAAGGCCTGTGCGGAGCACATTCAGGAGGTCGGTCGCTGGCCAGAATTCTGCTAAGGCAGGGGTACTGGTGGCCGACCCTACAGCGTGACTGCACGGCTTACGTACAACATTGCGACCGTTGCCAGCGGTTCGACCATTTGGTCCATCGGCCGGCCACGGAACTTATCACCCTTACCGAGCCTTACCCTTTCGCTCGGTGGCAGATCGACATCCTTGGGCCATTCCCAACGGCTCAATCCCAGAAGAAGTTTATCATCGTCACCATCGACTACTTCACCAAGTGGATGGAGGCTGAAGCAACAGCAAGGATCATCGAGACAGTCGTCTGGGGTTTCGTATGGAAATCGATCATCTGTCGCTTTGGCATCCCCCGAGTGATAGTGAGCGATAACGGGTGGCAATTCGACTCTCGGTACTTCCGAGACAGATGCGCCGACCTAAATATCTGTAACCACTTCACTTCGGTCGCCCACCCTCAGGCCAACGGGCTGGTTGAAAATGCCAACAAGACCATCTTGAAGGGCATAAAAACCAGACTCGGCAAGGCTAAGGGTAGCTGGCTCGAGGAACTGCCTAGCGTACTATGGTCGCACCGAACGACCCCCAGGACGGCAACCGGTGAGACCCCTTTTCAGCTGGTATATGGCACCGAAGCCGTCGTTTCGTTAGAGATCGCCAATCCGTCTCTCCGAGTGATCAACTTTTTGCCCGAGGCAAACGAGCAGAAGTTGCTCGAGAACCTCGACCTGGCAGACAAACTCCGAGAGATCGCGAACGTCCGAGCTACGGAATACCAGCGTCGCCTCACTCGGTACTACAACACCAAGGTCCGAGGCAGACAATTCCAACCAGGGGACTTCGTCCTCAGGAAGACCGAAGCCTCTCGACCACTGGAGGCGGCGGGCAAGCTATCCCCCAACTGGGAAGGCCCCTACCGAGTGATCGAGACGCTCGGGAAAGGTGCGTACAGGTTAGCCACAATGGAAGGGGAGCCCATTCCCCGGACATGGAACGCAACCACACTACACAGATTTTATTTCTGAAAACTGTATCGACAAATCGGGTAAAATAAACCCCCTTTTTTGCATTCATTCAAGATAACTGTTGGTACATCAGAAAGGCAACTGCCAGTACATTACATAGTGAAAAGCAAAAATCCATCTAGCACCGCGGCAAACGGCCATCACCCGGCCGACCCGGTCTTGACCTTCTCGCATCTAGCCACTGACTCTGCCTCGCGTAGAAACTGGCTCGGACAAGAGATGGTCGACCCAGTTGGCTCGGGTGGACCGTGACAAAGGTGACAGAGGGACAGCAAGGAGAAGGCCACCTTTCACGCGAGGAAGGCTACCTTCCAAGTTGGCAACAACCTGGAAAAAGGAGCGCCGTGAAGGTCTCCTCTCTGCCAAACTACCAACTCTTTGGAGGCGAACAGAAAGCAAGCAGCCCCCGAAGAGTGAAAGAAATGAAGAACAAAAGAGAGAGAAAGAGGCTGCGGACAGAGGTGTGGAAGTAACTGGAGCCGCCTCCTCCCCTCCCACGGAGGGGAATGGCGGCCGGCATCCCTAACTCCCCCATCCGCCCTCCCTCTCGGCGTCCGCCCGGAAGCCTCGCCGGAGCCAAGAGGAGGCAAACGGCGTGCCCCCGCACGTCGAAGCCCTCTCCAGATCCGCGCGGCGACCGTCGGACCCGTCTCATGCACGCGCGGCGATCGTGGGACCCGACCGGTATTCTAGGACAGCTGGAACCGGCCGCTCCCCGTCGTCTGCAGCGTCATCTTCTGAAGGGTCCTCCATGCTCCGATCGCGGCGGCGCAACGCAGAGCGAAGATGCGGGAATAAGAGCAGACCACCGGCGAGAGTCCTAAGTGTTAAGAGGGAAGGAGCACCCTTCGGTCCTTTTTATAGGCCAAGGGAGGCCACGCGCCTTAAATGACTCCCCCCTCGAAAACACGCTACAGGACCTCCCCTGGAAGGTCACCTCCAATTCCTCGGCCCCCGCCCTAGCGGGATTCGCGAAGCGCCTCGACTTTCAAAGCATGGTGGAATGAAAGGACGCCCCGCCAGAAGTCTCCCGAATCGGCATGCGAAAACGGTGCAGAAAATATCGGCACCTTCCAACTGCCCCCGATACACCAGCCAAATCACGGCAAAGATAACGATCAAACAAAGTAAGTCCTTTATTGCCTCCCATAAAGAAGTCCTCTTACAGAAGGAAAAATAGACAAAAAGGGGAAGTGGCAAAATAAAGCAAAATACATCAGGCCTCGGGCCCACTTTGAAGCTCGGGAACAGCAGTAGGGGACGCGTCACCCCCGGTGCCTTCGGTGACGACCGGCCCGGACACTGACCTCGCCTGTGCGAGAACTGTCCCGGTCGTAGGACCTCCTGGAGCCTCCGGAGTTGGTGAACCCACTGGAGGTGACTCCTCCGGTTCTTCCCCGGCCGAAGATGAGGAGCTGGAAACTGACTCATCCGAGTCATAACTCTGGTCGTAAGGAAAATCGCCCCCGGCAAGGTGCTCATTGGCATAGCTCATCGCCCGGCGATAGCCCTGCCTGAATCCCTTTCGAGCACCCCGGTGGAGCGCTACCTCGTAGTAGGGTAGGGCAGCTTCAATCAGGTCGGCCGAGTAAGCTTCCGAGCCTTTGTAGCGCTCGATCGCCTCCGCCTCGACCTACCCGTCCCGAGCCCGCTCTGCCTCGGCCGCATGCTCTTCCGCCCTCACCAGACGCTCCTCTAGCTCGGTCATCCTCCGCTCGGCTTCGATCGTCCGGCCCTCCACCCGGGCTCGGTCCGCCTCGGCCTCAGCGCGAAGGCGCTCCGCGTCCTCCGCCCGATCCTGCAGCTCATGCTCAAGCTCCCAGAGGCCATCCAACTCGATGTGACGTTGACGCTCGTCTTCTAGACGTTTGCTCTTCCTCTCGAGCGATTCTTGGGCCCTTGCTAGCTGCTCGGCCAGCGCCTCGGCTTCCCGTCGGCTCGACCGCGCCAACTCCCTTAATGCGAGGAACTCCCGCCGGAGCCCCTCATGCTCCCCCTCGAGCCGGGCTAGTTTCCCCTCGCATCCACCAAGGGTCCAGGCAAGCCTCGACCGCTCCACCTCCGTCCGGGCGTGCGCCTCCGCCATCACGGCCGCTGTCCGAGCTATGACCAAGCCGCCCTCCATCAAGACATCAAGGACCCCGGCGGGAGTGTTGCGCCTCTCTCCCCCCCTCTCGGCGATCGACCCGCAGAACCGGTACAAGTCACCCGAGATACCGAGCCTGACCAGAGGTTCCGGCAAAGGGGACTGCTCCACCCTGGGCACCCCGCCAGAAGACCCTGTTCGGGCAGCGAAGCTGACCGCCCCGCGTGCCACGGTCGGTTGGGGTTGCAACGCCTCCCCGGGTGAACCCCCACCCTCGACCGGCGCCGCGGGATCAACCGCACCAGAAACTGCCGGCACTTGGGGTTGCGACGCCCTCGCGGGCGAACCCCCATCCGCACCGACCAATCCCTCGGTCCCAGCGTCGGCCACACCGGCATCGGCCCCCTCTGCCCCCACAGGGGGGAGAGCCGACCCGTCACCTCCCTCTGAGGGGCCCCTGGTCTCCTCGGTCCCCTCTCGCCCGGCGGATGGGAGAGCCAGCCCGGAGGGGTCGGACCCCATCATGCCCCCGAGGGGGGAGCGCCGCCGAGCCAGAATCGCCCCCGACGGTGGTAAGAAAACCGGCTTTCTTGGCCCTTTTCCTGGCCTTCGCAGCCTCCCGCAGTTTCCCCGCCAGGGGATCCTTGCGCTTCAGGCCGGTCGATCGAGAAGACCCCTCGGGGGCCGCCCCCTTGCCCTTATCTCGGGCATGGATGCGACCCACCGGGGCATCAAGCTCATCGGCTGCCGAGTCATCTCCCAGATCGATGACCTCGGCCGCCTCCTCCAGAGGCTCCCGCCTCACGTCTGCAACAAGAAGAAGTCCCGGTCAGGAGGAGAAAAAGAGCTACCACCCCCGAAAAAGAGCCTCAAGAGCTGTACCTGTCGACGTCAACCGCGAGAGAAGACACCGTTCGATGTTCTCCGGCGTCACCAGCTCCTCGGTCGATTGACGGTTCTCCAGCAGACGGGCAGCCTGCTGCTCCACGTGGGGAGGGAACTCCTCCTGGCGAGGGGGCAGATTCGGGTGAAAGTTGGGCGAGGTCCGGCATCTCCAGATCTCGTCCGTCGCCACCGCCTTCACCCAGAAGAATTGGGTCTTCCACCCCTTGTGCGAGGAGTCCTTCGCCGCAAGCGAGATGCAGCTCCTATTCCTCCACGCCTGGATGAAGTAGAAGCCTTTCTCCGCCAACGGGTGCGCTTTCAACTCAAAAAAGAAGTGGAAGAGGTCCAAGGAAGGAAAAATGTCGTGCTGACGACAAAGAATCCGGAAGGCCGAGAGCAGCAGATATGAATTGGCCACCAACTGAATAGGCGCCAACCGGAAAAAATTAAGAAGCTGCAGCACGAAAGGATCGAAAGGGAGCCGAAATCCACTCTTCCAAGCCAGAAGGAAGGTGCAAATGAGCTCATCACGATCATCCAGACTCATCTCATACGGAGTGGCGGCAACAAAGCTGTATCTGAGAGGCAGGCGGAAATGATGCTCCAGCCTCCGCACCTCCGCTTCCCCCAACTCACTACAGTTGGGGACGGGTTCCCGCCTCACCGGCACAAGCTCCGGGCTCTGATCCGCCATCGAGTCAGGAGGAGATCCCTCGTACGAGCTCGAAGACTCCGGGGGAGAAGGAAGTTGCCGGACCGCCTCTGCGGTTATCCTCGCCAACTCCTCGAACGCCGCCGCAAGGCTCCGCGTCTCCGCTGTGCTCTCACGGCGCATCAAGAAGCAAGGAAAGCCTAAAACCCTGGAAGCCTAAAACGATGAACAGCGCCCCCTAAAAACCCCTGAGGGTGGCGGCGCGCCGTTCCATGCTCTGAGAAAAAGGGGGGCCCCTTCGTTTCGAATCTGTCAGGATCATCATTACGGGCCTCGGCGACCGCTATAAGCGGCTCCATAACACCAACGGAATTCCACCCACCTGAGCCACGCCGGTGCAAAGCCTCGGAAAACTACTCATCCGAGCCTCCTTGGCTCGGGAGTAGGAGGGGGACAAGTGGAGAGGGGGATTTCCGCAGCCCACCACAAAGGCAGCCCAACAAGACCCACAAGGTCCAACCAGGCGAGCCCACCCGAGTGATAGCCCACAGGGCCCACTTAGGGAGAAAAGCCCAATAAATAAGACTCGAGGAACTAACTCTCCCCGGCGGCCTTCTAGGCTCGGAGGGCCCGAGACAACGGTCAGGTCCCAAGGAAGGTCCGGCCTAAAGCCCTCTCCCCGTCCGAGAGAGATAGGCTCCAGCCGACCTATCCGACCCCACCCTCGCCGGGCCATGCCTATCGCTCGGACATGAGCTAGCATCCCCGAGGCTCGGTAAGGCCGGTTGATTAATCCGCAGGTGCAGCCGTTCAGAGTCCTCCGCCAGCGGGAGAGTCAGGGGAGCCGCCGGACTCGGAGGGGATAACGTTCCCATGATCAGGCCATGAAAGCCCCCGTTAAAGACGTAACTCCCGCCGGGAACCCCTCAGCTTACAGGACTCATGAAGGCGGCGCTATATTTAAGCAAGGGATACCCTCCGGAAGAAGGTAAGATGAACTAAGCATTCACACACCCTAAGCTCCTGAGCACGATTCGCTTCACCCTCTGGTGGAGAGGATTCTCGCGCATCAGCTCTCTCCTCCCCCCATTATTGCTTCCACCATAGCTCTACTGACTTAGCCATCGGAGGGTTTTCCCCCAAGGAGATCCCCTGGACCCTCTGATACGTTTCCCTCTCTTGCAGATTCATCTTCTGGTGATCCATAGCCCGCTCAGGATCCAGCGCAAGATCTCACCTCTTCAGGATTCAATCCCAAATCGATCATTTTCTACGTAGTTTCTTCTTCCATTTGAAATTATTGTGCTTCTTCTCAAAACCCCATTTTGGGATTTGACCGATCCTATGGTCATGATGCAAAAGGGGTGAGAAATATGGGATTCATTTCCAAATCGATCGGTTTCTTTGCAAACTTTAGCTTTCAGAGTCTTGACTACACTCGGATCTCTAGGGACTCGCTTCCTTATAGTGTGGTCCCTGGATGATCTCTTTTGAAGGGGTGAATATAGATGGCCACATAATGTGGCAATAATCTAAGACCACGTCGTGGAATCGGGATTGTGGCGGCCCTTGGGTCATCGGAGCCCCTTGTAGGCTAGTCCTCTGGGTGTCAGTGCCCAATCCGGGCCATAGGGTGTTGCCGCTTCCGTGCGCACCCTAGGATGTTGCCGCTTCTATGCGCATCCTTCTTATTTTGGGGCCGTCTCAGAATTTCTCCGTGGACACGTACCTAATTAACACCCCCAACGCTCCGGGTCTAGGGGAGGTGCTGCCGAATTTTCACCGGATAATTTGAAGACTAATGATGGCAAATGAACTGAACTAAGAAAGTGGTATTGATGAACTAACATATAATACACATGAAGAAATAACAAAAAAATGAAATAAATGAAAGATAATGCATTGAGGACCTAGACCAAAGGGGCTGGTGAAGACGAAGATAAATATACAAAAAAGGGGGAAAACAAAGTAATTTCATATCAAGGATAACCTCCCTGGGCCGTCCCTACGCAGATTTCCTGCACAGGGGTCGACCCCCATTTTGCCAAAGGGGTCGACTCCCCCTTGTGGATCGTGATAAATCCACACATGTGGAACAAACCACTCATATGAGATATATAAAAGGATGAATGGAGTTGATAACAAAGACAAAAGAAAGCACGTGGTGCTATAAAGGAGAGTGATCGCCAAAGGGGTTACCTCAATAATAAAACAAATGATCGCGAATACCTGGTGATAAGTGGGATGCGGGATGGATTGTGAATTCCTTCCTCCTCCTTCAATCGGCCGGCCGACGAAGGGGGTTTTCCTTATTGATTACCGTTGCAAAAAAAGAACCAAACAAGTAAAAAAAGATGGATCAGCCAAGAGTGAATGTAGTATCAATCCCAATAAACCATATGATGAAAAAGAAACATGACATGCGCACCTTTTTTTGTTTGTTTTAAAACCCCTAGAGAAGAGTTAGGGAAAGGAGAAATATGATACTAAACTAATGCAAGAAACTGTGCAATAGATGATGATATGATGATATGAATCAGAATAAACGAACAGAAGAAAGACCCCCTTATGCTGTCCCTGTAAATAGTAAAAGGGAAGAAACCACTTGGAAGCTACGGCGTGGCTGCAGAAACAGGGAAGAAGAAAGAGATAGAGTGTAGCAACCCTAATAAATGAATAATTGAAATGAATTAAAACATATATATTACTGAAGAAATATATAAAAAGGAATAGGGTTAATTGGATGAAATAAAACAAAATTAAAAATAACGCCTCTTATTAAGGCGTTAATTTATAAAGAAACGCCTCTACCAATGGCGTGAATAAAGAAAGGACGCCCACACCTACGGTCGTCAGTTCTCACGCGACCAAATGGGTAAGTAAAAGAAACGCCTCTATCTTGGGCGTGTTTTAAAACACGAAACGCCCTTTTTCAAGGCGCTTTTTAAGAAACGCCCTTATGCAAGGCGTTAATTCAAGAATACACGCCCTGACCTAAGGCGTTAATTCAGTTCGTGAACCGATCGAACCCAGAACTTATCCAAGGAAAGATTAACCTAATCTGGTAAGTGTCTATTAGAGTAAGGACTCTATTAAGGATATATTACCCTCAATCAAACCCTACTCTTGTTAGGACTTCAGAATCCTATAAATAACATGTTCGATCGAACCCTAAAACCCATTTGATCGAACGTCTGCTGCTAGGTACGTGAAGAACAAACAGTTCTTCTTCCTTTCCTTGCTTTTGATAAACACATGAGGAGGTTTTAACCATCCTTCATCGTCTTTGCTATAGGTGGCTGCTTCTAGTGTTTGAAGACAAAGGGTCTTCATCATCATCGTCTTCATCACCATCGTTGCCGAAGAATAGGTAAAGTTCTTCTTTTTCCCCTGCCTTCAGGTTACGTAGGTAAAGAAGATTGATATCTTCTCTTCCTTTACAGGTAGCTGTGGCAATATCTTCCTGAAGAACGAAGGTTCTTCATCCACGAAGGTTCCAAACAGAGTATCAGTATTATCAAACCATAAGGTAGGTTTTCTCAAGTTACTGTAGCCCAAATGAAATTAATGCAAGATATATATATATATATATATAAGCATGTCATGCATATGATTATTATAGTTTTCACGCGTTTTCTGAAATATTTTGAAAGAAACGCCCTTGATTAGGGCGCTAATTTAAAAGAAACGACCATACCAGTGGTCGTCAATTTAATATTTGACGCCCTCTACGCAGGCGTTAATTTCATAAGAATCGCATGTGATTAATAATTGATCCTGTTTAAAAATTACAATACATATGAAATATTGATTTTTAATATCTTGCATGACTCTGTGAATTCCTGTTAAATTTTACTGCCATGACATGTCTCCTGTCTCTCGAAATATTATTTATTAAAATATCGTAAATCCCTTGAAATTCACGACTTGGACAAAGTCGTTTTCCATATTCTAACGCCCCAGTACAAGGCGTGAATATTAAAAGTAACGCCCCTTCCTAGGGCGTGTATCTGTTAAAAACCTGAAATTCACATATTCTGTAAAAATGGAATTAGAAAGTAACGCCCCTTCCAAGGGCGCGTTTTTGATAGATTTCTGAGAATAATTATATCCTGTCGAATATGTAGATGATGAGACGCCTGCCCCTGCAGTCGTCAACTTTTAAGAAACGCCCCCAGGAAAGGCGTGTTTTTGATAAATTAATGAAATAATGGAAATTCTGCAAATTGGCAATATATGTAAACGCCCTTCAGTTAGGCGTTAATTACTTGAGACACGACTTGACCTAAGTCGTTATTTTACTGAAAACTGATTTTTCCTCTGATTTGCTAACCGATGGTTTATATATTATACATATATATATATATCGGCACTATTCTCCACTCCGTGAGTATAGTCCCACGTTTCATGTTGATTTATCGATCACACTCAACTCTCATTGACATACAAGCTCTCCATTGGACATTCCGTTCCTTTGGACTAGCAAGTTAGTCATAGAGACCTCCGTAAGACTCCTCGTAGCCTTGGATTCCCTCAAGGCCGACTGAGCTGGTTGTACCCTAAAAACCCATTACACAGTTTTTGCCATGTCAATCTAAAGAAAACATGGTATACCGGCCCTTATGATTATACAAAGAGTATATCATAAGAAATTCTTAATGGGATGATGATGTCATGCCATATCATGTCGTTCTTGTAAACCTCAATTCTATGATAAGAATGAGGGTATCTTACCTTTGATATACTGTTCATGTGGACCTCAATTCTATATAAAGAATGTCCATATTGATTTGTCATGGTACCTAAGTTAAATGAACCATAATCTACCTAGTTTTACCGACATCGTGATTATACCGTTATTATCGCCATTCTATGTCCTTTGTCATATTTTGGACTCTATTCTATCAAAGTTGTCATACGTATCTACAAGCTTGATTATTGAAATTCTATATTGGCTATATAAACAAGAGTGGATGTCAAAACACATGATAAATGCCTGCGCATATAGGGCCCGATCTGGTCCTGGGAGGAGCACCCGAAAGTACTTGTGCCCATGGGAGTTAAAATGATAAGGTATCTGGCATTATACCGAGTACTTGACTTGCTTGATTGGACATTCCACACACATCTTGTACTTGAATCGTACTTGACTTTACATGAAATGCGTGGCCCGAAAAAGGGTAATTTACTTGCTTGATACATGATAGCCAAAGTACTTGACATGACTCGATAATGGTACTTGCTTGAATATCTTGAATAACTTGTATCTTGTTCATGAAAGTTCATCTTATTTCTTTGATATTACATTCTCTCTATCTTGTCGTTTCATGCGAGCATGCATAGCTTTATTGCATCCATGAAAATGTAATTACTTAAACCACTTGCTAGTACTTGAGATATAATTTCCTACTGAGCGTTCGCTCATCCCGTTTGTCCCTTTCTACTTTTCAGGTAAGTCCGACGACGATGGAAGTCAATCGGATGGGAATGGTCAAGAGTGAAAGTGATAGAGCTTCTACAAGTGTCGTCTAGTCTTTTCCATAGTTTCTTGAGTCAACTATGTATTCTTTTCCTTTTTATTTAACAGAGTATTGGATTTGTAATAGTCTATCCATTATGAAATAAAGGATTGGGTTATCTTGCTATTTTGCGCATCTCTGTCTTTGTGTCGAATACATGACCACTCTGATTGACATGATTGATATAGACACGTCGCGCATATCCGGGTATCTTCCGCGCTCGGGGCGTGACATAGAGAGTCTTTCAAAGAGAGGGACCGCACAGGAGGAAGACGACCGTAATAGCCAGCACCGTAAACTCTAATCTATTCTAGCCTCTGTGTGTCTGTGTGTTCTCTGCTCTCTGCCTCTTAACCTCACGCGAGGTCAATCAAGGCAACCTTATATAGGGTTCCATATCAAAGATAACCTCAAATTTGGGAAGATAAGAACGGGCAATGATCAATGAAGGTAGGACTCTAGTTCCCAAATCGAGCAAGGTGATCAAAGAGGGCAGGGAACTCTTCAGGAAAGGCATACTCAAACACGACTCTGAAGGATAAAACACGACCTTCAGAAGGGCGTCAAATTTGAATTGACGACCTACATCAAGACGTTGCTCAAAAACACGACCCTAACAAAGGCGTCAACTCCTGGATTTAAATTTGGCAATAAAAACATTCTTTATTTGACAATTATGAGAAAACACCTGAGATAAAGGCGTTACTTGAAAACACGCCCTGAGGAAGGACGCCAATCAGTAATTTGGAATTTATTTTGAAACCGGATAATACCAGGAATTGACGCCCTATCATTTGGTCGTCCTTTCTTTTGAACACGCCCTAGGTAAGGTCGCTTTTAAAATAACGCCCCTCTTCAGGTCGCGAATCACAAAAATGCAAGATCAAACCAAAAAAACACAAGCATAGAAAAACTTCATATTATGAATGTATTGAAGTTCACTTTGGGGCGTCAATATAGTGACATGAGATTTGATCGACATAGCGTCAATTCTGGTGGGTCTACAGCTGCCCCGCCTTGGCGTCTGCTTTGCAAGGGAGTGAGACGAAAATGAAGTGAAAGTGCAACCAGCGGAGTGAAGTGGAATGAACTGATAAGTAGACGCCAAGGTGTGATGTGACACGCCTCAAACACTAAGCATCGGAAAATCTTTCCAAGATTCTGAGTGAAACAACTCTAAGTGATTCCAAGGAAACATTGATTTGCTGGATAAAGGAGACTAAACTAAGTAAATAAAAATGTGCACGTGGGCACGACAGGGAGACGCCATTGGAGAGCGGTTACCAGCCAACGTGGACGTGCTACAACCAAGGTGGATTTGCATAAAAATAAAGGGAATTGAGATGGAGACCCAACAAAGGAACATCTTCAAGGAACCCGTCTGAGCGGCTTCAGAGAGAATAAAGTATTCGATTTGGAGTGGAAATTCTCATGTCAACTCAATCAAGAACGAGTGACTTTCATTATCGCCATAATATGAAGATTTTCAGCATGTACCTCAAAGTCCTACATGATGCATGCTGGGCTAAAAGGAAAAAAATAAAACAAAAACTAAAATAGAAAATAATCAAGGATAATATTGCTAATCCATCTAGACTTGGTCAAGAATCCATCCTTCTGAGCTGACACTAAGCCGAAGCCCGTTTGTCCACGCATCATCTCAGAAAGTGGAACCATCGTCCCAAACCTTGGATGACTCAACGGCCTATCCGTGTGATCAAGACTCTCCTGGAATTATCACCGTTTTTGATGAAGGGGAACTCAAATTCCAGGTTCATCAGAACCACAAGGTCCTTGATATATTATAATAACGTAGAATACCATATAGTAATAATGCTTACAGGAACGAAATACAAGAACAACATGATGTTACTCCAACAGTGATCCGGGCATCTCGAAACCTTCAATCCTCTGCGCTTGAAAGTTCATTAGCCCTCCCACAATTACAATATGAATAACCCTCAATTCAAAGCATGACATGATCATAAGTGCTAAATTAAAAACAATTCCAACAAAATAATAACACTTAAGTTCATCAAAGTATGTAGGGAAGCAAATTTATAAGCTCACAAATCCACGCCTGGATAGAATGGTGTCAAAACATGAAAGGTGCCTGACATGAGGGTGACAAAATAAGAAACACGCCCTTCCAAAAGGCATGAAATTCATCGAGAGTCCAGGAAGAAGACGACCCTGGAAAGGGCGCTACATAAAACACGACCTCCGTCAGGTCGTCAATTCATAAATCGACGCCCCAACAGAAGGCGTTAATTAACATGCTTCCGTTTCCAACGCTAAAGCTAAACCCAGTCCTAATAGCAACCAATCTCACAACTCCGAACAGCCCTAAGACCCTTCGGGCTTCTATAAAAGGAGGACACTTCCTCTGATCAACCAATCGCAACCTCTGAGAATTCTATTCTCTGCTTCTTCGCGTTCTTCTTCTCGCAGGGACTGCAACCGCCCGAGCCCTTCCTGCAAACCAAAGATGGAGAGGGCGTTTAAGAGGTTCAAAACTTCTATCCCTCGACTAACTGAGATCAACGGTCACATAAGCAGTAGAATCTCCATGAACCAGGTAAAATATTATTTCTTTTGTTCTTCTCTTTTCTTATCTTCACTGAACTACTTCTGTCGCTCATGCATTCTCCTTCTTTTCTTTCTTCCACAGGATTATCCAAATGTCCCAGGAGCTAGGAGATTTACAAAAATTAAGTGGCTGCCACTTATCCTTTCCAAGTTTTCTTCGGATATGGGGGTATACCTAACAAGATGGCACCTCCTGAGCCTAGTTACCCATGCTAAACACCATGATCAAATCCATCTTGATTGGGCAGCTATAGGAGCTCTTGTAGAGATATGGCATCCTTCTACTCATACCTTTCTCTTCTCTACCTTTGAAGCCACCATCCTATTAGAAGAGTTGGAGATGATCTTAGGTTAAAGAGAATGAAGCAAGGGGATGAAGAGAAGATGGCCAACATGCCAAAACCAATTTCTTCTCACGAGCTATTAACCACGTTGATACCTAGACCAAACTTAGTGAATCAAATCAAGGTCACTAAAGGAATTAATCTTCTAAAGCTTGCTTCATGGGTGTACAAGAGAGCAGATCAAGCTAAAGAAGAAGAAGAGATCGAACGGGTGACCAAGGCCTTCGTGGTATGCTTAGCAGGAGCACTCTTATTCCCATCCATGGAGGATTTTCTAGAGGAGGCACAGTTAAGCGCCGTGGCGAGCTTATGGGAAGGAGAGAGAATCGGACCGGCTGTTCTAGCTTATCTCTATAGCGGGCTTACCTCGGCGGCAATGGGAAGACCCATCTACGGATGCATGCTAGCTCTCTCTAGTTGCGTAGACCTTCACTTCAAATTTGATCCATGTGATGAAGCCCAACAATCCTCAAGAATCTTCTCAAAAAGCCCACTCTTTTACATGACCGGCTCATTAGGAATAAGCAATAGGGTGATGAACCGGATACCTCAAATCAAGAAGAGGGTGGAATGGCGAGAACACCTCAAGGTGATGCCAAAGAATCTCTTTACTTGCGCCCCGGGAATACTCAAACTTCAAGAGCTCCGTGCAAGATTTTCTCCCGGAACAGACCTTCGACTTATAGGCGCTTCAGAATTCATTTTGTATAACTCACATCGGTGCCTTCCTCGACTCGGGCTTCCACGGCAGGTATTCGAAGACCCATCTCATCTCCCTCCGATCAAGATACGGGATCTCGGCAGCAATGAAGATGGAGAAGAGTGCACAACTATCCAAGCTCTGTGGAAGATCAATAAGATTCATCAACCTGTGAAAAACTTAAAAGAAGACAGAGATCAGTGGAAGTCTTATGTAATAGTTTTAAGAAGCTTGAGGCCCAAAATAGCTCATTGAAGCAATGTAATCACTTTTCCAATAAATCAATGATAATATTCCGATTGAGCCATAACACAATGTTTCTGATCAAATCTTCCAATAACCTGCGGTTCTGTTGCAAATAACGACTCAGGAAATGTCGTGACTTCACGAAGTGACGCCTCAGCCAACGTCGTCTTCAATGATTAATTTCTCATAACTGACGCCTTCACCAATGGGCGTTAACTAAATAACGTCTTAAGACAAGGTGTTAATTCGATTTATACTCCAAAAGATATTCGTTGAAATTCCAAAAGTAACGCCTTCAGAAGAGCCACGTTTCATATAAATAATGCCTCAATCATAGGCGTTACTTAAATACAGTAATGATTATTCCCATCACATCAATCAATCGCCCTTAAATACGTCTGACGACAATTATCATTCCCCATGCAAACACAAATAACACCTTAAGCAATGTCGTCAATTATCAAGAAACGCCCAAGTTTCAGTCGTTAATTCCATAAGACACGGCCTTCCTTAAGTCGTTAATTCTTTTTGACCATTCGACTTAACTTTCCCTCCTTTCTTCTTCTTCCTCCGTCCTCTTTCCCTCTTTCTCTTCTTTCTTCTGCAACCCTAACCGAACCCTCCCCCATCTCTCATTCTCTCTCTCTACCTCTCTCTCCCCTCTCCACACCCTAGCCCTAGCCATAGCCATGGCCGGTGGACTCAAGCGGCAGAGGGTGGCCGCACCGGAGGTTGTGGACTTAGGCGAAGATGCCCACGAGGAAGACGCCGTGGAGGCTCCGCCGGCGGCGGCCGAGGAAGGTCCGGCGGCGATGGCCGATGAAGAGGCGAGATCTCGCGCTGGATCCTGAGCGGGCTGTGGATCACCAGAAGATGAATATGCAAGATAGGAAAACGTACCAGAGGGCCCAGGGGATCTCCCTAGGGTAAAACCCTCCGATGGCTAAGTCAGTAGAGCTATGGTGGAAGTGATAATGGGGGGAGGAGAGAGCTAATGCACGAGAATCCTCTCCACCAGAGGGTGAAGCGAATCGTGCTCAGGAGCTTAGGGTGTGTGAAAGCCTTGTTCATCTTACCTTCTTCCGGAGGGTATCCCTTGCTTAAATAGTGCGCCGCCTTCAGGAGTCCTGTAAGCTGAGGGGTTCCCGGCGGTTACGTCTTTAACGGGGGCTTTCATGGCCTGATCATGGGAACGTTATCCCCTTGGAGTCCGGCGGCTCCCCTGACTCTCCCGCTGGCGGAGGACTCTGAACGGCTGCACATGTGGATAATCAACCGGCCTTACCGAGCCTCGGGGATGCTAGCTCATGTCCGAGCGATAGGCATGGCCCGGCGAGGGTGGGGTCGGATAGGTCGGCTGGAGCCTATCTCTCTCGGACGGGGAGAGGGCTTTAGGCCGGACCTTCCTTGGAACCTGACCGTTGTCTCGGGCCCTCCGAGCCTAGAAGGCCGCCGGGGAGAGTTAGTTCCTCGAGTCTTATTTATTGGGCTTTTCTCCCTAAGTGGACCCTGTGGGCTATCACTCGGGTGGGCTCACCTGGTTGGACCTTGTGGGTCTTGTTGGGCTGCCTTTGTGGTGGGCTGTGGAAATCCCCCTCTCCACTTGTCCCCCTCCTACTCCCGAGCCAAGGAGGCTCGGATGAGTAGTTTTTCGAGGCTTTGGACCGGTGTGGCTCAAGTGGGTGGAATTCCGTTGGCGTTATGGAGCCGCTTATAGCGGTCACCGAGGCCCGTAATGATGATCCTGACGGATTCGAAACGAAGGGGCCCCCCTTTCTCTCGGAGCACGGAACGGCGCGCCGCCACCCTCAGGGGTTTTTAGGGGGCGCTGTTCATCATTCTAGGCTTCCAGGGTTTTAGGCTTTCCTTGCTTCTTGATGCGCCGTGAGAGCACAGCGGAGACGCGGAGCCTTGCGGCGGCGTTCGAGGAGTTGGCGAAGATAACCGCAGAGGCGGTCCGGCAACTTCCTTCTCCCCCGGAGTCTTCGAGCTCGTACGAGGGATCTCCTCCCGACTCGATGGCGGATCAGAGTCCAGAGCTTGTGCCGGTGAGGGGGGAACCCGTCTCCAACTGTAGTGAGTTGGGGGAAGCGGAGGTGCGGAGGCTGGAGTATCGTTTCCGCCTGCCTCTCAGATACAGCTTTGTTGCCGCCACTCCGTACGAGACGAGTCTGGATGATCATGATGAGCTCATTTGCACCTTCCTTCTGGCTTGGAAGAGTGGATTTCGGCTCCCTTTCGATCCTTTCGTGCTGCAGCTTCTTAATTTTTTCCAGTTGGCGCCTATTCAGTTGGTGGCCAATTCATATCTGCTGCTCTCGGCCTTCCGGATTCTTTGTCGTCAGCACGACATTTTTCCTTCTTTGGACCTCTTCCACTTCTTTTTTGAGTTGAAAGCGCACCCGTTGGCGGGGAAAGGCTTCTACTTCATCCAGGCGCGGAGTAATAGGAGCTGCATCTCGCTTGCGGCGAAGGACTCCTCGCACAAGGGGTGGAAGACCCAATTCTTCTGGGTGAAGGCGGTGGCGACGGACGAGATCTGGAGATGCCGGACCTCGCCCAACTTTCACCCGAATCTGCCCCCTCGCCAGGAGGAGTTCCCTCCCCACGTGGAGCAGCAGGCTGCCCGTCTGCTGGAGAACCGTCAATCGACCGAGGAGTTGGTGACGCCGGAGAACATCGAACGGTGTCTTCTCTCGCGGTTGACGTCGACAGGTACATCTCTTGAGGCTCTTTTTCGGGGGTGGTAGCTCTTTTCCTCCTCCTGACCGGGGCTTCTTCTTGTTGCAGACGTGAGGCGGGAGCCTCTGGAGGAGGCGGCCGAGGTCATCGATCTGGGAGATGACTCGGCAGCCGATGAGCCTGATGCCCCGGTGGGTCGCGTCCATGCCCGAGATAAGGGCAAGGGGGTGGCCCCCGAGGGGTCTTCTCGATCGACCGGCCTGAAGCGCAAGGATCCCCTAGCGGGGAAACTGTGGGAGGCCGCGAAGGCCAGGAAAAGGGCCAAGAAAGCCGGTTTTCCTACCGCCGTCGGGGGCGATTCTGGCTCGGCGGCGCTCCCCCCTCGGGGGCAGGATGGGGCCGAC
Source organism: Amorphophallus konjac (assembly GCA_022559845.1). NCBI lineage: Eukaryota > Viridiplantae > Streptophyta > Magnoliopsida > Alismatales > Araceae > Amorphophallus > Amorphophallus konjac. Next base: position 294,511,441 of record CM040125.1, on the reverse strand, counting down.
CCCTCCGGGCTGGCTCTCCCATCCGCCGGGCGAGAGGGGGCCGAGGAGACCAGGGGCCCCTCAGAGGGAGGTGACGGGTCGGCTCTCCCCCCTGTGGGGGCAGAGGGGGCCGATGCCGGTGTGGCCGGTGCTGGGACCGAGGGATTGGTCGGTGCGGATGAGGGTTCACCCGCGAGGGCGTCGCAACCCCAAGTACCGGTAGTTTCTGGTGCGGTTGATCCCGCGATGCCGGTCGAGGGTGGGGGTTCGCCCGGGGAGGTGTTGCAACCCCAACCGACCATGGCGCGCGGGGCGGTCAGCTTCGCTGCCCGAACAGGGTCTTCTGGCGGGGTGCCCAGGGTGGAGCAGTCCCCTTTATCGGAACCTCTGGTCAGGCTCGGTATCTCGGGCGACTTGTACCAGTTCTGCCGGTCGATCGCCGAGAGGGGGGGAGAGAGGCGCAACACTCCCGCCGGGGTCCTTGATGTCTTGATGGAGGGCGGCCTGGTCATAGCTCGGACAACGGCAGTGATGGCGGAGGCGCACGCCCGGACGGAGGCGGAGCGGTCGAGGCTCGCCTGGACCCTTGGTGGATGCGAGAGGAAACTAGCCCGGCTCGAGGGGGAGCATGAGGGGCTCCGGCGGGAGTTCCTCGCATTCAGGGAGTTGGCGCGGTCGAGCCGACGGGAAGCCGAGGCGCTGGCCGAGCAGCTAGCAAGGGCCCAAGAATCGCTCGAGAGGAAGAGCAAACGTCTCGAAGACGAGCGTCAACGTCACATCGAGCTGGATGGCCTCTGGGAGCTTGAGCGCGGCGAGCTGTAGGATCGGGCGGAGGACGCGGAGCGCCTTCGCACTGAGGCCGAGGCGGACCGAGCCCGGGCGGAGGGCCGGGCGATCGAAGCCGAGCGGAGGATGACCGAGCTAGAGGAGCGTCTGGCGAGGGCGGAAGAGCGTGCGGCCGAGGCGGAGCGGGCTCGGGACGGGCAGGTCGAGGCGGAGGCGATCGAGCGCTACAAAGGCTCGGAAGCTTACTCGGCCGACCTGATTGAAGCTGCTCTACCCTACTACGAGGTAGCGCTCCGCCGGGGTGCTCGAAAGGGATTCAGGCAGGGCTATCGCCAGGCGATGAGCTATGCCAATGAGCACCTTGCCGGGGGCGATTTTCCTTACGGCCAGAGTTATGACTCGGATGAGTCAGTTTCCAGCTCCTCATCTTCGACCGAGGAAGAACCGGAGGAGTCACCTCCAGCGGGGTCACTGATAAGTGTGTATTTTTACCATTTAATTCATGATTATATACACTTGTATGAGCTTAAATTGATATGAAATATACACTTCTCACACTTATTATTGATTTTGAATCAAATGTTTAATTTTCTGAAATTAACTAATTTTAATAACGATTTTTGTGTATTTATGCAGGCACGCAATACGAGGAAAGCTCCAAGAAATAAAGAAAAAGAAAAAAATAAAGAAGGAAAAGAAAATAAAAATATATGTTGAACTGGGCCAGAAACCCAAGAAGTTGTTCAAAAAGAAAAAACAATTAGAAAAAAATAAAATTAATTGATATTTTTTTAGAATTTTCTAACGATATACTAAATATATAAATAGATATATCGATATATAATATATATATATATAATATAAAAAAACAAAAAAAAACATTTCAAACCCCGCCCCCCCCCCCTTCTCGCCTTCGCCGCCCGCGCCATTGGCACGGGCGACGAGGTCGGCGAATGGGGAAGGGGGCGGGGGTCGTGGAGGTCGGCAAAGAGGAAGACGGCGAAGGCGAAGAAGGAGGTTCCCCGGGCGCTGTGGGCCCACGCGGCCACACGGCGGGCGACGCGCGGAAGCAAAGCGCCGACGCGGAGGCGGACGCGGTGGCGGGCGCGACGCGCTGCCAGAGAGAGAAATAGAGAGAAAGAGAGAAGAAAGGGAAGAAAAAAATAGAAGAAAAATGCGAAAAAAAATTCCAAAAAATTGGAAACGTGTGCAGAACATGTCAGCCCATATTTTGGGTCAAAATTAGCTACACTTGAGTTGTTTCACATGGGCAAGAAGAGCTTCAATTGGAATGAGTTTGTTGCCCTATATAAAGGGGCATTCATTTGTAATGTTGAGTGGTTAGTTGTTAAGTTATGAAGGTTGAGTTAGGGAGAGAGCTAGCTATGGATCACTTGTAATGTAATGTTGTTCTTTGTATTTTTGAAGTTTTTGATTGTTGGAGTTGTGGTTTTCCAAGCTTTTGAAGTCAAAGTTGTAAGTTGAAGTCATTTCAATACAAGTTTCATTTTGAAATTCAGTCTTTTCATAGCCTTATTTCTCATTGTTATGTTCTTCATTTCAATTTGAGTTCTTCACGAAAGTTATTTGTTTTCAAGTGTTCTTCAACTTCTCTGTTTAGCATTGCTTCAAATTCTTCCTAATTCATAGAGTTAATACCAATTTTCTTAAGTGCTGTTTTATGTGATTATTGTTCATCCGTGGTGATATCTTCTGCCATTTCTTCATTTTGAAGTCTTTTTAGTACTTAAATAACTCTGAGTTCTTCATAAGAGTTGTTCCTCTCTTGTAGATCTAAGTTTTATTCTTATTGCACTTTGTCCAATTCTTCTTAGTTTGAGCTCTAGAATTAATTTTTTAACGTGCTATTTTTCTGTCAGTTACTGTTCATCCGAACCAATAGGTCATAGTTTTTTATTATCTTCCTTTCATTTTCTGATTCTATGGTCTTCATCCAAGTTTTTCATCTTTCAATTCTCTACAACTTTTATGTTTTCCACTTTGTCTAATTCTATCTAGATTGTAAGTTATTTAATTTCTTCCAAACTCTATTTTTATTGAAATTCTGTTATGTTTTCAAACTTAAAATTTCAAACTTGTTATATGCAAATCCGTTCTTCTTAAGTGTTTCAAACATACCCGAAGTGGTAAGTCTTCTTCAATTCATATCATGGCATCGACTTCCAAGGCGGAGTGATCTTCATCAAAGGCTCGGCGTGGAAACGACGGCATTCTTCAATTCATTGGCTAAATTTCTTGCACTTATATCTTGTTCTTTCAAGTTGTAATTTCATTTCTGTTAATTGTAATCGCACTCCAAATACAAAATTTGATGTTCCAAACATAAGGGTATTTCCAACTTGAGCTAAAATCAACTATTCTCTCCCCGTGGGATCGACCCGTATTCACCACTGTACTCGTATTTTCAACATCATTCGAGTGAGTGAGTGCGGTTATAAATTTATGTGGCACGGCATTTTTAAACGACGACTGTCGAGCGCATCAAATTTTTGGCGCCGTTGCCGGGGACTGAATTATGTTGATAGTTGGATATTCTTGTGTTTGGTGTATATATGTGAATATTAATTTTGCTCTTTTTACTTGTGCAGGAAAACGAAAAAAATTTGAAAATCAAAGAAAGCGGAAGATAGGACATGAAATCCTATGGTTATGAAACGTTGTTGAAAGCCCGGCAGCATTGCTAAAGGGCTGAAATCAAGAAACAGGTTCTATCTTTCCACTTTCTGAATTTTTTTTTACAAAAATCTGAAAATTTCTTGAAAACTCTATAAAAATAAAAAAAATAATCAAAACAAAAGAAAATATTTTTTCATGCTGGTTAGTTAGGTTCATTAACTAAAAACAAAAACAAAAAAAATCTTCATTTGTACCAAATAAAAGACCCCATTGCAAGAGTAGAAACTACACTTTCATGCTCTAGGTCATGCATCATTTAGCTTAGAATTTATCTTTGTTTAATTTCTGCATTGCATTTTGAAGATCGCGAGGGGCAAGGTACGTTCTACTGATCCCAGTCTGGCATTCATTTTTGCATAAAGAACCCCTTGTTTGAAATTGTGGTGTGCATTTCATTTCAAAATACTTTAAGGGCAACACCCCTAACAAGATAAGGTGGGGATTTCATCACCCTCCCTTAGCCCGAAAACCATAATTTCCTTGCATCTCTGCATTACCTAGGCCTTAATAAAAGCCAGTAGACGTTGGCCCTAGGATCACACTGTCATTCCTGTGATATTTAGGTTTATCCTCTTATGAAAACTGGTGTCTAAGGCAAGACGGTCGGATGGCAAACGCCTTAAGCGGGATTATGGTTTTGTATAATAAGGTCCCTACGAAAGTAGGGGGAACCTCCCACTTCCCCACCCCTTACCTGGCCGGTGGACATACTGAGGGTGAATTTAAGTTCATTTTAATCACTTTGTGAAACCACTTTTGTAGGTCTGAGTCGCATCTAGGTCATTAGGATAATTTGTGTTAACTTGTTTGTGTTTACATAAAAAAAGTTTTAAAAAATTGAAAAAAATATATATATATAATTTGAAATACTTAAAAAAATGTAAAAAAAATTCATTTTATGGCCATTCATCTTGGAGGGAAACCCACGCCTATGAAGGAGCATTTTTATCCTTCTTCTTACAAGCCCTCCACCTGTATTCAACTCCCCGATATTCACGTTGATCAATATGAGATTCGCCCTAGTCTCATCCAGATGCTCCCATCTTTTTATGGGAATCTCAATGAAAATCCTTATAGGCATCTAGATGATTTTCTAGAAGTTTGCTCACTGATCAAAATTCAGAATTTTAATGATGATGCCCTTAAATTAATTTTATTTTCATTCTCGTTAAAAGATAAAGCAAAATGTTGGTTAAGGAGTTTTCGAAAGATTATCAGGACTTGGGAAGATATGCAGTCAGAATTTTTAAAAAAAATTTACCCTATAGGCCAAACCAACATGATGAGAAGGGCGATTACAGGATTTACTCAACGTCCGGGAGAGCAACTTCATGAATCTTGGGTGAGATTAAAGGAGCTAGTGAGTCAATGTCCACATCATGGGTTGCCCAGATGGCAACTTATCTTTACATTTTATGAGGGGTTATCCAATTTTGATAGGCAGATGGTGGATATATATTGTGGAGGGGCATTTTTAAGCAAAAGTGAAGATGAGGCATATGATCTATTTGAGATTTTGAGTGAAAATTTAATAAATCGTGCCTCTATCTCATCTCATCAACAACTTGTAGGACATGTCAAACAGGCGGAAAACCCAATCCACACTTTCATGGAAGTGTGTGAATTCTATGCCAGTCTCACTCACCATGTGAGTGAATGCCCTACTATAGCCCGACTCTCTCCCGTCATCCAAGCACAGGTCCAAAATTCCCTAGGATTCTCTCAGCTCAAGCATGTTGCAGATGATGATAATCTTGGCTGGAGTAATCACACCAATTTGCCTTGGCTGGATTCAACAATCCAAACCCATTTGTCTACACCTCTACCCCAAGCAATTCACGAGCAGTCCATGTATACTCAACTTCATCTCAACTCATCTCACCCCGATTTCGGACTCAATGTCCATACTAAGGGTGATTCGCCGGGCCACTACTTTGAAGCTCAAACCGTGTACTCTCAGTCTACTTACCATGACCCTTCGTCAAAATTCAACCAACCCCCTCGATACGTGAATGATGATGATGATGATCCGATGCCTGGCATTTTGGCTCAAGATATCATTATTGGGAGTGAGGGGGAGTGCGCAAGCCATACCGTGATGAAGGAAGGGACGGAATTAGGGGATGAATTAAAGAATACAAATGATCCTATTGATATCATCACCCCATTCTATGAATGTTTTGAGATTGAGAATATCACTGAGAAAATTAGTGGCCCAAACAACTTAATTGAGGATCTACATGTCGAGGAGGATTGCTTTATGATTAATAATCATGTTGATTTAGTGGAACTTAATTCTGAATCTTCTCCTCCCTTGGAAGAACTTGATGATGGGGCCTTGTTCGAAAAGTTTATATTTCATCTATCAACCCCATTGTTGGAAAATTTGATTGAGAATCTTCAGGTGAGTGATGAGTACGATGAAAGCTCCGACTTTGAAACATTCCCATTTGATCTTACCTTTGATGAAGGGGCCGAACTGGAACAATTTACATTTGATCTTCCCAGTTCATTATTGGGAAATTTGATTCACAATTTTCGATTAAATGATGAGTGTGATAAAGGGGTTTTATTAGAAACTTTCAAATTTGATCTACCCATTGAGCCCGATCCCCTCATGTTTGAATCATTGGATCAATTTGATTCTGGGCTCGTGCTACCCCTGCCAGATGAGCCTCTTCAATATGACATTCTGGGACCTGAGGGGGATGGACCAACAATATTCACTTTTGATTTAACTCCCCATCAGGAAGACAAGTTAATTAGTACCCTTCTAACACATGAGGCTGTTATTGGGAAGACTCTGGCTAATAATGACACTCTTATCCCTAAGCCACCGTTCGATGACCAAGTTCCCAAGGAGGAAGTAGTCAATAAAGAGGTCATCAGGAGGGACGATACAGGTGAAGGGGACCGATTGGATATTATGCAAGGGTTATACCTTGATCTTGACAAATTATTGGCCATAGATCATTTTTTGATATCTAAAGCTGAAAACTGGATCGCACACAGGGTTAATGTTACAAACAATCATGTACGAGTCCTGCCTCTTTCTAGCCCCGGTCCATACATGTCTACTCTTGTCTTCCAATGGATTAAGGGCTGGAATTTGAAGGAAGACAAGATCACGTGGTGGCTCATTCTGAATGCCACGCGTTGGTTAATGAGCTAATGAGCTACATGGTGTCTGGCTGACGACATAAAAGTTAGCGCTTCTTAGGAGGCAACCTAAGTAATTTTTGTGTGGTAATAAATTGTTGTGGGAAATTAGCTGTGTTTAGGGATTCGAGAGATAAGGACAAATGGAGAGCCAAGCAAAAAGTATTTTATTACACACAAAAGTAAACAAAGAGATTACATCGGAATCCACCTTCTTTCTTCACATTACTTGTCTTGCCGCTCTCTGGGGCAAGATTCTCTAGAGGGTATTCCCAAGCCGAGATCAGCGGTATTACTACCGCACTATGGACGCCGATCTGAGGGGGCAGCAAAGAAGCTACTGACACGAAAGCCACGCTCTCGTGCTCTTCGATAGCGTTCTTCGCCATCCTTCAGCCATTGCTCGGCTAGGCCGAGACTAGTCCTCAATTCAAAAAGTTGGGCCTCCAGGGCCCTCTTTTCCTCTTTCTCGGCCGATCTCTTGGCTTTCTCTCTGTCTCTGTCCTGTTCTCTCTCAGCCCGTTCTCTCTCTCTATCTTCTCTTTCTAATTGAAGGGTGATTCTCAACTCCACAGCGTCCCTTGAAGAATCCTCATCTGGACGACGCTGTAGTTCTTCTTCCAGCTCAGTTATTCTAGCTTCCTTCTGAGTGGCATTTGCAAGTGCCTCTTGTGTTTCTTTCTCCTGCCACACATTTCATCTCAGGCAAATAGCAATACTTGAATAAGGGATGTTAAATGGTGAAATCCTCACCTGTACAGAAAGCATCCCCTCTGCCTCTGCAGCCCGTTGTGTGGCATGAGCAAGTTGCTCGTGGAGTTGATCCAGCTCGGATGTGGGAATCCATAGACTGGAAGAAACACCATCTGCTCCCATCGCCGAAGAAACTGCATCAAGCTGAGCACGCTGCACATGTGGTAACATTAAGTGGTTAGCGCCCTGAATCTCAAAGCCTACCCGGAATATGTACTGAAATACTTACTGATGAACCTAGAGCCGCTCTGGTATCACTCAGCTCTTGCTCCGTGTCCGCCAGACGAGCTCGTAAGTTCGTTATTATAGTATCACGACATCCTACAGTTATGGCTTTTGAGTTCACAAACAAAGAAAAAAAATTCAAAACAACAAAATGTAGAAGATACAAACATGGTTTCCTTACCTCTACAAGCCCTCCAGGCTGGAGCCTTTCTGCATACATTGCTCTGTAGAGGCGTAGGTAATCATTGCTATCTTGTGCTTGAGATTCCACGAGTGTGCCTCCCCGTTGCCAATCTTCATATTGTTCGGGAAGCGCACTCTCCAATCAACACAGGTGGCTGGTCCACGCGTCTGCCTTCCGACGCTAGGTGACATGGTCATATCCACCCATTCTTGAGCCAACCCTAGGGTCCGCATAGCTAATCGCAGCCTGAGGGGCTCGATTTCATTTAAGCAATGGAGCCAGAGGTCCCGTCCAAACCGGGCGCGGCTTCCAATTACCCAAGGCTGGTCAACATCGACCATGTTCATGAAAGGCCTCCAGTTCACCTTTAATGGGATGCACGTATCTTCTCAGTTAAAAAAAATGAAATAAATGAAAAAAAATAAAAAAAAATTGAGAAAACAATTATCCTACCATCGTTGCAGGGAACTCTTGCAACTCTCGTCTGAACACCATCAGTTGGTAGGGTAAAGGTGCAGTGCTCATGATGGGTTGCCACCGTCTCGCTAGAGGGACCGTCAGTGGTCGACAGTGTCGAGCCCTCCCCATTGGAAGGTAATAGTAGCTCCACAGCTACACCATCATGTGTCATTGATGAAAACACAAACAAAAATCAGAAAATAAAAAAACAAAACAAAAATTTTCATTACCTGGATTAAAGGCGTAAACCCATTTAGTGTCATCTCTTTGTCTGTCCTTTGCGACAGACTTGTAAACAGATGTGCCAGCACAGCAGCTCCCCAGGCGTATTGTCCTACTCTTTCCAAGTCTACAAGCAGTTCTAAGAAATGACAGTGGATACTGTCTCCCTTGGACCCCAGCAACAACTTGCCTAATAGAAAGAGGAGGAACCTCCTCAGATCCATATTGGTCCGCTCCCAATTGCTGGTATCCATACAATACATAGCACGGGCACCTCTTTCTGCCCTTTCCATAAATTCTTCTATGGACTCATCATCACGCGGACGCATGTCAGTAAGCCCTAAAGCTTCCATGATCGATGCCCTGGCTACTGACCTGTTCTTCCGACTATCTAAGTCCATCCCCAACAAGTTATGGGCACCTTCACGGTAATCCGCGTAGGTGACACCAGTCACTGCTTCCCCATCCACTTTGAGGCCCGTGATTCGGACCACATCTTCCAAGCTGGGTACCATATGCCCCCACGGCATCAGGAATGCCCTACTTACCGGGTCCCATCTTTCACGTAGAGCTTGGATCAGAGCAAGGTCGATCTTGAGTGGCTCAATTCTGAGAAAGGGCCCGAATCCCATCACGTCCAACCTCGCTTTCTGGAAGTCCAGGAGCCCTCGATATGCAGCCACGACCAGCTCCCACGAGATGTGTGACTTCATCACACTCTGCACATACGCCAGAAATGAGAAATGGGAAGCTTTCCAAAGAAAGACAGAGAAGAAGAAAGGAATGAAAGGCATCACTTACAAGTTGTGGAAGAGTCCTTTCACTCACAAGTCCTTCAACTTCAGAGAATCTCCTGGCACTACTGCCTGATCTACTCCTCTTCGAGGAGCGAGACGACTCCCCTTCACCTCTGAAGCTCGATTCACCCTCCATTCTGAACCTTGAGCAACACTCACTACTCCCCTTTGCAACCTTTTTACTCGACTTTACTCTCACAACTTCGATGTTCTCCAGTCGAGTGGGAAGGGGGGGGGTATTTATAGGATTGGAGAGCAAGTGATCTACATCTCTCATCATCACCCCTAGCAACAGTCTTTGTCACAAGTCATCCTCCCTATACTCTCGCACCCGCTCTCCCTTGTGAAGTGGTCAAGTCGGAGGCGTGCTTTATTGACTTTCTCTCTCTTTTTGGTCCAAAGATTCGTTATGTTTATTGTCCTGTGGTGGCCACCTTTCGCATAACACACGCATTGAGGGGACATTTCTGCGGGAAATCCGGCTCCGTAACTCACGTTGCCATCATTGGTCGATTCCTTTTGAAATACATGAACATTGGGTCCCACTCCTTGTGTTAATTCCTAGCTTCTGATATGATTTCTTGTTTTAGTATGTTTATTTTTCAGTTGTCAGGCCAAGCTGCATCGACACCCTCGTCATTTTACCCCGCCATCAGGTTGTATCCTTCCATCCCAACTATATTATCTCTTTACATGTCCTCTAATCTTTCTACTGTTTATGCCATTGAGGACAATGTCATTTAAGTTGGGGGGGGAGATATTCAAAAATTCAAAACTTTCAACAAATTTTTTTTTACTTTCTTGAATTGTCATGTGAAACAACAGTTTTCCCCGAGTTGAATTTCTTGATTCATGTCGCATGAAAAGTGATTCTAGAATGGAAATGACTAGAGACTCGGATAATGGATAATTTATTTACTCTAGCCATGGAAAACTGATTTAAAGAATCTCTTTAAAGTTCAGATTCACTTTCAAAGAAAAATAAAATCACGTTGCACGCTAATGAAACAAGAAGGACAAGCCTTCTGTTATTTGAGACAGACTGTCTGATATTCTGCATTTTCTGAAGAAGAAATATGTTAGAAGCTTTCTGCCATAGAAAAGTATGAGAAAAAAAATAAAGCACCATGAAAAATGCTCCGATTCTGAGTAACCGGGCCTACTTCACCTAAGACGTGTTGAGGTTCGCATCAAAAGGAAAAGGGAACTTTGAACTGTGGCACCGGACCTACTTCACCTAAGACGTGTTGAGGTTCGTGTAAAACAGTGAAGGGTAGTGCAGCATCATGTGTGTAAAGAAAAAAAAAGGGGGAAAAGAAAAAGAAAAGAAAAATATATATATATATACATAGTGATCCCAAAAGGGACATATCAATAAGGCAGACAAAAAGCTAGTGTGCATTGAACGCTCTAAGTAAGAAGTGCAGAATTGAAAGGCATTTGTTCAGAATAGCAAGTGGAGGATGCAATTGTCTTCACTGTGGACTTAGCATTACACATGCACAAGTGCTACTGAATTTTGATTAGATTCTTGATCATTTACCTGAATTTCCGACATAAGGCTAGTCTGTGATAATTACTCCAGATTCCTGATCTTTAGTTGACTCTATGAAAGATGAACTGGAAATGAGGCCTGAATATCTTTAAACTCTTGTTAGTCCTAAATTTTTCATTATGTGCATTGCTAAGGGACTAGCAATGAGTAAGTTGGGGGGTGTGATAAGTGTGTATTTTTACCATTTAATTCATGATTATATACACTTGTATGAGCTTAAATTGATATGAAATATACACTTCTCACACTTATTATTGATTTTGAATCAAATGTTTAATTTTCTGAAATTAACTAATTTTAATAACGATTTTTGTGTATTTATGTAGGCACGTAATACGAGGAAAGCTCCAAGAAATAAAGAAAAAAAAATAAAGAAGGAAAAGAAAATAAAAATATATGTTGAACTGGGCCAGAAACCCAAGAAGTTGTTCAAAAAGGAAAAAAAATTAGAAAAAAATAAAATTATTTGATATTTTTTTAGAATTTTCTAACGATATACTAAATATATAAATAGATATATCGATATATATAATATATATATATAATATAAAAAAACAAAAAAAAACATTTCAAACCCCGCCCCCCCCCCTTCTCGCCTTCGCCGCCCGCGCCATTGGCACGGGCGACGAGGTCGGCGAATGGGGAAGGGGGCGGGGGTCGTGGAGGTCGGCAAAGAGGAAGACGGCGAAGGCGGGGCGGCCGCGGTCAACGCGCGTGGCGCGCACGCGAAGAAGGAGGTTCCCCGGGCGCTGTGGCCCCACGCGGCCACACGGCGGGCGACGCGCGGAAGCAAAGCGCCGACGCGGAGGCGGACGCGGTGGCGGGCGCGACGCGCTGCCAGAGAGAGAAATAGAGAGAAAGAGAGAAGAAAGGGAAGAAAAAAATAGAAGAAAAATGCGAAAAAAAATTCCAAAAAATTGGAAACGTGTGCAGAACATGTCAGCCCATATTTTGGGTCAAAATTAGCTACACTTGAGTTGTTTCACATGGGCAAGAAGAGCTTCAATTGGAATGAGTTTGTTGCCCTATATAAAGGGGCATTCATTTGTAATGTGAGTAGTTAGTTGTTAAGTTGTGAAGGTTGAGTTAGGGAGAGAGCTAGCTATGGATCACTTGTAATGTAATGTTGTTCTTTGTATTTTTGAAGTTTTTGATTGTTGGAGTTGTGTTTTTCCAAGCTTTTGAAGTCAAAGTTGTAAGTTGAAGTCATTTCAATACAAGTTTCATTTTGAAATTCAGTCTTTTCATAGCCTTATTTCTCATTGTTATGTTCTTCATTTCAATTTGAGTTCTTCACGAAAGTTATTTGTTTTCAAGTGTTCTTCAACTTCTCTGTTTAGTATTTCTTCAAATTCTTCCTAATTCATAGAGTTAATACCAATTTTCTTAAGTGCTGTTTTATGTGATTACTGTTCATCCGTGGTGATATCTTCTGCCATTTCTTCATTTTGAAGTCTTTTTAGTACTCAAATAACTCTGAGTTCTTCATAAGAGTTGTTCCTCTCTTGTAGATCTAAGTTTTATTCTTATTGCACTTTGTCCAATTCTTCTTAGTTTGAGCTCTAGAATTAATTTTTTAACGTGCTATTTTTCTGTCAGTTACTGTTCATTCGAACCAATAGGTCATAGTTTTTCAAGTTTTTCATTATCTTCCTTTCATTTTCTGATTCTATGGTCTTCATCAAAGTTTTTCATCTTTCAATTCTCTACAACTTTTATGTTTTCCACTTTGTCTAATTATATCTAGATTGTAAGTTATTTAATTTCTTCCAAACTCTATTTTTACTAAAATTCTGTTATGTTTTCAAACTTAAATTTTCAAACTTGTTATATGCAAATCCGTTCTTCTTAAGTGTTTCAAACATACCCGAAGTGGTAAGTCTTCTTCAATTCATATCATGGTGTCGACTTCCAAGGCGGAGCGATCTTCATCAAAGGCTCGGCGTGGAAACGACGGCATTCTTCAATTCATTGGCTAAATTTCTTGCACTTATATCTTGTTCTTTCAAGTTGTAATTTCATTTCTGTTAATTGTAATCGCACTCCAAATACAAAATTTGATGTTCCAAACATAAGGGTATTTCCAACTTGAGCTAAAATCAACTATTCTCTCCCCGTGGGATCGACCCGTATTCACCACTGTACTCGTATTTTCAACATCATTCGAGTGAGTGAGTGCGGTTATAAATTTATGTGGCACGGCATTTTTAAACGACGATTGTCGAGCGCATCAGTCACCAACTCCGGAGGCTCCAGGAGGGCTCACGACCGGGACAGTTCTCGCACAGGCGAGGTCAGTGTCCGGGCCGGCCATCACCGAAGGCACCGGGGGTGACGTCCCCTACTGCTGTTCCCGAGCTTCAAAGTGGGCCCGAGGCCTGATGTATTTTACTTTATTTTGTCCCTTCCCCTTTTTGTCTGTTTTTCCTTCTGTAAGATGACTTCTTTATGGGAGGCAATAAAGGAGTTACTTTGTTTGATCGTTATCTTTGCCGTGATTTGGCTGGCGTATCGGGGACAGTTGGAAGGTGCCGATATTTTCTGCACCGTTTTCGCATGCCGATTCGGGAGACTTCTGGCGGGGCGTCCTTTCATTCCACCATGCTTTGAAAGTCGAGGCGCTTCGCGAATCCCGCTAGGGCGGGGGCCGAGGAATTGGAGGTGACCTTCCAGGGGAGGTCCTGTAGCGTGTTTTCGAGGGGGGAGTCATTTAAGGCGCGTGACCTCCCTTGGCCTATAAAAAGGACCGAAGGGTGCTCCTTCCCTCTTAGCACTTAGGACTCTCGCCGGTGGTCTGCTCTTATTCCCTCGTCTTCGCTCTGCGTTGCGCCGTCGCGATCGGAGCATGGAGGACCCTTCAGAAGATGACGCTGCAGACGACGGGGAGCGGCCGGTTCCAGCTGTCCTGGAATATCGGTCGGGTCCCACGGTCGCCGCGCGTGCATGAGATGGGTCCGACGGTCGCCGCGCGGATCTGGAGAGGGCTTCGACGTGCGGGGGCACGCCGTTTGCCTCCTCTTGGCTCTGCGAGGCTTCCGGGCGGACGCCGAGGTGGAGGGCGGACGAGGGAGTTAGGGATGCCGGCCGCCATTCCCCTCCGTGGGAGGGGAGGAGGCGGCTCCAGTTCCTTCCTCACCCCTATCCGCAGCCTCTTTCTCTCTCTTTTGTTCTTCATTTCTTTCACTCTTCGGGGGCTGCTTGCTTTCTGTTCGCCTCCAAAGAGTTGGTAGTTTGGCAGAGAGGAGACCTTCACGGCGCTCCTTTTTCCAGGTTGTTGCCAACTTGGAAGGTAGCCTTCCTCGCGTGAAAGGTGGACTTCTCCTTGCTGTCCCTCTGTCACCTTTGTCACGGTCCACCCGAGCCAACTGGGTCGACCATCTCTTGTCTGAGCCAGTTTCTACGCGAGGCAGAGTCAGTGGCTGGATGTGAGAAGGTCAAGACCGGGTCGGCCGGGCGATGGCCGTTTGCCGCGGTGCTAGATGGATTTTTGCTTTTCACTATGTAATGTATTGGCAGTTGCCTTTCTGATGTACCAACAGTTATCTTGAATGAATGCAAAAAAGGGGGTTTATTTTACCCGATTTGTCGATACAGTTTTCAGAAATAAAATCTGTGTAGTGTGGTTGCGTTCCATGTCCGGGGAATGGGTTCCCCTTCCATTGTGGCTAACCTGTACGCACCTTTCCCGAGCGTCTCGATCACTCGGTAGGGGCCTTCCCAGTTGGGGGATAGCTTGCCCGCCGCCTCCAGTGGTCGAGAGGCTTCGGTCTTCCTGAGGACGAAGTCCCCTGGTTGGAATTGTCTGTCTCGGACCTTGGTGTTGTAGTACCGAGTGAGGCGGCGCTGGTATTCCATAGCTCGGACGTTCGCGATCTCTCGGAGTTCGTCTGCCAGGTCGAGGTTCTCGAGCAACTTCTGCTCTTTTGCCTCGGGCGAAAAGCTGATCTCTCGGAGAGACGGATTGGCGATCTCTAACGGAACGACGGCTTCAGGTGCCATATACCAGCTGAAAAGGGTCTCACCGGTTGCCGTCCTGGGGGTCGTTCGGTGCGACCATAGTACGCTAGGCAGTTCCTCGAGCCAGCTACCCTTAGCCTTGCCGAGTCTGGTTTTTATGCCCTTCAAGATGGTCTTGTTGGCATTTTCAACCAGCCCGTTGGCCTGAGGGTGGGCGACCGAAGTGAAGTGGTTGCGGATATTTAGGTCGGCGCATCTGTCTCGGAAGTACCGAGAGTCGAATTGTCACCCGTTATCGCTCACTATCACTCGGGAGATGCCAAAGCGACAGATGATCGATTTCCATACGAAACCCCAGACGACTGTCTCGGTGATCCTAGGTGTTGCTTTAGCCTCGATCCACTTGGTGAAGTAGTCGATGGCGACGATGATAAACTTCTTCTGGGATTGAGCCGTTGGGAATGGCCCAAGGATGTCGATCCCCCACCGAGCGAAAGGGTAAGGCTCGGTAAGGGTGATAAGTTCCGTGGCCGGCTGATGGACCAAATGGTCGAACCGCTGGCAACGGTCGCAATGTTGTACGTAAGCCGTGCAGTCGCGCTGCAGGGTCGGCCACCAGTACCCTTGCCTTAGCAGGATTCGGGCCAGCGACCGACCTCCTGAATGTGCTCCGCACAGGCCTTGATGAATCTCTTCAACAGCTTGGCTTGCTACGTCGGGACCGAGACACTTCAGAAGGGGCCCGGAGAACGATCTTCGGTAGAGAGCGTTGTCGAGGATGACGAAGCGCCGAGCTTGGTACTTCATTCGGCGGGCTTCCCGAGGGTCGGAGGGCTCCCGGGAGTCCCGTAGCCAGGACAGGTAGGGGGAGCGCCAGTCGCCGGGAGTGGCCGAGTCAATGGCGAGGAGCTCCAAGTCTATGCTCGGGCGCTCTTGCTCTTCTAGGAGGACCGATCGTGTACCTTCCGAGTCTAGGGAGGAGGCCAGTCGGGAGAGGGCGTCCGCCCGAGAGTTTTGCTCCCGAGCTATTCGGACTACCTCGAACTCCTCGAACTGTTGGGCCAAGCTCCGGACCAACTGGAGGTATTTGATCATAGGTGCCTCTCGAGCCTCGTACTCGCCACTGACCTGGCTTGCAACTAGCTGGGAGTCGGTGTGGATCCTGACTCGCTCGGCCCCCAACCGTCAGGCCATGCGGGCTCCCGAGATAAGGGCCTCGTACTCGGAAGCATTGTTGGACGCCAGAAAGTTGAACTTTAGGGCGTATTACAACTCTATTCCTTCGGGGGACTTTAGGAGGATCCCTACGCCGCTACCGATCGAGTTGGACGATCCATCGACGAACAGCTCCCAGGTTGGCCCGGTTGCCGTCGGAGGCCTGTCCTCGATCGGAACGGTGCTCTCGGCGATGAAGTCGGCGAGTGCTTATCCTTTGATAGCTGATCGCGGCCGATACGAGATGTCGTAGGCCCCGAGCATGATGGCCCATTTGACGAGTCGCCCCGAGGCTTCGGGATGGGCCAGAATCTTCTTCAGTGGCTCGCCGGTTAGCACGGTGATGGGATGCCCCTGGAAGTAGGGTCGGAGGCGCTTTGTGGAGGTAACCAATGCTAGCACGAGTTTCTCGGTTGCGGGGTACCTCCGCTTGGCCTCGTTGAGCACCTTGCTGGTGTAGTAGATCGGCCTCTCGATATCTTCAGGGTTCATTCGGATCTGATGATAACCCGAATAGGCATCCAGGAAACTGAGTATCTCGTTGCCCGAGGTTGAGTCAACCAATTGGTCGATGCTCGGTAGCGGATAGCAGTCCTTGGGGGTGGCCTTGTTCAGATCGGTGAAGTCTACGCACATTCGCCACTTGCCTGTAGTCTTCGGCACCAGGACGACGTTGGCTAGCCACGTTGGGTACAAGACTGATCTGAAAAGACCAGTTTCTTGTCCCTTGGTGACCTGCGCCATGATGATCGCCTGTTTCTCGGGCGCATGCTTCCTTCTCCGCTGCTGTACGGGTCTCACGGTGGTGTCGAGGTTGAGCTTGTGCGTCACAGTCTCCTCTGGTATACCAGGGAGTTGATCATCGGACCAAGCGAAGACCCGAACATACTCAGAAAGAAACTCCTTGTATTGCTGCTGTTCCTTTGGTGGTAGGTCGGCGCCGATCCTTACTCCTAGGGCCAGGTCGTCGTTCAGGAATACCGTTAATAACTCGCCACCGGGCTCGGTGGTCACAGCTCTTCCTTCGACTCCCCTGGCGCCCTTATCCTTCCCGTCCGGCCTTGAGGCTTCCACCGAGATGTTGTAGCACCTTCTAGTCGTGGCCTGGTTACCTCGGACTTCCCCCAACCCGTTTTTGGTGGGAAACTTCATTTTTTGGTGATAGGTAGATGGTACGGACTTTATTCGGCTTAGAATTTTTCGGCCGAAAATGGCGTTGTACGCTATCATACCTTTAATCACTATGAAGTCCACTATGACCGTAACGGTTTTGGGTGGGGTGCCGATAGTGACCGGCAGGCTTAGGGCTCCCTCGGGGTAGGTGGCCAGGCCATTAAACCCGCAAAGGGGCATTCGGATCGGGCGGAGCTTGGACGGGTCTTCCCCCATCTTGAGGAAACAGTCATAAGATAATACATCAGGGGCGCTCCCATTATCAACCAAAATCCTATCTACATTACAGTGATTTATCGTGGCCGAGATAACGAGGGCATCGTCATGCAGAGTGCTCAGCCCTTCCAGGTCTTGGTCGGAGAAGACTATGACCTGGGGCTTCGTCGGCGGGCCTCTGGGGGGCACTAAGGCTCGGCTGGCTCGCTCGGCATGACGTTTCCTCCCTCGGCTGGTGTCACCGCCCGATGCCGCTGCTCCAGAGATGACGTTGATGTGAACCCCTCGGGGGGCGTTGTCAATCTCCTCTGCGGCATCTCGGTCTTCTTTGTGCCCGATCGTGAACCGGGCTAGGTGCCCCAGACGGATGAGGCACTCGATCTCTCCTGGAGCTGATGGCAATCTCCGGTGTGGTGCCCGTGGTCGCCGTGGAACAGGCAATGCTTGTCCCGCTTGCGGTTCTTCAACCTCATTGGCTCGGGCTGGCGGAGAAGTCCCGAGTCTTTGATGTCTTCGTAGATTTCGTATACTGGCGCAGTCAAGGTGGTGTACCGCTCGTACCTTGTTTTGCGCTCTCCTTCTCGATCGCGCTTCTTACCTGAGCCAGGGTTTGGCTCGGAGGTCCGCTTCTTGTCCCCCTCCCGACCCGAGCCGGTTGCGTCTCAGCAGGCGCTGAGTACTTCTTCGCACTCGGCGTGGCGCAGTGCCAGAGTCACTAGCTCGGCAAGGGTCGAGGGAGGGTGGAGGACAAGCTCGCGGCGGAGATTCTCATCCCGGGTGCCCCCGGTCAGTGCGGTTGTGGCTGAGGCCACATCCAGGCGGGGGATCCTGAGGGCTTCCGATTTAAATCGGTGGACGTAAGTCCGGAGCCTCTCCCCTTGCGCCTGTTTGAGGGCCAGGAGCCCCGCTACTGACCTTGGGGGGGCGCTACCGGTGAAACTCTCCTTGAAAATTCGCCCGAATTGCCTGAAGTCTCGGATGGACCCAGGGGCGAGGGCCCGGAACCATACCTGAGCACCTTGGACCATGGTGGCCGCGAAGGGTCGGCATTTGATGGGATCCGGCGTTCCATGAAGGGTCACCAGGGCGTCGAAGCTATCGTAGTGGTCGGCTGGGTCGCCCTGGCCGTCGTAGAGCTTGAAGGTTGGAATGGAGGCTCTGGGAGAGACCTCTGCCTTCAAGATGTACTCGGAGAAAGGGGATTTCTCCTCGTCCTCCGGGAGAGAGGTCTTCTGCAGGGCGCGGAGGGCGCGCTCTTGCTCTGCGAACCGTCTCTCGAAATCTCGCAGTCGGAGGGACAGCTCTGGCTGCAGTCGCACCGTGGGGCTGGGGGGGCGTCTTGGCGATCTCCTGGGGCACTAGTGCCCGGGCGCGGCGGCCTCGCCCCCTGTTTCCCTCTCCTCGGCGTGGAGGAAGCCTCTTGCTCCGCAGGCGGAGCATGCGAGGGTCCTCCGACGTCGTTGCGGAGGAGCTGTCGGCCGTGGAGGGTGAAGCGGCCTCCGGCGGTGTGCTGCGTCGCACTCCTTCGAGGGGGACTTCCTGACGGGGCGCGGGACCTTGCGTCCCTGGCCGCCTGGGCCCTCATGAGCTCCACGAGGACGTCCATCTTTTCGTTGAGGGCCTGGAAGGCGTTGGCCCCACCGTCGAGGGGTGCCCCTGTCTCCGCCGGGGGGGGTGGTGGCCTGTTGGTGGGGATGCTGGCGTTGGAGGGGGGGCTCTGTGAGACCCTAGAGGGGGCGCCTCTCGCCGCCGCCACAGCCTTACCTGCCCCACCGGCGGATCTCCTCCCTGAGCTTCTTCTCACCATCTCGACTTTTCGTGCGTTTCCCACAGACGGCGCCAGATGAAGAGGCGAGATCTCGCGCTGGATCCTGAGCGGGCTGTGGATCACCAGAAGATGAATCTGCAAGATAGGGAAACGTATCAGAGGGCCCAGGGGATCTCCTTGGGGCAAAACCCTCTGATGGCTAAGTCAGTAGAGCTATGGTGGAAGCGATAATGGGGGGAGGAGAGAGCTAATGCGCGAGAATCCTCTCCACCAGAGGGTGAAGCGAATCGTGCTCAGGAGCTTAGGGTGTGTGAAAGCCTTGTTCATCTTACCTTCTTCTGGAGGGTATCCCTTGCTTAAATAGTGCGCCGCCTTCAGGAGTCCTGTAAGCTGAGGGGTTCCCGGCGGGAGTTACGTCTTTAACGGGGGCTTTCATGGCCTGATCGTGGGAACGTTATCCCCTTGGAGTCCGGCAGCTCCCCTGACTCTGCCGCTGGCGGAGGACTCTGAACGGCTGCACATGTGGATAATCAACTGGCCTTACCGAGCCTCGGGGATGCTAGCTCATGTCCGAGCGATAGGCATGGCCCGGCGAGGGTGGGGTCGGATAGGTCGGCTGGAGCCTATCTCTCTCGGACGGGGAGAGGGCTTTAGGCCGGACCTTCCTTGGGACCTAACCGTTGTCTCGGGCCCTCCGAGCCTAGAAGGCCGCCGGGGAGAGTTAGTTCCTCGAGTCTTATTTATTGGGCTTTTCTCCCTAAGTGGGCCCTGTGGGCTATCACTCGGGTGGGCTCGCCTGGTTGGACCTTGTGGGTCTTGTTGGGCTGCCTTTGTGGTGGGCTGCGGAAATCCCCCTCTCCAACCGGCGACGAGGCCGGAGGACAAGGCGAAGAAGAAGAAGATGATGATGGCGAAGGCAGTGAGGAAGAAGGTGGTGAAGAAGGAGAAGGAGGAGAGGAAGAGCCACCGCGCACGGCGGCGGCCGCTCCTCGTGCCGGCCAACTACGGCGACCCAGGCAACCACGACCTCAGCCACAATGACCAAAGCACAAGAAGGTAGGCCCCCAACCCTATTTCCATTTTTTCTATGTTTTATTTCCATTTTTATGCAATTTTATTTTTATTTTTCAACATTTTTCATAGCCCTCGGGGTATAACCCCTGCAACTCAGAAAAGAGACGCCCCCCGTGGGGGCGTGATTTATAGATGAAACGCCCATCCCAAGGGCGTTAGCTCAAATTATTTTCTGCAAAATAATTAATTTCATGAAAACACGCCCTACAGCATGTCGCCCATTTAAATTCATCATTTTTCATATCATGCTATTAATTTCCATTAATTTCCATGCTTTTAATTATTTCAAATATTTTTCCATGAATTTGTTTCGCATGCCGTTATTTTTATTTCATTTTCTGAAAACCATGAAAACAACGCCCCCCACCAGGGCGTTAAATCAATGAAAGACGACCAAACCAGCGGACGTCAAATCATTAATTTCAAAAAAAATATTATGAGGCCCCAAAACTCCCATTTGAAAACAACGTCCCACACAGGGTCGTGACTTAAGCAGGAGACGACCATGGGATGGGCGTCTCCTGGAAAATCTTTAAGAAATTAGAAATTAACCACCAAACCACGCCCAATACAGAGGCGTTTCTTAGATAAACAGCGACCTAGGGTAGGTCGTGAATTCAAAGCACACTTAAGAACCACGCCCCTCCCAGGGGCACTAATTCAACAAACCATGACCCAAGGGTGGTCACTAATTAAAATCAAACATTAACATGAGATTCAGCATGAATAATCAAAAATTCTTTTCTTTATGCATGCAGGGGTTGATGAGGATGCGCATCTCCTGGGTCATGGTCCGGGCAGCATACTACGGCCTCCCTGAGTTTCAGAGAGCTAGGGTAGATGCCATGGGGTTCGGGGCCTCCCTATCCATAGAGCCAGTTAGACCAGACCTACCACTTATCCAGGTTCTACGGGAGAGATGGGACAGGACTAGCCGGGCATTCCTGATGCCATGGGGGCATATGGTTCCTACCCTGCAGGATGTAGCCAGGATTACAGTGTTGAGGGTAGACGGAGAGGCTGTGAGTGGGATCACCTACCCTGACTACACTGAGTTCGCCCAGAGACTGCTAGGGCTAGAGATGGTCTACGAGACCCCCAACGAGTGTAGGACCATCTTCCGCACAGACCTGACTTCGGTGATGGGCTTAGGGGATGCTAGGCATAGGTCCGGGGAGACCCTAGAGCAGTTTTCACAGAGGTTGATAGACGGGGCTAGGGCGGTCTACTACCAGGACCCAGCTGACAGGGAGAGAGCAGACCTTGACTTGAGGAGGTTCCTGCTGCTGCTACTGGGGAGGCTATTGCTGGGGACGAAGGGCGACGTCATCAACTGCCGATTCCTGGGCATTCTCGAGGACTTGGAGGCAGTTGGCAGCTACGCCTGGGGAGCGGCACTACTGGCGCACTTGATGGCTGACCTGTCCACAGGGACAGGGCGAGAGACGACCGTTAGTGGCTTCTCACCTTTTCTTCAGGTATGCATTTTTCTCTTTTTCTTTTCTTTTCTTTTTCTTTTTTTATTTTGCATGTGAATGTCTCACTAATGCAGTGCATGGATGCAAGTTTGGAGCCACCTATATATGCTGATGGGGCGCGTTGACCCACGGCCTGGAGGTGAGGGAGCTTTCCCTCTAGCGCGGTGCTGGCTGCCGGTGGTGTTCGGGGCCCCACTGGGCTACGCGTTGTGGGTTCTACGGAGAGAGTTCCGCGACTTCCCTCCCTCGCTGGTATGATGAATGTTATGCATCTTTCTTTTGCATTTATTTGAATTTATTATGATTATGATGGAATGATGACGATATGTATGTTTATGAATGCAGGTGCGATGGAGACCCTATGAGGGGATGACAGACGAGGGCCAGCCGTGGGTCGTAGCGGGGCGACCTCGCTTTGAGCATGAGCTGTGGGTCCACTGCTTGAGCGAGATCGAGCCGTTACGGCTTAGGCTAGTGATGAGGACCCTGGGCCTGCACCAGGAGTGGATTGAGGTAGGGGAGCCACGCGGCATCGGGAAGAAGACACGCGATCGTACAAAGGCGACTGACTGGAGGGTACGGTTCGAGGAGCAGTACGCCGACTGGCGGCGAGGCGGGATCCGAGTCACCTCCCACGTGACTGACAGCTCCGAGTACCTCCGGCGCTACTGGGAGGTTTACGCCGGACGACCTCAGATGAAGGTCCTAGGGGTATGTATGAATGCAATTATTTCTAAATGAAATGCAAATGCTTATTCGTGAATTCAAAGCACACTTAAGAACCACGCCCCTCCCAGGGGCACTAATTCAACAAACCACGACCCAAGGGTGGTCGCTAATTAAAATCAAACATTAACATGAGATTCAGCATGAATAATCGAAAATTATTTTCTTTATGCATGCAGGGGTTGATGAGGACGCGCATCTCCGGGGTCATGGTCCGGGCAGCATACTACGGCCTCCCTGAGTTTCAGAGAGCTAGGTTAGACGCCATGGGGTTCGGGGCCTTCCTATCCATAGAGCCAGTTAGACTAGACCTACCACTTATCCAGGTTCTACGGGAGAGATGGGACAGGACTAGCGGGGCATTCCTGATGCCATGGGGGCATATGGTTCCTACCCTGGAGGATGTAGCCAGGATTACAGGGTTGAGGGTAGACGGAGAGGCTGTGAGTGGGATCACCTACCCTGACTACACTGAGTTCGCCCAGAGACTGCTAGGGCTAGAGATGGTCTACGAGACCCCCAGCGAGTGTAGGACCATCTTCCGCACAGACCTGACTTCGGTGATGGGCTTAGGGGATGCTAGGCATAGGTCCGGGGAGACCCTAGAGCAGTTTTCACAAAGGTTGAGAGACGGGGCTAGGCCGGTCTACTGCCAAGACCCAACTGACAGGGAGAGAGCAGACCTTGACTTGAGGAGGTTCCTGCTGCTGCTACTGGGGAGGCTATTGCTGGGGACGAAGGGCGACGTCATCAACTGCCGATTCCTGGGCATTCTCGAGGACTTGGAGGCAGTCGGCAGCTACGCCTGGGGAGCGGCACTACTGGCGCACTTGATGGCTGACCTGTCCACATGGACAGGGCGAGAGACGACCGTCAGTGGCTTCTCACCTTTTCTTCAGGTATGCATTTTTCTCTTTTTCTTTTCTTTTCTTTTTCTTTTTTTATTATGCATGTGAATGTCTCACTAATGCAGTGCATGGATGCAGGTTTGGAGCCACCTATACATGCCGATGGGGCGCGTCGACCCACGGCCTGGAGGTGAGGGAGCTTTCCCTCTAGCGCGACGCTGGCTGCCGATGGTGTTCGGGGCCCCACTGGGCTACGCGTTATGGGTTCTATGGAGAGAGTTCCGCGACTTCCCTCCCTCGCTAGTATGATGAATGTTATGCATCTTTCTTTTGCATTTATTTGAATTTATTATGATTATGATGGAATGATGACGATATGCATGTTTATGAATGCAGGTGCGATGGAGACCCTATGAGGGGATGACAGACGAGGGCCAGCCGTGGGTCGTAGCGGGGCGACCTCGCTTTGAGCATGAGCTGTGGGTCCACTGCTTGAGCGAGATCGAGCCGTTACGGCTTAGGCTAGTGATGAGGACCCTGGGCCTGCACCAGGAGTGGATTGAGGTAGGGGAGCCACGCGGCATCGGGAAGAAGACACGCGGTCGTACAAAGGCGACCGACTGGAGGGTACGGTTCGAGGAGCAGTACGCCAACTGGCGGCGAGGCGGGATCCGAGTCACCTCCCACGCGACCGACAGCTCCGAGTACCTCCGGCGCTACTGGGAGGTTTACGCCGGATGACCTCAGATGAAGGTCCTAGGGGTATGTATGAATGCAATTATTTCTAAATGAAATGCAAATGCTTATGAGGCTATCATGTGACCAGGATGCACGGGACATAGCGGCGATGGATGCCCAGGCCCACTTACACAGCCTGGAGGACCAGCTAGCCGCCACGCGGGCAGACCTAGAGACCCTGGTGAGTGTTTAAATTATTTCTATATGCAAATGTATTTTTGTTGAATTATTGATGATTAGTCACTGTCGATTTCAATGAATGCAGCGTGCCCAGCAGGGAGCAGTGAGGAGCGACCCAGGGGAGGCCTCCAGCTCGCGGGGGCCCAGTGCAGAGGTGACTGCACTGGCAGAGCAGCTAGCTGGAGCGACCACACGAGCCGAGGCAGTAGAGCGCGACCTCGCTTCATGGGTAAATTCTAAAACACAAATCCATTCAAATATTTAATTATATAATTGTGTACTGATGAAACTCCATTTTACAGACTGAGGAGCTTCGAGCCGCTCTTGCCTGCGTCTGCGAGGGACAGCAGGCGATGATAGCCCAGGTGAGTGATTTACCTTCCGTCATGCATGGCTTATTTCATGAATTATTGAACTGTGGAACTGATGATTTATTTACCTATTTACAGACCAGGCAGTTACAGGGGGCACGTACCCAGGCTGCCCTGGCCTGGACAAAGCTGGCGATCTGCGAGCAGTAGATTACGGAGCTGGAGCGGACCTTGAGACGACGGGAGGAGTTGCCTCAGGACGTAGCAGAGCTGCGAGTGGCCCTTGAGCTGGAGCGGCGAGAGCGTGCTCGAGAGTAGGAGGAGCACTTGGCGGACCCTGCCCGTCACCACGAGCTACAGCAGTCAGAGCGTGCCCGGTACCAGGAGCTGGAGCAGTCAGAGCGCACCCGATACCAGGAGCTGGTGATAGCACATGAGCGTGAGCTGGCAGACTCGAGGACGCAGCTTGTCCTTGTTCAGGAGCGGCTACGAGTTGCTGAGGAGCGTCTCCAGCGAGGGCGTGAGCGAGCTCGTGCCGCGGGGTACTCCTTCACTAGCTCCACTTTCGTGGCGGGTTCTTCTCTTCGAGAGAGGAGCGAGGCAGGGGGCCAGGCTCGAGTTCCAGCTTCTTCTCGGGGGCCCATGCCCCCTCCACCAGTGCCTCCTCGGGACAGCGAGGACGAGGTAGAGAGTAGGAGAGAGGAGGGTGGAGGCGAGAGCTGAGAGACTTACTTGTACTCCTCCACCCCTACACTTGTACTCAGATATTCATGATGTATATATATATATGAGATTGTCATTTTTGTTCCCTGAGCACTTGTGTATTTGTGTACTTGTGTTTGTGTACTTTTCTCTTTCCACATTCTTCATTTTTGCTTCGCTTTGCCCTGCTCCTGCAACTGTAATCCACACTGGACAAACAGGTTAATTCATCTATTCAACTTGGCCCCTTGCTCCATAAGTAAGGGGTATCAATATTTTGACCTTAATGACGGGTCAAGGGGCCAAGCCTTTAATCAAATAAGGTAAATGAAATAACTGATAACGGGGAGATGCAACATGCAAACACGCATATGCAAACCATAAATAAAGATGCCCATGCAGAAATGCAAGCATACTTGGAGAATGCATTTTTTTTCTTTTCACTCATTTATATATTTTTTTTGCTATTTTTTCTAAAAAACGCGCCTTAGAATAGGTCGTGATTCACATAAAAGACACCCTAGAAGACGGCGTGAATTTGAAAAGTGAATTTGATTTTTGAGAAAGTAACGACCTACGCAGGGACGTTATTTGGAAAGAGACGACCTAAACAAAGACGTTAATTCTATACAAAGCGCCTTTATCGAAGGCGTTAATTAACTTGAACGCGCCTTAGCCAAAGACGTTAATTGAATTATTCTGCAAAAATGGGTTGACATGGCTATCAAGACCACGGGTCCTACACGGTCACCATCTAAAATTCATTAACCTTTCTTGAGTAATTAAAAGTGAGTCGACGTGATCATAGTTGTCTTGTATTCGAGATTTCGTACAGTGCAATTTCCTAAGTCCGTCTTGACCCTCCTGCCAGTTCGTGACTTACCACACAGAAAGGATGGAAGAAAATATAAAGGAAGCCCATAAGAGATTCTGAGATGTTCGAGGTAAAGTTACCTCCCCTACCCTATGCCTGTTGGGGTTCGGTCTTTGGCGTAGGGAAATTTAGTTACCTTTTTGCCTCTTTTATATTGCACGCATACGCCCAAGGTTTTCTTTGTGGGGACTTTACCCTCTTGACATGCTTTTCTTTTCACCATTTGACTTTCACTTTGAAATTGACTTGTATTGATGAACAACCTAATTGTACTTGGGCTTTTATGGCATTTGCTCCCTTTTGGGCCCTGACTTCCACCTACTAGGGCGGCGGATAGGCTTGGCGGGTCTACCCCGAGGTCTCCCTTCCTCTCTTATGGGCCGAAGAAGAAAAGAACGGGTATTGTCTTTCACTTTTAGTCAGGCTTTGACTTCCCATCGGATTTTGCACTGCTTGAGTTCAAGAATAAAGCGTGTAGTGTGTGCGGGTGTCGACCTAATTTTAGGTTAACAAGACTGATGAATGAATTCTGAATTTTGACCTTTCGGACATTGATCCTTCGTGTGCCATGGCACCAATTTTGAAAGCTTTTCATTTTTATTTATTTTGATTTTGAAGAATTTCTATTTTTTATTTGCTTTTTGGAATTTATATTTTTTTTGGTTTTTGGAAATATTCCATTTTGTTTTGGATTTTTGAATCAATTTTCATTTTTTTTTTTGGATTTTGAAAATATTCTATATATATTTTGTTTGGATTTTTGAATCAAGGGTAGTATTTCTTAAGATACAAACCATTCCATAGGTGAGTTAACTCTTCTCCTTCAGCATTAATCAGTTTATAAGCATTACCTGGATAAACCTCTTTTATGACGAACGGTCCTTCCCAGTTTGGTTGGAGTTTTGAGCGGGGCCCACCATGTTTTACGAAAATTCTCTTGATTACCATTTCACCGACTTTGAATTTTCTCTCAATTACTTTCTTTTGATAAAAACGTGAGAGCCTGTGTTGATAAACGCGCACATGCTCAGCGGCGACCAGACGTTTCTCATCTAGGAGTTCCAATTGAGCAAGGAGTGAATCACGACGCTCATCAATAGAGAGTTCCTTGTCAAATTGTATTCTCAGAGAGGGAATGAGAATCTCATAAGGGACTACCGCCTCCATTCCGTAAGTAAGGGCGAAAGGGGTTTGCCCAGTGGGGGTACGAATGGAAGTACGATAGGCCCAGAGAGCTTCAAGTAGCTTGTCTGGCCAATCCGAAAATTTATTAGCCTCGCACGTCTTTTTAACAATTTTGATCAAAGTTTTATTAGTTGCCTCTGCTTGGCCATTGCCCTGCGGATAATAGGGAGAAGAATGATGCAATGCAATGTTATACCTGTTGCAGAGATCCTTGAGCTCTTGAGAGATGAATTGAGGTCCATTGTCGGTGACGATGGTGCTTGGAATACCGAACCTCGTGATGATGTTCTTCATTATGAACTTGCAGACAGTTGATGCTTTGATCTCCATGTAAGCTTCCGCTTCCGCCCACTTGGTGAAGTACTCCGTTGCCGTGAGGATGAACGACTTTTGTTTGGTCAGGAGGTTTGAATCACCAAGAGGTCCAATGATATCAAAAGCCCACATGGAGAAAGGCCATGGGGAGGACATAGGATGGAGTGGAGAAGCAGGAGAATGAATTTTGTCGGCGTGCAGTTGGCACTTAACACACCTTCGAACATAAATGGAACAATCCTCTTCTAGAGTGGGCCAATAGAAACCTAGCCTAAGAATCTTCTTAGCTAGCATCTGGCTGTTCACATGACCACCACACACCCCACAATGAGCCTCTTCCACAACCTTCCAAGATTCATCATCATCGAGGCATCTTAATAAAACACCAGTGAGCCCTCTCCTGTAGAGCACACCTCCAACCAAGACATAACGCTGAGCCACTCTTCTGATTGCTTTCTTTTCTTCTGCAGTGGCTTCCTCGGGATAGGACTGAACATTGCAATACCTGGCAATCTCATAATACCAAGGTTTTTCTTCGTCAGCCAGCTCTTCTTGCCAATCTAATAACATGACTTCTCTGCCTTTAAGAGCTTCCCTCTGCTTGACCTTTTCGAGCACTTGATCCCTAATATCGAGGAATGCACGATCCTTAATAGCTGGAGTGTCGCGCTGATGAATCAGAGGAACATGAAAATCACGCTCAGGAGGGAAGACTAAAGCAGAAGCTAAAGAGGCAAGGGCGTCAGCCAAGATGTTCTGGCTATGAGGAACATGGACGAAAATCAATTTGGTGAAAAGCTTGGCATAAGCTGAAGCAAGTTCCTGGTAGGGTTTAAGCTTAGGATTGATAGTGCGGCACTTGACGAGCACCTGGCGTAGAATAAGCTGACTATCACCAACAATCCGCAATTGGGTGACACCATATTTATGAGCGGTTTGAAGACCAGCCAAAAGAGCTTCATACTCAGCTATATTGTTGGTGACAGGGAAAGTGAGCCGAGCAGCAAATGGGATGGTGACCCCTTCTGGTGTTAAAAGAACCATGCCGATCCCTCTTCCTTGGGAATTTAGAGCTCCATCGAAATGTAATGTCCACATAGGATCCTGGGGTTGATTAATGGACATCAGTTCTTCATCTGGAAACTCCGAATTGACAGGATCAAAGCGGGGGAGAGGGTGATGAGCAAGGTGTTCGGCAATGGCGTAGCCTTTGATAGCTTTCTGTTGAATGTAAGTGATGTCAAATTGAGAGAGGAAGCTTTGCCAGCGTGCTAATCGATCAGTGAGGACAGATTTTTCAAGAAGGAATTTAATTGGATTCATGCGTACAATGAGGTGAACCTCGTGAGCTAAGAAATAGTGTTTTAATTTCTGGACCACCCAAACCAAAGCAGCACAAGTCTTCTCCATGGCTGAGTACCTCTGCTCACAGGGGTTAAGAAGTTTAGACAAATAGTATGCTGCCCTCTCCTTACTTTCTTCATCCACTTGAGCCAAGATAGCACCTACAGAGTCATCCAGGACAGAAACATAGAGGATAAGTGGTTTGCCTGGAATTGGCGGCCTCAGGACAGGAGGATTGGCCAAATAATCCTTTAATCCGTCAAAGGCTGCCTGACACTTGTCATCCCAATTAAACTTGACTCCCGGCTTAGTAAGCTCGTAAAACGGCCTACATCTTTGTGAATGCTGGGAGACGAAGCGGCGAATAAATTGCAACCTCCCGATTAATCCTCGAACTTCCTTCAAATTCTTGGGAGGAGGCATGTCTCTAATGGCCTTTGCCTTGTTGGGATCAACTTCAATTCCCCTCTTGCTAACAATGAAACCAAGCAACTTCCCTGATGAAACGCCAAATACGCACTTCCTGGAGTTCATCTTCAATTGATATTCTCGTGATCTTTGCAGGACCTTAGCTAGGACCCGAGGATGCCTAATCCTTGTTCTTGATTTCACTACCAGATCATCCACATATACCTCAATATAGATATGAATCATGTCATGAAAAATCGCCATCATAGCCCTCTGGTAAGTGGCTCCAGCATTCTTAAGTCCAAATGGCATGACCACATAACAGTATGTTCCCCATTGTGTTGTGAAGGATGTTTTCTCTTGATCTTCTTCAACCAAACGAATCTGATTGTAGCCTGAAAAACCATCCATAAAAGAGGGAGTCTCAAATCCTGCCGTATTATCAATCAGAACATCAATATGAGGTAGGGGGAAGTCATCTTTAGGACACGCACGGTTGAGGTCCCGGAAGTCTATACAAATCCGAACCTTTCCATCCTTCTTCATGACCGGGACGATGTTAGCCACCCAGTTGGGGTAGAGGACAACTCTAACAAATCTAGCCTTATGGAGTTTGTCGACCTCTTCTTTCATTTTCAAAGCCATATTAGGGTGGAAACACCTCAACCGTTGCTTGACCGGGACAGACCCTGGCTTAAGTGTAAGGCGGTGTTCAACGAGCGCATGGTCTAATCCAGGCATATCCTCATAACTCCACGCAAACGTGTCCTTGTATTCTTGAAGTACCAAAATAAGCGCCTCCTCTTCAGAGGGCGGCAAATTCTTGCTGATGAGGACAATCCTAGGGTCTTCCTCGGTACCCAAATTTACTTCTTTGGTAGGCTCCTCTACAGAGGCTGATGGTTCGTCAAATCTTCTCATGCCACTGACAAAGGCATCAGCCTGGTCCTCATATTCTTCATAACTTTCATCCCCCTCTTCAATAGAGTCTTCATCATTCATAATCTCGTAGACACCCAAACCCTCATAAGAAACATTAGCATCCTAATATTCCAATTCTGGCAGGATGATTGGATCTTCCACAAATTCTGAAATGGCTAAACAGGCTCGGCATCTGATAGCTAACTCCAACAAAAATCTACGGGGAATCTGCTTACCCTTAGACTTCTTATGTGAATCTCCCCCATGCATTTTATTATTAGAAGAAGAAGAGGAGGAGCAACTAGCTTTATTAGACGAAGAAGAAGGTGAGAAAGGGGATACAGGAGGTGATACAGATGAAGACCCCTCATCGGAGGGGGAAAAGAGATTTATCAAGGAATCTTGGAAGAGCGGCCCCTGGGTCGGGACACACTCGGGAAGGAGATAAGAGGTTTCCTCAAAAGTGATGGAGGATTGAAGAGTTGGAATTTTGGCATTTTTTTTCTTCATTTTTTTCTCTTTTTCTAGAAGAAAGCAATGCGAGGGGAGAATAGCAGGAGGAGTGGAGATTGCAAGTTTGGAGAAAGATTGAATCGGTGGTGGCCCACGTGGGGGTGCAATGGAGAGTTTAGAAAATCGCTCGGGGAGCGAGGGAGGAATCGGCAGAGAAACTTGGATTGAATTTGGAGACAAATTGATCGTAATCGGTGGCGGTCTTGGCACGCGACCAAACCAATGAGAATATAGAGAAGTAAGAACAGATGGATGCATGGAAGTGAGAGAAAAGAGGCTGGCCCACAGCCTGTCCACAGTGAAACCTTCCTCAAACGGAATATCTGGCTCTCCAGTATCAGTGTAGTCACTCAGCAACTGCCTCTTGTCTGTAATCACAATAGGTTTTTCAATCAATTCATGAATAAGTGGTGGCCATTCCGGATCTGTCGGCATAAAGAGGCGGCTCAAGGAAATAGTGATGTCATTCATGTCAAACCACCTGTACCAGTCACATTCCGGATCGTCCATTTTCCTTCTCTTGTCAGGCCTTAAGGATTCCAAGGCTTTATATGTGGCCAGCGGGGCAATATGACGAGCAAACTGTCTAGCATGAACATCCTGACAGTCTAGTATGGAAGTGATTATTGTAGTTTGCTCATTATTCTGAAAGCCACCTGTGACAAAATGTGTCTGCAACGTCCAGGTAAGCGGCTGGCGATCTGTCTTCAATGTAGATGTCATAACTGCCCACGGTTCGTCTTTATTTTTGCCTGGCCCTTTGTAGCCCAAACCACCTCTTGCAATCAATTTCTGAGACTTTACAGGCCTAATCCTGCCTTGACAATTGGCACCCAGACCTTTGCCATTTTGATACCCCATTTTCATTAAAATGTTCCAGCCATGGGTGTTCATCACCGTTTTCTTCTTCTTCCCCTTGGACGGCAGGGGTGTCATAGCAACTGTTGTGATAGTCTCGGATGGCATCGACTGTGGGCGAGGGACGTCCAATACAGATAACAATGGCTTATTGGCAGGCCAAATAGAAGGAACTGATGAAGCCACATGAATATCCTCCTCTGGCAGAATCGGCATACTGGTAACCTTGACAATGCGGCCCTTGTGTGGAAATTTGAGGCATTGATGATTTGTGGAGGGCACTGCATCAAGCTGCTGGATGTAGGGACTGCCAAGAATGCCATTAAGTGTTGGATCCATGTCCAAAATATGAAAATCAGCTGTGATTGTTGCTGGACCCAAACTTACTTTTAAAGTAATCATGCCTAGAGGAGGCTTCTTCGTGTTATCATATGCAGTGACCGTTATGGTGGACGGTCGAATCAGATTCTCGGGAATGCCGCACATCTTCAAAGTGCTCAGCGGCAAGACATTGATGGATGCCCCAGTGTCCACCAAACACTGTTGTACAGCCACTTTATTGATATCAACTGTGATGCATAGAGCATATTTTCTTGCTGAGATTGGTGCCAGCTCATGCTCATAAAAAGTGATTGCTGGTTGACTGCCAGTAGGTGTTAAGACTGCGGTTATCTGCTTGACCGGAATGTCCTCATTGACCATGACTTTCTGTAGATATTCCTTTAGAGCCATCTGATGAGTGGTCGACCTCTTGATCAGTTCTAGAATTGAAATTCTTGCCGGAGTCCGGTCCAAATGCTTTAATAAGTCGTATTCTGTGCCTGGTATGGACTCCTGTTCTTGTTCCTGTTCTTGCGGCCCCTGCGCGGGCTCTAACCCTCTCTGTGGAAAAATGCGGTGGAACATCCGTCCACTGCGGAGCGGCGCCACGCCTTGACGCGCCTCTGTCGGGGCAAGTGTGGGAGGAGGGTTAGAAGAAGAAGAGGGTGTGTTAGTCTTGATAAGCGGTGGAAGAGTGTTTGAAGAAGGATCCCCCACAGGGGGTGTTGATGAAGAGTTCAATAAAGATGCCCCCGTAGGAGGCGTAGGAGTAGAAAGGGATACCCGAATGCGGGGGGAATTGGTGGGTGGAACGAGGAGAGATATGGGCATAAAAGGTGGGGGAGCCGACGGTGGAGGGATCCTTGCCGGTGGAGGAGTAGTGGTGGCGGGTGCAACGGGCGTTGGCGACGGGCAGTTAAGGAGTGGCCTAGATGGCAGTGGTGAAGGGTTGGTGGTGGATGGGGTTTGTTGTGGTGTAGGTTGTGGAGGTGGTAAGCGGGTAAGAAGGGGGTGAACCAGAAAGGTTGGAGAATAAGTGGGGGTAGGTGGATTAACGGGGCGCAGAAGGGATCGGCTCAATTGGGGGGTAGAAGAAGAAGAAAGGGTGCGCAAGAGGCGCGGAGGTTGATTTTGATTGTGATTAAATGCCCCGACAGAGGCGTTTTCTTCATGCCATCCCTGCCCTCTCTCTACCTCAGGGAGAGACGTGACAGGGTTTACATGCTGGTTTGGCGGGTGCTCCGGTAGTGGATTGTGGACAATCCCCATATCCTGCTGAGGCGTTGGAGCTTGTTGTTGCTGCTGTGGAACTGGTTGCTGTGGCTGCTGAGCCTATTGCTGCCGAGGAGGCCTTCTTTCTTTCATGGTGGCAATAAACTGCCTCATCTCATCCCAGTTGATGCCGCCCTGGTCATTTAGATCATAAATATAATCTCTGAAGTGAAAGCAACGATCAAGGTTGTGACCAGGTGCGCGATGGAAGGCGCAGTAACGGGATGTGTCAACATTAGCGGGCCACGCTGTTCTTTCCCTTGGTAACACGAGCAAGTTGGCAGCCATTAAGGCGTTGAAAATATCCGGGAGACTTTCTGGCAGTGGAGGGTAGTGAGCTCTCTTGGGGCCAAGTGGTGGTCTCTGTTGTTGTTGTTGGCCATAGTTGGTAGGTGGTGGTACCTGGTGGTACTGTTACGGAGCTGGAGGGTTAGCGCGGGGCGCTTGGTTTTGCGATGGAGCAAAGGAATGTTGGGGTGCGAATTGGTGTTGTGGAGTGGAGTTGAAATGGTGGTTTTATGGTGGAGGTGGGTTAGGCCGTGGGTTAGATTGATGGTGGGGGTGGCCAACTACGCCAACCTGCTCGTTTGCAATTGTGCCCTCAGTCGTGGGCCCGCTGTTGTTGACATTTGTACTTTTCTTAAATAGCCGGGGTTTTGGCTCAAACATGCCCATGATGGGCGAATCCTTCATCTGTGTTTGGATATAACGAGCTCTTTCATAGAGCTCCTCCATGGTTGTTAGTCGGTTCATGGCCAAGATATGCCGGAACTGAGGAGTTGCATTGGAAATTATCATCTTAACTTGTTCTTGTTCCGACAGTGTATCTTTCAATTTCTCGGCCATTAACCGCCATCTATCAGCGAATATTATGAAGTCCTCTTCGGACTTCATTTTTTCTGCAACCAAATCGGTGACTGAGAGGGAGGGTCCAACCCGGTCCCTGTACTTCTGCAAAAACTTCTTTTGAACAATATCAAAATCGCTGGCATCAGTGGGATCCAACGAATAGAACCACTCAAGGGCTGGCCGCTCCTGAGATCTCCTAAATAAATAGGCCAAAGAGGCCTTGTCGTCTTGCCAGAAGGAGGTCTCGTACATAAAATCCTTCAAATGAATGAAAGGATTACCAGTCCCATTGTATCGCCGAAAATTCGGCATCTCAGAGGGTGGCAAATGGAAGACTGGCAGTGTGGGGAGAGATATTT
The DNA here is from genome assembly GCA_022559845.1 of Amorphophallus konjac. Classification (NCBI taxonomy): domain Eukaryota; kingdom Viridiplantae; phylum Streptophyta; class Magnoliopsida; order Alismatales; family Araceae; genus Amorphophallus; species Amorphophallus konjac. The sequence continues at coordinate 294,477,020 of CM040125.1, read as the reverse complement.
CCGGGGCATTCTTGGCCGCAGTGACTTTCTTAAGTTGCTCTTCCATGCTAGCCAACTTCTGAAGCAGTAGAATATTAGTATCAGACTCGACTGGGGCCGGATTTTGAATGAAAGAATGCGGTATAGGCGTCCGTAGAATTCGGGGAGGTTGGAGAGACTGAGGCCTAACCGCTGAGTAGCTCACCTGTTGGGCCGGCATGGCCGCACCGGGCGTTGGTGGATGAGAGGGGGGTTTGTGCAAGACCGCCTGGTCATTAGTGAGGTGATGCCCACTCTCGGCCGGAGGGGGATTAGAGGATGAAGAGGGAACAGACTTCCCTTTCAAAGCGGCCTGAACTGCTTGCCGCTGGGAATCATCTAACTGAGATAGAGCATTAATTAAATCGGTGACATTGAAGGATGGGGAAGGGTTCCCCGAAGTGTTGGAGGGTAAAGTCTGAGAAGAGGGCACAACCTCTTGAGGAGTGGTATCAACCACATGAACCTGAGGGTAATGAGACTGAGGAGGAGGGTAATTTCCCTCATGATAAATGGAATCTTGGAGGGGGATTTCATATTGACCAAAAACATTCTCATCCTCATCATCATAAGAATACCCGTAGCCTGCCATGTTGATGATTTTACCTGAACGGAGTTTCATGTTTAAGAAGGGGGAAAGCTTTTATGAAAGGGGTTATCACACAAAAAGCACTCAATCCAAGCAAACTTTAAGCAAATCAATCCAACCAAATTTATGCAATCAAGTTGAGATGAACGTAAAATTTTAGTGTTATGCTTGAGATTAGGGTGGATTAATTTGCAGAATAATTCACTCCTTTTGCAAAGTGAAACCTAGTTTAGATCAAAGTGTGACTTCCGGGTCAACTAGGTTCTTTCTCTCTCTTTACCAACGATGGGTTCTCTATACTCCGGGTACTTCAAGGGTACAACCAGACCAGCGTCCGTGAGGGAATCCACAGGTGCGGGGACTTACGGAGGTCTTGGAAAAGGGATTTCCGGTCCAAAGAGACGGAATGCTCAATGGAGGGTTGTCCCGATTCCAAGAGAGGTGTGTGAAATCCTAGTGTAGAGAGAGGAGGTCTCTCAACCAAATGCCACAAGATGCAAGCCAAGATATGCAGATCACACCAATATAGCCAAACAATCAATATAAGAATCAATGCAGCATGAATAAGCAAAGACAGCAGGGTTCTGTAAAATCACAGGAAAGAGACGACCTAGCCACGGTCGTTGTCAACAAAAAAGATGACAGTGAGACTGTCGTGAATCCCTGGGGATCCCACAGGCAATGGAGAAAACGCGCCTTGGTGTGAGGCGCTATATGTGAAAAGGACGCCTTCGGTAGAGGGCGTCAAATCTGGAAACACGCCTTGATGTGAGGCGCTAAGCAATAAAGAGACGCCCTTGGGCAGGGCGTGAATCCACAAACAGTGTAATAAAAGCAGGGGATATGATGAAGCACGCCTTATCAGAAGACGTTAAACATAAATCAGACGCCCTGGATGAAGGCGTTAAATTAAAACGCGCCTCTGGGTGAGGCGTTAATTCAGATCACAAACTGGCTGATCCCGAGAGTGTGCAGTGTGCACGGTGGAGGGTGCCCGTGGGGCACAAAAGGAGGGATACCGTGGGTACCGAGGGGAAAGGGCACACGTGGGTGCCGAATGGGAAAGGGCACACGTGGGTGCCAATAGGAAAGGGCACACGTGGGTGCCAATAGGAGATGGTAATCAAAAGAAAAACAGTGGAAGTCCCACCGTGATCGCCAATTTGTGGATCGTGATAAATCCACACATGTGGAACAAACCACTCATATGAGATATATAAAAGGATGAATGGAGATGATAACAAAGACAAAAGAAAGCACGTGGTGCTATAAAGGAGAGTGATCGCCAGAGGGGTTACCTCAATAATAAAACAAATGATCGCGAATACCTGGTGATAAGTGGGATGCGGGATGGATTATGAATTCCTTCCTCCTCCTTCAATCGGCCGACCGACGAAGGGGGTTTTCCTTATTGATTACCGTTGCAAAAAAAGAACCAAACAAGTAAAAAAAAGATGGATCAGCCAAGAGTGAATGTAGTATCAATCCCAATAAACCATATGATGAAAAAGAAACATGGCATGCGCACCTTTTTTTGTTTGTTTTAAAACCCCTAGAGAAGAGTTAGGGAAAGGAGAAATATGATACTAAACTAATGCAAGAAACTGTGCAATAGATGATGATATGATGATATGAATCAGAATAAACGAACAGAAGAAAGACCCCCTTATGCTATCCCTGTAAACAGTAAAAGGGAAGAAACCACTTGGAAGCTACGGCGTGGCTGCAGAAACAGGGAAGAAGAAAGAGATAGAGAGTCTTTCAAAGAGAGGGACCGCACAGGAGGAAGACGACCGTAATAGCCAGCACCGTAAACTCTAATCTGTTCTAGCCTCTGTGCGTCTGTGTGTTCTCTGCTCTCTGCCTCTTAACCTCACGCGAGGTCAATCAAGGCAACCTTATATAGGGTTCCAGATCAAAGATAACCTCAAATTTGGGAAGATAAGAACGGGCAATGATCAATGAAGGTAGGACTCTAGTTCCTAAATCGAGTAAGGTGATCAAAGAGGGCAGGGAACTCTTCAGGAAAGGCATACTCAAACACGACTCTGAAGGATAAAACATGACCTTCAGAAGGGCGTCAAATTTGAATTGACGACCTACATCAAGACGTTGCTCAAAAACACGACCCTAACAAAGGCGTCAACTCCTGGATTTAAATTTGGCAATAAAAACATTCTTTATTTGACAATTATGAGAAAACGCCTGAGATAAAGGCGTTACTTGAAAACACGCCCTGAGGAAGGACGCCAATCAGTAATTTGGAATTTATTTTGAAACCGGATAATACCAGGAATTGACGCCCTGTCATTTGGTCGTCCTTTCTTTTGAACACGCCCTAGGTAAGGTCGCTTTTAAAATAACGCCCCTCTTCAGGTCGCGAATCACAAAAATGCAAGATCAAACCAAAAAAACACAAACATAGAAAAACTTCATATTATGAATGTATTGAAGTTCACTTTGGGGCGTCAATATAGTGACATGAGATTTGATCGACATAGCGTCAATTCTGGCGTGTCTACACCCCTGACCGTGGAGTCGACCTTCCCATTGAGGTCTAATCTGTCCTATGCTAAAATGAAAGGAAAAGAAGAAAATTGAACATGACATTCGCACCTACATACATGCATCAGTTCATACATGCAGATAAGGCTTCATGTACGCTTGAATTCTTGAATGATTGCATACCACCACTCTTTTGGTATATCAAATGGTGAACGGCGAAAGGTCGGACTACGTCCGGACGGAAACCCTCACCATGCTTGAGTAAAATACTCCGCCATGTACCGGGAGTCACCTTGCTTGAAGAAGTGACCCAATCCTTGTGTGCACCATAATTCCACACATTGAAGTGAGTAAGTCTCATGCTCAGATCGCATTCATATACATGCCATCTTTTAGTCCCCCCCCCTCTTTGTACATTTCAAGCACAGATAAAAGGAAAAGAAGAAAAAGAGAGAAATAATAGAAATAATGGAAACAAATCAAAGAAGATGAGATTTCAGTCGCTGTTGGGGGAGTGTCGACTCCAGAAGTCGACTCTCTCTTATCCAGTTGCTGTCTGGGCGCCTGCGTCGGCCCAGCCCGCGCACTGGGTAGACGCATGGAATTAGCGTCCACTCAGGGAGACGCTAATTAATTAGCGCCATCCAAACGAGGTGCCAATTCCTCGATTTAAAATTCAATTAAAAAACTTAAAAAACAAGAATTACCGTCCACTAGGGAGGCGCTAATTAATTAGTGCGTTCTCGGGGGGATGCCAATTCATCAATTTAGAATTCATTTAAAAACGAAAGGAACTAGAATTAGCGTCCGCGCAGAGAGATGCCAATTCTTATGGACTAAAGAATTAGCGTCCGTCTGAACAGACGCAAATTCCCGAAAAGGCTAAAAAAGGGATAAGAAAGAAAAAGAAGGTAAATAATGAATTCTAACAATAAAACACTAATATAATCACATAAAAATCCATGAAAATGCCCTCTCTAAGAATTCAATGGCGTATTGTCTGCGGTATTTTCCCATTGACTCTTGTCGCCGGGAATATCAATGATGCCTATGCAAGTTACGTCTGGACCCCGGGGGACACCCCCATTATGGTCACAGCCTGACTTTGCGCCGGGCCAATAATGCACTGAATTTGAACCATTTTGACCAGTGTTAAGCAGATCTAGAGGGGGGTGAATAGATCTTTCCCTTAAAAATTGACAGAATTAAACTATATATGCAGAATGCAAAATTACATACTATCAACAACCAAAGCAGTCACAGAACATTCAACACACATATCAATATCAGTTTACAAAAGTATCAGTAGATATAGTGACTGACTTAATTGCTAATTGATCTATTGCACATTAATGAACTTGGAAGAGGTACTTGGCGGAGGTTTGACTCTAGGAGACTCCTCACACAAGTGATTCACCTTCCAGGTAAGCTTGACCTACCCTTTGTGTTGAATCCTTTTATATACCTTCTTCTAGCTCATGAACGAACAAGAAATCAAGCAGTTAATTCAGACAGACCAGCAATATAAATGCAGTAAATACACTTAAAATGGCAACCACAGACACAAGCAATTTTTAGGTGGTTTGATCTCTCCAGAGATCTATGTCCACCCCTTACTCAACTGAGTAAGGCTTCACTGCTGAGCTTTACAGCTTGCTACGGCTGATCGATAGCTTTGGGGAACAAGTTCCCTACAGACGCTGAGTCTTACAGCTTAAGCTAACCAGAGGAATCTTCCTTTGCCGCTGGACAATATAGCTTAGCCAACCGCTGACTTACAGTTTTAACAATCTGCTGAGACACAGCTTGAGTAAACAAAGGTTTCTAAAAGTAAATCAAGGAAACTAAGAAAACAAGAGAATGTAGCTCTGAACTGAGCAAATGTAGCTCTAAATTGAGCAGACTGGTTCTGGTTTTGAACAAGGAACCAAGAACATAAAACACAATCACTAACTAAACTCCAACGCACTGCTCTTCCTCAATTCTATCCTTTCTCCTTCGAACTGATCAGCCTCACTCAGGAATCTTCTCTATTCTCAATTTCAGTTTGCTGGATGCTCACCCTCTTCTCTACTTCGTTACTGAACTGGGCAATCAGCCCTTCTTTTATAACCTCCAGGAGATGGGCATGTGGTCACCACAATTCCCGCCCAATTTTCAAGCCAGATCTGATCCAAACCTGTCCACGTGTTAGCATCACTGAGCTTTTACTTTCCACATGGCAGGATCCTCTGTTATACGTCTTCCCTCGGATCACGTGCCAAGCACTGATCATAGTACACGTGACTGTATCAAGATGCTGGGCTTTTACTACTTCCTGGGCTTGACTTGTTCGAACCTGGTTCAATTCATAAGTACCAGTAATCAGATAAAGAGTATTTAATCAAACACATGATAGTCAAGAAAAACTGTAATAATGACAATATGATTCATGGTTTATGAGGGTGATTATAATGTAAATGAAACCATGAAGATAAATAATTACAGGACATTGATGCTTAATATGTCAAACTCATGTGCTCTCAATGACTTGAATGCATAAGCCATATGCAGCTAGCACTGACTTTACATGCGTGAACTATAGGGCTAGCACAGACATAATGGCATCAACACAGATGTGCTTAGACTAGTCCTAGCATATGTGCTCGGACCTCAATCAGCATGTCCACAGTCATTATACAGAATGTGCACCGACGTATGTGTGCACGATGCAGGATATGCATCGACCTGATGCTATCTTAAAAAGATATGCTTTGACTTGTTCTAGAAAATGTGCTCGGACATGTAGCATGCCTAAGGTAAGTATGCATCGACGTTACGTGCTATCCAACAAACATGCACCGACTTTATATGAAGACTGGGAAATGTGCTCGGACCTTTGCAATGTTCCTAAAGTGAATGTGCATCGACGCTATGTTCTGTTTATCAAAAAGTTGCACCGACCATACTACACATGTACCAACTCTAGTATGGCTAACACCAAATGTGCACCGACGCTAACAATGCTAACATGAAATGTGCACCGACGCTATCAATGCTAACATGAAATGTGCATCGACACTATGCATGGCTTACACAGACTGTGCACCGACTTTAACAATGCTAACACCAAATGTGCATCGACACTAACAATGCTAACACAAGCTCTGCACAGACTCTAACAAGCTCAACACTAAATGTGCACCGACCATATATATTCGATGTAGAAAATATGCACAGACTTCAACTAGTCATATGCAAACATGCACAGACTTCATTGTGCATATATGACATGTGCACAGACCTCAACTGCAATCACTGGAAAATGTGCACAGACTTTGCATTGCAGACAGTCCATATGCACAGACCTTATAACATGCATAGGGCAAATGTGCACCGACCTTGAGACTTTTGTGCACAGACTTTATGTGATGGAGGAAAACATGCACCGACATTAGAAAGCTAGACTAACACTGATTAAGTTGATTTCATCAAAATAATTAATGCTGCAAGAGTCAATGCAAAGTCAACCCAGTCAATTAATCTTTTGCCAATCATTCAAAACACACTGACTCCTTAACTGAAATCATCATCAAACCAGAAGGATCATAATAATCTCCCCCTTTTTGATGATGGCAACCAACTATATTAGATATATTTTGATGAAATGTATTCAGTTCAGTTTAGTCAGAAAAAAATCTCACTCATGATATCAAAGCATATAATCTCTCCCCCTTTGTCATCAGCAAATAGGAAGGGATGTGGACAATGAAATGTATATGCTCAATGAAGACTTAACTGAGAAGACATTCTCCCCCTTTTTACTACCCGTGCAGTAATGAATCTTCCTCCAGACTGACATTGGAAGTGAAAGAGAAGTATGGCAAAAAAATAGAACAGAAAGGACGGAGAGAAATCTGACTGACACCCTGTTCAATATTTCAAAATTAAGCATTACAAAGTTCATAGTCTTCAGATATATGAATCAATACACTGCATTCTTGATAGATTTTTGGTTTAAAAGTGATAAAAATTAGAATTCTTGCACTTCATTCAATGGATAAGTCTGCTGTGTCTGATAATATAAATAAACCATAATCACATTGATCATGAAAGAATCTGTTTAATGGTATCTTACTTTCTGAAAATCAGTGAAAATCTTTGGAAGTGACCAAGATATGTATTGAGGTTAAACAATATGACAATTCTGATTTTTAGATGAAGGAACAGCATTTTGATCATATGAACATAGTATCTTAAGACACTTCATGACATAAGTGTTTTCTATTGGACAAGTGTATAACATGTGTAACTCCATTGTTTTGATCATAGCTGTCTATGTATGTTGGGCTTATGTATAATATTCTTTTGTTTTGATGATGTCTAACAATGAGTCATTAATATAGTTTGACCTGCATTTGATAGCGACAAACACTCATGCATTTCAGGTCAATCCCACACCAGCAACAAAGTGTGTTTGCACAGATAGAAAGAAATCAAGTTTGACACACAGATGAGGCATTAGGTTGCACAAGAAAGAAGGACCAAGGTCGATGCAAGAAGGCCAAGAAAAATGACTAAGGTCTGTGCATGACCTTATTGCGATACAGCAAAGGAAGATCGGCACACATCCAAGGCTAATTAGTATCAGAACGGTGCAAGTTTCTGTTACAATGAACTAAGGTCTGAGCACATAAGAAGATCAAGGTCCAAACATCAAGGTCTGAGCATACTCCAATCAAGGGCTGAATTAGAAAGAAAATATCTCGACACCTTCGAATGATAACTCTGCACATATAGCATGTGTCGACACATCTGACAAATGTCTCGACACCTCAAGAAGAACTCAGTTGAAGCAAAAGCCGTCCTCAAGACCGTTCAAAGGAATGTCTCGACACATTGATAGGAATGTGTCAACACATCTAGGTTCAACCAGAACGTGTATGAAATCAAGCCGAAGATGTTCTGTCTAAAGACTCTTGACTCACTAATGTCTCGACACACTGAGTGAAAAGTGTCGACACACTCGTGTGAAAATCTCTGCACATTGGCACTTCTGTCTCGACACCCTCATGCGAGAACTCTGCTCATGGATCACATGTTCTGACACCTTTGGTGTTGTCTCGACACATCATCCATGGATCTTCAAGACACTCACTAAATGTCCCGACACACTGAGTGTAAAATGTCGACACATCAACTATCAACCATAACTATTCCTGAAGGCTTTCAATGGGATGTCTCGACACTCTACTAGGAAAGTGTTGACACACCCTTGTTCTTCCAGAAATTTACAAGTCAATAAACTGTCAGATCAGTGGGCCATCCAGAGAGAGAAAAAGGAATCACATATCATTAAAATTAAGGATTTTGGGGGTGTGGACCACGTTCCGAGGTCTGACCCTTGCTCTACCATCTTATCTCTCATTTGTCTACCTTATGGAGATAGTTTTGTCAGAAATCCAACTGGAAGAGCCACTTCAGTCTGTCGCGATGTCAGTCTTATCTGTCTGCCTGTCCAGACTATCTGCTGCTGGGAATAGGACACTCCGCAGTCTGCCTCTGTCTCGCTGTCGATCAATGGGATGTCCAACCAGCCAAGTTCGTAGAAGAGTACACTCAAGCAGAATAAGAAGAGTGCATTTCTGAGGGAGAATCATTGTAAGTATCTGATGCTGTCTAAAAGGAGATCTGGTCTGATCCTTCCCACTGTCTGCCAACGTACCTTCCTTGTACTAAAAGATGGGCTCAACCAATGGAAGATAGTAGGCTTGTAAGAGCATTAAATGAAAAGATCTCCAAGCATCTGAATGAGAAGACTCAGTCACTTCTTCCAGGTGCTGCCGCCGTTGAACATGGAACTTGCCTGGAAAACTCCAAGCTCTCACTTCACCCTGGCGCATGCTTCAAGGAAAATTATGGAGGGAAAAATATAGCTTGTACAATGGTCCATCTGTGACTTCTGGGCGTCATTTTTTTTCTGTCTTTACAACTAGTTTTTACCTATTTATACCAAGCTTCCGTAACTGAAGAAGCTACTGCTGCTTCCGTCCACACAGTGCCACGCCTTAGACAAACAACTAAAACCATTCCTAAGAAGGCGTGAGAGCAGCCCCAGCACTTGGTTGACATAGTCCATGTTGAACCCCGTGCATAACCATGTCTTAAGGAATTTTGATGATGAACTAAATACCATGTGACTGCCCTCCATGTAAACCATTTGCACATGTGGTTGTGGATTTGAAATGAACTAAGTAAACTCCATTTTGTATGAATGGACTAGTGTATGTCACGGCCAACAAATTTGATGAAGTTAACTGACATGTAATTTGATATGCTTACAGGAGCTAGTGAGAAAGAATAGTCTCCGACTGAACTGGGTGAAACTCTTCTAACTCTTCCCTATTTGATTCACTTAACGGTTGTGAAGCAGGATCTTAAGTGTGAAATTAATTGAATAATGAGAGATAGACTTCAATGTTTTGAAATTGAGTGATATGGAAGACTAACTTCCAGTATGCAATGTGACAGGTGTGTTGAACAAGCATTGAATATAAAGACCAATTGGAAACCTTCCAATTGGATCTTCACATGCATATGGACCTACACAAGGATCTCATGTGTGAATTGAAGGGTAAGTTGCTTTGGTTGAATGGTAGGAGGAGGTTAATTGTAAGAAATGGATGGACATCTCTCAAGGTAATTCCCTAACTATCTCTAATTGGTATATCCATGATTTGGGGTACTTTATACCCATTTCTATCGTGCATGCATTCATATTCATTGTTTCATCCTCTTTGAATTACCCCTATGCATGTTTTATTTAGTTTGCATTATGTCGGGAAAAGTGTCGACCCCATGGGTCGACACTTTGTCCATCGGTCTGGTTTTCCTAGCCGGCCCTCTTATGCCTTCGAACGTGGGATAAAAAGTTGACCCCAAGGGTTGACCTTTTTATCACCAGGTTCTGTCTAGATTCATTTTTCAGAACCCTGGACATAAGTGTCGACCCACAAGGTCGACACTTATTCCGGGCCTTTCTGCCGTGGCTTGTTTCCCTGCCACAGGTAGAAAGTATCGACCCCAAGGGTCGACACTTTATACGCTGTGTTCTGTTCGAGCCTTGTTCTGTCTTGCCCAATCGCGAGTGTCGACCTCTAAGGTCGACACTTTCCGACGACCGGAAAAATCACCGATTCGTGCGGCGGCGGGTGCCCTAACTCGATCTATTCTTTTAGTGCCCCCTTGTGATTGGCCCTAGGAGGATAATGTCCTCCACGTGTCCCCTCCATCCCAGGTGGTATATATGTTATGTGATAGGGTTCCTTGAAAGATAAGAAAAATAGGGATGAGAATGCATCGAATGAAAAATTCATTTTTGGGGTTTTGCAGGGAATGAGGCCGGAGCTGTGATGAAGCTTCTACCCAGATCGTGCTAAGCTCGAATCAAGGCTGAAGAAGATCGTCTTCCACCTCCTAGAAGCCGTCTTGTTGAGGAAGAAGGATGTACCATCTCCAAGTTACCCAATGCGTAGTAAATGATTCAAGGAGAAGAAGAATGGGTCTGATGTTCATTTTCTTCCATCCTTCAGAAATGAACCTGTTGAAGCATCAACCTTCCTCTTCTTTCCAAAGTCCAGTCCGCCTCAGTTATTAAAGAAGCCAAGGGCATCCTCTTCCAGCCAGGAGTTCTCTCAACCCGTCCTTGTTTTTACTTGCTGCAGTTTAGTGTTTAGTTGATGTCCAGTGAGATTGCTTTGAAGATTTGTCGCTATTGAGCTTGCAAATGTACATCTGTGTCCATCTCTTAAACTGAAGAAAACTGTGTGTGTGTGTTCGGAGCGGTGTCTCCGAGTGTGGATTGACTGTTGGGGTACATTCCCCGTCTTGGTGTGTGTGTGTGGTGCTGAGCACCGTGTTGAGGGTTCGCCCTCATGTGTGTGTGGTTTGCTACCGTCGAGCAGTGTGTGGTGTATTGGGGTTCGTCCCCGTGTGCTACCTCGTGTAGCGTTTTAGTGAAGCCTCACCGAGGTGGTGAGGGGTGGACGTAGGGTACCCGTCGTGGTCCCGAACCACCTAAAAATCTTTGTGCGTGTGTGATTGTTCCTTATCCTCTACCACCATTCACAGGATGGATTATGAACTGCGTTGCATATCGATGCTAAATTTGTCAATGTACACGGCTTGTTCAAATTGCTAAATCTCCGTGTGTGATCTTGTCACCTGCACGTTTGATGAGTATTGATTGTGAAGCCTTTCAACTTATTTTAACTGGTCTTAATTTTTAAAGAGGGATCTATTCACCCCTCTCTAGATCCGTGCCACTACACTATGGGACCCATCAATTGGTATCGGAGCCCGGCTCTGTTATTTTAGATCAAACGATCTTCAGAGGGATCCTAGTGTAGTTTTGAATGATGAATGCTTCTTCAGATATTGCTTCTTTGACTTCTTTACCTGTTTATAATGGTGATGACTTTAACTCATGGCTGAGAAGAATGTGTAGGACCATAAACTTAATTGATCCAAATCTGTGGAAACTAGTTAACAATGGTCCTCATAAGCTGCCTCGGGATGAGACCAAGTGGTCCAACCATGACAGACTAAAGAGTCATGAAAATGCTACAATTTTAAGATTGCTAAAAAATTCTGTCAATACTAACAGGTTTACGTTTGTCACCTCTTGCAGAACCGCAAAAGAAAATGTGGACAAATTGATGCTAGCTCAAGAGAAGCAAGGACTAAAGGGATTAATGGCTGATGATATCTATCAAACCTGTGATGAAAGTGCTGAGGAGGTAAGCTCTAAATCTGATGAAGATGAACTATCTTTCGAAGATTTAGTAGATGCCTATGAAGAACTGTCAGAAAAATATCAAAAGATGAAACATGAAAACAAAGCACTGAAGAAAAGGTCTAATGAAAATATCCACGATAATTTTTCTTGTGTGAAATGCATTGATCGAATTTCAAAAATTGAAGAACTGGAGAAAGAAAATGAATTTCTGACATGCCAAGTTTCATTGCTTAAGGAAACTAAAGAGAGTCTAAAAAGTAAGTTAGATTCTCTATCAGATGATGATAAACTCTTTGATAAACTTCTTGATTCAGAGATAGATGCCAAGTCCCTTCTGGATAAGAATGAAAAACTAAAAGGGGACAATGATGTTTTGCTCATTCAAATCTCCTTGCTACAGGGAAAACTAAAGTACCTCGAGAAATCTGAAAAAGGAAATGATCTGTTGAAATCTGAACTTGAAAATCTGAAACAATTAAACTCGACCATGTGTGAAAAACTTTTGACATTTGAAAAAGGCAAGTCCATGGTCGCTCAAGAAGGTGGGAATGTAAGTATTCTAGAACAAGAAATAGAATCTTACAAGATGATAAATGCCACTCTAAATGAAAAGGTCACTTCTTGTGAAAATGAAATTCTATCTTGTGAACTTGTAATTGCTTCACTTCAAAGTGAAATCGTTGACCTGAACAAATCATTGGGCAAGTTTGTGAGTGGTGAAGAGAATCTAAACAAACTCTTGGGAACTAAGGTGAACTTCCAACGGGAAGGTCTAGGATACGATCCTAGTAAAAAGGAAGCATTTAATTTGAAAACAAAAACTTCGTTTGTGCATGCTTCTAGTTCCTCAAGTACACCAAATACCCCTTCATCTGTCAAACAAAAGCCCATTATGCATGCAAAGAAACTTGATGTGAAATCCCAAGCTCCAAAACACAACAATACTTCATGTCACTATTGTGGTGAGCTTGGACATTTAATGCATGATTGTAGCTTAATGAAAGATGATGACTTGAATGCTTGTAAGATGCATAACAGTAAATCTCAAGTTCATCAGAAAAAGAAGGTTGAATGCTTTCATTGTGAGAAAATGGGTCATACTATGAAATTCTGTTGGTTGTTAAATGTCGAACCTAAATTGCACACTCAAAATAATAGACCCCCTAGACATGCTCAAAAGCCCAATGTTAAGTCCAACCAAAGAAATTGAAACCACGTGTGTATTGTCATTACTGTGGTTATGTGGGACATGTCATGAATGATTGCTCATTATCACACCTTGATGATATGAATGCAAGGAAATTGTGGAGAGCCACAAATCGTGGTGCACCTAACCCCCAGGGACCCAAGATGGCTTGGGTTCCCAAAACATCACAGTGAAGATTTTGTCTTGCAGGAATGCTTTGTGATGGAAGAAGCTGTCAATAGAATAAAATTCCTCCAAGGCAAGAAATTTGATGAGCTATTGTGGTAATACATTCCACTTTTACTTTCACGTTTGAATAACAATCTTTTGCAATTGGTCATAGAGTTTATTAGCTTCCACTCACGTTTTCTTGTGTGAATAACTATAACTTTGCAATTTTTCACAAAGTATTTACAAACAAAACTCGTCTCTTTTTGTGAATAAGAGTTGAATTTTACACATAGTTGAACTTTACACATAGAGCACACACATCTTACATCAATACACATCACACCTTTTCTTTTGAACACTTGTGAATACAAATTAAAATTAGTCATCAGTCACTTTGATGTACAGACTTGCATAAACTTCATAGTCGTATGCATGAATGCCATGATTCACCGGTATATAAAATGGTGTCAGTGGAAAGGTAGATTAAGTCCACCTGGAAGCTTTCATCATGCGTGAGTATGGTCTTCGGACCTACGTACTTCGCCACGTACCGGCAATCAACTTGCTTGAATACATCATTTTGACATGCTTGAATGTATATAATTTACATCCGTCTCTTTTTGAACTCTTCTATGACCAAACAACATTGTTAAATAAACTTGCATTGATTCAGGCATGAATGGTTCATGACACATCTTAACAAGGTCATTTTGGTTTGTCAACCGTGCATACACTTAGGGGGAGACAAAACCTTGAAAAGGCTAATTCATGTTCTACTATCTATTCAATCTCTCACTTCATATGGAACCTTGATACAACTGACTTCATTCAATAAGGATCTTTGTTATTCCACTAAATATTTTTAAGGATTCTTAAACCCCTACATTAAAGTCAAGTGACTCGTGAGGAAAAAGTAGTCAGTCCCTCCAAAAAGTGAATAAGTGTGATTTGACATCGAGTACATCGGGAATCCCCCCTGAAATAAAGGAGGAAACTCGCATCGGAAAGTGTCTTATCCACATTATCATAAATGACGATACTGAGTAACCGGGAATTGCCCCTTAAACAAAGGGCATGCTTCGTGTCAAAAGGCTAATCATGTTGCTATTTAAAATAAATACAAAATTGTATGGGACTGTGCGAAGCTACCAAAAGCCGAGCATTTTGTATTGAAATTTAGGGAGGAGAGATTCTTGTTAGTGTTACTTAGAACACATGATCATCCATATTGCTTTGAAAGTCATTATTCATTGTTCACATGTTGAATCTGAGCTTGATTGTTTGAATGTATTTCTTGAATTAGTTGATAATCAATGGTCAAGCAATACGTCTAATTGTAAGCACAACCATGTTAATATGGTTCATGGTCATGTTTGCTCAAATCTATTGCATTCTTCCTATACCCGTCCCTGAGGGACCTTCATGCTTGATTTTATACCTATGTATGCTTGTTTGTATGCATGCATGCTTAAATTGCATTATAAGAACTCAATTGTTGAACCCCCACAATTGTTGTACATAACTCTCTTTGAATCTACAATCGCACTCATATTCCCTGAATTTCCTCTAAAATGGATTTTGCTGAAGAGAAAACCATGTCGGTTTGATTGTTGAACTGAATCGGTTAGAAACACTCCCTTGTGACCAACTGAAAACTGTGATGGGCAAAAGGAATACAAATTCTGATTGAAATATTTTTGTGCGTTGAGTCACTACTCTGACATTGTGTCAATTCCTCAGATTTTGTCTCATAATTCATTGACCACAAGTTCTAATGCACAGGGTTATTAGATTGCACTTGGTGACCCTAAAATGCTTTAATCTTCAGTTCAGTGAAGTGCTCAGAAGGAAGGAGATAAGGTAAGCAATCCTGGATTTATTGCTATTCATGAGGATGAAGTGTGCTCAATTGAAATTTGGCCTATTCAATGCAACATTTCAGTTTCAATGATTTATGTTGGTTATTAGAAATGAAAGCTTGCATGTTTAATTGAATTGATCATCCAAGTGTGGGTATTTGATTTCCCTTGTCCTAAATCAACTTCTCTCAGTTGAGCAACCCACATATTACCCATTTAGTGGTTATCATGGTTGGTTCAATTGGCCTTCAATTCACTGCATTTCTCTTGATTTTTCAAAGTGCAGAAGAAGTGTCGACCCCCAAGGTCGACACTCTTATCGCGTGTCCATCTATTTCTAGCCAGATAGAAACGTCTCCAAAATGTGTCGACCCACAAGGTTGACAATTTTGTTTCGGAACCCGGTTCGAGAACCGGACCGCAGGGTACACTCTTCACGCCGGTTCCTCTCTTGGTTTGAACCCAAGCTCACTTGGGTCTCTCTTCTAGTCGAATCGCATCAAACCCAAACCCCCTTTCTCTTCTCCTTAAACCCTTTCATCACCCATCTTCTTCTGCCCTATCGTTACATCCGCACACCCCCACGGTCGATCCCCCACTTCCCAAGCCTCCGCGGATCCTCCTCTCCATTCCTCTTCCAGCCCTAGTGTCTCTCCGTCCACCCCATCTCTTCCAAGAGCATCCTCCGGCGAGCGGCGGCATTCGCCCCTCCTTCTTCCTCTTGAAGCTATCACAGCACCCTCCTTGAAGCACACCTGGTTGAAGAAGGAGCTGCTTGTGGTGTGTCCATTCAGAGGTAGCCCTCCACCTGCTCGAGGATCTCACTGCTGCATCTACATCCTCCATCTGCTATCCAAGCTGCACATATGGCACCCAAGAAGAGATCGGTCTTAGAAAGGGAGGAAGCCTGCATCCTAAAAGAGGTACAGCGCAAGGACAAGGAAGCCCAGGTTGAAAGAAGGAAAAGAGCCTCTGAGACAAAAATGCTGGCTGAAAGGAAAGTATTGCGCCCTCGTGCGGTTGATTTTAGGAGCATTGAAAAGAATCTACCAAGGTTAGTCGAGCTCTTAAGGAAGCAGCCAAATTTAATTTCCTTCATGTCAGATCACCGGAGAGTTTATCATTCCCTAGTTCATCAATTCTATGCAAATATGGTTGTCAAAAATGATGAACTGTACACTAAGGTTAATGGGCATTCTGTTCCTTTAACTCCTCAGTTGATAGGAAAAGCCCTAAATCTACCTTGGGATAGTGGGATGTTATATAGAGAAGCCATTTATTCCAAAGAACTTGCATATGAACTCATGACAGATAAAGTAGCAACACCAGGGTGTGTACCCAAGCTCAATGCAAATGAATTCCCATCCCTTCAGAGAATTTTGCATCACATGATGACCACTATTCTATTGCCAAGATCAGGGTCTAGGGAACAAGTAACCGACATGCACAAATTCTTATTTGTTCAATTCATGAGTGGAGAACCGGTCAACTTTCCAGTGGTGATGATGGAGTACATAACCAGCTGCAGGAAGTCCAAGAACCGAAATTTACCTTATGGAGCTGCTTTAACACCAATTTTCAGTCTTTGCATATTGACTTGAGTCAGCAGGCCAGTCTTCTAATTAAGGATGGCGACATCTATACAATCCCATCCATCTACACCAACATAGGATATGAAGTGATAAATGGTGTTCTTGTTCGTACTCTTCCGTCAAAGAAAGGAAAAGCCCCTGAAGCAGGGTCTGGGCAAAATGAAGATGAAGATGATGAACAACCCATCAACAGAACTGCCAGAACAAGAGGATCACAGGCCACATCTTCAACCGCTCCATCAATGAGCACCAAATTCGATGAACTAGCTGATGAAGTGAGCAATGTTAGAGAATCTGTGGATGCCCTCACACGGGAAGTAAAGGAACTGAAGCTTCATCATGATACTTATCTTCAGAAGTTCGCTGCCATGGCCAACTCCATTGACTCGCTCCATTCTGCAAGTGGCATTAAAAACTCCAAGTTTGACGATCTCTCTGATTTTCTAAGGCGTCCACGCACATCTCCTACCTCTCCTTGAGATTTTGATCTCTAGCACCCTAGCTCTAATGACCAAGCTAATTAACTTTTCCGCCTTACCACTCTTTTTGTTGATGACAAAGGGGGAGATGAAATGTGATATATGTGTGTGGATGATACCATGTGTGGATGTCATGGTTGTGTCTTGTTATGTGGACACTTTGTGGTTTATGCTTCTGTTTTGGTTATGGTTATGTGTCTTGTGACAATTGGTATCTTAGGGTTAATGCTTATCTTGTGGACATGGGTGTCTTGTGTTTACTTTTGTGGAGGACTTGGACTTCTTTATTTTGTGGACATAGCTGTCCAGATATAGACAGTGGTTGTGGTTGTCTTATGAACAATGCTGAAGTTAATAAGTTATTTTGAATTAGTTAATGAAACTTTCTGTGGACTTGTGTTTATCATGTGGAATGATCACCTTTGCTTCTATTCTGATATTGTCACCACTTATGATTGGAAATACACTTTTGGATGTTTGATGGATGATTCATCACTAATGCTGCATGGTATTTTAATTTGTGGTTAGAATGCATCATATTCTTGATTGTGTTATCAAATGGTCTACAGGATGTCATTCGATTGTTAAGCATGGCTTCACGCCTAGAATGCCAGATGTAAGAAGATGTTCATTGAAATCTTTTTATATGTCTACACCTTTTTGTCAAATTGCACATAGTATTTGTCATCATCAAAAAGGGGGAGATTGTTGAACCCCGTGCATAACCATGTCTTAGGGAATTTTGATGATGAACTAAATACCATGTGACTGCCCTCCATGTAAACCATTTGCACATGTGGTTGTGGATTTGAAATGAACTAAGCAAACTCCATTTTGTATGAATGGACTAGTGTATGTCACGGCCAACAAATTTGATGAAGTTAACTGACATGTTATTTGATATGCTTACAGGAGCTAGTGAGAAAGAATAGTCTCCGACTGAACTGGGTGAAACTCTTCTAACACTTCCCTTTTTGATTCACTTAACGGTTGTGAAGCAGGATCTTAAGTGTGAAATTAATTGAATAATGAGAGATAGACTTCAATGTTTTGAAATTGAGTGATATGGAAGACTAACTTCCAGTACGCAATGTGACAGGTGTGTCGAACAAGCATTGAATATAAAGACCAATTGGAAACCTTCCAATTGGATCTTCACATGCATATGGACCGACACAAGGATCTCATGTGTGAATTGAAGGGTAAGCTGCTTTGGTTGAATGGTAGGAGGAGGTTAATTGTGAGAAATGGATGGACATCTCTCAAGGTAATTCCCTAACTATCACTAATTGGTATATCCATGATTTGGGGTACTTTATACCCATTTCTCTCGTGCATGCATTCATATTCATTGTTTCATCCTCTTTGAATTACCCCTATCCATGTTTTATTTAGTTTGCATTATGTCGGGAAAAGTGTCGACCCCATGGGTCGACACTTTGTCCATCGGTCTGGTTTTCCTACCCGGCCCTCTTATGCCTTCGAACATGGGGATAAAAATTCGACCCCAAGGGTCGACCTTTTTATCACCAGGTTCTGTCTGGGTTCGTTTTTCAGAACCCTGGACATAAGTGTTGACCCACAAGGTCGACACTTATTCCAGGCCTTTCTGCCGTGGCTTGTTTCCCTGCCACAGGTAGAAAGTGTCGACCCCAAGGGTCGACACTTTCTACGCTGTGTTCTGTTCGAGCCTTGTTCTGTCTTGCCCGATCGCGAGTGTCGACCTCTAAGGTCGACACTTTCTGGCGACCGAAAAAATCGCCGGTTCGCGCGGCGGCGGGTGCCCTAGCTCGATCTATTCTTTTAGTGCCCCCTTGTTATTGGCCCTAGAAGGATAATGTCCTCCACGTGTCCCCTCCATCCCATGTGGTATATATGTTATGTGATAGGGTTCCTTGAAAGATAAGAAAAATAGGGATGAGAATGCATCGAATGAAAAATTCATTTTTGGGGTTTTGTAGGGAATGAGGCCGGAGCTATGATGAAGCTTCTACCCAGATCGTGCTAAGCTCGAATCAAGGCTGAAGAAGATCATCTTCCACCTCCTATAAGCCGTCTTGTTGAGGAAGAAGGCTGTACCATCTCCAAGTTACCCAATGCGCAGTAAATGATTCAAGGAGAAGAAGAAAGGATCTGATGTTCATCTTCTTCCATCCTTCAGAAATAAACCTGTTGAAGCATCAACCTTCCTCTTCCTTCCAAAGTCCAGTCCGCCTCAGTTATTAAAGAAGCCAAGGGCATCCTCCTCCAGCCAGGAGTTCTCTCAACCTGTCCTTGTTTTTACTTGCTGTAGTTTAGTGTTTAGTTGATGTCCAGTGAGATTGCTTTGAAGATTTGTCCCTATTGAGCTTGCAAATGTATATCTGTGTCCATCTCTTAAACTGAAGAAAACTGTGTGTGTGTTCGGAGCGGTGTCTCCGAGTGTGGATTGACTGTTGGGGTACATTCCCCGTCTTGGTGTGTGTGTGTTGTGCTGAGCACCGTGTTGAGGGTTCGCCCTCGTGTGTGTGTGGTTTGCTGCCGTCGAGCAGTGTGTGGTGTATTGGGGTTCGTCCCCGTGTGCTACCTCGTGTAGCGTTTTAGTGAAGCCTCACCGAGGTGGTGAGGGGTGGACGTAGGGTACCCGTCGTGGTCCCGAACCACCTAAAAATCTTTGTGCGTGTGTGATTATTCCTTATCCTCTACCACCATTCACAGGATGGATTATGAACTGCGTTGCATATCGATGCTAAATTTGTCAATGTACACGGCTAGTTCAAATTTCTAAATCTCCGTGTGTGATCTTGTCACCTGCACGTTTGATGAGGATTGATTATGAAGCCTTTCAAGTTATTTTAACTGGTCTTAATTTTTAAAGAGGGATCTCTTCACCCCCCTCTAGATCCGTGCCACTACACTGTGGGACCCAAAAGTCTAGTGCTGTGAGTAGTAGAAGAAGAAGGGAGAGCAGCCTTGAGAGAGAAGACAAACCCTACAGTCCACCGGTATTTGAAGAAAAGGATCCTTGGAGCCAATCTTGTAGCTGCAGCCACCAGCTCCGTTGTCTTGATCCATTTTCTTAGCTGGTGTCTACAAAATCTCTATTCCTTCTCCACTGCACTTGCAGTATTCAGCTTTTATTTGTTACGGTTCATCTATCACCAATACATCTAGCTTTTTCGATCCCCTGTTCAGGGACGGGTTCCCTCTGTGGGTTCATAGGAAGAGAGGATCAGATCCTCTTGGTGATACAAGATGTTAGTCAGCAGAAAGCAAGCTGTGTTGCTCAACTGTGTAAGCAAGATGTGCTGCTCAGCGGATCAAGCTGTGTGTCATTCGGAAAGTCACACCAAGTTTGGTGTGGGGTGGACGTAGGTTGTGGGCTAACAACCGAACCACCTTAAAATCCTTGTGTTGTGGGTTGTATTCATTGTGAGCTTGTTCTATAATTTATATCCCAATTTCATAGGTTAGTGTGCTACTTACGCTATTTATTTTCTCTGCACACTCAACCGTTCTGTTTGCACAACAGTCTCATCTTGATCCTCCTGTTATCGTTGCTAACGTGCATCTTCTCAGGTGTCTGCAGCACTCTTGCTAATAGACACTTGAAGCATCTCCCTAGTAGTGGAAGGTATCACGATGGCTGAGCAGCTTTCTCTCTTGTGTTTTTAAACGCATTAGCTCCTTGGGTTGCCTACTGCACTATTGCACACAAGTATCAAGGTGAAAGCTTTGCCAAAGGAATTCACCTCATTTAACACTCTTGCACCTTAGTGATCACCTTAGTTCTCACACACTAAGCAAGTCTTTTCACACTCAGCTACTCTGATCTTAGATCTCTATGGTTGGGATCCATGGAAGGTGTGTCGACCTGGCCGCTGGGAGTGGCGACTTGTGTTGTTCATATACCCATGATCCTTAGAGGGTGTGTCGACCTACCCGCTGGGGGTGTCGACCTGTTTGAACTGAGCATCATGCTTTAACATCATTACTTGCTCCATTCCTATTTATTCCACTGCGCTATGTGTCTAAGTATGTTATTGGTTTATAGGAGAAATTCATGTGTTTAGGGGTCAAGTTTTAAATAGGTCATAGTTATCAATAGGATCTATTCAACCCCCCTTCAAGATCCGATTGCACTCCGTGGGACCCAAAAATGGTATCAGAGCCTAGCTCTGCTATTCCTAGATCCTACGATCTGCAGGGAAAGATCCCAGTGCATTTTGAGAAAATGACTTCATCTGCTAAAGATGCTTCGAAGGTTTCTCCGCCGATGTTTGATGGTTCAGATTTTTTGATATGGCTAAGAGAAATGTACGTTTATGTCAAATTCACAGATCCACAATTGTGGAACCTTATATATGTTGACACCCGTTTTAGCCTGCAAGTTGCGTCATTTCTCTTATTCATCATTTTTGATGTCCCAAATTAGCCATTATTTTGGAGCCTTCCTTGGATGGATTTCGAGTCCATTTTTACTATTCCCTATCCTTTGAGTCATGGAGATCATGATTTTCTAGATCCCTGGAGCTTATTTTATCAACTTCTGGATTCTAAGTCGACTTTCGGCCCATTTAGGCCTGCTTCCCTCAAGTAATCAGCTCTCTCCTGCTGCGCAGTCCTAAAAGTGGTCCTTTTTCATCTCCTTCTATTCCTCTTTTCAAAATGTTGTCTTCACCAAAGTTGTTCATCTTTCAAAGATCTACAATTGCTTCTTCTACGCCGTTGGCCAATTCTGCCCCGATTGTGAGTTATTTGCATTTTCCCGACGTGCTGTGCTGTTCACCTATGTCCCAGAATTTTTCTCTCTGTTCCATCCCCATTTTCTCCAGCTTCCAATCATTTTCTCAACTTTCTTTCTTCATAACAGTTGTTCCTCTCTCCGTTATCTACAATTTCTTCCTCTTCCACTTTTGCTAGTTCTGCCCCGTTTGAGAGATACGCTTCAATTTCCAAAGTCACGCGCAGTCTACCCAGAATTTTCCTTCATCGGTGTGAAGGTCTAGTGTAGGTGCGTCATAGCACATGTAGCAGTATATTGTAAGACCGTCAGAGCACTGTGACGGTCCTATACTAGACTGTCACAGTCAAACTTGTCCGAAATCGTCCCGTTCGACCCCCAGAGCGTGACGGACCTACCCTAGGCCGTTACATAACTCTGACGGTCCTACGATAGACCGTTACACACAGCAGAGAGTCCAATTTATGCTGGACTCTGCCCCGAAAACTGTGCGGCGAGCCTATCTTGCAGAGCCCATAACTTCTTCAATTCTTATCCAAATTGATCCCCGTTTCTTCCTAATTCTAACCCTTTGTATTATCTTGAATTTGGTTCATAGAAATCAAATTTTCATTAGCTATATCTCTCGGGATCTGGGTCACAAGATCAGGATTTAAGCATCCTGGTACAACTAAAACTCTATTTTCTAGTGCGACAGGACTACCTTCCAAGAGCCATATCTTCTAGAATCCTCCTCCGAATTGATCCCCATTTTTTCCTATCTCTTGTCCTTAGTATTATCTCAAGTTTGATCCGGAGAACTTGATTTATCTTGGACTATATCTCCGGGAATCATGATAAGAAGATGGGGCTTTCTTGTAAAACTTTATTAAACTTCCCAGTTCACAGTCGCGACGGGGGGGGGGGCTCTTTCTTTGTTCGGGGCGAAGCCATGCTGCACCGTCGACTCACAACTTCGACCCCAGCTTGAAGAGGGAAGTATTAGCTTTCCATTGCATCCTTCTGGGCTTGATTTCATGATCTATATTCTTAGTTCTAGTCTCCTCAAAATCACAAATCATCACAGTTTTCTGCACTTTTCTGGTACATATGAGTTTTCCCCCGTTTTGCATCATTGTTTTCTCTCTATTCTCTCAGCCAAATTCTATGATTTCAACTCTCATGCATGCACAACACACACCTATCTTTTCCACCCTTCTACAGGGGTTAAAAACCTCCCCCCGGTGCGTTCTCCCTTAATTTCTACCCCTATTTTATCACTTCGGGATTGATGCTACACATGCATGTTCTAATAGGTTTTTTTTGTCCTTGTCTTGGCTTTGTTTTATAGGAGAGCATGAATACAACGTGAGGCCCTCTTCCTCTAGCCGGCTGGAAGGAGAGGTGGTTTGAATCCACAAGTTCCCCGCACCCCGTTTCAAGCGCGATCAAGTCTTTAAGTTCCAAGGTACACGATGCCGTTCTTTACACTTCTTCATCCTTTGGCGTTGTTGGAACCTTGGTGGCGATCACGGTTAGTATTTCTCATCCTTTCATCCCCCTTGTCTTTGATTCACCTGTTTATGCATGTATATATTTAAAGGGGGGGGATAGGAATCTAATTAAAACAATCTACAGTTTTTTGGCGATCACGGTGGGACAACAATGCCCATCACGTTTGTTTTAATGCTATTTTGTAAGTTGGATGGGTGCATGTTCATGTTTAGATAGTATTTCCTCCATTCTCCCACTATTTTTGGTGTTTTACGGGCTCTGGTTGTGTGACGGTCTTATGGTAGACCGTCGTGGTCATGTAACGGTCATTTGGTAGACCGTTACAGATTCTGGCAGTCCTGCGCGCATGCTCACAGGGCCGTGTTCATTGGGGCATAACTTTTGATCCCGATGTCCGATTGTGTTGATTTTTCTTTCGTTGGATAGCCCTTTATATTGTCTTTCCATCCATATATCATTTGCATCATTTGGTTAACATTTGAATATTCTAATATTGTCCAACGTTTTGCATTTTGTGCATAAGTTCTGCAGGCACGCTCAAGGACAAGTTCACAGGTACATCTTTACTCAATTATTTGACTACCTTCCCGGTGTCTGATTTCACTGATTTTTGTTCCATTGGATAGTCCTTTGTATTGTCTTTCCATCCATAGCTTATTTGCATCATTTGGGTCTCATTTTCTTTGTTAAAATCTGTCATCATTTTAGCATTTTGTCCATAAAATCTGCATGTGGTCTACGCACAGGTTCATGGGGGTAACTTTGCTCAGTGATTTGATTGACCTCCCGGGGTCAGATTGATATGTTCTTGGGCCCGTTGTGCAAACCTTTGTATTGTCTTTCCATCCATATACTATTTGTCTTAGTTGGATCAATTTTGCATAGTTTAATCTAGTCTTGATTTTCTGGTTTTAAGCTAGAATTTGCATGCACTCCGGTGCACATATGGTCATACATTGCATATCATAGTTGCATTTCCTACCTTGGTAAGTGATCCTCTCACCTCCATATTCCTTGGAGTCGACTAGGTGATCTTATCCGGGACCTCCATAAGTCCCCGTGAGCCGTGGATTCCCACACGGACGCTGGGTCGGTTGTACCTTTCCACCCTTTAGGTTTGCATTTGCATCCGTGTGAGGGAGTTAACCTTAGTCAACCCAAAGTTTGGACCTTATTCCCATAGGATTCTTATCTTAAGGGAATTATTATTAATTCAAATCATTAAAAGGTCTATTAAAATCCCTAAAATATTTTCCATCATATCAACTTGTTTGACTTGGGTGAAAACTCTCACATTGCATTGTTTGTTTTGTTTAGGCTTGTCCAAGCCCATTATTGGTGTTTTGTGTTGCATCCACATGTTTCGTCGTTGTTAGGCCCACTTAGGTTACCCCATTTTGTATGTCTATTATCTAGTCCATTATACATTCGTCTGTTGTCCATTCATCTTTGCATTAATGGGTCAGGCCCCCTTGTTCTCAAGCCCATTAAGCCCTTGCTTCCCCACTTGTATTCTCCCTGATATCCTTGTATTAAGTCTCCATTTGCCCTCATGGAGTATCATTCTAACCCCTTATATCATTCTTTTTTCCAATCTTCTTCCCATTCCCGCGTGGAATCCTCTTCCCACGCGGGCCCATCTTCCCGTGGTTCCTCTGATCCCTCCGAGGAATAGGCTAATCTCATGGCCCATCTTTCAAGCCTTGTTCGCCAAATGGATCCGGCCCAGGCCCAACGTCTTATTACATCTCATCTTCATGGGCTTCCTTCTCTTAATGGGCCTTCTTCTCTCTTTAATGGGCCTCATCATCTTAATGGGCCCCATTCTCCTAATGGGCCTTATTTTTCTAATGGGACTCATTCTTCTTCTCCTTATGCTGCCAGCCCAATGGGTCCTTATGCTCATGCTTCTTCCAGGCCCACATATCCTTCCATTCCTGGAATGGGCCCTTCTTCTTCTCAGCCCGGATCCTCTTATCCGGCCCATTATCATCATACGGGTCCGAATTCACATCCTCTTGCTCAAGCTGGCCCATATTCTTCTCGATCTCTCCCTACCCAAGAGATGATTGTTCAAACCCAACGCCAACTTGATGAGCTTCAACGTCGAATCGATCCTAAATCTTCTTTAAGTGTTCTGTTCGCTTTCCAAGGTCTTCGGCTCCCACCTCCATCACAAATTCCCACATATCACCGTTATAGTGGAGTTGGTGACCCGTATGTGCACTTGAAGGAGTTTGTTTATGAGTCGGCCCAATTTCGACATGACCAACGCTTGATGGCCTATCTACTTGGTCTATCATTGGAAGGCCCGGCTCGGGATTTGTTCTTCTCTCTTCCGCAAGAGCAAGTTGTGAGTTTTCAAGCCGTTAAAGAAAAATTTATTCAACAGTATCAAGACCAGGTTGGGTCCAAGTACTCTATTGTGGATCTGGCCCATGAGATGATGAAGCCCGATGAGGGGTTCTACACCTTTGCTGACCGTTGGCGTCGCTTGGCCGCGCAAGTCCCGGGACACATTCTGGAGGGAGAATAAATCAAGATGATGATATCCAATGTCGCGCCCGAGTACCGCTTTATCTTAGCCCTCAACGACATTACCTCCTGGCAACAATTATATGACCGAGCCCGCTTCATTCGCCAACAAATCCAAGATTCCCTTGACCCCGAGTCTCCACCATCTACCTCCACATATCAACCTTCACCCTCCACGTGCCAACTCTACCCTCCCATGAGTCAGCCCGCCATGAGTCAGCCTTATGCCACATATCCCTTCACTAGCCAACCCCCCGCCTATACATACCTATACGCCTCCGCATATCAACCTTCCATGAGTCAGCCTCCTGCGTCCGCATACCCGTCTCCGTTTCCACCCCCGGTCAAGGTCACACCACATCCCGAGCAGGTGGATGCCGTCTACATACCTCCCCACTCCGTTCCACATATGCCTTCACCAAATCCCTCCTCCGCCGACCAAGCACTATTGCCTACGCAACATTCACTTCTGTCTCCACAACCATCTCCACCACCTCATACCCCTCGGCATCCGCCTTTCCCGAAGCGGGCTCCTTGTCCACCGTTGTCGAAGTGCTTTACCGACATTTTTAGGGCTTTGATGGCCGCTCACGCGTTGCCTCTCTCTCCAGCTGTGCCTTGCCAACCCGCGGTCGGGAATATGCTTCAATATTGTGATTTTCACCGCCAGCAGGGGCATTTGGTTGAGGATTGTCCTGAGTTCCGAGACTATGTTTATGACCTAGAAGATAATAAAAGGATTGATTGGGCCGCCATGCGTAAAGTTGTTTTAGATCTCCACAGCAAGCAGCAACAACAAGAAGCACCGCCCAAGCAGCCGTCTCCATCTCTACAAGATCGGGGGCACCCTAGTGATTCTTCGTCTAGCGTTGAACCCGCTCCATCACCTACTACCTCGCCTACTTTGTTACCTTCGCTATCTCCTATCCAATCTCCGCAACCTCTACAAACCCAAGCCTCTGCTCAGGCTAGTGCCACCTCCCCTTCTTCTACTTCTTCCACCACTACTTCCACCCCCAATGTCGTTCGACGCGTTGTGTCGATACGTCGACGGTGGGCACCACAACCCCCTTCTTCACCCTTGCCATGTCCACTACCTCCATCGATCACTTCACCATCTCTACCATCCTCTCAATCGCCTACACCATCTCCACCACCCTCACCATTGCCTAAACCTCCATCACCCCCGCCTTCACCTTTGCCCGCACCTGAGCTTGCCATCATCTCAACCCCTTTACCTCCACCTAAACACATCACCACTCCCGTTGAAACCTCCACGACATCCAAACTGATTCCTATCCCCATTCCTCCATCCACTTACCCCCCACGGAGCGGGTGTGCATTACCCATGGTGCCCCTTGGGTCTAATCCCCAGGGAGACAATAAGCCAAGTCAGGATGGTTCAGTGCCGGCCGTGCATTTCAAGATTCAGGATTTTATCTGTCGGATGTCGATCTATGTCCTGGTCCCTGGTTATTTTGGGGATGATGTGCCTACACTTTCAAAGATGACAGTTGCTAAGAAGAGTTCCCAGTCACTAGTGCCAGTTTCTTCACAAGAGAGGCCGGTGGCAATCTCATTGCTCGCCAGGGGATTCACTATCGATGCTGTTATTACTCCTCGCTCGATTGCTGTTCAGTTCACTAGCCAAGAAGGGTTCTCTACTCAGATTGTGTTAACCCATGCGGCTGCCAAGAGCCTGATGGATTCCCTATTCAAGGGGCAATTGGTCGTATCTTCTGCATTTTTCAAGAACATTCTGCACATCTTATGCAATCTTCCTCGATTTTTTGGTGAATCGGCCACGTCAACGCCGTGCATTACTCTCCCTCAGTTTTGTCCTGCTCTTCTGATAAGGGAGTTATGCTTCATGCCCGATTACCGAGTGAAGATGCCGAGTCTTATGCTGCTAATACTGAGTGATGAAACTCCGCGGTTTTTTGATGTTCATCCCAAGGAGTCATCTATCCGAGAATGTCCGCCTATGGTTACCACTGGGTATCTAGGGGCAACCGCCCCGATGAAGCTACATATCCATGACCGGGCAAGATTGTCTGCCAGATGGGCCCGTTATTTGAGGAGACATTTCATGTCAAGAAGGCCGAAGGTCTGGGTCAGCACCAGGCAGACCCATGTTCAAGAGATTACTGCTAAGAAGAAGCGGCGGTGTAAGTTTGAGGGCCGTCGATTGTGCACTCAGGGGTCTACTTCTTCCTCTTCCTCTTCCTTTCGTTCATCCTTTATATTGCTCAGCCCCCACCCTTGGGTGGTGTACCTCCCTTCTTCCAAACCCGCATCTATGATCTTCTCCTCTCTTTTCGGGTCCACAAACCCCCATTCTTCTTTCCCCACTCATCCGGAGTCTCCGGATCCTCCGTTCACTCATGATTTTACGCCTCGGCCTATGTCATCCTTTCATCCCACTTTCGAGACTTCTTCTAATCCTTCTCTTTCGGTATCCCCGGGCTCTGCTTCTGACCTTTCCCCAACCCTGTCGGGTGACCATCAGTCTTTTTCCCCGATCCTGTCGGGTGTCTATCATTTTCTTTCCCCGACCTTGTCGGGTGATTCTAATTCCTTTTCTCCGGCCATGTCAGATGATCATTCTCTCTCTTCCTCATCTTCACAGTAATCCTCTCACTGTCTTTCTATTCTCTCCTCTTCTCCCTTTCGGGGTCTTCACCCTTTCTCTTGCTACTTTCGAGGCTTTAGTCCGTCTTGATCTGAGCTAATCTGGTTTATTCTGTATCTGGTTCCTTGTTATCAGGGCCTTAATGCCTTAACGAGGGAGTTCTAGCCCTTGTCTCTCTTCCTTTTTCTCCCTTCTTCATCCAGTATGATGTCTGCCACTCCCCTGTGTCGAGGAATCCAATCATTTGCTCTCCTTTCATCCTTTATCCTGACAACCAAGGAATATAAAGCTACTCGCGCTGCTCGAAGCTCGATGATCTAGATTGCTTTAAGATGCTACTTCCACACTGCGGATTTGCAAAGGTATCTTTATTTTGAGCAAAGAAACATGCTTTCATTTCCATTATTGTTTCTGCACATGGTTATAATGCTATTCCTCAACATGGTTAAGTGGCTTTTAGAAATTTGCTTAGTTCATTTAGAATGAGTTCGCTTCTGCAGCATCCTTAGGCTGGTCATAACTCCGCGCTGGGAGTCTAGTTCTTTCCCCGATCATTGAGGGTGACCTTTGAGCATGGGTTTTTCACACACTTCACGGCGAGCCATAGTCGATTCCTCTTAAGCACACCGTTGCTGCTTTGGCCATACTTTGGGTATGTACAAAGGTCTTTTTCTCTTCTCTGCTCGGCCAAGTGCAGGGGCAAGAGATTGATGGATAAGATGACCAACCTTGGCGCTCCCTAATACGAGAGAGGTCTCAAATAGGGGTAGTCTTGACTCTCAAAAATCAGAGTTCATGCAATATCTAGCCAAACAAGGGCTGTCAAAAATAAATGGATGAATCAATGCAAAATTATGAATCAAAGGCATGGCAAGAGTGGCAGTATAGTTCCCCGCGGGACGCCATGAGCCCGGTCGCATACATGCCTCATAAATATGGGTCTCAAAATCAAAGACACAAAGCCCCGGCGCAACAGACCTATCTCTTTGATGGGTGGTGCCTTGGAAGGAATTCGAGCCCTGATATCTCCCATCCTGCATAAAGCTTATCTCTAATTTTTCTTCTGCTTCTCCCTCTTAGGCTTGGTTGTATCCCGGGTATGGCCTTAGTAGGGGCACCGTTCTTTAGAAGT
Organism: Amorphophallus konjac; assembly: GCA_022559845.1. Classification (NCBI taxonomy): domain Eukaryota; kingdom Viridiplantae; phylum Streptophyta; class Magnoliopsida; order Alismatales; family Araceae; genus Amorphophallus; species Amorphophallus konjac. Next base: position 294,447,329 of record CM040125.1, on the reverse strand, counting down.
GGATGGTTGTGGTAAGTCACCCTCATATGCACGCCCTGCTCAAGGGAAGTCTTTAATGAGAGGGGAGGGACGGCGATCCTTGGTCAGTAGTTCGAGCCTGTCTTTGGGTGCTGCGGATTGCTATTTCAAAATATCAAAAAAATAAAATATTTTTAAAAATCCAAAAAAATGAGATATTGTCAAAAATACAAAAAATCAAATATTGTTCAAATCCAAAAAAAATCAAATATTTTCAAAATCTAAAAAAATTAAGAAATTAAAAAATCTAAAAATATTTATCTTTTATATTTTATTTTGAGAACAGATACGTAATCTGTTTGCTAAGTGTGCAGGTTGCAGGTACTCAGGCTTTCCTTGCTCCATATTTTGTTCTATCTGTCTTCTGTTCACATCTTCTGATCTGTTCTCTTCGTCATTCATGTCTCTCGATCTGCTCTGAAGCTTATGTCCTTCTCAACTTTTCTTTGCAATGATCATATCTATATGAGAGGACTTTACCTCACAATTATGAACATGGCAGTTCTGCTTCGTCTGATCTTAAGTTTTGATTGAAGGACGTATTTGTTTATGTCCTTTATCCCGCCGTGTCCTTGTCTCGCCGTGTCTATGTCCCACTGTGTTGTCCCACACATGTTATTTTGTTCTTCACCACGTATTGTTAGTTATCTTGCATATGTTGTTAGTCGTCCTTTTATATCTCGTGTGTTGTCCCAACCGTGTGATCATCCCTCATGTTCTTGTCCCAACCGTGTGTTGTCTCACTGCATTGTTGTCTTGTCCCCCACGTTCATCTTGCATATGTGTGGTTTGTTCATGCCATTGCATATGTGCTTGTTCATCTTGTTGTGTTATTTTCCATTCGTTTGATCATTATGTTTTGTTGTGTTGTCGGTCATTCAGTTGAGCGTTATCTTATCGTCGTTATGTTCATGTTTGTTTATCATGTTCATTCACATTGTTGTTGTCTTATTTGAAAATCCATAAAAATCAAAAAATCAAAAAATTTAAAAAAAATGCAGTTTCACCTGCACAGGTAAGTCAGGTATGGCTCTCTATCCCTTCTTATTGTTGCATTACTATATGGTATCTACATTATTATAGCCTCTCAAGGATCGGTTGGTTGGCCGTGTGTTCTGGGATCTGATGTTCCCCTTTAAGAAAAACGATGATGATCTAGGAGCATACGGTTAATCGTTGGATAAGCCGCTCGGTTGAGTCGGGTGGGGGACGATAGACTCTGTCTCGTACCCCGTGGTTGCAAGAAGACTCTTGACACCGTCCTGGCTTAGTCTAGCAATAATATCCTTGAGTACTTTCTATTTTAATCTTTCTTTGCATTCGTTTTGATGATTTCTTTATTTTAGCCCAGCATGCATCATGTCATTTTGAGAACTCACGTCTCGTGATTCTTTCAAGGATTTCTCCTCAGCAATGGTTGATTGCACTTAAGCTCTCTTGGATAAGAGATTCTTCATTCCACTCTGAATTTGAACGTTTTCTCTGATCTTGCCGCTTGGTCTGGTTGGCCAGCGTGATTCTTGTCTGGATTTTATCTCAGTCTTATCTCTCCTTTTCCAACTCTTATGTTGTGTTCCTTCCGACCCACTCATTGTCCGTGGATTGTGTCCCCGATGAGGTTGGTCATGTTTCCTTTCCACCCTTAGATAGTTCTCCAGACATGTCTCATCCTTGTCATCCATTTCAGGTGGTTAGTTCGGCGTTTTGGAGAAAATTCCTGCCGCTTGTTGGTTGTGACGGGTGTCTTTTTGCCTTGATGCCCGCTTTTCAGTTCTCTCCGCTTCATCTCTGCTTCATCTCCATTTCACGTCGCTATCGCTTTCGCTCCATCTCCTTTCCATTTTGGCTCCGCGTCACTTTCGCTCGTTACCTTGCAAAGCGGACATCAAGGAGGGACATCTGTTGACACCCGTTTTAGCCTGCAAGTTACGTCATTTCTCTTATTCATCATTTTTGATGTCCCAAATTAGCCATTATTTTGGAGCCTTCCTTGGATGGATTTCAAATCCATTTTTACTATTCCCTATCCTTTGAGTCTTGGAGATCATGATTTCTTAGAGCTCTGGAGCTTATTTTATCAACTTCTAGCTTATAAGTCGACTTTCGACCCATTTAGGCCGGCTTCCCTCAAGTAATCGGCTCTCTCCCATTGCGCAGTCTTGAAAGTGGTCCTTTTTCATCTCCTTCTATTCCTCTTTTAAAAATGTTGTCTTCACCAAAGTTGTTCATCTTTCAAATATCTATAATTATTTCTTCTACGTTGTTGGCCAGTTATGCCCCGATTGTGATCTATTTACATTTTTCCGGTGTGCTGTGCTATTCACCTATGTCTCATAATTTTTCTCTCTATTCCATCCCCATTTTCTCCATCTTCCAGTCATTTTCTCAACTTGCTTTCTTCATAACAGTTGTTCCTCTCTCCGTTATCTATAATTTCTTCTTCTACCACTTTCGCTAGTTCTGCCCCGTTTGAGAGATACGTTTCAATTTCCAAAGTCACGCGTAGTCTACCCAGAATTTTCCTTCATCAGTGTGAATGTCTAGTGTAGGTGCATCAGAGCACATGTAGCGGTCTATCGTAAGACCTTCAGAGCACTGTGATGGTCCTATACTAGACCGCCACAGTCAAACTTGTCCGAAATCGTCCCGTTTGACCCCCAGAGCGTGACGGACCTACCCTAGGCCGTTACATAACTCTGACGGTCCTACGATAGACCGTTACACACAGAAGAGTCCAATTTATGCTGGACTCTGCCCCGAAAACTGTGCGGCGGGCCTATCTTGCAGAGCCCATAACTTCTTCAATTCTTATCTAAATTGATCCCCGTTTTTTCCTACTTATATCCCTTTGTATTATCTTGAATTTGGTTCATAGAAATCAAATTTTCATTAGCTATATCTCTCGGGATCTGGGTCGCAAGATCGGGATTTAAGCATCCTGGTACAACTAAAACTCTATTTTCTAGTGCGACCGGGCTACCTTCCAAGAGCCATATCTTCTAGAATCCTCCTCCGAATTGATCCCCGTTTATTCCTATCTCTTGCCCTTAGTATTATCTCGAGTTTGATCTAGAGAACTTGATTTATCTTGGACTATATCTCCGGAATCGTGATAAGAAGATGGGGCTTTCTTGCAAAACTCTATAAAAACTACCCAGTTCACAATCGCGACGGGGGGGGCTCTTTCTTTGTTCGGGGCGAAGCCATGCTGCACCGTCGACTCACAACTTCAACCCTAGCTTGAAGAGGGAAGTATTAGCTTTCCATTGCATCCTTCTGGGCTTGATTTTATGATCTATATTCTTAGTTCTAGTCTCCTCAAAATCACAAATCATCACAGTTTTCTGCACTTTTCTGCTACATATGCGTTTTCCCCCATTTTGCATCATTGTTTTCTCTCTATTCTCTCAGCCAAATTCTATGATTTCAACTCTCATGCATGAACAACACACACACCTATCTTTTCCACCCTTCCACAGGGGTTAAAAACCTCCCCCCGGTGCATTCTCCCTTAATTTCTACCCCTATTTTATCACTTCGGGATTGATGCTACACATGCATGTTCTAATAGGTTTTTTTTGTCCTTGTCTTGGCTTTGTTTTGCAGGAGAGCATGAATACAACGTGAGGCCCTCTTCCTCTAGCCGGCTGGAAGGAGAGGAGGTTTGAATCCACAAGTTCCCCGCACCCCGTTTCAAGCGCAATCAAGTCTTTAAGTTCCAAGGTACACGGCGCCATTCTTTACACTTCTTCATCCTTTGACGTTGTTGGAACCTTGGTGGCGATCACGGTTAGTATTTCTCATCCTTTCATCCCCCTTGTCTTTGATTCACATGTTTATGCATGTATGTATTTAAAGGGGGCGGGATAGGACTCTAATTAAAACAATCTACAATATACTTTGGTCCAAATGAGCTGCCATCAGATTCAAATGTATGGTCAGTTGAACATAAGACCAAACATGACAATAACCTTACTGCACTCAACTTAATCAAAGCTGCGGTTGATGACAGATTACTTGATCTTGTGTCTACCTGCAGCACAGCTAAGCAAGTTCTGGAAGTGTTGATGAACATCCATGAGAAAGAAGATCAAGAGCATCAATGCCTTATGGCTGACCGATCAGAGCAGTCAAGCAATCCATCCTCATCTTAGGTAAGCTCTGATTCTGAAGACTTTACTTTTGAAGAGCTTATGGGTGCATATGATCCGTTGATCGAGCAGTACAAAAAGAAGAAATCTGAAAACAAAAGATTGAAAAAGGATTTGAAGAAAAGTAGTCAAGGTAAGAGTCATGCTTGTGAAAACTGTTCAAACCTTAAAGAGCTCAACAATACTCTTGCTTTTGACTTGGATCTAAACAAACAAACCATCGTATGTCTAAGCGATGAAATCAAAATCCTTCAAGAAGAAATCATAAGGTTGGAAGAGACTGTTCGAAAATTTAAAACCCAACCAATCTGTCAGAATGGAAGTCCCTTTTGTAATAATTGTTCAACTTTTAAAGTGCTAAACGACACTCTTGCCTCTAACTTGGATGTGAGTAAGCAAAACATTACATGCCTAATAGATGAAAATGGAATCCTTCAAGCTGAAATCACTAGATTGAAAGAAATCATAAGACAACTTTAAAACAAACCTAAATCAATCTCTAATGAACAAACCATGATGGACAAGCAAATCCCTAATACAAGACTGATTGAAGAAATAAACATGGTAAAAGAACAAAACAACATGTTGCTTGAAAAACTGTCCATTTATGAGAAGGGCAAGGGTATTGCCCATGACAGTTCTAAAAAACTGAATGAACTTCAAATGGAGATTAAAAATTACAAGGGGGATAATGCTATGCTCAATGAGCAATTGGCTGTATGTGAGGAGGACCTTGCTGAAACTGAGCTGCACGTCTCCTCATTGGAGAATGAAATCAAAGATATAAATGACTCTCTATCTAAGTGTATGCAGGATAAAGAAAGTATGAACAGACTCTTGGAAACAAGAGTAAGTCATCATGAAGGAGAATTGGATAAGAATGAAGCCGGCACATCTTACCGCCTCCCAATATCGCATGCCGATTAGAAAAACCAAAAATGCATTTGTAAGCAGAAAGGGAAGGCTCTCATGCAACAACAGAACCCTAAGTCTGCTAGTCTTGACATGCACAACAGGAAAAGCCGTGATGATTTCCATGCCTCTCATAAAATGAATGCTTATTGCTTTCATTATGGCATGCTTGGTCACACTGTACATGACTGTCTCACCGTGAATAATGATGGACTAAGAGCAGGAAAGAATTCAAGAATTGCTGCTAAAATCAAGGGCAAAAGACAGGTCAACCCTGGCAGTGGTCGAATGCAGCAGAACTATGCACAGAACCGCATGGGGAATCATAAAAGTCGACACTTCCATTCAGACAGGTCGACACTCCCCGTGACTTTCAACAAAAATCACCCTCCTTGCCGCTACCACTGTGGAAAGATTGGCCACACATTCCATGACTACTGATGACTAAGAGGTAGAAGTTACTCTCATTATCAACATGACAGGACATATGCTCACTCGCAATGGAACAATGCACATGTGCACACAAAAAATGAAAAATACCATGCGTGTTGCTTCTATTGTGGTAAATATGGATATAGATCAATAAATTGTCCTTGGACGAGAGTGGGTGACCAGAAGGCAGCAAAGAAAAGAAGATCAATTGCTAGAATTGCTGCTAACCAACAAGGACCCAAGCAAGCTTGGGTACCAAAGAATTTCAAATAAGAATTTCTGGTGTAGGGTGCCTTGGGGCTAAACACAGGATGCTCACGGAAATAAAAGCTCAAGGCACGGGTATGTAGATAATGTCATTTGTTTAATTGCTGCGTGATAGGCCTGCATTGTAAGTCACTGCATATTAGGGGTGTTATGTGTCAATAAGTCATGCAAGAAGTTATCTCTCTGAACTGCTGAATTATCCTTTTGGTGTAAGATGAGTTTCTAGATTAGATTGATTGCTTGCACCTTGCATGACCTTTGGTATTTCAAATGGTCTAGAGCAGAAAGACAAGTCAAACTTGTCTAGAGCTCTCACTATGCATGAGCAGGATCTCAGATCCACACCTCCGCCTTGTACCAACGATCAATTAGTTCAGCTTCGAAATTCATGAAAAATTTGTCACATTGATGAGATTGTATGATAATTGAGTTGCTGTTTAAATCATGTCTACCATTTAACAACCATGTGAGCTTCTTCCTTAGCATTGATGATCATTTTTTTGATGATGTCTTGCATGACTGGATATATCCCAACTCATCATCCTTGTGGGCAAATAAGACAATGGCCGTCTATCCTAACTTCCATGAGCTTCTACCTAAAATTTCATGCCACATCATGCATTTCATGATCAAGGGGCCCAACTCTGCATGACCTCTTGGTATATAAAATGGTAAGCTGGAAGAAGGACAGATCACTTCTGTCTGGATATCCACATCATGCGTGAGGTGGTCTTAAGACTTCAGTTCTCTGCCAGGTACCAAAGTCAACCCATCATGAGATCATTCTAGATGTTCATATGAATAGCTCATCAAATTCCATACCTTGATCCCACTGCATGTGAGGCACTCAGAATTCAGACACTCAATGCACATAGTCAGGGGGAGTTCTTGCATTTCATGGTTTACCAACTTGCATGTCTCTTCAGAATACATTTTAGAAAATCCATGATTGCATAATATTGTGATTTCATATACTCCATTGCATATCATGTTTGAGAAACACAAAAATGCACAATCATCTTGTAGCATTTTTATTACTGTGTGCATTCATTCAAGTCATATGTTGCACATTACATTGCAACCCATGCATGGAACCAGGGGGAGTCAACATAAAAATTCTGCATACTTCATTCTACATATTGTTGACGCCCTTGCATAGATTGCATCCTTTCTAGGGGAGCTTATCTTGCATGACAAATTTGTCAAAACTCTGCCCTACTGTCAAGGAGGTTGACCTCACAACCTGACAGGTCAAACTCTCAGTTCAACCTGGCTGAAAACTGCATTCTGTCTGAGCTCAAGTGTCGACATATTCCTATGCAAGTGTCGACACCTCCTTGCCTATGTTGAACATATCATTGTCATTCCAGTCTCCGCTCAGTGCATGATCCTCAGGGGGAGTGTTCATTACCAATTCCTACTTTAAATTTTTGCTACACTCTTCTCTTGAACCAATCATGTAGTGCCCTAGAATTTATATAATAATTTCTGGATTATTTATAGAATTTTCTAGAATTTATTAGGAATTTATAAAGGCTAAATAGATTAAATGGATTATTGAAATAATGAGTCATTATAAGGCCCAATTGTTTTAAATAATTAACCTAGCCTATTTAAATAAAATTCAAAAGGTTTAAGGACCAAGCCCATTAAGTTTGGCCCATATTCTAGAAGGTTATTTAGCCTATTTACGTATTTTAAGGATAAATACCATTTGTATAGATAATAATATGGATAATTAACAAAAGAGTTTGATTTATGTTGAATTTTGTACACGTTGGATGTAGCGGTCTATCGTGCGACCGCCACAGTCACGTAACGAACCTAGACTGGTGTGTTACACCCTGATAGTTCCGTAAATGGAAGAACGAGTAGAAAGATTGGATCTTTAGGATCCTATCTACAATAGACCTAATTGAGAGAACTTGTAAGATTACTAGGGACTCTTAGGGATCATGTTCTGGCAAATTAAAGACTCTAGAATCGATCTAATCCTCAAACCCTAGCCAAAACCCTATAAATAGGACCTATTTTTGACCTGAGCAACCCTTACTTTTGCTCGTGAAGAAACAAGGTAAGGAGTCACAATTTCGGGTAAGTTCTTTAGAAGATTTTGTTTATAATACTAAGGTCTAATAACTCTCCAAATTTCGTGCTAGGAGATCAAGTAACCAAGAAGTTAGGGGCTTCTAAAGTCGCTGATTCAGTCATAGCAGCCCAGAATTCAGAGCAAAAGATCACTGAAGATCAAGAGATTAGGACGTCTAAACGAGGTAATTAGAGTTAAATCCTTTAGAAATTTTTGTTCACCTTAGTTTCATCTTTTTATTCTCAAAATTTCTCATCTTTAGGTCAAGAGGTCGTGGAGTTAGAGCAGTGGAAAATTGCTAGAAAATCACTGGAAAAGGAGAACTAGGGCACGATTTTTAGACTCAAATTAGAAGCTTAAAGCCTAGTTAAGAGGTAGGTCATCTCATGATTGGCAAAAATATCTTGTTAGGGATAAAATCCCTCTAGTTTTGATTGATTTCATGCATCATAGATCATGAATTTCATGTTTTAGTAGGTCATGCATACATGTATACTCTTAACCCTAACTAAGTTAAAAAGGAACTCTCTTGTCAAATTCACAGAAAACCCATGCATACTAGTAGGTTAGCCTTCATTCTATCATGTGAAAGTTTATACATGATTTCCAGACATGATGTAAGTTGAAACCTTAGATTTTTACCAGCAGACGATCTGACGCATCAAGGTAAGACCGTCACAATGATATAACGGCCTTACGACAAGCCGTCACACCTTCTGTTATTTTTAAATTTCTCTGTTATCTCTGACGGCCCAGACTCAGTGCGTTACAACACTGTAACGGTCCCATGATAAACCGTCACAATCACTGTGACGCCCCCATTCTCGACCGTACGGGTAACTGTAGACGGAATTGAAGGACAGTCACATTGACTTATAAATATGCCTAGTTATCTAAGTTTTGACCTATTGATATGACTTTAAATTTATTAATTGGTTCATGATAAGTATCACATGTTAAAAGCATCTTGAATTATTTTAAGGATATGTTAATTTCATGCCAAAGCACTATAGTTTGTATTAACTCCATGATTTTAAATGATGTATTGATGAAGTTTTTACACATTCTCTCTATCAATAGAGTCATTTTCTTTAAGTACATGGCACATATTCCGGTATGTTGTCCATTAGTTCACACTTTGCACTATAGGAACATTATTCTTGGACATGAGGACCTCTCTATTAGATATTCCTTCCAATGGACTAGGAAATCTTGTTTCAAGGCCTCTGTAATTCTCCGCGAGCCTGGGATTCCCACTAGGACGCCGAGTTGGTTGTACCATTAAAGCCCATTTAGTAGATTACACTATCGATGTTTCTAGTTCTAGCAATGTAACGGATCTATACTGGACCGTCAGGAGCATCTAACAGCCAATATAAGACCGTCACATTTCACTAAGTCTACTTTCTTTGTTCGGGATTCAGACCATTGTAACGGCCCAATCTTGGAGTGTCACATCATGTAACGGCCCAGTCCTTGACCGTCACATTGTTTGAGTGCTTAACCCGAGGTTTGACCCAAGGGTTGATGTTCTAAAGTTTCTAGATGGATTATTGATGATCTAGAACTTGCCATATTATCCAAAGAGGCTTAATATAATGAAATAAAAGTTAAAGAAATGTACCATTATGCTGCCAATTTATCTTCATAAGCATAACCTTGTTTAAGTCATTCTTGACTCTCGCATTATTAAATTGAAGCGTTCATTCATTGAATAGTGTTATCATGAACTTATTGAATTCTATATTCTTGGCCATACTTTATTGTTACATGCGTGGAAGTAGCTTGATTTATATTTGAAGATGCGATCGAGCACTGATTATGTTCAAGGGCTCTATGCTAGCCCCCTCGGCTGATTGCCGGAAACATACTATTATAAACTATGGGGTATGATGCTACTGGCGTCGCATTGCGCTGGGAGTACTTTCTCTATAAATAAGTGAAGATCCACGGCACGACATGACTTTTTTGTACATTACTTGATATTCCACAGAAATTCACGAAGTACTTGCTCATAAGTAAAAGATACTGGAGTGATGATTATGTGGCTTGCTAGTACATTCTCGTTACATTCTTGTTCTTGAAAGGCCATAACATGTTCTTGTTACATTCTTACTAGTTCATACTTGCTCTCATTCTATCTTAAACGATCATCTTTGTTACTTTGGGTATTCGCATGATTGATCGCATTCGCATGATTTTACCTTATTTCTTTAGAATAAAAATGTTAATTACTTTAATGATGCCTTCATGTTGATGCGAAGATACTTACTGGGCAAGTGTGCTCATTACCTATTTCCATTCTTTTCAGGAAATGAAAGTGATTCGAATTCGGATTCGGGTTATACAAGTAGCAGGTCCGAGAGCGAATGAAAGTATTGTCAAAGATGAGAGTGAAGACTTAGGAATGTCTATATTGTTTAGATTGAGTCTATGTAATTTTCCTATTTCTTGAGTCTGATAGATTGGAAAGAAGTTGAAAGTTATTGTATTTGAATATTGATTATCACTGAAATAAGTTGGAGTTTGATTAAAATAGTGTGCAATTACATTTATGTGTGTGATTGTCTTGCGCTCTGATCATTCTTGCTTGCAAGAGACTTACCATGTCGACTGTTCACGTTTCTCGAGCGAGTCTTCCGCTGTCATAAAGGCTCAGGGCATGACAAATCCACCGCATCATAATGCTTATCTCTGTTGTGGTTCAAATTAGATTCAAATTTTCTTGAACTTCTTGAAGAATTCTCTATCTCCTATCAAGGTTGTTTATCAGAGTAAATCTTCAAGAGGAATCTTCTTTTATAGAGATTTGTGACTGCCTTGAACATGAATGAATCTGGTTTAACATTAATGATTTCATGTGTCTTGATGTCTAATTGTCTTGAAAATATTTGTGATCGGACTTAATAGACTTAAACCAATTTCTCATGTTGTTGTCCAATTATGCCTTCTGAAATATGAAAGTCTCTTTAAGTACAAAGGTAATTATGATTGAGAAACTTCTATCCAAGTATTATTTTTAAATAATCTGTTTCTGTGGGATTTCAAATGGCAAAAATAGTCAGAGCAATGACATTGGCTCACTGAGAAATATGTCTCCTCATAATTTGGTAAGTTAAGGCATGTCATGAAGTGCCCTTGTTAACTCTGCTATGTTTTAAGGTATATCATGAGGCAGAGCAATGGCTAGTTGCTGAGAAACATGTCCCCTCATCAAGAATATGTGGAACGATATGTCATGAGGTAATACTATCTTTGTTATATTTGAAGCAAGACAGTCTGTCTTATCAATTACCTAGGGATACTAGCATCTAATCAATGTGTGTCCTTACGGATATGAGGCATGCACTAGACTTCATTGCTCGTAAAATCTTCTCCTGTACGCAATGAATATTATGGTTGAGATTGTAAAAGATAAATGCATCTATCGAAATTCTAAAATTCCATTTAGTCTTCATGCTTGTTTAATTTCAATACTTTTTAAGAGTCTCTCTCAAAGGAGCCAATGGAATTGAATGAGTAAGATAAGAGGAGGTTTATCTAACGATTGATATGAATTTTTGGTTTATCTCTATTAAAGTTGAATACAAATATTTTCATGTGATTCTATTAAGTAGACCAGAATTCATTAATATTAAACCAATCTAAGTGTATGGGCTAGTTCATTCAGGTTCTATAATTAAAAATTCTGAAAAATCCATAACTCTAATTTATGAACTTGGTCTCAGGTTAAAGAACCTTCATCTTCTATAAAGACAAGCTGCCTTTCTATATCCCCTGATCCTTGCCATCCCTTCTTGAAATATCATATCTTGATGCTCCTTGGTGTTTACCTTGCATGAAACATATTTGCATCAGTCATTGCTAGCATAACTTTCCATGTGTATAACTTTGCAATCATCCATTGGACATAACAATTGGAATCATCATCCATGTGCTTCTGCCATAAGTCCTAGCATCATTGGCATTATGGTTACAACTCAACTAGTTTCAACTTTTCATGCAATTGGGTGGACTGCATTCTTCAACTATGAACACACATATCTTGCATAGAAAACTCAAAAAGTCCCATGCATTGCATAGAAAACCCAAATACCCCAAAAAGTCTGAAAAATAGAAAATCACAAAAAAAAATCTTAAAAAATCTGAAATCAAAAATGTGCTCTTTGGCTGCTATATTGCATCATGCTGTTGCAACCATGCCTTCAAATTTCAACTATCTTTGGCAACCCAACGGACAATACCATTGATTCTAACATTTGGCAATGTTTGATAAATCCATATCTCTTTTTGGTGTTTGTCCTAAAACTACCTCTCCAAGTTTAGTTGTTCACAATGGTTATCTTGTCAACTTTAATAAGTGTACAACCATTGTCATGTATTCTCACATCATTTTTTGAAATTCTGAAAAAATGACTGCACTGCTTATGATCACACCTACCCACAATTTGCCTACGAAGGGTGGAGAGATTCATGCACTTACAGAAAGGTATCTCAGGTTGCTGCACTTTAAGTTGCTCCCTCCAGGTATCTAATCTCTTTTACACTGTACATCATGTGCTAATAATTTCCAAAAATTGATGTGCTGTAATTTCCTTCACTCCTACCTTCCTAATTATGCCATATAGTCTCTCTAATATGATATTTTGATGATGCCAAAGGGGGAGAGAATTTTATGTGTCATTAACTTAGGAATGCATAGGGGAGAGAGTCTTGAATACTTGCATAAGATTATGTGGGGAGGAAATTGTATGGAGAGATAATCATTGAATGTCTTTATGCTTCTATTAACGATTACACTCCTTTATTCTCTGACTTTCAATATATTCATAATGCCTCAAAGCTGGACATTATAATGACTCATAGCTCATAGTTGCCATCATCAAAAAGGGGGAGAATGTTGGACAAGTGTATAACATGTGTAACTCCATTGTTTTGATCATGGCTGTCTATGTATGTTGGGCTTATGTATAATATTCTTTTGTTTTGATGATGTCTAACTATGAGTCATTAATATAGTTTGACCTACATTTGATAGCGATAAACACTCATGCATTTCATGTCAAGCCCACACCAGCAACAAAGTGTGTTTGCACAGATAGAAAGAAATCAAGTTTGACACACAGATGAGGCATTAGGTTGCACAAGAAAGAAGGACCAAGGTCGATGCAAGAAGGCCAAGGAAAATGACTAAGGTCTGTGCATGACCTTATTGCGATACAGCAAAGAAAGATCGGCGCACATCCAAGTCTAATTAGTATCAGGACGGTGCAAGTTTCTGTTACAATGAACTAAGGTCCGAGCACATAAGAAGATCAAGGTCCAAACATCAAGGTCCGAGCATACCCCAATCAAGGGTTGAATTAGAAAGAAAATATCTCGACACCTTCGGATGACAACTCTGCACATAATGCATGTGTCGACACATCTGACAAATGTCTCGACACCTCAAGAAGAAATCAGCTGAAGCAGAAGCCGTCCTCAAGACCGTTCAAAGGAATGTCTCGACACATTGACAGGAATGTGTCGACACATCTAGGTTCAACCAGAATGTGTATGAAATCAAGCCGAAGATGTTCTGTCTAAAGACTCTGGACTCACTAATGTCTCGACACACTGAGTGAAAAGTGTCAACACACTCGTGTAAAAATCTCTGCACATTGGCACTTCTATCTCGACACCCTCATGCGAGAACTCTGCTCATGGCTCACATGTTCTGACACCTTTGGTGTTGTCTCGACACATCAGCCATGGATCTTCAAGACACTCACTAAATGTCCCGACACACTGAGTGTAAAACGTCAACACATCAGCGATCAACCAGAACTATTCCTCAAGGCTTTCAATCGGATGTCTCGACACTCTACTAGGAAAGTGTCGACACACCCTTGTTCTTCCAGAAATCCATAAGTCAATAAACTATCAGATCAGTGGGCCATCCAGAGAGAGAAAAAGGAACCGTGAATCATTAAAATTAAGGATTTTGGGATGTGGACCATGTTCCGAGGTCTGACCCTTGCTCTACCATCTTATCTCTCATTTGTCTACCTTATGGAGATAGTTTTGTCAGAAATCCAGCTGGAAGAGCCATTTCAGTCTGTCGCGATGTCAGTCTTATCTGTCTGCCTGTCCAGACTGTCTGCTGCTGGGAATAGGACACTCCGCAGTCTGCCTCTATCTCGCTGTCGATCAATGGGTTGTCCAACCAGCCAAGTTCGCAGAAGAGTACACTCAAGCAGAATAAGAAGACTGCATTTCTGAGGGAGAATCATTGTAAGTATATGATGCTATCTAAAGGGAGATCTGGTCTGATCCTTCCCACTGTCTGCCAATGTACCTTCCTTCTACTAAAAGATGGGCTCAGCCAATGGAAGACATCAGGCCTGTAGGAGCATTAAATGAAAAGATCTCCAAGCATCCGAATGAGAAGACTCAGTCTCTTCTTCCAGGTGCTGCCGCCGTTGAACATGGAACTTGCCTGGAAAACTCCAAGCTCTCACTTCACCCTGGCGCATGCTTCAAGGAAAATTATGGAGGGAAAAATATAGCCTGTACAATGGTCCATCTGTGACTTCTGGCCGTCATTTTTTTTCCTGGCTTTACAACTAATTTTTACCTATTTATACCAAGCTTCCTTAACTAAAGAAGCTGCTGCTGCTGCCGTCCACACAGTGCCACGCCTTAGACCAACAACCAAAAACATTCCTAAGAAGGCGTGAGAGCAGCCCCAACACTTGGTTGACATAGTCCAATGCTGTGAGTAGTAGAAGAAGAAGAGAGAACAGCCTTAAGATAGAAGACAAACCCTACAGTCTACCAGTGTTTTAAAAAAAAGGATCCTTGGATCCAATCTTGTAGCTGCATCCACCAGCTCTGTTGTCTTGATCCATTTTCTTAGCTGGTGTCTACAAAATCTCTATTCCTTCTCCACTGCACTTGCAGTATTCAACTTCTATTTGTTACGGTTCATCTATCACCAATACATCTAGCTTTTCCGATCCCCTGTTACGGGATCAGGTTCCCTCAGAGGAAGAGATGATCAGATCCTCTAGGTGATACAAGCTGTTAGTCAGTAAAAAGTAAGCTGTGTTGCTCAGCTGTGTAAGCAAGCTGTGTTGCTCAGCTGTGTAAGCAAGCTATGCTGCTCAGTGAATCAAGCTGTGTGTCAGCCGAAAAGCCACACCGAGTTTGGTGTGGGGTGGACGTAGATTGTGGGCTAACAACCGAACCACCTTAAAATCCTTGTGTTGTGGGTTGTATTCATTGTGAGCTTGTTCTATAATTTATATCCCCATTTCACAGGTTAGTGTGCTACTTACGCTATTTATTTTCTCTGCACACTCAACCGTTCTGTTTGCACAACAGTCTCATCTTGATCCTCCTGCTATCATTGCTAACGTGCATCTTCTCAGGTGTCTACAACACTCTTGCTAACAGACACTTGAAGCATCTCCCTAGCAGAGGAAGGTATCATGATGGGTGAGTAGCTTTCTCTCTTGTGTTTTTAAACGCATTAGCTCCTTGTGTTGTCTGCTGCACTATTGCACACAGGTATCAAGGTGAAAGCTTTGCCAAAGGAATTCACCTCGTTTAACACTCTTGCACCTTAGTGATCACCTTAGTTCTCACACACTAAGCAAGTCTTTTCACACTTAGCTACTCTGATCTAAGATCTCTGTGGTTCAGATCCGTGGAAGTGTGTCGACCTGGCCGCTGGGAGTGTCGACCTGTGTTGTTCATATACCCAGGATCCTTAGAGGGTGTGTCGACCTACCCGCTGGGGGTGTCGACCTGTTTGAACTGAGCATCGTGCTTTAACATCATTACTTGCTCCATTCCTATCTATTCCGCTGCGCTATGTGTCTAAGTGTGTTATTGGTTTATAAGAGAAATTCATGTGTTTAGGGGTCAAGTTTTAAATAGGTCATAGTTATCAATAGGATCTATTCAACCCCCCTTCTAGATCCCATTGCACTCCGTGGGACCCAACATTTTCCATTTCTTTGATGGAGCACTTAGTTTCTCAGTGCTTATTATTTTGGCCATATGAACAGAGATAAACTAAGCCACTTCATGACTTAAGTGTTCTTCATTTCTTTGATGACGCACTCAGTTTCTCGGTGCTTAGTCATTGCTCTGCCATTTTGTTTATATATTTGTATTTTCTTTTTCATACTTTTGATTACTATGCTTTATATGTTTCAGAGAGACTTGTTTAAAAATAATACACATACTTAGTTTTCTTAACCAAGATTTTATCAACTTAGCAAATTTCAGATACTAGAAAACTTTATCAACCATGTAATGAGATAAAGGTTGAGAGCTATTATCAGTTATCAAAATTCCTATTTACTGAATGCAGTCTTTGAATTCTAAAGATTATAAAATTTAAACCATCAGTTCATTCAAGAAACAAGCAAAATTCTTATATGCTTAGAAATTCTGAACTTATTATCAGACTGCCATTATGTCAGAACAGGAATGATGATAGGAGAGATCACAAATGATGCATCAGAATGATGTTATGGGAGAAGAAATAGAATCTGAAATCCAAAAGGATTAGAATAGAGGAGATCTGAATGACAGACAGATAGAAATGAGCAATACTCCCCCTGACACCTTGCAGCATGCATAGATATGCTCTTTTTCTTAGAAATCTCCCCATGTCTACATGCGTGAGTGAGCAGCAATTCAGATGCAATAATGCATAACATGATATGAAATGAAATGCAGTACTGAGACACACTCTTGATTCAGGGTACTAGGTGAAGGTTAATCCTCAACACATGGTATGGACTTTCAGACAAACTGAATCTGTCCTTCCATCTCATAGCATTTGATATACCTCTGAAATCAAGATAACTAATGTATGAATTTAATGAATTGGTCGCAAGACAATATCTGAGCTTTAATTCAGAAACAATTAACAGACAATCATTGAATCAGATCAGATCATGTATTCAGAGCAATGAATTGATACTAATCTATTCAGAGAATTTTATTCAAAAATGGATTTTTAGACAGACAAACCATCATTCTCAGAGCTAGAGATAGAATTTTATTCAAAAGTTCACAGTGCACAAAACATTTACATCTGAAAACCTTGAAATAAGCTAATGAAGGTTTCTTACCCTTGAGAGTTTCATAAGGAGTTTTCTAGGTGAATGGCCTTACCAGAGCTCTGTTGATAATGTGACATGCAGTGTTGACTTCTTCAGCCAAGAACTTCCTAGGTAGGTTACCTTCTACTAACATGGCCCGAGCCATCTTCACAAGGGTTCGGTTCCTCCTCTCCACTACTCTATTTTGCTCAGGTGTCCTGGGTGAGGAGAACCAATGAGTGATACCATTTTCCCTGCAAAAGATTTTAAACTGTGAGTTTTCAAACTCACCACCATGATCAGACAGAATGTTAAGAATAGAATTGACATTTTCATGTTTAATTTTCAGATAGAACTCTTGAAATTCAGTAAAAGCATCATTTTTGTGTGTAAGGAAAAACACCCAAGTGAATCTAGAAAAGTCATCAACAAGTACATATCCATATCTTCTTCCTGATAAGCTTACTGATCTTGTAGGTCCAAAAAGGTCCATATGAATCAGCTCATAAGGTCTAGAAGATAGGTTCTCAGTTCGGGATTTGAATAAATTTCTAGTTTGCTTGGATTGGGTGCATGCATCACAAATTTTATTTTCATTTTTAAAAGAGATTTTAGGGAGTCCTCTAACCATGCAGTGTTTATTCAGTTTATGAAGAACAGTGTAACTGGCATGACCTATTCTACGATGCCAGAGATAGGCCAAATCATCTTTATTTGCTGTGAGACATAGATTGGAATGTGCAATGTCATCTAAATCTACCAAGTAGATATTATTCACTCTCTTACAAGAAAACTTAACAATATCAGAATTAGGTTCATAAATGTTACACCCATAAGAATCAAATACAACTCTATGACCTTTTATCACAAAGCTGGATAATGCTAAGCAGATTATAAGCAAGACCTTCAACCAGCAATACTTCATCAATACAGCAGGTAGTACACTTACCTACCTTACCTGACCCAATTATCTTTCCTTTGGTATTACCTTCAAAGGTGACCTGTCCTGCCAACTTTTCGACCAACATGCAAAATTTTTCCTTATCCCCAGTCATGTGCCTGGAGCAGCCACTGTCCAAGTACCACATATTATGCTTGGCTGCCAGGCATACCTGCAATGACAATTAAGCAGAAGAATTTGGAACCTAAAAACATTTGGGCTCTAGAACAGAAGTAACATTATTTAAACATGACAGTAAATGCTTTGGAATCTACATCTGTTTGGGAGTTGTTTGTTTAGTGGATTTGTTTGTTTTCTTCTTGTTGTTATTCTTCTTTTTAGCATTTACAGCTTGAATCTTTCATGTTCTGTTCTGTGTCCTGACACCATTATTATTAACAGATTGAGCATGTTTGTGCCAGTGCCTTGGCCAATGAGCATTCATTGTAGTGTAGCCAGTGGTGGTCCTAGACTGAACATAGTAACTATGGTTTCTTGGATTTCTATACTCAACTTGCCCATACCACTTCCCATCATGAGGTCTGAAATTCTGACTAGGGTGTGAATGAGCTGACCTTACACTAGCTCTACCCCTGCCATACCTACTGAATTGATGAGAATGTGTGAATTGGTGTGGAGTGTAAGTTGAAGCTCTGGGATAAGAAGATTGACCTGAGTTTCCCCTGTTTGAGTCTTGACTCCTGAACACCTTAGGCCCACTTGAAGTATGCATGGGTATATATTGGGTCTTTTTCTGAATTTTCTGTCAAGACTTGGTGAACCTAGTCTGGAGTTTAGGTGTATGTGAAGGTTGACCTCTAACTTGAAATCTGCCCTGAGGTGTGGGACTGTGTGTGCTTACATGACTAGACACATTAATTTTCTATTTGCCCTTGTCCTTGGCACTGGGCATTTTAAAGTTAGCAGACTTTTTTGGAGTATTTCCACTGCTCATTTTAATGAGAGATCATTTTCCCTTTTCTGCCACAAGTGAAACAGTCTTGATTTCAAAACTCTTTTTAGCAGTAGGATTGAAGCCTAGCCCCTCTTTTCTAAAATTCACCTTAGTCCCCAAAAGAGTATTCAGATTGTCAGTCCCTTGAGCCATGTTCTCAATAGTTTGTTGTTTATCCTTGTTTTGTTTCTCTAGATTCTCTACATTCTTTTTCAGCTCAGTGTTAACTCCTAACACAGCATCATATTTTTCATTCACATTTTTCATTTCCTTTTCAAAATTCTGTAATCTAAGTTTCAAGTCATCAACAACATTTTCGAGTATTTTGTTTTCTTTTCTAGCATCAATCAAGGCAATTTTTATTTCATCAGATTCAGCACAAGATTTCTTTAAAACATCATTTTCAGTTTGAAGATAGGTAATTTTATCAGACAGTGTGGTATCATTTATGATAGAATTAACTTTCCTTTTTAAATGCCTATTCTCCTTTTTAACATCATCAAATTTATCAAGCAATTCAGCATATGCATCCTCCCAATCAGAAATAGTGTAATTCTCAAAGGGAGAGGTTACCTGATCATCTTCATCATTTTCACTGCTCTTTGCCATTAGACAGATTTGGCTTCTTTCCTCTTCACTTTCAGAGGTGCAGCTGTGACTGCCCTCATCCTCGTCACTCCAAGTACTGATCATAGCCTTTCCTTTATTATTCTTCATTTTTGGCTTTTCCTTTTGCAGCTCTGGACAATCTGCCTTCATGTGGCCAGATCTCCTGCAATGATAACAAACATTAGTATCATTCTTTTTGGTAGAACTAGATTTATACCTTGAATATCCCCTGCCAGCCTGATTTTTCCTTCTGAATTGTCTTCCTTCTTTTCTCAGAAATCTTTTAAACTGACAGGTCAGCATAGCAAACTGATCATTTTCAATTTCAGATCCAGAAGAGCCACTTCAACTTGATGACCCCTTGCTACTAGATGTTGCCTTCAATGTAATGGGTTTCTTCTTTTTCTCTAGCTCATCTGATCGAGGTAGATTCATCTCATAGGCCATGAGAGAACCTATTAGCTCATCCACTGTTGTAGAAGCTAAATTCCTAGACTCCTCAATCATGGTGGCCTTGGTATGCCATATAGGAGTCAGAGAATACAGAATTTTCCTCACCAACTCATAATCACTATAACTCTTACCCAACCTTCTAAGACTATTGGTGATGACCATAAGACGAGCATACATTTCAGTGATATTCTCATTCGGCTTCATCTTGAAAGCTTCATACTCCGAGACCAGCATGTTTGCCTTGGTCTCCCTTACTTGTGAAGTTCCCTCATAAATCACCTCCAGTTTATCCCACATCTCTTTTGCTGTAGTGCAGGATGAGATCCTAAAAAATTCTGTGGGATGTAGAGCACACTGGATGGCGTTGATAGCACTCCAGTTTAGTGTAGACTTTCGGATCTCCTCTCGAGTCCATAATTCCTCATTCTCAGACAAATTGAAGGGACCCTTGCTGACAACTTTCTTGATTTCATAATCTTTAGCTCTCAGAAATACCTGCATACGGTTCTTCCAATAGGAATAGTTAGAACTGTCAAAGTAAGGAGGCTTACTTGTTGAATGACCTTCGGCTGTTAACCCTCTAGCACCCATAATGGCTACCTCTTCAGGATGTTAGTCTCTGCAGAAGAGTTAGGCTCTGATACCAAGTGTTAAGCAGATCTAGAGGGGGATGAATAGATCTTTCCCCTAAAAATTGACAGAATTAAACTATATATGCGGAATTCAAAATTATTTACTATCAACAACCAAAGCAGTCACAGATCAATATCAGTTTACAAAAGTATCAGCAGATATAGTGACTGACTTAATTGCTAATTGATCTATTGCACATTAATGAACTTGGAAGAGGTACTTGGCGGAGGTTTGACTCTAGGAGACTCCTCACACAAGTGATTCACCTTCCAGGTAAGCTTGACCTCCCCTTTGTGTTGAATCCTTTTATATAGCTTCTTCTAACTCATGAACGAACAAGAAATCAAGCAGTTAATTCAGACAGACCAGCAATATAAATGCAGTAAACACACTTAAAATGGCAACCACAGACACAAGCAATTTTTAGGTGGTTTGATCTCCTCCAGAGATCTACGTCCACCCCTTACTCAACTGAGTAAGGCTTCACTACTGAGCTTTACACCTTGCTACGGCTGATCCACAGCTTTGGGGAACAAGTCCTCTACAGACGCTAAGCCTTACAACTTAAGATAACCAAAGGAATCTTCCTCTGCCGCTGGGCAATACAGCTTAGCCAACCGTTGACTTACACCTTTAACAATCCGCTGACATACAGCTTGAGTAAACAAAGGTTTGTAAAAGCAAATCAAGGAAACTAAGAAAACAAGATAATGTAGCTCTGAACTGAGTGAATGTAGCTCTAAATTGAGCGGACTGGTTCTGGTTTTGAACCAGGAACTAGGAACATAAAACACACTCACTCATTGAACTCCAACGCACTACTCTTCCTCACTTCTATCCTTTCTCCTTCGAACTGATCAGCCTCACTCAGGAATCTTCTCTATTCTCAATTTCAGTTTGCTGGATGCTCACCCTCTTCTCTGCTTCGTTGTTGAACTGAGCGATCGGCCCTTCTTTTATAACCTCCAGGAGATGGGCGCGTGGTCGCTACAATTCCCGCCTAATTTTCAAGCCAGATCTGATCCAAACCTGTCCACGTGTTAGCATCACTCAGGAATCGCTGGCAAATGTGCATAGACTTTGCACTGTAGACAGTCCATATGCACAGACCTTATAACATGCATAGAGAAAATGTGCAACGACCTTGAGACTTCTGTGCACAGACTTTATGTGATGGAGGAAAACATGCACCGACATTAGAAAGCTAGACTAACATTGATTAAGTTGATTTCATCAAAATAATCAATGCTATAGGAGTCAATGTAAAGTCAACCCAGTCAATGAATCTGTTTCCAATCATTCAAAACACACTGACTCCTTAACTGAAATCATCATCAAACCAGAAGGATCACAACAACCAGGATTTAAATGAATTCCTTCACTTATTCAGATATCAAACTTGCCGCGCCTCGGCAGACATTGGGGTCTTCCCCAATTTTCTTTATCGTTTAAATATCAAATTTGTCGTCTCCCAGCATGCATATGTCCCGACGCTACCTATATATACTTGTGATGCTTTCAACACTGACTCCCATCTGAACATGAAATGGTCAATACATGATCGACACGATTTTAAATACTCTTTTGCACCCTAATGAAGGGAATTTTAATGCTCTTAAATACACCTGAAGAGGCGAGATCTCGCGCTGGATCCTGAGCGGGCTGTGGATCACCAGAAGATGAATCTGCAAGATAGGGAAACGTATCAGAGGGCCCAGGGGATCTCCCTGGGGTAAAACCCTCCGATGGCTAAGTCAGTAGAGCTATGGTGGAAGCGATAATGGGGGGAGGAGAGAGCTAATGCGCGAGAATCCTCTCCACCAGAGGGTGAAGCGAATCGTGCTCAGGAGCTTAGGGTGTGTGAATGCTTAGTTCATCTTACCATCTTCCGGAGGGTATCCCTTGCTTAAATAGTGCGCCGCCTTCAGGAGTCCTGTAAGCTGAGGGGTCCCTGGCGGGAGTTACGTCTTTAACGGGGGCTTTCATGGCCTGATCGTGGGAACGTTATCCCCTTGGAGTCCGGCGGCTCCCCTGACTCTCCTGCTGGCGGAGGACTCTGAACGGCTGCACCTGCAGATAATCAACCGGCCTTACCGAGCCTCGGGGATGCTAGCTCATGTCCGAGCGATAGGCATGGCCCGGCGAGGGTGGGGTCGGATAGGTCGGCTGGAGCCTATCTCTCTCGGACGGGGAGAGGGCTTTAGGCCGGACCTTCCTTTGGACCTGACCGTTGTCTCGGGCCCTCCGAGCCTAGAAGGCCGCCGGGGAGAGTTAGTTCCTCGAGTCTTATATATTGGGCTTTTCTCCCTAAGTGGGCCCTGTGGGCTATCACTCGGGTGGGCTCGCCTGGTTGGACCTTGTGGGTCTTGTTGGGCTGCCTTTATGGTGGGCTGCGAAAATCCCCCTCTCCACTTGTCCCCCTCCTACTCCCGAGCCAAGGAGGCTCGGATGAGTATTTTTTCGAGGCTTTGGACCGGCGTGGCTCAGGTGGGTGGAATTCCATTGGCGTTATGGAGCCGCTTATAGCGGTCGCCGAGGCCCGTAATGATGATCCTGACGGATTTGAAACGAAGGGGCCCCCCTTTTTCTCGGAGCACGGAACGGCGCGCCGCCACCCTCAGGGGTTTTTAGGGGGCGCTGTTCATCGTTCTAGGCTTCCAGGGTTTTAGGCTTTCCTTGCTTCTTGATGCGCCGTGAGAGCACAGCGGAGACGCGGAGCCTTGCGGCGGCGTTCGAGGAGTTGGCGAGGATAACCGCAGAGGCGGTCCGGCAACTTCCTTCTCCCCCGGAGTCTTTGAGCTCGTACGAGGAATCTCCTCCCGACTCGATGGCAGATCAGAGTCCGGAGCTTGTGCCAGTGAGGTGGGAACCCGTCCCCAACTGTAGTGAGTTGGGGGAAGCGGAGGTGCGGAGGCTGGAGCATCGTTTCCGTCTGCCTCTCAGATATAGCTTTGTTGCCGCCACTCCGTACAAGACGAGTCTGGATGATCGTGATGAGCACATTTGCACCTTCCTTCTGTCTTGGAAGAGTGGATTTCGGCTCCCTTTTGATCCTTTCGTGCTGCAGCTTCTTAATTTTTTCCGGTTGGCGCCTATTCAGTTGGTGGCCAATTCATATCTGCTGCTCTCGGCCTTCCGGATTCTTTGTCGTCAGCACGACATTTTTCCTTCCTTGGACCTCTTCCATTTCTTCTTTGAGTTGAAAGCGCACCAGTCGGCGGGGAAAGGCTTCTACTTCATCCAGGCGCGGAGGAATAGGAGCTGTATCTCGCTCGCGGCGAAGGACTCCTCGCACAAGGGGAGGAAGACCCAATTCTTCTGGGTGAAGGCGGTGGCGACGGATGAGATCTGGAGATGCCGGACCTCGCCCAACTTTCACCCGAATCTGCCCCCTCGCCAGGAGGAGTTTCCTTCCCACGTGGAGCAGCAGGCTGCCCGTCTGCTGGAGAACCGTCAATCGACCGAGGAGCTGGTGACGCCGGAGAACATCGAACGGTGCCTTCTCTCACGGTTGACGTCGACAGGTACAGCTCTTGAGACTCTTTTTTCAGGGGTGGTAGCTCTTTTCCTCCTCCTGACCGGGGCTTCTTCTTGTTGCAGACGTGAGGCGGGAGCCTCTGGAGGAGGCGGCCGAGGTCATCGATCTGGAAGATGACTCGGCAGCCGATGAACCTGATGCCTCGGTGGGTCGCGTCCATGCCCGAGATAAGGGCAAGGGGGCGGCCCCCGAGGGGTCCTCTCGATCGACCGGCCTGAAGCGCAAGGATCCCCTGGCGGGGAAACTGCGGGAGGCCGCGAAGGCCAGGAAAAGGGCCAAGAAAGCCGGCTTTCCTATCGCCGTCGGGGGCGACTCTGGCTCGGCGGCGCTCCCCCCTCGGGGGCAGGATGGGGCCGACCCCTCCGGGCTAGCTCTCCCATCCGCCGGGCGAGAGGGGACCGAGGAGACCAGGGGCCCCGCAGAGGGAGGTGACGGGTCGGCTCTCCCCTATGTGGGGGCAGAGGGGGCCGGTGCCGGTGTGGCCGGCTCTGGGACCGAGGGATTGGTCGGCGCGGATGGGGGTTCGCCCGCGAGGGCGTCGCAACCCCAAGTGTCGGCAGTTTCTGGTGCGGTGGATCCCGCGGCGCCGGTCGAGGCTGGGGGTTCGCCCGGGGAGGCGTTGCAATCCCAACCGACCGTGGCGCGCGGGGCGGTCAGCTTCGCTGTCCGAACAGGGTCTTCTGGCGGGGTGCCCAGGGTGGAGCAGTCCCCTTTGCCGGAACCTTTGGTCAGGCTCGGTATCTCGGGCGACTTGTACCGGCTCTGCCAGTCGATCGCCGAGAGGGGGGGAGAAAGGCGCAGCACTCCCGCCGGGGTCCTTGATGTCCTGATGGAGGGCGGCCTGGTCATAGCTCGGACAGCGGCCGTGATGGCGGAGGCGCACGCCCGGACGGAGGCGGAGTGGTCGAGGCTCGCCTGGACCCTTGGTGGATGCGAGGGGAAACTAGCCCGGCTCGAGGGGGAGCATGAGGGGCTCCGGCGGGAGTTCCTCGCATTCAGGGAGTTGGCGCGGTCGAGCCGACGGGAAGCCGAGGCGTTGGCCGAGCAGCTAGCAAGGGCCCAAGAATCGCTCGAGAGGAAGAGCAAACGTCTAGAAGACGAGCGTCAACGTCACATCGAGTTGGATGGCCTCTGGGAGCTTGAGCGCGGCGAGCTGCAGGATCGGGCGGAGGACGCGGAGTGCCTTCGCGCTGAGGCCGAGGCAGACCGAGCCCGGGCGAAGGGTCGGACGATCAAAGCCGAGTGGAGGATGATCGAGCTAGAGGAGCGTCTGGCGAGGGCGGAAGAGCCTGCGGCTGAGGCGGAGCGGGCTCGGGACGGGCAGGTCGAGGTAGAGGCGATCGAGTGCTACAAAGGCTCAGAAGCTTACTCGGCCGACCTGATTGAAGCTGCCCTACCCTACTACGAGGTAGCGCTCCGCCGGGGTGACCGAAAGGGATTCAGGCAGGGCTATCGCTGGGCGATGAGCTATGCCAATGAGCACCTTGACGAGGGTGATTTTCCTTACGGCCAGAGTTATGACTCGGATGAGTCAGTTTCCAGCTCTTCATCTTCGGCCGGGGAAGAACCGGAGGAGTCATCTCCAGCGGGGTCACCAACTCCGGAGGCTCCAGGAGGGCTCACGACCGGGATAGTTCTCGCACAGGCGAGGTCAGTGTCCGGGCCGGCCGTCACCGAAGGTACCGGGGGTGACGCGTCCCCTACTGCTGTTCCCGAGCTTCGAAGTGGGCCCGAGGCCTGATGTATTTTATTTTATTTTGCCCCTTCCCCTTTTTGTCTGTTTTTCCTTCTGTAAGAGGACTTCTTTATGGGAGGCAATAAAGGACTTACTTCGTTTGATCGTTATCTTTGCCGTGATTTGGCTGGCGTATCGGGGGCAGCTGGGAGGTGCCGATATTCTCTGCACCGTTCTCGCATGCCGATTCGGGAGACTTCTGGCGGGGCATCCTTTCATTCCACCATGCTTTGACAGTCGAGGCGCTTCGCGAATCCCGCTAGGGCGGGGGCCGGGGAATTGGAGGTGACCTTCCAGGGGAGGTCCTGTAGCGTGTTTTCGAGGGGGGAGTCATTTAAGGCGCGTGGCCTCCCTTGGCCTATAAAAAGGACCGAAGGGTGCTCCTTCCCTCTTAACACTTAGGACTCTCGCCAGCGGTCTGCTCTTATTTCCTCGTCCTCGCTCTGCGTTGCGCCGCCGCGATCGGAGCATGGAGGGCCCTTCAGAAGATGACGCCGCAGACGACGGGGAGCGGCCGGTTCCAGCTGTCCTGGAATATCGGTCGGGTCCCACGGTCGCCGCGCGTGTATGAGACGGGTCCGATGGTCGCCGCGCGGATCTGGAGAGGGCTTCGACGTGCGGGGGCACGCCGTTTGCCTCCTCTTGGCTCCGGCGAGGCTTCCGGGCGGACGCCGAGATGGAGGACGGATGGGGGAGTTAGGGATGCCGGCCGCCGTTCCCCTCCGTGGGAGGGGAGGAGGCGGCTCCAGTCCCTTCCTCACCCCTGTCCGCAGCCTCTTTCTCTCTCTTTTGTTCTTCATTTCTTTCACTCTTCGGGGGCTGCTTGCTTTCTGTTCGCCTCCAAAGAGTTGGTAGTTTGGCAGAGAGGAGACCTTCACGGCGCTCCTTTTTCCAGGTTGTTGCCAACTTGGAAGGTAGCCTTCCTCGCGTGAAAGGTGGCCTTCTCCTTGCTGTCCCTCTGTCACCTTTGTCACGGTCCACCCGAGCCAACTGGGTCGACCATCTCTTGTCCGAGCCAGTTTCTACGCGAGGCAGAGTCAGTGGCTGGATGCGAGAAGGTCAAGACCAGGTCGGCCGGGCGATGGCCGTTTGCCGCGGTGCTAGATGGATTTTTGCTTATCACTATGTAATGCACTGGCAGTTGCCTTTCTGATGTACCAACAGTTATCTTGAATGAATGCAAAAAGGGGGTTTTATCTTGCCCGATTTGTTGATACAGTTTTCAGAAATAAAATATGCGTAGTGTGGTTGCGTTCCATGTCCGGGGAATGGGTTCCCCTTCCACTGTGGCTAACCTGTACGCACCTTTCCCGAGCGTCTCGATCACTCGGTAGGGGCCTTCCCAGTTGAGGGATAGCTTGCCTGCCGCCTCCAGTGGTCGAGAGGCTTCGATCTTCCTGAGGACGAAGTCCCCTGGTTGGAATTATCTGCCTCGGACCTTGGTGTTGTAGTACCGAGTGAGGTGGCGCTGGTATTCCGTAGCTCGGACGTTCGCGATCTCTCGGAGTTCGTCTGCCAGGTCGAGGTTCTCGAGCAACTTCTGCTCGTTTGCCTCGGGCGAAAAGCTGATCACTCGGAGAGACGGGTTGGCGATCTCTAACGGAACGACGGCTTCGGTGCCATATACCAGCTGAAAAGGGGTCTCACCGGTTGCCGTCCTGGGGGTCGTTCGGTGCGACCATAGTACGCTAGGTAGTTCCTCGAGCCAGCTACCCTTAGCCTTGCCGAGTCTGGTTTTTATGCCCTTCAAGATGGTCTTGTTGGCATTTTCAACCAGCCCGTTGGCCTGAGGGTGGGCGACCGAAGTGAAGTGGTTGCGGATATTTAGGTCGGCGCATCTGTCTCGGAAGTACCGAGAGTCGAATTGCCGCCCGTTATCGCTCACTATCACTCGGGGGATGCCAAAGCGACAGATGATCGATTTCCATACGAAACCCCAGACGACTGTCTCGGTGATCCTTGCTGTAGCTTCAGCCTCGATCCACTTGGTGAAGTAGTCGATGGCGACGATGATAAACTTCTTCTGGGATTGAGCCGTTGGGAATGGCCCAAGGATGTCGATCCCCCACCGAGCGAAAGGGTAGGGCTCGGTAAGGGTGATAAGTTCCGTGGCCGGCTGATGGACCAAATGGTCGAACCGCTGGCAACGGTCGCAATGTTGTGCGTAGGCCGTGCAGTCGCGCTGCAGGGTCGGCCACCAGTACCCTTGCCTTAGCAGGATTCTGGCCAGCGACCGCCCTCCAGAATGTGCTCCGCACAGGCCTTGATGAATCTCTTCAACAGCTTGACTTGCTTCGTCGGGACCGAGACACTTCAGAAGGGGCCCGGAGAACGATCTTCGGTAGAGAGCGTTGTCGAGGATGACGAAGCGCCGAGATTGGTACTTCATTCGGCGGGCTTCCCGAGGGTCGGAGGGCTCCCGGGAGTCTCGTAGCCAGGATAGGTAGGGGAAGCGCCAGTCGCCGGGACTGGCCGAGTCAATGGCGAGGAGCTCCGAGTCTACGCTCGGGCGCTCTAGCTCTTCTAGGAGGACCGATGTGTACCTTTCGGGTCTAGGGAGGAGGCCAATCGGGAGAGGGCGTCCCCCCGAGAGTTTTGCTCCCGAGCTATTCGGACTACCTCGAACTCCTCGAACTGCTGGGCCAGGCTCCGGACCAGCTGGAGGTATTTGATCATAGGTGCCTCCCGAGCCTCGTACTCGCCACTGACCTGGCTTGCAACTAGCTGGGAGTCGGTGTGGATCCTGACTCGCTCGGCCCCCAACCGTCGGGCTATGCGGGCTCCCGAGATAAGGGCCTCGTACTCGGAAGCATTGTTGGACGGCAGAAAGTTGAACTTTAGGGCGTATTGCAACTCTATTCCTTCGAGGGACTTTAGGAGGATCCCTGCGCCGCTGCCGATCGAGTTGGACGATCCATCGACGAACAGCTCCCAGGTTGGCCCGGTTGCTGTCGGAGGCCTGTCCTCGACCGGAACGGTGCCCTCGGCGATGAAGTCGGCGAGCGCTTGTCCTTTGATAGCTGATCGCGGCCGGTACGATATGTCGTAGGCCCCGAGCATGATGGCCCATTTGACGAGTCGCCCCGAGGCTTCGGGATGGGTCAGAATCTTCTTCAGTGGCTCGCCGGTTAGCACGGTGATGGGGTGCCCCTGGAAGTAGGGTTGGAGGCGCTTTGCGGAGGTAACCAACGCTAGCACGAGTTTCTCGGTTGCGGGGTACCTCCGCTCGGCCTCGCTGAGCACCTTGCTGGTGTAGTAGACCGGCCTCTCGATTCCCGAGTCATTTCTGACTAGGACCGAGCTGACCGTTGATGGCGTCGCCGAGAGATAGAGCAACAAGACCTCGCCCGGGACGGGCTTGGAAAGCACCGGGGGCGAAGCCAGGAACTCTTTGAGCTCGGTGAACGCTGTCTGGCATTCCCCATCCCATGCGAACGTAGCAGATGCTATCTTGGGCCCCCTCATCAGCTTGAAGAAGGGCAGGCATCGTTCGGCCGCACGGGATAGGAAACGACTGAGAGCAGCGACACGCCCCGTCAGACGCTGGACGTCTTTAATGCACATGGGCGGGCGCATGTCCAGGATGGCCTGGACCTTGTCGGGGTTGGCTTTGATCCCTCGCTGAGTGACCAGGAAACCCAGGAACTTCCCGGATCTTACTCCAAAGGCGCACTTGGCGGGGTTGAGCTTCATGCAGTACTTCAGGAGGGTGCCGAAAGTCTCGGCGAGGTCGGTGAAGTGGTCTTGGGCCCTCGGGTCTTGACGAGCATGTCGTCGATGTAGGCCTCGACGTTCTGACCTAACTGTCCCTCGAACATATGGTTGACCAGTCGCTGGTATGTGGCTCCAGCATTCTTCAATCCGAAGGGCATCCGGGTGCAGCAGTACACGCCGTAGTCGGTGATGAAGGCGGTCCTCTCGACATCTTCCGGGTTCATTCGGATCTGATGATAACCCGAATAGGCATCCAGGAAACTGAGTATCTCGTTGCCCGAGGTTGAGTCAACCAATTGGTCGATGCTCGGTAGCGGATAGCAGTCCTTGGGGGTGGCCTTGTTCAGATCGGTGAAGTCTACGCACATTCGCCACTTGCCTGTAGTCTTCGGCACCAGGACGACGTTGGCTAGCCACGTTGGGTACAGGACCGGTCTGAAAAGACCAGTTTCTAGTCCCTTGGTGACCTGCGCCTTGATGATCGCCTGTTTCTCGGGCGCATGCTTCCTTCTCCGCTGCTGTACGGGTCTCACGGTGGTGTCGAGGTTGAGCTTGTGCGTCACAGTCTCCTCCGGTATACCAGGGAGTTGATCATCGGACCAAGCAAAGACCCGAACGTACTCAGAAAGAAACTCCTTGTATTGCTGCTGTTCCTTTGGTGGTAGGTCGGCGCCGATCCTTATTCCTAGGGCCGGGTCGTCGTTCAGGAATACCGTTAATAACTCGCCACCGGGCTCGGTGGTCACGGCTTTTCCTTCGACTCCCCTGGGGCCCTTATCCTTCCCGTCCGGCCTTGAGGCTTCCACCGAGATATTGTAGCACCTTCTAGCCGTGGCCTGGTTACCTCGGACTTCCCCCAACCCATTTTTGGTGGGAAACTTCATTTTTTGGTGATAGGTAGATGGTACGGCCTTTATTCGGCTGAGAATTTTTCGGCCGAAAATGGCGTTGTACGCTATCATACCTTTAATCACTATGAAGTCCACTATGACCGTAACGGTTTTGGGTGGGGTGCCGATAGTGACCGGCAGGCTTAGGGCTCCCTCGGGGTAGGTGGCCAGGCCATTAAACCCGCAAAGGGGCGTTCGGATCGGGCGGAGCTTGGATGGGTCTTCCCCCATCTTGAGGAAACAGTCATAAGATAATACATCGGGGGCGCTCCCATTATCAACCAAAATCCTGTCTACATTACAGTGATTTATCGTGGCCGAGATAACGAGGGCGTCGTCATGCGGGGTGCTCAGCCCTTCCAGGTCTTGGTCGGAGAAGACTATGACCTGGGGCTCCATCGGCGGGCCTCTGGGGGGCTCTAAGGCTCGGCTGGCTCGCTCGGCATGACGTTTCCTCCCTCGGCTGGTGTCGCCGCCCGATGCCGCTCCTCCGGAGATGACGTTGATGTGAACCCCTCGGGGGGCGTTGTCGATCTCCTCTGCGGCGTCTCGGTCTTCTTTGTGCCCGATCGTGAACCGGGCTAGGTGCCCCAGACGGATGAGGCGCTCGATCTCGTCTTGGAGCTGATGGCAATCTCCGGTGTGGTGCCCGTGGTCGCCGTGGAACAGGCAATGCTTGTCCCGCTTGCGGTTCTTCGACCTCATTGGCTCGGGCTGGCGGAGAAGTCCCGAGTCTTTGATGTCTTCATAGATCTCGTAGACTGGCGCGGTCAAGGGGGTGTACCGCTCGTACTTTCTTTTGCGCTCTCCTTCTCGATCGCGCTTCTTACCCGAGCCAGGGTTTGGCTCGGAGGTCCGCTTCTTGTCCCCCTCCCGACCCGAGCCGGTTGCGTCTCGGCAGGCGCTGAGTACTTCTTCGCACTCGGCGTGGCGCAGTGCCAGAGTCACTAGCTCGGCAAGGGTCGAGGGAGGGTGGAGGACAAGCTCGCGGCGGAGATTCTCGTCCCGGGTGCCCCCGGTCAGTGCGGTTGTGGCTGAGGCCACATCCAGGCGGGGGATCCTGAGGGCTTCCGATTTAAATCGGTGGACGTAAGTCCGGAGCCTCTCCCCTTGCGCCTGTTTGAGGGCCAGGAGCCCCGCTACTGACATTGGGGGGGCGCTGCCGGCGAAACTCTCCTTGAAAACTCGCCCGAATTGCCTGAAGTCTCGAATGGACCCAGGGGCGAGGGCCCGGAACCATGCCTGAGCACCTTGGACCAGGGTGGCCGCGAAGGCTCGGCATTTGATGGGATCCGGCGTTCCATGAAGGGTCACCAGGGCGTCGAAGCTATCATAGTGGTCGGCTGGGTCGCCCTGGCCATCGTAGAGCTTGAAGGTTGGAATGGAGGCTCTGGGAGGGACCTCTGCCTTCAAGATGTACTCGGAGAAAGGGGATTTCTCCTCGTCCTCCGGGAGAGAGGTCTTCTGCAGGGCGCGGAGGGCGCGCTCTTGCTCTGCGAACCGTCTCTCAAAATCTCGCAGCCGGAGGGACAGCTCTGGCTGCAGTCGCACCGTGGGGCTGGGGGGGGCGTCTTGGCGGTCTCCCGGGGCACTAGTGCCCGGGCGCGGCGGCCTTGCCCCCTGTTTCCCTCTCCTCGGCGTGGAGGAAGCCTCTTGCTCCGCAGGCGGAGCATGCGAGGGTCCTCCGACGTCGTTGCGGAGGAGCTGTCGGCCGCGGAGGGTGAAGCGGCCTCCGGCGGTGTGCTGCGTCGCACTCCTTCGAGGGGGACTTCCTGACGGGGAGCGGGACCTTGCGTCCCTGGCCGCCTGGGCCCTCATGAGCTCCACGAGGACGTCCATCTTTTCGTTGAGGGCCTGGAAGGCGTTGGCGCCACCGTCGAGGGGTGCCCCTGTCTCCGCCGGGGGGGGTGGTGGCCTGTTGGTGGGGATGCTGGCGTTGGAGGGGGGGCTCTGTGATACCCTAGAGGGGGCGCCTCCCGTCGCCGCCACAGCCTTACCTGCCCCACCGGCGGATCTCCTCCCTGAGCTTCTTCTCACCATCTCAACTTTTCGTGCGTTTCCCACAGACGGCGCCAGATGAAGAGGCGAGATCTCGCGCTGGATCCTGAGCGGGCTGTGGATCACCAGAAGATGAATCTGCAAGATAGGGAAACGTATCAGAGGGCCCAGGGGATCTCCCTGGGGCAAAACCCTCCGATGGCTAAGTCAGTAGAGCTATGGTGGAAGCGATAATGGGGGGAGGAGAGAGCTAATGCGCGAGAATCCTCTCCACCAGAGGGTGAAGCGAATCGTGCTCAGGAGCTTAGGGTGTGTGAATGCTTAGTTCATCTTACCATCTTCCGGAGGGTATCCCTTGCTTAAATAGTGCGCCGCCTTCAGGAGTCCTGTAAGCTGAGGGGTTCCCGGCGGGAGTTACGTCTTTAACGGGGGCTTTCATGGCCTGATCGTGGGAACGTTATCCCCTTGGAGTCCGGCGGCTCCCCTGACTCTCCCGCTGGCGGAGGACTCTGAACGGCTGCACCTGTAGATAATCAACAGGCCTTACCGAGCCTCGGGGATGCTAGCTCATGTCCGAGCGATAGGCATGGCCCGGCGAGGGTGGGGTCGGATAGGTCGGCTGGAGCCTATCTCTCTCGGACGGGGAGAGGGCTTTAGGCCGAACCTTCCTTGGGACCTGACCGTTGTCTCGGGCCCTCCGAGCCTAGAAGGCCGCCGGGGAGAGTTAGTTCCTCGAGTCTTATTTATTGGGCTTTTCTCCCTAAGTGGGCCCTGTGGGCTATCACTCGGGTGGGCTCGCCTGGTTGGACCTTGTGGGTCTTGTTGGGCTACCTTTGTGGTGGGCTGCGGAAATCCCCCTCTCCAACACCTTTCGCTCATTTCATGAAATTTGATTTTCAGGCCATGAGACCCCTTATCTTGGCGATTAATCAAAGGCTTTCTCCTCTCCGAGGGGATGTAATTAATGCCGAGACCTTTATGGCACGGTGAGTTCTAGTCCCGACACGATATCCACTCTCGTCTGATTAGTCAAACAGGGCGCACCTCCATACCATCTCGATTTGAAGCCTGAATAAATTGTCACTCTGTGACTGGCATGCCTTCGCATTTAATAAACCAATAAAAGATATAATGATAGCATAAAGAAAAAGTGAGTCCACAAGTTGGCATGCCCGGTGGGACAGGACCACCTTTCATCTTTTCGCCTAGATTTGGGGCCTTATAGCCTTCCCCTAAGATTCTAACATCCTCAATTTTAAATTGTAGGACGAACTTTGAAGAAAGTGATGGCCGTCACATTCGGTACATTGGTCGTTGCGAGCCATGCAGAGCATGGCTACTTGGCGATGTCGACCCGGTTCGGTGATTTCCCTCGGTGGTTGGGTTCCCCAACTATCTCGGGGTTATGTTCGTGGACCTCTTGGAGATCCAGGAGATTGAGCTCATCGCCACTGCAAAGGTGACATCCGAAGAAGCAAAGGTGGTGGGCTGCTATGTCCACTACATCAATACAAGAAGGTAGCGCACTCCAGCTGCTAGAAGGGCAGCCAAGAAGAATGCCAGCACGGTGCAAGGCCGGATTTCCACCTCGGGCAAGTCCGTCATGATCGGAGATGTCCGAGTTTTCCTGAATGACCGCCAGGCCACGATTGCACCAGACAAGGTGATTCCAACCATGCCGGTGCACAACAAATTCCAAGCACTGGCCCGGGAACGAGAGGACCGCACTGGGTCCAGGATGAAGGGAGGGTCGGCCCCGAAGCTGACCAAATTCAAACAAATATGGGTGCCTAAGCAGCAGGCCCCAGCCCCAATTCAACCTGAACCGATCAAGATTGGCAGGTTCAAAAAAGAAGAAAAATATGAAGGAGAGAAGATTGAGATACCAGCTTGGCTGTCTCAAAGACCAGCCGTCTGGGCGTATGGCCGCCAGGCAAACATCTATTCAAATGATGGAAGATACGGTGAGATGTCCGAACAGAGGCGTCTCGCCACCAAATCACCGGCACAAGCTAGGGTGCCATCACCAATGGTTTGCCCCACCAATGGGCAATATGATATTACTCGGGTCGCATGAGGATACCTCTGTGGCCTCGAGAATACCCATTTGGGAAATCAGCAACTCCTGGAGGTCGTGAATGATGCAAATAAAAACCGGGGGCAATAAGTCAACCCGGGAAATACAGAAGATACGGAGTCAGGATGCTATGGGCCACCCTTCCATGAAGAAGTTACACCGAAAGTATCGGTATTTAAAAGATTAACTTTCCCTGGGCAGCTAGCCAAGAAAGTGATTCGAAGAAGCAGGCAACTGCAGATATTTACTTGCAATATGGCCGGAGTGGCCGACTACCATGGGGCTCCGCCCAAAGAACACAATGAGACTAGGCTCGATGAATGGTTGGGCCCCGTTACCAGAAAAAGAAAAGTTGCAGTCAGGGCAATGCAAGCCCCTGGCGGCAAGACTAATTCAGATGTGGTATTAATGACGACGAATGTAATTACGACAGAAGATGATGGCGAGAGACCAGCACCTTCTACGAATGCTCTGGTGGAAGGGGGAGATCAAGCTCCCAGCTCCTGTATACTCGATCCAGCAATAATGATGATGTTGCTCCCAGAATACAAACAAAAGATTGAAATGCTGAAGAGGCAACTCAGCAAGCTGACCAGGCATGCTTCGACCTCAAAGCAAGTCGGGGTCCTTCCTGAAGCCTTGCAGCGATGCGCCGATGAATTCGGGGCTTCGCCTTAGATAACGGCCTCCCAATCGGAACTCAATCACACTGGGGGCATGACCCCAATGCCGTAGCCCGCTCCTCAACTCTAGGGGACCGCTGTCATTTCTCAACTGACGGCGTCAACTGCATCGCAGATGCAGCAAGTTCAACTCTGCCCTAGTCCCGTGGACTCGGGGATAAGCAAGATGATGATGGAATAGATGATTGAGATGAAGCTAGCTGATAGAGGCGGTGATGATCTTGCCCCTTTCGATGTGTACAGGGTACCTTACCCTGTCCATCATGCTGCCAAAAGATTGCCACCTGACGTCAATAAACTGCCAAAGTTTGATAAGTTCAACGGATAGGGTTCGCCGAAGGAGCATATAGCCTACTACATTAATGTGATGGCGATTTGGCGACCGATGAATCATACCTATTAAAGTTTTTTGGGTCCTCACTCACAGGACTCGCCTTCGAGTGGTACTCGAACTTGCCGATTGGGTCCATCAGTGATTGGCCAGATATGCAAAGAAAGTTTCGGGAGCGGTTCCACGCCACCGAAAGAGAAGTGACTGTGGCCGAATTGTATGCTTCTAAGCAGAAGAACGATGAAACAACCCTGGAATTCATCAAAAGATGGCGAAATCTTAGCATGAGATGCAGGCGCCCGCCACACCAGAAAGATGTGATCCAGATCTGCAAACAAAACCTGAAGCGGGAAATACTTGGAAGGATGATCAGAATTGAAATTAAGTCCTTCGACCGATTGACCAATGTGGTGGCGGAGATTGAGGCTTTCCTCTCTAGTAACTCCTCTGCCCCCGCTGCCTCAAGCCAGAAGGCTAAATCAGCTGATAAGCAGCCTGTGCCTAGGGAAGTGCATACACTTGACTTCCAGGCGTTCGAGAAGCAAAATGATAAAGATAAAGGGGTTTTCGATCCTCCTACCTCCAAGCCGGCTGAACGACAAGAAGGCTCCTCCCTGCGAGCCAGGATGAGCAGGTTGTATTCCTTTCCTAGAGAGAGGACCCCGGTCCTATTTGAATGGGCCTCTAAATACCCCAATCACTTTCCTGGAGTCGAAGAGACCGGGTGATGCCAGAAGAAGGGATGATCCCCGCTTTTGCCTATATGACCAGGCGCTGGGGCACCCTATAGAAGATTGCTATGTATTTAAAGATATTATCGAAGGCATAATCAAGAATGGAGAACTCCAAATAGGTGAATATGAGGTGGATCCTCCACGCCCTCATGAACTCCCTGATCTTAAAAGAATAGTCAACAGGGTATCTATATACCGGTTGTTGCCTGAAGATGTGTTAGAAGCTTGTACGACTCACACCTATGAATATGTCCCACGGGAACAATTTGGACTCCCGAACCTGATGCAAGATGCGGGAAAGAAACCAGGAGTGCCAAGAACACCAGATGATCTGCTGTGGGGGCAGATGCCGACCATAGAGGGGAAGAAGAAGAAGAAGTCAAAAGAAGAAAAAGGAGGCCTCGTCCTCTCTTGCAATACATTGTCAGTCTTGTCCAACACAAGCCAATCGGCTGAACAAGAAGATGAAGCAATATGCTTCGTGCCAACAAGGCCGGATCAACCTGAAGCTTCCACCTCCCGTCGTGATGTTAAGCCCCGGGGAATGTGGGGGCACTCTCCTCTACCTGATGAAGATGTATGCTATCATACCCCCTCACGTAGGGGTATAGGGGCAAGAGTATCAAGCTCTGAAGGACTGGATGCGTCCAGTAATGATAGGAGGGGGCTGCTAGTCCTGCCTAAAGTCAAGATGGGGGGCAGCATTCTAGGGTCCCCCCAACCTGGCCCTACTATGATGGTAGAGCTATATTAACAAATACAAGAAAATGAAATGCTAAAAAGACAACTGAGCGAGTCGGGTATATACCCAGCTGGCTTGTCTCTGAATCCGATGGTTTCGACGGCGATGAATGAACCAAGCATGGCACAAGTAGCCGAAGCAAAGCTAGCAGAGGGAGAAATCATTGAGGCAGAAATATGTAAGATCAAGCAAAAGGATGATGAGTCCACCCTGAACTATATCCAATGACGAAGAAATCTCTATACAAGATGCCGGCATCCGCCAAACTATGAAGATGTTGTCCAAATATGTAAACGTAATTTGAGGACATATATCCTATTAAGCACGGTTGTGGTGACGTGCTTTTTGTTCTTTTAATATCTATGATTTATTGCGGGTTTTATTCATTTTATAGGCGTGCCAGTCACTTACATGACAAGTTTATTATGTGCTCTTATCTGACTGATCAGGTGACTGTGAAGTCCGCGTCAAGACCAAAAGTCTGCCGCACCATATAGATCTCGACGTTAATTACATCTCTCCCGAGGGAGAAAATCCTTGATTATTTGCCATGAACTGAGGGCCCTACAGCCGAAAATTGATGTTGAGAAAAAAAGTCATGAAGATTTTCCTGAATCAGGAGAAAACATCCCTATAAAGGGGTGAACATGTTGTTTTATTAATCATTCCATGTTTGAACGGAGACTCGAACTTCAATAAAGATGTCTGCCAGAATCTTGGCAATTTTTATGTAAGAAATGTAGGATCGAACCCTGATGAGGGCGAATCAAAGCTACGGGATGTCGGCCTGGAGCATGGTCGGGCCATGGCCATAATGGGTCCAAGCACGACCTACGGCGGCTTTATTAATGTCCCCTCCACATAGGGTCCACGGGAGGAAGAGGGCTGCCGATTATATGACTTTTAACTTTTGAGCAATGAGCTTATTTTTATATGTATATTTGTTTTATTATGCAGTGTGACTGCGGTACTGGGCGGAGTCATATCCTCTCGCATCGTGGGGGTATCCAACAGGGTGTGACCCGGCTTTCCTCAACCCACTATTTAATATACCGACGAGTCATGGCAAGCAGGCATACAATGTCCAGTAGATACATGGGAGTCGAGGTCAGATTTATCGGAGCAATCCTTAGTACGGGATGAAGTTATGTATTCACACCATTGTATACACTCGAGGGAATGCAGCATCCAATCATGCAGATGTTGGCTTCATATTACAATGCTCATCTCTTAGCATTATTTATTTCATTTTATTTATATCACTTTATTATTAATTATTTGTTTAAATTTATTTTATTATTATATTTTTTGTTATCTTTATTATATTA
Organism: Amorphophallus konjac; assembly: GCA_022559845.1. Lineage (NCBI taxonomy): Eukaryota > Viridiplantae > Streptophyta > Magnoliopsida > Alismatales > Araceae > Amorphophallus > Amorphophallus konjac. The sequence goes on along the minus strand of CM040125.1, from coordinate 294,408,999 downwards.
TTGTCATTTTCTTTGAGTCCGAATTTTTGGTGAAAATTGGGCAGCACCTCCCTTAGACCGGAGTATGTGGGGAAAGAAGTGGAAGCTCGTCCACAGAGAATCCGTGACGGCCCCCATAATTAAGGGTTACGCACAAAAGCGACAACATCCATATCGATGGGACTAAGGGATGCGCACAAGAGCGGCATCATCCATATCGACGAGACTATCACAACGCGTGCCGAGGTTTCCGGGACGATGTATGCCAAGGGATGGCATTTATTGTTGATTTATCCCCTTTTACTGGGTACCTGGTCCTCATAATCCGGCATGAGTATTTGTGAGACCGTTACCACCATAAGGGGTAGAAACAAATCGAAAAGGCTGGGAAAAAAACTGACATAAGATAAGGAACGGAATTCTATAGAAATTCTAGCAACACATGGCCCCCTGATCCGGCCGCCAACAAACTGACTGATTCGACAGGTAGGGATGTAGGATTCGGCGGCTGATATGGCGGCCAAGGCCGTGATAAGGCACAAGTGCAGTTGATCCGATAGGAGATGCCAGGAGGGAGGGCATCCGGCGGCTAGACGAGGCATGCAGGAGGTGATCCGGTAGGGACCTGGGGTGATCTGGCGGCGTGCTGATCCGGCATGGGCAATGGGGGAAACGAGGTGATCCGGTGGGGTGCACACGTGCCGGATCAGCCCTTGTGAGATCTTCTGAGCGGTGTAGTGACAAAGCAGAATTTTCCCACGAATCAGACAACCAGAGATCTTACCAAGAGAGAGCGATAAATCTCTAGAGCTCCGTGGGAATAAGCAGTTATCACACAGCAACTTAGAAGTTGTTGCAACGAACGACTGTGGATGCTAAGAATGACAGAGAAAATCATCGCGTTACTGTCAGTATGACGGGAACTTAGCCCGGCGAGCAATTAGCTCATACATCAACGGAAAACCATTTGTACCCCTCTAACAGGCTACCAGAGGTCCTGCCTGGGAAACGGCTAATCCCTGGAGCTATCGGGGAGCAGAGTGGTCATCAGGTAAAAATCATGTGGGATCTATTATTAGAATTGGGAAGGGTGTAGACAAAATCAGGAGAGCCTAGCGCACGTCCATCCCCACCCAAAGACGTTCAGAGATCACGTAAAATGGCAATTATTGGCTTAAACATTGATCTGCTGATCAGACTGTGGAAGAAGATTTTACAGTACACTGAAAGTAAAGTCAAGGGAGGAGAAAGTAGACGGTGTGATCCCAACTCTTTTATTGATATCCAGAAAGGAAATTACATGATGCTATATCAAAGTAAGAAAATTACAAAGAAAGAGAGAAACATAAAACAATGGGGAGGGGAATCAATGTAGCCCACAAAGGGCCTTTTACATGGTGGCAACCCACCTAAATCTCCTCCCTTTCGTTGACGGGCTCTTCGCAGTGTTCAGAATCCCCTCTTTCCCCAATTCCTCTCTTGTTATCTCTCCTCTCCTGCTGTCCGTCTCCCTATCTCTTCCTCTTCTGTTCACCCCTCTCTCCAAGAGAGTTCTGTTACGGGCTCAGGGCCCTTTTATAAGCGCTGCCGGAACTACCGGTTCGAACGGTCGTGCCGGATGAGGAGTTAGCCTATCGGATGGGGAACGTCTATGCCGGATAGGAGAACCCTGCTGGATGGAAACGATGCTGCCGGGTGAACGCCATGCTGCCGGATCGAAGGCGCTGCTTCCAGTTCGATGAAACTGCTACCGATTTGATGGAGCTACTGCCGTGTCGCACTAACACCTACCAGATCATATGCTTGCCGGATCACTCTTGGCCTGCCGGATGAGGAAATGCTCCGGTGCTGTCGGATCGAGAACTAGTTGCCGGGTTAGAAAGGGTGCTGCCGCTTTAGCTGATGATGCCGGATCAATTCGGCTCTGCCAGATCAGGAGCTATGCCGGTTCAACATGGATGCTGCCGGATGGCAGGGGTGCTGCCGGATCAGCCATAAGGCTGCCGGATGGAGGAACTATGCTGCTGCCGCTTAGGGGAGCCGCCTGCCGGATGGGGCCTGCTGTCGTATCACAGAGGCTACAGCCGGATGGACGCTGCCATTCGTGGGAGCTACCTGTCGGATGGGACCTGCTGCCGTATCACAGAGGCCGTCGATTGGAGGACTATCGGTGCCGCCGTATCGAGCTTCCTGCCAGATGGAGGACACTGCCAGATTGAACGAGCATGCCGATTTGAACCTCCTGCCAGATGAGCCCTGCCGGATGAGCGTCTACGTTGCTGCTTGTTCGTGCCTGTCGGATGCAGCATTGTCTGCATGGGGAAGCTTGCCGGATGGAGCTCTGTTGGATGGTGCTGCCGGATGTTGAGACCTTGCAGTATGAGCAGGCTGCCGGACCGAAGAGGGAGGGTCCTTGCCGTATGGAGGTGGCCTGCCAGATGGAGGGTGTTGTTTGCTCCGGAGGTGGCTATTGGATGAAGCTTCATGCCGGATGGAGCTTTGGCCCACCGGATCTCTTCCATATATATAGCAACCTAAACAAGTGAAGAAAAGGCCACCGAATGGGCGATCCTTGCGGCTCCTGCCTCATTGTTTGCACTAGATACCAGGACCTCAATCCAGCACGTTGCACCTTCACCATCCCTTGCTATTGACTTTGCAAGTCCCTGTATTATAGTGTCAAGTCATGCTTGAAGAAGCTGGCTGTACATTTTTAGAAGGCACCACTACAAGAAAAACCAATTTCCCCGACGTCTCAATTACGTCGCAAATCCGTCGAAAATCCGTTGGAAAAGTCAATTCCGACGGATTTCCAACGGATTTTCGACTGAATCAGGACGTCGAAAAAATTAAGTCGCTAATTTCTGACACAATATATTTCCGTCGAAAATACATCAGAAATTTCTGACATATTTCCGACAAACAATTATTCCGTCGGAAACCTATAGGTCAAATTAGTTCTGACGGAAGTAAAATGGTTGGAAATATGTCAGAAATTTTTGACATATTTCTGACTGAAAAGTATTCTGTCAGAAACTTATGGGTCTAATTTGTTCCGACGAAATCTTAGTTGGTCGCAAATATGTCGAAAATTTTCGACGTAATTTCAACAAAAAAATATTCCGTCAGAAACCTAATGGGTCAAATTAGTTCTGACGAAAGCTAGTTGGCCGCAAATACGTCGGAAATTTTTGACGTATTTTCAACAAAAAAATATTCCGTCATGAACCTATGGGTCAAATTATTTCCGACGAAACGAAAGTCGCCGGAAATACGTCTGAAATTTCCGACGTATTTCTGACTAAAAATTATTCCGTCGGAAGTTATTTGTCACTGTCACCTTTATTTCCGACGAAAAATTAGGTGTCAAAAATACATCAGAAACTTCCAACGTATTTTTTACAAAACGTCATAATTCCGTCAAAAAATTTCTCTCCAATTTTTTATATATTTGAAATTTTTAAAAACATGTTTAAAACTATAATTATGCACATACAACCTACACAACTAAACATAAAACATGCAATAAATATATACAATACACAATAGTATAAAATTCACACAACATATAATAAACAACATCAACAACGCATAACTCAATGAATAAAAAAATTATAGTTACATTAATTCAAATGTGTCATTTTCTCAAAATATCAATAAATAAAATCAAGAGATATCCGCTGGACCCCCGAAATCCCTCACCTTGGATTTATTGCAAACTAAATTAGTTTCGAAAGAAATGGCTAGTTTGAACGCCGAGCCCAAACCAGGTATCCATTTTGAATTCCGTCAACTCCCCCAAGTCACACTCCCCACCCAGGTCGTGTTGGAACAACCGCATGTCGATAAGATTGATATTTCATATATTGGACCCCCGAAACCCCTAACCTTGGATTTATTTCAAACTAAATTAGTTTGGAAAGAAATGGCTAGTTTGAGCGCCGAGCCCAAACCAGGTATCCATTTTGGATTCCGACAACTCTCCCAAGTCAGACTCCCTACCCAGGTCGTGTTAGAACAATCGACATGTCGATCAGATCGATATTTCATATATTGGACCCCCGAAACCCCTAACCTTGGATTTATTTAAAACTAAATTAGTTTAGAAATGGATAGTTTGAGCGCCGAGCCCAAACTAGGTATCCATTTTGGATTCCGTCAACTCCCCCAAGTCACACTCCCCACCCAGGTCCTGTTGGAACAATCGACATGTCGATCAGATCAATATTTCATATATTGGACCCCCGAAACCCCTAACCTTGGATTTATGTCAAACTAAATTAGTTTGGAAAGAAATGGCTAGTTTGAGCGCCGAGTCCAAACCAGGTATCTGTTTTGGATTCCGACAACTCCTTCACGTCACACTCCCCACCCAGGTCGTGTTAGAACAATCATCATGTCGATCAGATCGATATTTCATATATTAGGTTTCTTCCCTTTGTTGACATACGTAGACTTTCTCTATGTGTTCCCCTTACGATGTAATTGAAGTATGTTTTATGGATAGAAGAAGCCTCCTCTTTGAGAAATTCTTGTGCCATGACTGTCCTCAATGCTCAGTCCACAGTGCCACCAATCTCTCTCCCCATTCGTTCTTCCTGAACCACGGTGTCTTCTGTCCGCTGTCTTTTACCACTGTTGTTGAGAGGATCCTCCCCATCGCCTTATGACCTCCCACTCACTGTGCCACCATGGTGATTTCGGTTCTAACGTGGTTTTCAATCCCATCGCGATCATTGTAACTCATGGGTCACAAGATTCCCTTGTAGGCTAGCCCTCGGGATCTCCGGCCCCAAGTAGGGAATCCACGTGATCACAACAACCTATGGGTCACCGGACTCCCTTGTAGGCTAGCCCTCGGGATATCTGGCCCCAAACAGGCTAATTTTATCGGGCCGCCACTCATGCACACCGTGATGTTTGGGGCCGTCCTCGGAACTTCTCCGTTTGACATGCCCCTATTTACCCCCCCCCCCCCCCCGACGTTCCGGGTCTAGAGGAGGTGCTGTCGAATTTTTGCCGGCAAGATGAGGACTAAAAGAATATATATATATATATATATATATATTCAATGTACAGGTGACCGAATGAAGAATGGATTGGAATTCGATAGATGCGTGGCCAAATACAACTTTGAAAATTGCTGGGAGCAGAATAAGAAAAAAAAACATGGATATGGATTGTGGAACCTCCTGATTTATAAATTAAAATCCGATTTGGGCCAATGAACATAAAAAAATTACAATAATCAGACATAATGTATGGACTGCTGAAATCAAAATGGATAAAAGGTGTGAACTCCCAAAGAACATCCACAAACAATAATAATTAAATAATTATTAAATAAGCCTGAAAGCTAAAACAGAGATTTAAAATTTCTATGCATTGAGATGAATATTCTATTTGCAACTCATGAACCATGTTTTTTCTGAACTGCAACTACAAGAGGTCTATCAACCTAATATCATTCATTAAATCAAGAATTATTGTTTATGACTATCTCATATTGCAATACAAAGGTACAACTAGGAGCCAGATCTATTCAGACAGGGGCTAACTACAACTTCAGAAATAAAAGTAGGTAAGTAATATACTATGATGCCAATCTCTCCCCTGCATTGCACCTCCCAAAACAACAAAGGAATTAAAATTCATGCAGCAAACTGCACAACAATGTACCTGATCATCCACTTTTATATGCTTGGCGAACAACTTTACTGGACGACATTCTCTTGTCAAAGGATGCAAACCTCTAGCACACAATTTACAAAACACCAGAACACATATGAGAATCATATAAGGGCCACCTTGCATTCATTCCATCTTACATGTTGTTTAAAAAAATAATTTCAATGTCACATGTTTTTCATGCCAAAAGGGGAAAAGAAGTCTCTTAGTTTGAAGCTTATTCTCAATAGACAGGAAAAAGAAAGAACATGATAGGACAATATAGCTTGATATCTCAAAGTTTCACAAAAGAGACTAATGAAAACCCAACTGAAGGGAATTTTTAACATCCAAGTGCCCTGGGTTCCAAGAAATTTGTGGAGAGAGTGTAGCATGGGAGGAAATGAGATTTGGCACAAGCAATCCACACCATGCTGCACAGTCCGTAATTTGGGAACATATACATTATATACAACATGCATATAAAGTTGAAAGTAACATTTCTACTATTTTTTCTTCCTTTGATGGAAGGGATGATGTAATAGAATTTTATCAAATAATAAAGAAGTATAATGGTGAGTCTACAATGCTCACTCACAAGGTTACACACTAAAGAGTAACTAAAAACAACTTATCTCAGTGTGAAGAAGAAGAACACTTGAGAGGCATACTACTACCATTTGATTAACACAAATTGCATGGAGACACCATAAGATTTGCAGTCAATTGTTTATTTTATTCCATCTTATCTGTCCAGTGACGAATATTAAGAACCATTTTAGCAATTGTCACTCTTTCATTATCAAGGGTGGCTTGCTAAGTAGATCACAACAAGGATGTTTGGTCATTCATCAGTCTAAATACTCCCTTGTCACAAATAATAACAAAGCCCAGAGAAGGGCAGAATGTTTGCTGTTTTAGAAAGAGCTGTTTCTTCTAGTTCATGTCTGTGGCATGAAGACATGGCACGGAGCCGCATCCTCAGCCCCTCATTCTCATGAGTTAGCAAGACATGTTCTGCCTCTAAGAGCTAGAGACATCCTTTAGAAAAAAAGACCCCTTTTTTTCTCTTGCTGTTTCCGTGGGTCTAGCGTCATTGCCCTGCTTCCCCTATCGCTCATAATTCAAAAATCTCCAACATTTTTGAGAATTCTTTGTTCTAAAAGGAACAAAATATCTTATACATTTTATAATTGTCTAAATTATCATTTTTGATAACAGAATGTCAGAATCATTCATGAGTTTACAAATTGGGAATTAGGTTAAGGATGGGATTGACCTTATCACAATCCAGATTAGGAACTGGACAAACTCCAGCTCCCTTTCTGAATAAAGGTTCAATAAGAAACCAACACAAGTGTCAATCATGATCTTTCTGCTCTTATCCTCATTTTTAAACACTTCTTTTAATCATTTGAACAATTTCTATATTCTCAGTTGATTCTCACTGCCAAACCTTCAATTTATTCACTGGCCATCTAGTCTACAAGGCCTGATGATAAGGACACTTCCGTGGATGAAAGGGCCTACAATTTTAAAATTTCCGATTGAAGTTAACATGAAAGGTCGTGAAGGGGTCCTCAACTAAATCAGGAAAAGTTCAAGAGAGATCTATTCTCTCAGTCTTCATGCCAAAATGATCTGCAAATTCTTACCTCACAAGAAAGAAAGATCTCAACAATAATAAGTTTGGTAATGAGTAAAGTCTTAAAATTATGGACCAGAAATTTGATGACACTGCAGTGCAATGTTGCGGCCAGTGAACTAAAACTGTGCATAATCGATGAATATAGTTCCGTCAAAGCAATGTTTTCCAAAACATCACAGTTTTTATGAAACCGAAGTGCAGATAAAACCGATATTAAACTTCTAAAAAGTAAGATGTATTACCTGAGAAGTTCCAATGATCTTAAAGTAGACGAGCTGATAATAAGAAGAGCAGGACTTCCTGCATCAACGTGTTGATAATATGTAATTATATTGACTTGTTTTGAATATATGAAAAGGGTTAAAGAAAAGCAAGTTAGTCTTCCTTCCCTTTTAATTAAATAAATGAACAAGACAGAAAAACTAGTAATAATGAAATTCAGTTTAGGATGGAAATAAAAGAGAATATAGAAAAAGTGAAGATACGTACTAAAATATGATACATTCTCAGAGTATATATGCAATTGTTCCAACTAAAAACTAAAGCATTGTTTACACAAACCTCCAATATTGTTGATACCACCGGCTTGACATTTTGAATACTGCAAGCTTTTGTTCCATGAAGGCTGAATATTGCTAAATCCCTTTAAAAACAATTTAACTTTCATCATTTTATCTTTAGATTGGGCTGCCGGCCTTATTTTCATTTTCAAGAGTGGTTAATGTCCTTGATTTAGGATTATCAGACTTTAACTCGGTATATATTCTCCCGGGATGCCACCTTGCCTTTCTCAAGATTTTATAAAATGTCTGAACTGTTCTTAATTAAGGAGAAAGGATTACTTTGAACCCCCAAGCTGAAGCCTGGCACCGTGGAGGGAGACAACGCGTGTGGCTATCGATGGAGAGGAAGGGGTGCCAAGGAGCGGAGGCTCGTCCCGGCGACGAGAGAAAGGCGAAAGGGGTGAGAGAACGAGAGAGAAGGTGAAAGGGTGAGAGGCAACAATACCTGTGCGGCTTGGGAAGTCTTTCCACGTAGGGAAAGAGGGAGAGAGAGAGAGAGAGAGGGGGGAGGTGAGGAGACAGAGGGAAAGATATCGTGAACGTGGGAAAGATATTGTTCCAAAAATATTTTTAAAATTAAATAAAAGGCTTAAATTTGTTAGTGCCTTCTATTTATTAAATTTTATAAGGCATAATTTAATATTTTACCTTTAATAGAAGATATTTAGTATAAATAAAAGGCAGATTTTATTTTTGCCTTTTAATCTTTAAAATATAAATCACAATTTATTACTACCTTCTATTATCTGCCTTATATATGCAAATTTTTAGTAGTGACTGCTGTGGGCGACCTCGATCCTGGCTGCAGACGACCATGATCGTGGCTATAGACAGCTACCACAGAGGCGACGGTCGGCGGCAATCGTGGCTCCAGACAGCGGATATTGTGGTGATGGTTGTCCGCGGACAACTACAATGCTGGCTGCAGAAGGCTAAACGATGGCCACAGAGGCGACGCTCGGCGGCGATAGTGGCGACAAGGTGCAGGATTTGGTGCCGGCATGAGGAGATGGGGCATTGCGATGGTGGAGATGGTGTGGGGGGATGGGGGCAATGCAAGGAGATAGAGGATGAGGTGTCGGCGTGGGGAGAAGAGGGCCCTACGAAGAGAGAGAGGGGGGAAGGGGGAGAAGGATGGCGGGGGAGAGGATGAAGAATAGGGCATCGGATGGAAGGGAAAGAAGGAGGTCGGGGAGGTGAGGAGGCGGAGGGAAACCAAAATCACGCGGGGGTTGGGGGGGTCCGGCCTCATTTCTAAAGTTACTGAATTATTGCCTTTAATTTATTAAATTTTATAAGGCACAATTTTACATCCTGCCTTTAATAGAAGATATTTGATATGAATAAAAGACATATATTTTTATAGCCTTCTAATCTTTAAAATAAAAGTCGTAATTAACATCTGCCCTTTATTTTCTACCTTATAAAATTAAATTTTTAGTAGTGCCATTTGTCACCCTTATGAGTTATTTGTCACCCTTAATAACCCATTTGTCACCCTTAGCAACTCATTTGTCACTCTTATGATCTATTTGTCACCTTTAGTAACCCATTTGTCACCCTTAGTAATTTATTTGTCACTCTTATAATCTATTTGTCACCCTTAACATATATTTGTCACCCTTGTCATATATTTATCACCCTTATCATCCAATAATCATAAAATAATTACGAAAATGGTGAAAAATCATAAAAATGACAATTAATAAATATAACAATATAATAATATTAAAATAATTATAAAATGATAAAATAATAATAATAAGTGATAATTAATATATATAATAGTGTATATGCGAGATAAATCTTTTTGGTGCCCCCAAGAGGTATTGTCCCCGCCACGTCGAAGGGCGGTTAGGGTTTTGTCCTTGTAAAAGGGCCCTCTTGGGGTAGGAGGTGAAGACCTGCCTTATAAGCACTCGGTTGTTTTCTCAACATCTGATATGGGACTAATCCCGTGTCCCTAGGTCCGCTACACAAGTCCCCCCCCCCTTGAGAAGGCAAGCGAGTGGGCGAGAGCTCAAGGTTCTCACAGACGGCGCCACTTTGGAGATGCGAGATAAACCTTTTTGGTACCCCCAAGAGGTATTGTCTCCGCCACGCCGGAGGGCGGCTAGAGTTTTGTCCTTGTAAAAGGGCCCTCTTGAGGTAGGAGGTGAAGACCTGTCTTATAAGCACTTAATTACTTTCTCAACATCCGATGTGGGACTAATCCCATGACCCTAGATCTTTTTTTCTTCACCTGAACCATCCTTTTTTACGAAAATAGTATAATAATATTAAAATAATTACGAAAATGACAAAAATAATAACCATCCTTTTTTCTTCACCTGAACCATCCTTTTTTACCCAAACCACCTATTTTCCACCCTTAACCATCCATTTTTCACCCTTACCCATCTATTTGTCACCCTTAGTACCCATTCGTCACCCTCATGATCTATTTGTAACTCTTATGAGTTATTTGTCACCCTTAGTAACCCATTTGTCACCCTTAATAATCTATTTGGCACCCTTATGATCTATTTGTCACCCTTAACCTATATTTGTCACCCTTGTCATATATTTATCATCATTATCATCCAATAACCATAAAATAATTATAAAAATGACAAACAATCAAAAAAAATATTAATTAATAAATATAATAATATTAAAAAATTATAAAAATAATAAAATAATAATAAAAGTGATAATTAATAAATATAATAGTATAATATTATTAAAATAATTACAAAAATGATAAAAATCATAATCATCCTTTTTTCTTCACCAAAACTATCCTTTTTTACCCAAACCACCTATTTTCCACCCTTAACCATCTGTTTTTTACCCTTACCCATCTATTTGTCACCCTTAGTACCTATTTGTCACCCTTATGAGTTATTTATCACCCTTAGTAACACATTTGTCACCCTTAATAATCTATTTGTCACCCTTATGATCTATTTGTCACCCTTAGTATATATTTGTCACATTTGTCATATATTTATCACCATTGTCATCTAATAACTATAAAATAATTATGAAAATGATGAAAAATCATAAAAGGTGATAATTAATAAATATAATAGTATAATAATAATAAAATCATTATCAAAATAATAAAATAATCATAAAAGTGATAATTAATAAATATAATAGTATAATAAAAATAAAATAATCATAAAAAAGATAAAAATTATAATCATCCTTTTTTCTTCAACTAAACCATCCTTTTTTACCCAAATCACCTATTTTTCACCCTTAACCATCCATTTTTCACCCTTACCCATCTATTTGTCACTCTTAGTAACTCATTTGTCACTCTTATGAGCTATTTGTCACCCTTAGTAACCCATTTGTCACCCTTATGATATATTTGTCACTCTTAGCATATATTTGTCACCCTTGTCATATATTTATTACCCTTGTCATCCAATACCTATAAAATAATTACAAAAATGATGAAAAATCATAAAAAGTGATAACTTAATAAATATAATATTATAATATTATTAAAATAATTATAAAAATAATAAAATAATAATAAAAAGGGATAATTAATAAATATAAGAGTATAATAATATTAAAATAATTATGAAAATGACAAAAACCATAGTCATCCTTTTCTCTTCACCTGAATCATCCTTTTTTACCCAAACCACCTATTTTTCACCCTTAACCTTCCATTTTTCACCCTTACCTATCTATTTGTCACCCTTAGTAATGTATTTGTCACCCTAAAAAGTTATTTATCACCCTTAGTAACTCATTTGTCACCCTAATGAGTTATTTGTCACCCTTAGTAATTAATTTGTCATCCTTAGCATATATTTGTCACCCTTAGCATATATTTGTCACCCTTGTCATATGTTTATCACCCTTATCATCCAATAACTATTAAATAACTACGAAAATAATAAAAAATAATAAAAAGTGATAACTAATAAATATAACAGTATAATAATATTAAAATAATTATGAAAATAATAAAATAAACATAAAAGTGATAATTAATAAACATAAAAATATTATAATAAACAACTAATCACAAAAATGATAAAAATCATAATCATCATTTTTTCTTCAACTTAACCATCCTTTTTTACCAAAACCACATATTTTTCAAGCTTAACCATCCATTTTTCACCGTTACCCATCTATTTATCACCCTCACCAACCCATTTGTCACCTTTAGTAATCCATTTGTCACCCTTATGAGCTATTTGTCATCCTTATGAGCTATTTGTCACACTAGTAACCTATTTGTCACCTTTATGATCTATTTGTCACCCTTAGCATATATTTGTCACCCTAGTCATATATGCATCACCCTTATGAGCTATTTGTCACCCTTATTAACACATTTGTCACCCTTAGTAATCTATTTGTCACCCTTATGATCTATTTGTCATCCGTAGCATATATTTGTCACCATTGTCATATATTTATCACCATTGTCATCCAATAATTATAAAAGAATTATGAAAATGACGAAAAATCATAAAATGTGATAATTAATAAATATAATAGTATAATAATATTAAAATCATTACCAAAATAACAAAATAACCATAAAAGTGATAATTAATAAATATGATAGTATAATAATAGTAAAATAATCATGAAAATGACAAAAATCATAATCATCCTTTTTTCTTCACCTAAACTATCTTTTTTACCCAAACCACATATTTTTCACCCTTAACCATCTGCTTTTCACCCTTACCCATCTATTTATCACCCTTAGTAACCCATTTGTCACCCTAATGAACTATTTGTCACCATTAGTAACTCATTTGTCACCCTTAGCATATATTTGTCACCCTTATCATCCAATAACTATAAAATAATTACGAAAATGACGAAAAATCATAAAAAGTGATAACTTAATAAATATAATAATATAATATTATTAAAATAATTATGAAAATGATAAAATAATAATAAAAGTGATAATTAATTAATATAAGAGTATAATAATATTAAAATAATTACGAAAATGACAAAAATCATAACCATCCTTTTTTTTCACATGAACCATCCGTTTTTACCCAAACCACATATTTTTCACCCTTAACCATCCGTTTTTCACATTTACTTATCTATTTGTCACCCTTAGTAACATATTTGTCACCCTTATGAGCTATTTGTCACCCTTAGTAACCCACTTGTCACCTTTATGAGCTATTTGTCACCCTTTGTAACTCATTTGTCACACTTAGTAACTCATTTGTCACTCATATGATCTATTTGTCACCCTTAGAATATAATTGTCACCAATGTTATATATTTATCACCCTTATCATCCAATAACCATAAAATAATTACGAAAATAACGAAAAATCATAAAAAATTATAATTAATTAATATAAGAGTATAATCATATTAAAAAATTATAAAAATTATAAAATAACCATAAAAAGTGATAATTAATAAATATAATAGTATAACAATAATAAAATAATTATGAAAATGATAAAACCATAAAAATGATAATTAATAAATATCATAATAACAAAATAATTATGAAAATGACAAAAAATCATAAAAATGATAACCAATAAATACCATAATAATAAAATAATTATAAAAATAGAAAAATCATAAAAATGATATTTAATAAAGATGACAATAAAAATTATAAAAATGATAAAAATACCATAAATGGTAAAAAAAACTCATAAAAATAACCCCACTAAAAGATCTAATGGCGAATCTACGGGATTTCTTCCCTTCGACCCTAAGTAAGAGGAAAAATCATAAAACGTGATAATTAATAAATATAATAGTATAATAATAATAATATAATTATGAAAATGACAAAACCCATAAAAATGATAATTAAAAATTTTAACAATACAATAAAAATAAAATAATTCTAAACATAATAAAAAACATAAAAATAATTCTAAAAATTGTCACCTGAGGTGACTGGCACACCCTCAAACTAAATAAATTTATGCTTACACTTTCTCGTGCTTTAGGACTTGCCGACAAAATTTAATTCGGTCGAAAATACGTCAGAATTTTTTGACGTATTTCTGACGAAATTTTATTATGTCGAAAAATAATGTTATTAATAGAAAAATACTTTAGAATTTTTTGACGAAAAAATAGTTTGTCGAAAATATGTCGAAAATTTTCAACGTTAATTATTTGGTCAAAAATTCGTCGAAACTTTTTGACATATTTCCGACCACATTCGATTCCGTCGGAAACTGTTGGTAAATTTCCACCTACCCTTCCTCCTACTTTCATACTTTCCGACGAGATTTAATTCGGGCGAAAATTCTTCGAAAACGTTTGTTAAATTTTTTGACGGATTTCCAACAAATCATTTTTTCGTCAAAAAACAATGCTATTAATAAAAAATATTTCATGATTTTTTTGACTGAAAAATTATTTGTCGATAATACGTCGACAATTTTCGACAAAATAAACGTTGGTCAGGAATACGTGGAAACTTTCGACGTATTTCCGACCACATCTGTGTTCGTCAGAAACTGTTAATAAATTTCCACTCACCCTTCCTCCTAGTTTCGGGCTTTCCGACTAAATTATATTACGTCAGAAATACGTCGGTATTTTTCGACATATTTCTGACATAAATTTATTCAGTCGGAAAATATTGTTATTAATCAAAAAATATTTGAAGAGTTTTCGACGGAATTAAAATATACATCAAAAAATTCCGACAGAATATAATTTAGTCAGAAATACGTTGAAAGTTTCCGACATATTTTCGACCATATTCTATTTCATCGGAAACTGTTGTTCCAGCCCCTCCTACTTAAGACTTTTCGCCGAAATGAATTTCGGTCGAAAATATGTCGGAAATTTTCGATGTATTTCTGACAAAAGTTTGATTCCGTCAAAACTTTTCGACGTATTTCCGACAAACGTTAAATGTCAGAAATAGGTCGGTAATTACCGACTGATTTGCGACAGATTATTTTTCGTGAGAAAGTAATAGAATTTCTGAAGTATTTTCGACGAACTTTTTTCCGTCGAAAAATTCCGTCGCTATTTTTGATTTTCCTTGTAGTGACAAGTTGTAAAACCCAAGAAGGTGCAGCTACGATATGCGAGTGCAAGTCCTCAAGGGCGCCTGTGTCTGGTTGTAGTACTGTCAACTGAGAAGGCAAGACCTCCGATGTGGATGAAAAGGCATGACCATTCATGATATTAGGTGCAGCAACATGAAAAGAATTTACTCCATCAAAGCCTATAAAAGATTCAACCTTTGGAATTTCTGGTGGTTGAGCTACAGGGTTGCTAATCGAAACAGTAGAGAGTGGGACAGAAGCGCTAGAAATAAGATGTTGTTGTTGGCCTAAAGTATTAATATCCTGTGGGATCGCCTAGAAAGGGGAATCCCCAAATGGATCATCAGAAGACTGATTAAAAGCATATGATGCTGATGAAAAGTTTGTTCTAAAGTGTGAGTCATTTGTCATATGAGCTTCGGGAACAGCTTTCTCTCTTGCAGCTCTTTCCCTTGCTTCTCGTTCACATTCTAGTCTTCCCTTTTCTTTATCATCTTCATCTCTGGCCTGCGGTGCAGTTTCCCTGTACTTGGAAGATCTCAAATCCCTTTCTCTCTCCCACACCTCCCGGGCATGCTTAAATTTGGCTTCAGCTCTGTCCAGAGCTTCCTTCACGGTAACTGCAGCAGCTGAAGTTGCATCAATATCTACCTCTTCTTCACCAGATGGCACTTCATAAGCATAAGCTTGAGGTTTGCCCATGGCAAAATCTTCAAGTTCATTAATTGAACTAACTGCAGCTGTTTTTAATGTATCATTATCTGATCTTTGGAATACATATCTTGGTTGTCTGGAAGAAGATTCATCAGACTTTGCTCTAGCATTTGAATCAACTGAGGAGCTCCCCTCTGTACTTGCAACCGGTGATGTAATTCGGAATAAAGGAGGCGGAGTTGTTGCACGAGCAGCTCGCGTGCCTGTCGGATCGAGGCACTAGCCCCCTGTTGGACGAGCCTTATCATCGCTGCCGGTTCACGCCTACTGGGCACAGTGGAAGCCTACATATTTAGGCTCTGCCAGATGCAGCCTGGGCCTGCCTATTCAAGGGGACAAAGCCCCTGCCTGATCACAAGCTTTTGCCTTCTTCTCTTTTCTTCCTTCTCTTCTTCATTTTCTCTCTTCTCTTCTTCTTCATTCTTTTCTTCATTTCTGAAAAATAAGAAAAATATCAAAAGAACTATTCTAGCATTATTATTATTATTATTATTATTATTATTATTATTATTATTATTATTATTAAGGTGTTAACAGGTTGCCGTCGAAGTTAAATCCTTCGATCGATTGAATGATATAATAGTTGATATTGAGGCCTTTCTGGCAAAATATTGCTCCGCCACGGCTACCCCAGATCAAAAGAACGAGCCGGTTGATGGGCGGCCGATGCAAAAAGAAATTCGCGTCACCGATTTCATAGCCTTCGAGAAACAGAAGGAGAAGGTGAATGAAGCAGCTAGCTATTCTTCAACTGAGTCTGCCAAGGAAAAAACCCCATTGAGGGAAAAGATGAAGAAACCTTACTCCTTCCCGAAGGGCAAAACTCTGATGCTGTTTGAATGGGCTCGCGAATTTGACAAGAATGTCCTCCCGGAGCCCAAAAAGCCAAGTGATGCAAGATGGAAACATGACCCTCAATTCTGCCCTTATCATCAAGAAAGGGGGCATTCCAGTGAGGATTGTTATCTGTTTAAGGATCCTGATCCAGAAATGTGAAATATAGATAGGTGAGTATAGGGTGGATCTACCGCGTCCTCACCAGATGCCCGACTTTAAGAGCGCGTTCAACATGACCTCTCTGTATCAGCTGAAGAAGAAAGATGTGCTCTGAAGGGCGTTTCAAGTCCCTGGATTACGGCGGAAAGCCAGAAGAAGCGCAAAAGGTAGATGGCGCCCTGTTCTGGGGGTAGATATTGAAACAAAAGAAGATAAAGATCCGAAGATAAAGAAATTATTAGTCTATACTGTGATATGCCATCGACACCGATTAAAGTTGACAAAAGGCTGAAAAGTGAAGTCGGCCAATGTCAAAGCCGACAACCGGATGATGAAGCTAAAATCTCTTTGAGAGATGCTCCGCAGAAGATGCCCTATGAAGATGTAAACAGAAGATATTCAAGAAGCTCAATAGTCGGTGTCTAGGCCGACAAATATTCAAGATGTTCAATCGTCGGTGTAGACACGCCAAATTTGACATCATTTTGAGCAAATCTCCTATCACATTGCGATGTCCGGATTTGACCCTCAAATCGACTTATTTGAGTGATTTCTCTCATTTTTCTTGAATATTCATCTTTTCTAAGCTTTTCCCTATTTTTCCCCATTTTTCTTGGGCTTTTCTCCAATTTTTCGAAACTTTTTTGAATTAGCGACAGCCCGTTGGTCGCCAATTCTTTTCTGAATGAATGAGCATCTTCTCAAGTTGTTGCCAATTCTTCTGAGTCGACACATCGACTTGGGATGAGTCAACCATTTCAAAATCGTGTCCAACACAGCGGACACGTTCTTATTTTCCCACTATTTTTGGCTTGAAATATTTATTCAAATAACGTCCGTCCGGATGGCCGCCTTTTCTTGAACGCGTCTGGGCCCTTGGATGCGTCTTCTTTATCCATTTTAATTATTGAATTAACGACTTTTCAAAGGTCGCTATTTTCTAGAAACGCGTCCGACCCAGTGGACGCATCTTTGAAAACGCGTCAGGCCCCTTGATGCCTATTCTTCAGCTTCCCCCTAACTTCACCTTCTTGAAGAATTAACGCCCTTCCACATAGCCATCTATTCTTTAATGAGCGACCATCACCTTGCCGCTAATTCATTTATTGAACAATTATCAAATTTACAATTTCTTTAATAGCGTCTATTCAGATGGATGCGATTTCCTTTTTTCAATTTTTGGTAATTTTTTAATTTCTCAAATATTCAAGAAATGGCGTCCGTTAAGTCTATCGCCTATTTTAATAAGTGTCTAGGACCCCAGACACGTTCTTCCTTGCCTTATTTTGAGCATTTAACTCCGTCCAAAATTCATATTAATTCCTAATTGGCGACCAGCCCATGGACGCCAATTCTTTTCTAATTTTAAAAATTCGTAATCTTTCCTAAAATGGCTCAGAATTGGTGGTATCGTGAACTATTGCTATTTTAATTGGCGCCCACTGTGGTGATCGACCATTCTTACAGAGTTCCGAATCCGAATAGAACCTCCTTCCTTCGCCATTTTGAGCTCCTTTTTCATTTGGAAAAGGGTGTTAACGCTTTCTAAGGTTGGGAGGACACATGGCCAATGAATATTCTCTTCCAAATCCTAATAAAATTGGTTTTCCTATTTTCTATTGAAATAAACTCTGAATTTTGGCCCTATGAATAGCACCTCTCTCTCCCTTGTGTTTAAGGCCGATTCTATTGATCAAGGGGAGGTGCTGCCGGACTAGAGGCTCAAGGAGAGGACTCCCTCACTTCTAAAGCTACGTCCTTGGAGATCTTCATCCCTTGAACCCCCCAATTAGAGAAAACCAATAAGTTTTCCCCTTCTCTTATCTCTTTATTTTATTATCATTAGCATTGCATACATCATATTCCTCTCCCTCTCTTATTCTTGTTTTCATCTCAATATTGAGATCTCCCAATTGTGTAACACTTTCACCCTCCCTTTTATCATTGCATCATTTTTATCCACCCTTTTACATTGGAGTTTTAAAGCCAACACCAACAAGGTGTGTTCTTACACATGTTCTTTCATGCTTATTTCATATTTGGGATTTGATACTACACACACTTGATCTCGAATTCATATCTTTCTTTGTTGGTTTGTTCATTTTGCAAGGTTAATCAAGTCAAGAGAAACTCTCTTCATCGGCTGGCCGATAGGAAGAGAAGGTGACACTCACAATCTCCCCACGCTTTTAAGGTATTTTTATTCACCATCCCTCCTTTGTTATTATTGTTATACTCCTTTGAGGCCCACGCGTCTCTGGCGATCACCCTCCTATTAGCATCCACGCATGGTCCCTTTTCCCCCTCTTTCCCATTCTTTTTCTATATATTAATTTTCTTTATTTTCCTTTAGTGGATTTTCCATAATCTACAAATTGGCGATCACGGTGGGACACCATTATTTTTCTTTGATTACCCTTTCCCCTCGGCACCCGTGTGTGCCCTTTCCCCTTTGCACCCACAGTGCACCTCTTTTTGTGCTCCACGTAGCACTCTTTTTATTTTTTACACCCCCCGCCACATGTGATTGCTAATTTGCTTGATTTTTGGAAATTTTCTTTTATCTATCTATCTATCCATCTAAATAAAAAGAGCATGCCATGCTTTCTTTGATATTTCTATTCATTGCCATGATCCATGTTATGTGATTGTGAATGTTTTTTTTCCTTTTCCTTCTATCGACATCTTCATTTTTAAAGCTTTCTAGCCGTTGAGTCAGTTTCTGGGAGGAAAAGATTTTGCGTCCAAACAGTGGGCGCTATTTCTTGGAATTAGCGCCCACTGTCACAGGTGATGTTCCCTAAAAAATAAAAATAAAAAAAATAAACGCGTCTGGACAGTGGGCACGTTCATGTTTTTGTAAAAAAAAAAAGGGAAAGGGCGGCCAAGCAGTGGATGCCAATTCTTCATTTGGCGCCCACTGTGACAGTCGCCCATTCTCTGTGTGTTCACAAAATTCCCTCATTCTGTGGTTGATTTTGCATCATTCTTATATATTTATGTTCATACATATTTTATCCCTTTCTTTTGCTTTAGTTCTGCATATTAGGACATTTGGCTTGGGAGACCTCCTCTCTCTACACTCTTAGCACCTCCTACCCCCTCTTGGTGAAGGAAAGACCCTCCATTGAGCACTCCATCTCTTTGGACCGAAATCTCCTAAACTAAGCCTCCACAACTCCCCGCATCCGTGGATTCCCTCACGGACGCCGGGCAGGTTGTACCTTTGAAGTTCCCCTAGTGTTGGCCTATACATGGTAAGGATAAACCTAGTTGGCATTGAAGCAAAACTACAATGAAACTAGGTTCCTACCTTGAGTGAATTGCATAAACTTTACTAAAATCACTTAATTCACATCAAGCTCAAACTTAGGAAATCAAGCGTAAGCATCTCAACTTATTTGATATCTTTGCAACATTGCTTTGATTGAATAAATCCTTATTTTGATCACATAATGTTTCACTTTGATAATCAAATCAACATGTTTAATCTCAATCATATTCATGAGGATGATCAACTTAGCACATCATACAATCCTAAATTTCATAATTCTCATCACAACTTTCCTAAGGGACCACGTCCTCACTCCTATGGTCTTGCCCGATCTATGGGCAATTCTCCATCTCATGGTCCCTTACATCAATCGCAAGTGACTATTCTCCCGGGACCATCTCCTCCACATGATGAGAAGGTCTCCCAAGTATTATATACATTAGATCATCTCACCCCTCAACAAATTCAAGCCCTTAAGGCTATTGTTGAGGGTGCATCTTCATCATCATATGCTCCTTCCACTCCTCCTCGGGTGGCCCATCACCCACCTCCCTCTTCTATTCATCCTCCTCCTCGGGTGGCCCATCACCCGCCACCCTCCTCTCATCTTCCTTCCACTACTCCTCGGGTGGCCTATCACCCGCCTCCTTCTATTCATCCTCCTCCTCGGGTGGTCCATCACCTGCCTCCTATTCCTTCCCCTTCACGGCCCCAAGGCCCTTATGTTTCTTGCAACACAGTCCGTCCGGGCCCTTTTGTGGGTCAACCCCTCCAAGCTCCACAGCCATCGTGCCAACCCTCCGTTATTCAAGTCACACCCCTCCAACAAACTCTTCTTGATAAAATCGCTTCAATGGAGGAACAATTGAAGAGGGTCACGAGCCCGCTGCCTCCCCCTCCTCCTTCTCAAATCAATCCCCTTCATGCATTCATGAGTGAAATCACTAAGATGGCGAAAGATTGGAAGGAGAGGAGAGACAATAATGGCATCAACAATATAAGTGAGCAAGAGCCGGCAACTTTCAAGGATCAAGTGGATGCCATCCGCCCTCCACTCATCCATCACCCTATTCATTCATATGGCCCTCCGTCTCCGCCTCCACAACTATATATGCAAGATCCTTCATATCCACAAAGCTCTCCACAACATCATACACCTCCACCCATCATTACGCCTCCACCATGGCGTCCACTTGAATCCAATAATGAAGAATTGGAAGTTCTTTATGAAGAGTTGGAGCTAGTACAAGATGTTGAAGTTCTTAAAGAGGCACCCACTCCGAGCTTTCTTCATTTTTCACTCTCTCCATTACCCGATGAACCCCCTACTCAGGACAATGCCATCGTCCCCAACCCCGTCTATGAAACTAATTGGTGTTACGATGATGGGTCGATACTCCAATGACCCACATCGGCACGCCATGACCCTCCCCCTACTCTTGAAACCTCTCGCCCCATCAAAATTTGACGCTTCTTGCGCACCAAACCTCCCTCTTCTACACCTCTAATTACCACACTATTAACCTCCACTAAGCCATCCGAGTCTACCTCCACACCATCGGCCTCCGCCGGACCTCCTGCCAAACCTTTTCCTAAACCAAGTGACCCTCCATTGCCGCCACCTAAGGCCTCCACTGTCTTCATAACCCCAAAGTCATTTACCCCAAACCCCACTTTGCCTATCCCTCCACCTAAACCTTTACCCAAACCCATTGTTAATCTTGAGTAGGGTTCACCCCTTGTTGCACCCGAGCCAACCCCATCCGCTTCCGAGCAAGGGGAGAAGCTCGATGTGCTTGAACCTTCACTTATACCTACCCTACCTTTGACGCTCTCCATTAAGCCTCCATTGTTTTCTAAGCCTATAGCCTCCATCTCACCTTCCATCCCGGCTCAGAGTGTGTATAATTACAAGCACATGTGCCGAGAATATCCAAGAGCCGGGCAAGAAGGATTTGGCCATCGCTATGCTTTTCCAAAGTCAAGAGTTTATTTGCCGGATGCCGATCCGTGTTCTTGTTCCGGGCATTATTGAGAAGTCTCCACTAAAGCTCACCAAGCAAAATTGTCAAGAATTGATGCCATTGAGGCCTAAGGCCAACATTGTTCATGTCATTTTACTTAACCCCTTGTTCCATCATTGTACAAATTCCTAAGAAGGGGTTCTCCACTTACATTGCCATAACACATTCTTCATCAAATAAGAGCTCATGCGCATTGATTCCATTCGTTGAGCCGTTTGTCTGGGCAAATTATTTGCCATGGAGGGGCAGGCTTTCTCAAGGGCCTCCCGCCAATTCATCCACTACCTACTCAATTTCATTCACCCTCTCATTTAATTTCTCTTTATGGGCCACCCATGGGGTAAGAAGGAGACTTTCCTCCTTGCACTCCTTGCATCCTTTGCATTCCATGCATCCATCACATCCATTGCGTTGCATCTCTTTGCATTCCTTCTTTCTCGGGTTTCCAAACCCGTATCCTCCCCCTCCCCCGGAACTTCCGGATTTTCTATCTCTTCTTTACGGGCATCGCACCCCCTCCTATTTTCTCCTTCCAGAACCTCCGGACTTATCTCTTTCCCTAGGGCATCGTGCCCTCTCCAATTTTCCCCCTCTGAGACCTCCGGATTTCTTACTTATTCTCCCTGGGCATCGTGTCCCGTGGGGTCTTCCTCCTCCGAAACCTTCATACTCATCCCTTTTCCCTGGGCATCGCATCCCATGGTATCTTCCTCCTCCGGACCCTCCGGACCCTCCTTCCTCTTTTGATCCACTCTCCCCAGGGCATCGCGTCCCTTCATGTTCTTCGAGACCTCCGGATTTCTCCTTTCATCTTCTATCTCCCCTCCTAGGGCGTCGCGCCCTTCCACGTTTTATCCCTCCGGAACCTCCAGACTTATCTTTTCTCTCAGGGCATCGCGTCCCTCCGTACTTTCTTCCTCCGAGACCTCCGGATTCTCTTTCTCCCCTCGCTGGGCATCGCGACCATTTCTATTTTATTCCTCCGGAACCTCCGGACCTTTTCTCATTCCTCCGATTTGTCCTCCGACTCTTCAAGGACATCGCGTCCTTGGTTCTTTTCCTCCTTTTAAATTGCCTCTTTCCATACCTCTTCCCTGGGCATCGCGTCCCTCACCATTTCTCCCTCCGGAACCTCCGGATTATTCTTCCCATCATGATTCTCCTCTCTTTTCTCCGGACCCTCCGGATCCTCCTCTTTCTATCTACCAATTTCCTCTCCTGATTCCTCCCGATCTCGGATCTGAACCGACTTCTTCCACATCCACTGCTTTGGGCATCTGCCCATTTTCTCACTGCTTCCGAGGCTTTAGTCCTCACTCTTCCTCTGAACTCTCCTTTCCTTATGTAGACCTTTCATGTGATCAGGGTATCTGTGCCTTAGTGAGGGAGTTCTAGCCCTCACCTCTCTTCCATTTTCTCTTTATTCATCTGAGTATGGTCTAGACACCGCTCATTCTTGTTAAGCCACTTTCAAAACTTTGCTTCCTTCTCTCCATCTGTCAGATGAGGACCACAAATCCCATATTTATCAACATCACCTCCGGTAGCTTCTTCTTCTACAAGGTCGCAAGGTAACATATGTGCGAAAGTATGCATTTTTATTATTCTTATTCACCATCACGCACGGTTTTCAAATGAAGTGCTTCTTAACTTGATCAAGAGTAGTTCTAGACCTTTATCCTAAGTCTTTGCTTAATTTAAAATAAAAAAAAGAGTCATTAGGCTTGCTTCTGCAGCATCCTTTGGCTATAAGAACCCCGCGCTGGGAGTTTGGCATTCCCTCCCCACTCATTAAGGGAAGCCCTTAGCTGGGCACCGTACACACTTCACAACGTCCTTAGCCGTCTCTTTTGGTAGAACACCGTTGCTATTTGGACCATGCTCGAGGACACAAAGTCTTTTTCTCTTCCCTACTCGGCCAAAATATGAGGGCAGAGGTATTCTGGGCAAGACAATCAACCTAAGCACACCCCAACAAGAGGAAGTCTCAAATAGTGGCAGTCAATTATGACCTTATTCTCAAAATTCCAATTCTTAATTGCAATATCTTTCAAGTCCAAAGGACACAAAACTAAAGAGCAAAAATGATGATCAAAAGAAAAAATATGAGCGAAAAGGAAAATCTAAAATTTTTGGCATGGCAAGAGGGCAGTACAGTTTCCCCACGAGACGTTATGAGCCCGGTTGTATACGTGCCTATAAGAGAATTAAGGTTCGATGATGTGACACAAAGCCCTGGCGTAACAGACCGAATCTCTAGGGGTGGTGCTATGGATGGAAGTCAAAACCCGATATCTTCTTAACTCATGTCAAGCTTATCCCCAATTTTTCTTCTCTTCTCCCTCCAAGACCGAGTATTTCTTAGGTATGGGCTTAGTAGGGGCACCGTTATCTAAGGGCAGTCGACTATAGGGTGCCACTTTAATACATGTCTTGCTTTGAGCAGTTTTTAGCGAAAGGTGAATGAACAAGGACCCCTAACTAGTGTTTTGAACATCGTTTGATGCTGCATTAGTAATGTCTAAACCAAAAAATCAAAAAAAAATTGAATATTCCCCAACACAAAAATACCAAAAAAGTTGAATATTTCAAAAATCCCAAAAAATGCATTGTATTTTTTCTAATGGTGTTTTATTGCAAGGACACCCATTTGCAAAGGACCAAGAACACGAGATGAGTCCTATCTCCTCATACTTACATTAATCTTTTGATCCTTCCCTATGTTCTCAACATCAACATCTTCATGAATTGTCGCTTTGGGTATTATTCTAATCATTCAAGAGCAAATCTTTCTAAGTAACTCCTACAGATTTTGCTGGATTATTCCTGCCGCTCCGGGCATCATTTTGATCCTTCATGCTCCAATCTTATGATATGCCAAGCTTGTCATCCTCAGGTCTTAACAAACAATGAATGCTTGACATGATTAATGCTCGACAATAACAAACAACCATGGCTTAATGTGCATCATTAATGCTTAATGCTTTCCATGCTATAATACTTCCCATCCTATTGTTTCTATTTATATTTGGATGTTTAAAGCAATGATGCTTAATGCTTCGATGCCATGCTATTTAGGATTCAAAGCTATGCCTTTCAATGCTTTATATGCTTGATGCCATGAGTTGTGACCACTATGCTATCTATGCCCTGATTCATGCTAAGTTTTTTACGTTATGCCTTTCATGATCCATACTATGCTTAAATGCTTTATTCATTGCTTGTTATACTTCGTGATATCTTGGCTAATCAAATTTTGAGCGCAGGAAAGAAGATTTGGTCCCACCATCCGGACATCACTCTGGTCCCACGGTGCTTGCACTGTATTTCTCAGTTCCCCCATGCTTATTGCGTCACCATCTCCCTTTATGCATTTTACTATATGTTACTACTCTATTACATTATATCAAGGACCTCGTGACTTTGGTAAATCTAAAATTTGAGTTCTCATTCATAAAAAATGATGATGATTTCAGAGGAATCTTAGTCATATGGAAAAGTCATTGAGCCATCCAAGACTGGGGACGATGGTTCCCTTTTGCGAGTTGGTGTACGGATAAACGGGCTTCGGCTTAGTATCAGCTCACAAATCGGTATCTTGACTCAGTCTTAATAATATTATCCTTGATTATCTTCTATTTTAATTTATTTTATTTTTTTCTTTAAACCCAGCATGCATTCATGTAGGAATTTGAATCAACTTTAGGAAAATCATTTTAATAGCTCCATTTTGAGATCAATTGATCATTAATTCCAAGATATGAGATATTCCATGCCGAATTGTGTCCTTAGTTCGTCTTGTTGCCGTTTTGGGCTATTTCCTTGAAAATTCCTTTGTTTGGATTCTTATCCTCTTATTTCAATTCTTTTCCTCAGATCTACCTTGGCTGCAGCACGTCCACGTTGGCTAGTAACCGCTCTCTAATGGTGAAACCTACAGGTTTGTGACCTAGGGTACTTCCATTGCGCTGGAAGTTGATCGCCATTTTATTCTCTCTTTCGTGCCCACGTGCACACTACCTCCGTTATCCACACAACTGTTGCTTTCATTGAATCTTCTCAAGATTGCTTCATTTCGATCTTTTGATTCAATTCTCATCAAGTGGTCTTGATTGCGTGTCTCATCACACCTTGGCGTCTACGTTTCAGTTCATTACACTCCACTCCATTCCATCACTACAAGAAAAGGTGGGATTAAAGATGAAAATTTCAGACGGAATTTATCCGTCTCTATTTTAGACGACATATTATTCGTCTGAAATATAGTCTGAAATATCCAAGCCATGCGACGGATATGTTTATCATCTGAATATGAGTCTGAAATTACAGACGGAAATAAAGTCTGTGTGAAATCAGTCTGAAATTTCAGACAGAAACAATTTCTATCTAAAATCCATCTGAAACGTTCTTTTCCCCCTCGATGAACCCTTCCCCCCTCCCCCCCATCTTCCTCTCCCCCCTCGACGAACCCTTCCCCCCCGTCTCCCTCTCACTCTTTTTTCCCCCTTCGCCGTTACCGAAGTTCGCTGTCCCCGCCAGTCCCGCGCCATCTTCGCCGTCGCCCTCGTCGGTCCTCGCCGTCCTCGCCGTCGCCCTCGTCCGTCCGGTAAGCCCTATCCCTCTCCCTCTTTCTCTCCCCCTCCCCCTCCCCCTCCCCCTCTCCCTCTCCCTCTCACTCTCCGTCGGAGCTCGCCGGCTGTCACCCATGGTGCCATTGTCTTTTTTTTTTTTCATCCTGGAGGGGTTCCGGTGAGGGGGGTTTCGGTGGCGGGGGAGGGGCCAGCAAGAGGGGGGGGGGTGGAGCTCGGTGGGATGGGGAGCTCGGTGGAAGCAGGAGGGGGGGGGGGTGGGAGGAGGGGGAGCTCTGTGGGAGGGGGGGGAGCTCGATGGGAGGGTGGGTGCTTGGTGGGAGCATGATGGGGGGGAGCAGGAAGGGGGGGGCTCGGTGGGAGGGTGGGTGCTCGGTGGGAGGGGGGGCTCAGTGGGAGGGGGGGAGGGGGAGCTCGGTTGGAGCAGGAGGGGGGAGAGCTCGCTGGGCGGGGGGAGGTCGGTGGGAGCAGGAGGGGGGTGGGAGGGGGGGAGGAGGGGGTGCTCTATGGGAGGGGGGGAGCTCGGTGGGAGGGTGGGTGCTCGGTGGGAGCAGGTGGGGGGGGGGAGCTCGGTGGGAGGGGGGAGGGGGAGCTCGGTGGGAGCAGGAGGTGGGGGAGCTCGCTGGGAGGGGGGAGGGGGAGCTCGGTGGGAGCAGGAGGGGGGGGGGGAGCTCGGTGGTGGTTAGGGGAAGGGGACATTTGATAAATACATACCATTTTATAGACTCCTAAAACCATCCCAAATCCTTTTATAAGCACCTATTATAGATTGTTGTACTAGCTATATCCCTTTGTAAAGGCTAGAATTAATAGATCTTGCACTTTCATGTGATATGTTTACCATGATTCGTGTCATATACAGTGTATTCGTTGAAATATGCAAACAAAAATATTGGGACAGTATGTGCCAGAATTGTTTGAGACAGCTGGATGACCCACCTACTAGAAAAGATTAACAACTATGCTTTTAACTCCCAAGAAAAAGAACATATCTTGAAAGCTATAGGGGTTTTCCATCAGAAGAAGAAAAAAAAGAAAATGGGAAGCTAGATTATGCTAAAAAAGGAGTATATTTTAGAAATATGTTTCACTACTGAAACGATGATGAAAATTAAATAGTATCTGGTCCATTAAAAAAGCTCATATCAGTACTTATACATGCTTGAAGATCATTCATGTTACTGCCATTTAGTTCCTAGATAGCAAATGTGACTTAATTAATTATACAAGGTTTTACATTTCATGTTCAAGAAAGTAACATAAAACATGATCATGACAACATCTACTGTCCAACTTTGCAAAAAATGAAATTTAAATGTTTGAAATGGAAGACTATTGCATATCAAAACCATTCAAAAATGGTGTGATATGGAGAGTACTAGAGAAGTAAACTCAACAGCAGTACATGGAAATGTATCACACATGAAACAAGGGAGACCTAGAAAATGGAGATGAATGCATCATCAATAGTTGGTTAATATATGAAAATTTTACCTCATTCAGATATCTTTTTTCTTGAGCATCTTCCAAAAGAGGAGAGTAATGGGCTAGATTATTGATGGAGCCAGATGAAATAAAATTGGAGGAGTTATGTCTGGCTACGATCATTAGTTGGAGGGTCCAAGAAATTTCTAGCATCACCGTCAGCTTCCACATAGGCATTAATGACTCTCCATTGATGAGACTCCTAGTCTATACATATGAATCCATAAGAGGGAGGAGAGAGACCTCATGTAAAAAACCAATGATTTGCATCCATAGGGTAAGTCTCAATGAAAATACAAACAAATGTCCATACGTCTCAGAGGACATTTATCTAAAAATAAGCATTGGCATCAACATGCTCTATTATTTTTAACACGGTCAAGGTAGTGAGAGTGATCTGTGATAGCTGATTAAATCTAAATCGGATACTCGATTTGCACTCTGGAAGTCGACACCTTCCCAGCCCCCCCCTCCTCTGTCTAGGCCGCTGACTGGGGGTGTCGACTCTGCGAGTCGACATCTCCCCAGCCAATCCTGTTGTTCTTTGCAGCATGTCCCCTGCTGTTCTTTGCAGCGTGTTCATCCTTAAAAAAAAGGAAAGGGGGGGAACAAAAAGAGAAATAAAGAAACACAAGGGCAAGAAATGAACCAAGCCATGGCACATGCCAATTAGTCCATTTTTGGGTTCCCCTCTCTCTGCAGTTTGAACCCCCCCCCAAAAAAAGAAACAATACAGTAAAAAAAAAAGAAGTGGAAGAAGACTTAGAGGTTCCTTCGGGTTTGCACAGGCAACAGAGAAGGGTGGACGGCCCACTGGCCTCTCCCCCTTTCTCTCTACGGTGCAGTGGTCTGAACAGAAAAAAAAAGAGAGCAGAACAAAAGAGAAAAAAAACAAAAGCGGAAGGAGAAGCCCCAGAGGTCCCACCTCAGGGTTCTGTGCTGTGCCCCTTCCCCAGGTCGACAGACCTGAACTCATTTAAATGAGATCATTCACCTAAAAAAAAAGGGACCCTCTAGGCTACCCTCGCACTAAACAAACGAGCCAACCAGATAAATAGACGAATAAAGTTATTTTTGAAAATTTAGTACGTCCATAGCAACAATTGACTTATAATAATAGGTAAATACTCCAAAAATTCTGCTTGTGATTTCATACTTTGTGGATTTTAATTACATATAATTATGTTTTTAAATATGATTTTAATAGAAATTTGATGTTGATCTGACTCAAAAATGTAATTTATTTAGCTTTGATGTTCTTCATTTGAATATTTTTATAAATTGGATGTTATTTAATTTGATGTATGCATAATGATAAGTGCGATGTTATTTAATTTTATGTTATATAAATACATGGGGTATTCCCTGTGAGCTAAGGTGCGTGGGTGCGACCTAACATTACACGCACCTCAGGAGAGTGTGTTAAAACCGTGCCAATGAACCTTCCCGTTCAAGACCTTGGGATTGATGTGTATGTTCTCATTTTTTTATGAGAATGTATATATCTACCTCAAAGTCTTGAATTGTCCCGTTTGGACAAGTCTGTGAATGTTTGATCGCACTTAGGCAGTCATTTACTATATGTGTTTGTATGGTTTGTTGAGAATTTTGGTTGCGTCTCCTCACTCTTCTCTGATATACCATTATTGATTTCGAGTGTTTTCTTAACTACTTACTTGTAAGTGTTTAAGAAAATTTCAAAATCAATAAATATTTTTGGTATATCGGAGAAGTGTGGGGAGATGCTGCCAAAATTTTCAGCAAATCATGCAACACATATAGTAAGTGAATGTGCGATCAAACCTTCATGGATGGGTTAAAATGTGATAATCTAATTAATAGTCATCTTCCAATTGTAAATGGTCTATGGCGAACTATGTGAGGAAAGGGTCGGGTGTAATATCAGGAGTAATGATTTGAAAGTTAGGATGTGTATTAAGATTTATTGGGTGCAGGTAAAATGTTCACAGATCGTTCATAGATGTATCGTAGAATAGTTGACCGGGTGATGTCGGATGACTTTAAACATGGATTTGAGAGTTTCATTCAATTTTTATTGGGGAATCCCAATGCAGCAACAGACTGTGACGGTCACATTCGATGCCCTTGTTCAAGTTGTAGAAACTTCAGGTGGCATTCACCATGAGATGTGCAACATCATTTGTACACGAAAGGGTTCGTAGATGGTTATACAAATTGAACATGTCATGATGAGGAATTCTTGTGGTATGAGCCCAACAATATTGCAGGCACAAGTGGGTACGTGGATATGGTTGTAGATGCTGCTGGTCTTAGTTTTAATGTTCACGCGGAACATGCATACATGGAAGAAGCGTCGAATAAGACAGCCGGAAGATTTTATCAACTACTTAGGGATGCTGATGAGCCGCTGTGGGATGGTTGTGAAAAGCACACTCGGTTGTCTATAGTGTCAAAGCTGTTGAATTTGAAATTTGAATTTCACTTCAGTGAGAGTTGTTTTGACCGCCTCCTCCTCTTGATCAAGATTATGTTGTCTCGAGACGTGAAGTTGGCAGAAACTTTTTACTGTGCAAAAATGATGGTCAATGAGCTAGGGATTGGATATGTGAAAATAGTTTTTACCCGAATCACTTTATGTTATATTACAAAGACGATGTAGATAAGATATCATGTTATATTTATCGCCATGACAGATTCAAACCTAAGAGAGGGGAAAATTCAAAGTAAAAAGATGTACCTTACAAGGCATTGCGATACTTCCCTCTTGTGTCTAGGCTACAACGGATGTATATGTCCTGAAAGACGGCTTGACATAGACATGGCACACCGAAAGAGTACGCCGTGCCAATGATATAATCAGTCATCCTATCGATGGTGAAGCTTGGACTCACTTCAATCGTACTCATCTTGCTTTCTCAAAGGAGCCACGTAATGTTCGATTGGGTTTATACACCGATAGTTTTAATCCATTTGGTGGTTTAGTGACATCTTATTCTTGTTGGCCAGTGTTCATGACACCGTACAACCTTCCGCCGCACATGTGCATGAAGCGAGAAAATCTATTTTGTCCTTAGTAATTCCTGGTCCAAAAAGTCCCAGAAAAAATTTGGACATATATCTCAGGCTGTTGATTGATGAGCTCAAATTTTTATGGACTGATGGAGTTGTTACTTATGATGCATGTAGGAAGTAAAATATTATTATAAAGGCTGCACTGATGTGGACAATAAGTGACTTCCCTATATATGGAATGCTATCTGGTTGGAGCACACATGGGAGGTTAGCATGTCCTTACTGTATGAAAGATACCAAATCATTTGTATTGAAACATGGTGGGAAAGCAAGCTGGTTTGATTACCATCGGCGGTTGCTACCAAGTGACCATCCTTTTCGAAGGTAAAAAGACTCGTTTAAAAAAATACTATTGAAATGGATGAAGTTGACTTGCAACGGGTGTTGGGTCGACATATGACGACACGGGTGCACAATTTACCAGATGTAGTACAATTGTCTGGTAGCACACGACAACTCCCTAGCTTTGGAAAGGATCACAACTAGAACAAGAAAAGTATTTTTTGGGAATTGCCTTATTGGTCAACTCTTCTTGTATGACACAATCTGGATGTCATGCATACCGAGACGAAATTTTTTGATAATGTGTTCAATACGATCATGAATGTTAAAGGCAAAACAAAGGACAACGCCAAATCGTGTATGGACTTAAAGATTCTTTATAAACGTCCATAATTGGAATTACAGAATGTAAATGGAAAAACTGTGCAGCCTAAAGCAACTTACGTGCTTCATGATATACAGATCAAGGAAGTGTGCCACTGGTTGAAACAGTTAAGATTCCCAGATGGATATGCATCCAACATAGCCCGTTGTGTGAATGTTAATGAGGGGAAAATATATGGTCTGAAAAGTCACGACTGTCATGTGTTCATGGAGAGGCTACTGCCCATTGCATTTCGTGATTTATTGCCAAAACCTATATGGGGAGCACTGACCGAGCTGAGTCAATTTTTCAAGATTTTATGTGCATCAGAACTCAGACTTCAGGATGTACAAACTATCGAAGAAAAAGTGGTCACAACCATTTACAAGTTAGAGAAGATATTTCCTCCGACATTCTTTGATTGGATGGAGCACCTGGTCGTCCATTTGCCATATGAGGCTATTGTCGGAGGGCAGTACAATTTCGATGGATGTATCCATTTGAGAGGTATGTGAGAATTTTTGTTAAGTTACATGTCGTCCATGGCCGGTACATGTCATTGCCATCTGACTTGTTGTTGTAGCTGCATGCATGAATTAAAAATGAAAGTTCGCAATACGGCACAGGTGGAGGGTTCGATTGCTGAGACATCTATTCTTGAAGAAATTTCAAACTTCTGTTCCATGTACTTTGAGCTAGAGATTCTAACTCGTCGTACTCGACCTCCACGTAATGATGATGGGGGAGTTGATGATTCGTTCGATCGACTCTCTATATTTAAGCATCTTGGACGTGCATTCGGATGTTGCTTGACTCGCACGCTCAAAGATAGAGAGCTGTACGCCGCTGAGATGTATATTCTTCTGAATTGCCTCGAGATTGAACCTTATGTTAAGTAAGTTCTTAACTCACATTTCCAGCAAGTCCATAAGTTATTCATCCTTTTTCTGCAGTTCATTTAAAGTAGTAGTGTATTTATATTGCAAACAATTTGATTCAGAATTAGCTGAAAAATGTCCAAATATCCAGGACGTGGAGATTGAAAAAGAACGCGAAATGTTTTTTGCCAAATGGCTGAGATACTGAGTTAGTGTCCATAATATTGAATATATATATTTGTATTTATGTATGTTGACGTAATTGCTATTATTTTAACTACTCTAATTTACATATGTTGTGTTCGGTGCAAGTATTCAGAGGGGGGGTGAATGAATATAGCCCTTTGAAAACTTTCGGCCAATTAAAATATTCGGCTCACTAACTATCTAGAATGCTAACTAGACAGATTTATCAAATCTAAAAGACTAATTAGCAGTTGCGGAATAAGATAAACAGACAGTAAGCACTCTAACAAGACAAGTTAGACGAACTATAGCTCAATTAGAATTTCAATCACTTAACAGATTAAGACACTCTAAGCAATTAGACAATTCAAGCAACACACAATCCCAGTGTCAAATAGATAGCGTGCGCAGCTAATCAACTTCGTTGAACTTTGAAGCAAACACTTGAAGCGCCATTATGCAAGCATCTAGCGGAAGCAATAAGACAGATGAAGAAATCAAACCACCTGCACAATGGGTTTTAGGTGGTTCGGTCCAGCAGACCTACATCCACCCCACACTCAAACCGAGTGTGGCTTTACTAGCAGTTGGGCAACATAGCTTTCCAACAGACGCTGATACACAGCTTACCCAGGGGAACAACCTCCCCTCTTCCTCCTACCCGGAGGGAACCTCTAGCAACCCACGGTCACTAGAAACCAGAGACTCACGTCTCTCTTCCTCTTTACCAAGAGGGAACCCCACTGGTAGCAGCCCGCTACCAGTGAACCAACCAGTAGCACACTACTACCAACAATCCACCAGAGGCCTAGCCTCTCTTCCTCCTACCCTGGAGGGAACTCACAAGCAGCCCCCCTGCTGCTTGCAAACCGGAGGAACCAGCCTCCCTTCCTCCACACAGGAGGGAACTATCACCAGTAGCATTCTGCTACCAGCACAAACCGGA
This sequence comes from Amorphophallus konjac, assembly GCA_022559845.1. Classification (NCBI taxonomy): domain Eukaryota; kingdom Viridiplantae; phylum Streptophyta; class Magnoliopsida; order Alismatales; family Araceae; genus Amorphophallus; species Amorphophallus konjac. Next base: position 294,375,319 of record CM040125.1, on the reverse strand, counting down.
GACACACCTGTCTCCCTACTCCTGATCCCACAGGAGGAACCTGATCCCCAGCAGGGCAATCGGAAGAACAAGACTTACCAAAGAAACAAAAGAAAAATACAGGAACATAAAAACACAGCAACAAAAGCTGGAAATGAAACACAAGAAATGTGGCTCTCAATGAGCATAGTCGTTCTGGATTTGATCCACGAACAGACTGAACTGATCTGCAATAGACTCTCTCCTCCTCTTCTTTTCTTCCTCTTCTTTCTGCTTCTCTTTCTTCTCACTTCTCACGAGCACTATCTCTCTCTTTTCCTTCTTCTGCTCTCACTCTCACTTTCTTCTCTTTTTCTTCTTTTTCTGGATCGAAGGGCTTTCTGCTCTTCAGGCTTCTTCTTCGATCAGTCTTCTACAGAGGATGAAGACTCGTATATATAGCAGTAGCAGCAGCACACTGAGCGAGTGTGGCTTCCACGTTTCTTGCCCTAGAAATTCGGACCACGTGGCAGCATCCTGGTTCACGAGCAAGGCACCTCGGATCACGTGCCCTTCATTAGCACGCTCAGCAACTAGAGTCAGGTGGCGTTAACGCACTTGCTTCAAGGGGTTGACGCAGCCTTCAAAGACATTCTACCAGTAAAACTCAAGTCTGCTGCGTTGACGCTTCCAACCCATGGCGTTGACGCATTGATGCGTTCAAGTGAGCAACCAGCCTAGCCCTATTGACAGTTGCGTCGACGCTGCTCCACTGCCGCGTTGACGCATCGGTGATCCAGCATCTGATCTTAGATGGCTTCAGCGCTCTCACGTTTCGTGTGGAGTGCGTTGATGCATTGTGCAACTGCATCCACCCTCTGGTTACCTGGTCGATCCATCAACCTACTGCGCCGACGCCACTTGATGAATGCGTTGATGCACCAGAGTAATCCAGTAACTCATTGGCTCTCCCTTTGTAACTGCTGCGTCGACGCTCTCAGCATGCTGTGTTGACGCATGGAGCTGCAGCGTCGATGCTGCCAATGTACTCCAGAGGCTGCAATAAGGGATTCTTGAACCGCTGCGTCCACGCTACTTGCTCACTGCGTTGACGCACCAGAATAATCCAGGAGCTTCTTTCTTGATTGTTTGAAGTGCTGTGTCCACGTGTCAGCATTTTAGCCTCTTGGATCACGTGCCAAGTCTTGATGGCCTGAATCATCTACAGACAGACAGAGGAAAATGAACTTAGTTCAGATGAATGTATATACTTAAGCAGAGCTACCAGTGTGTGGACTTGAACAGTGTAGCGAGTGTGCAGACTTGGTAAAACAAGGTCCAGTGTATAGACTTGCAGATACGAAGCCAATGTACAGACTTAGAAGGATTTGAACCAGTGTCCAGACTTCAGGTTTAACTGTGGATGTACAGACTTCAGGTGTGTAGACCATTGTGCAGACTTTGGAGAGCAGTGCCCAATGTATAGGCTTTATGGAGCGAAGCCAATGTGTAGACTTCACGCTATACAAACTTGAGGCTTTGAACGTTGAAGGCACAAGACGATGTACAGACTCAGATTCTAGACCAGTGGCTGTACAGACTTTGAAAGAGGACCAATGTATGGACTTCAGGAGCATATGACACGGCTGTACAGACTTTGTTACCCAAACGAATGAATAGACTTTGCCACAATCTAATGTATAGACTTGAAGAAACTGAATTGAAGAGTCGACGCATCAGCTCAAGGAGTTGACGCACTGCTGTGGAGACTTTGCTGACAGAGTGTAGACAGAATTAAAGTAGAGCATGTTATCTGACAGCCATATGAACTCCATTCACTTACATGATAAAACATGAATTTATCGAGCATATAAAAGACACAGCTAGATGACTCACAGAGAATAACTCACTTCAAAGACCAATCATCAAAACCACAGGGGCACAACAATCTCCCCCTTTTTGATGATGGCAACACTACACAGTGAGTCATCTGATGACTCAAACTATTCTCCCCCTTTGACTTCATAAAAAAGAAAATAGTTTGAGAAATTAAAGCAACCAGCATGCTATAATTAAAAACCAATCTCCCCCTTTGATATAGTCAAGATGAATCATGGGAGGGTAAGAATGCATATGCAGATGGAGAGTTCAAAATGCAAGATCACAATTCTCCCCCTTTAAGAGTTTCTATGCAGCATGATGCATACGACATGAAAACTCCCCCTAAATAGATGCCAATTGATATGCAAGTGATGCATGACATGGAAGCTCCCCCTCAATAAGTGGAATCTTATGAGATAGATGAGAAGGAGACCACAGGGGCAAACAAGGACAAGTTCAGGTCAATGAGCAGAAGAGGTTCAATTAGCAGATTTCTAAAGAGGCTTCAACTACAAGAATTTAAGTCAGATTTTCAAGGGAATGTCATTCTCATAGATCCAAATCAGAATCTTTCAAAGTCTTCCATTATAAGGGCTTATGAATGAGCTTTAATGAACAGCATGGTTTAAACATGATGTATGCAGAGTTTTTCAATAAAATTCTGTATTGATATCTAAAACCATGTTTTAATAAAAATGAACCAAGCCCTCATATTTATCTTGATGAAAGACCCTTTCTCTTACACAATCAAATTTATTGACTTCTTTCGGAATTACATGCATTAGTATTGAGATCAATCAATTATGAAGTCATATGATTTTGTCTAGGGTTGTAGTAATTTGATTTTAGCAACAATATTCAGACATTTCAATTTGTTCAACAATTTTTCATGCTACAAATTTTACGAGCACTCTAGTTCAGTACACACCTTGTAACTAGAGGATATACCTTGATCAGAGGCCAATATCCCTAAGCACTTAGTGTGACTAACTGTCATGCTTCATATGAACAGAGATAGCATTTACACATCATGACACACTCCAAATCATTTCTTGATGAGTGAGTTATATTTCTCAGTGTGCATGCCATTGCCTTGCCTGAATTTCAATGAATTTTTAATCAGAGTTAACTATGATGCCTCATGACACAGTCCTTTGGACATGTGTTTCTCAGTAACCAAGGTCATTGCTCTGACAGAAGATACCCTTTAGACATTTCAGAAAAATTCATTTGCTTCAAGTCAATAACAATTTCATGTACTTAACCAAATAAAGTCATGTATTCAATAATGCAGATTTCCGAAGATTTTACAAGACACACCATGAGACAGATGGTTAAGGTTTATTAAACATGCTTCAGATATTTTTAAGAGATTTTAAAGCCAAACTCATTGAATACATTAACCTTAAACCACATGAGTTATTTCAGTCATTCATAAAAACATATAATAGAAGATTTCTAGTTCAAGAATTTTTCAGATTTATGATTGAGATTGTCCCATTGAAATCTTCATGACAGACTGATAGATTTCTGAAGCCAAAAGATACCAATTGATATTGTGACTTGTGCACAATCAGACTGTCCTATCAGATTTTTCAACATGAGCAGCATGCATGGATCAAATTTCAACTAATCAGATTTTTCAGAAAGTAATGGACAGATTTCAAACAGCATTCAGATGCAGTTCAGATTTTTCAGAATGTAATTTGTTTTCAGAGTTTATGCATTTCAACACTTACCAAACAACTACAAATGGCAGATATGCAAGAATACATCAAATCAGATATGCAATGAGTTTCAAAATAGGAAATGCATAGAGATTACCTGAAAAATGTGAGAATGGGGTTTTTCATTCTTGAGTGCCTTGGATCATTACCCATTTATTCCATCCAAGGCACACCTGCTAGGCACCTTCCTATTTTTCACTAGCAGGAACCCAAGTGGTCTTGGGTCTTGCATAGTAATTAGCCCCTTTTGGGACTGCCTGCATCTTTTTCTGTGCCAAATAGTCATCAGAGTTCATGATAAAACAGTTATGCATTGAATGCCTAGACAGCCCACAATAGTGGCATGAACTAGCAGGTTTCATGTTCCTCTTATGTATACTAGCATGAACTTGAGCATTATAAGAGTGAGCATGGGGGTTTCTGTTATTATTATGAAACTTTTTCTTTTCATGACCAGCTACCCTGCAAGCAGCAACTTGGTGGCCTGGTCTTCTGCAATTTGAGCAAACAGGAATTCTTTTAAAAATAAGTTTGTTCCTATCAAATTCTTTGAAATTTCTATTCCTACCCTGGACAAGCCAGCAGTCCTTGACTGCATGGCCATGCTTCCCACAATGGGAGCAGAAAGGGAACTTTCTTCTAAAAGAGCTTGCCCAACATTCAGTGGCCTTGTGCCCAAGCTTGTTACAATTAAAACATTTGACATGCTGGTTCAGAGAAGCAGTTTTGTTTATATTAAAAGCATGTTGGTTAGCATAAGATTTAGCATGATGTGAGAGTGGTTTTTTCTTTCCATTAGCAAACCAACATTGAGCAAAGGTGTGGCCTAATCTACCACAATGAGAGCATTCACTTTTCTTTGAATGAACAGCAGGTTTTCTATCATGATATTTCCTAGCATTCATCATTTCGGCATTCAAATCATCCAGTTCGTTTAATTCACACTCATGCATCAAATGACCAAATTTATGACAGTAATGATAGATAATCTTCTTTTTAGATGCATGTGAGTGTGTGTGAGGACTGTGATCAGCAAACACTGATGGACCCTTTTTATTTATTTTATGTTTTCCAATCATTTTCTGATTTTTATCATGTTTTTCTGTTTTCTTAGCCTTATACTGAGGTGAAGATGAAATAGAAGGCTTTTCCTGTTCAGAAGATTTAACAAAAATAGTTTTCAAATTGGATCCATCAACCTTCCTCATGACTGGACTGTAGCCCAGTCCCTCTTTCTTAAAATTATCCTTTGCTCCCAACATTTTCTGAGCAATGGGCTGTTTGTCTTTAGAGGTGGTGGCTACATCTGAACCACTTACAAAAGATGTCATAACTTTGTTCTGAAGTTCCTTCTTGTTTATCTTATTGTAGCCCAGCCCTTCCTTCCTAGGGTTGATTTTTATACCTAGTAGCTTGTCTAGGTTTTTCTGTCCATCAACAAATTTAGACAAGGAAACTTTCAAATCTTGAATTTCATTTTCTAAAGAGGAAATATGTAGCTCATAACTGGTAATCTCTTGCTCACAGCAATTCATAGCTTCATTCAAAACTTTGTTAGCAGTTTTATATTTTTCAACTTCCTGTTCCAGATTGCTCAGATTATCAGAATCTTCAACACTCACAGTTTTTCCTCTTTCTAAGGCTAGCAGTCTCTCAGACATAGTGGAGTTCAGCATTTTTAATTTCTCATTTTCTTCCTTAAGCTTGTCATTCTGAATTAACTCATTTATCAAAGTCTGATCTTCTGAGTTAGTTTCAAGTTTTCTTCTAGCCTTGAATTCCTTCAAATCTTTTTCCTTCTTTTCAATGTTTTTCTGTAATTCCACATTCACAGATTTGATGGCTTCAAGTTTTTCAGCAAATAAGTTCTTCTCCTGCTCAAGTTTCTCAGATTTTATATCATTTTTATTAGCAGATTTTCTCAGAGAATCATTTTAAGATTTCAGGTTGTTTAAATCTGAGTTCACACTTTCAAAGTTTTTCAGCAATTTTTCATACTGGTCATGATAGTTAACAAGAGTCTGATTATCATTATCTGAGTTGAATTTTTCTTTGAGTTCAGATATCACATTTATATGATCTTGATTTTTAGTTTTCAATAATGAAACTTGTTTCTTCAATATTTGAAAATCAGACATACAGGCATCATGAATATTTTTCAATTCAACACAATTTCTACAAGAAGAACTTGAACTATCTAAACCAGTACCCTTCTTCCATTTTTTATACTGTTTTCTTAACAGTTCATGAGATTCAAATAATTCAGCATATGCATTCTCCCAATCTTCTAGAGAAAAATTCTCGAAGAGATTTACCTCATCATCATCATATTTTTCAGTCTGACTGCTACCTTGATTGCTGCCACTTGGATTACTTCTGTTAGCCATCATGCAGCTGTCCTCGTTTACCCTGTGAAATTGCTTCAGCCTATCCAGGATGTCCTTTGTTGAGCTGCAATTATGAAGACAAGACCATAAGGCTCTGTCAGTAGCTGCTTTCATCAGGTTAAAGGCTTTCTGATTTTCTTCATCCTTTGATCTGTGTCTGTCGGTCCATTTGGACACTTTCGTTGGTAAGGTGTGAGGACCTTGTGAAATTAATTTTCACAAATCAGGATTAGCAGAATTTACATAAGCATGTAAAGCAGTGTACCACTGACTGAAATCAAAACCACTAAAGACGGGTGAAAGAGCCATTGAAAACAAATAGCGAGTAAATTCAAGGCAACAAGAATATTTATGCACAAAAAATAAATAAATTAGCACCTAAGGCTTCAAGATCGAATCTGCAGGTCGCTGGACCTTGTATGCAGACACCGCTCTGATACCAATTGTTGTGTTCGGTGCAAGTATTCAGAGGGGGGGTGAATGAATATAGCCCTTTGAAAACTTTCGGCCAATTAAAATATTCGGCTCACTAACTATCTAGAATGCTAACTAGACAGATTTATCAAATCTGAAAGACTAATTAGCAGTTGCGGAATAAGACAAACAGACAGTAAGCACTCTAACAAGACAAGTTAGACGAACTATAGCTCAATTAGAATTTCAATCACTTAACAGATTAAGACACTCCAAGCAATTAGACAATTCAAGCAACACACAATCCCAGTGTCAAATAGATAGCGTGCGCAGCTAATCAACTTCGTTGAACTTTGAAGCAAACACTTGAAGCGCCATTATGCAAGCATCTAGCGGAAGCAATAAGATAGATGAAGAAATCAAACCACATGCACTATGGGTTTTAGGTGGTTCGGTCCAGCAGACCTACATCCACCCCACACTCAAACCGAGTGTGGCTTCACTAGCAGTTGGGCAACACAGCTTGCCAACAGACGCTGATACACAGCTTATCCAGGGGAACAACCTCCCCTCTTCCTCCTACCCGGAGGGAACCTCTAGCAACCCACGGTCAATAGAAACCAGAGACTCACGTCTCTCTTCCTCTTTACCAAGAGGGAACCCCACTGGTAGCAGCCCGCTACCATTGAACCAACCAGTAGCACACTGCTACCAGCAATCCACCAGAGGCCTAGCCTCTCTTCCTCCTACACTGGAGGGAACTCACAAGCAGCCCCCCTGCTGCTTGCAAACCGGAGGAACCAGCCTCCCTTCCTCCACACAGGAGGGAACTATCACCAGTAGCATTCTGCTACCAGCACAAACCGGAGACACACCCGTCTCCCTACTCCTGATCCCACAGGAGGAACCCGATCCCCGGCAGGGTAATCGGAAGAACAAGACTTACCAAAGAAACAAAAGAAAAATACAGGAACATAAAAACACAGCAACAAAAGTTGGAAATGAAACACAAGAAATGTGGCTCTCAGTGAGCATAGTCGTTCTGGATTTGATCCACGAACAGACTGAACTGATCTGCAATAGACTCTCTCCTCCTCTTCTTTCTGCTTCTCTTTCTTCTCTCTTTCTTCTCACTTCTCACGAGCACTATCTCTCTCTTTTCCTACTTCTGCTCTCACTCTCACTTTCTTCTATTTTTCTTCTTTTTCTCTTTTTCTGGATCGAAGGGCTTTCTGCTCTTCAGGCTTCTTCTTCGATCAGTCTTCTATAGAGGATGAAGACTCGTATATATAGCAGCAGCAGCACACTGGGCGAGTGTGGCTTCCACGTTTCCTACCCTAGAAATTCGGACCACGTGGTAGCATCCTGGTTCACGAGCCAGGCACCTCGGATCACGTGCCCTTCATTAGCACGCTCAGCAACTAGAGTCAGGTGGCATTAACGCACTTGCTTCAAGGGGTTGACGCAGCCTTCAAAGACATTCTACCAGAAAAACTCAAGTCTGCTGCGTTGATGCTTCCAACCCATGGCGTTGACGCATTGATGCGTTCCAGTGAGCAACCAGCCTAGCCCTATTGACAGTTGCATCGACGCTGCTCCACTGCTGCGTTGACGCATCGGTGATCCAGCATCTGATCTTAGATGGCTTCAGTGCTCTCACGTTTCGTGTGGAGTGCGTTGACGCATTGTGCAACTGCGTCCACCCTCTGGTTACCTGGTCGATCCATCAACCTACTGCGCCGACGCCACTTGATGAATGCGTTGACGCACCAGAGTAATCCAGTAACTCATTGGCTCTCCCTTTGTAACTGCTGCGTCGACGCTCTCAGCATGCTGTGTTGACGCATGGAGCTGCAGCGTCGATGCTGCCAATGTACTCCAGAGGCTGCAATAAGGGATCCTTGAACCGCTGCGTCCACGCTACTTGCTCACTGCGTTGACGCACCAGAATAATCCAGGAGCTTCTTTCTTGATTGTTTGAAGTGCTGTGTCCACGTGTCAGCATTTCAGCCTCTTGGATCACGTGCCAAGTCTTGATGGCCTGAATCATCTGCAGACAGACAGAGGAAAATGAACTTAGTTCAGACGAATGTATATACTTAAGCAGAGCTGCCAGTGTGTGGACTTGAATAGTGCAGCTAGTGTGCAGACTTGGTAAAATAAGGTCCAGTGTATAGACTTGCAGATACGAAGCCAATGTACAGACTTTGAAGGATTTGAACCAGTGTCCAGACTTCAGGTTTAACTGTGGATGTACAGACTTCAGGTGTGTAGACTATTGTGCAGACTTTGGAGAGCAGTGCCCAATGTATAGGCTTTATGGAGCGAAGCCAATGTGTAGACTTCACGCTGTACAAACTTGAGGCTTTGAACGTTGAAGGCACAAGACGATGTACAGACTCAGATTCTAGACCAGTGGCTGTACAGACTTTGAAAGAGGACCAATGTATGGACTTCAGAGCATATGACACGGCAGTACAGACTTTGTTACCCAAACGAATGAATAGACTTTGCCACAGTCTAATGTATAGACTTGAAGAAACTGAACTGAAGAGTCGACGCATCAGCTCAAGGAGTTGACGCACTGGTGTGAGAACAGAGACAAGTATGACTGAAGGGTCGACGCATCAGCACACTGAGTTGACGCACTGCTGTGGAGACTGTGCAGATAGAGTGTAGACAGAATTAAAGTAGAGCATGTTATCTGACAGCCATATGAACTCCATTCACTTACATGATAAAACATGAATTTATCGAGCATATAAAAGACACAGCTAGATGACTCACAGAGAATAACTCACTTCAAAGACCAATCATCAAAACCATCATCAAAACCACAGGGGCACAACAACATATAGGTTGAACAAGGTCTCATTACTGATCAAAGAGTACAACAGATAAGTTATGGCCCCTCAAAAGTTGCACGTGTCTATCCAGGATATATTGTGAATGGATACAAATTTCATACGAGGGATTGTGGACGAAGTAAGTCTACGATGAATAGCGGCGTATCTGTTAAGTGAAGTTTATACAATGAAGTGGAAATGGACTGCTATGGTATTCTTGAGGAAGTCTTAGAACTTCAGTATTTGGGACGAGACAATCATGTATACATATTTAAGTGTCATTGGTTTGATCCTAGTTCTGTTCAACAAGACATAACTTATGGGATTGTCGATGTCAAACATAGGTCTAAACATAAGACCTATGAACCGTTCATTTTAGCTGCACAAGCCCAGCAAGTGTATTATTCAAGCTATCCATCATCCAAGAATAAAGATTGGTGGGCAGTTTGTAGGGTTAAAGCAAAACTCTTTCCCACTTATGAGTTAAATATGAGTGAAGATGTCTCAGAGGTTGCTAGTGCTGAATATTTTCAATCAGACGAAGTTGGCGTTGTCAGTTCCTCGAGGTTTAATCTGGACGAATCTGATGAGCCACTGTCATTACGTAAGGGAGATGAAGTGGAAGAAGTCGATCCGATGGAGCTAAATGTTGATGTTAGAGGGAAGGAAGAATCGGATGAAGAGCAAGAGTTTGAATCTGACGAGACTATTATGGATGACGAAGATGATGATGAGTTAGATATATCATCAGCATGAGGGAGGCATGTTTTGATAATTTAGTAAGATATTCTTACTTTTTTGCACAAATTTTAATAACATTTGTCTAGCCTTATATAATTGAGGATTAATATGTATTAATTGTTTTGTTAGTAATAAAGAAATGGTTCGAGGAGGTCGTATTGGGAGTGGGAGGAGACAGGGTAGTGACAGGGGCTCTACTCCCTCCTCTTTGGCGTCTTCTTCGAGCACAGATATATCTATTAAAATAGTTAGCTATATAAATGTTTTAATCATTTACTAGCTTAAAAGAAATTTTTTATAGGTCCAAGTGTCGGCTCATTCCGAGTTGTACATACGCCACCCCCACCACCTCCCGCTGCAGGTATGTATGTTTTAATTTTAAGTTCGCAATATTCCTTTTTCTTATGAAAATTATTTCGTTCAGGTCTTAGTGCCTGCTCACCTGTTGTACAGACGCCACCCCCACCACCTCCCGCTGCAGGTATGTATGTTTTAATTTTAAGTTCGTAATATTTGTTTTACTTATGAAAATTAATTCTTACAGGTCTTAGTGCCCTGCCACCTATTGTGCAGACGCCACCCCCACCACCTCCCGCTGCAGGTATGTATATTTTAATTTAAAGTTCACAATATTCATTTTACTTATGAAAATTAATCCTTACAGGTCTCAATGCCCGACCACCTGTTGTGCAGATGCCACCCCCACCACCTCCCGCTGCAGGTATGTATATTTTAATTTAAAATTCACAATATTCATTTTACTTATGAAAATTAATCCTTACAGGTCTCAGTGCCTGACCACCTGTTGCGCAGACGCCACCCCCACCACCTCCCGCTGCAGGTATGTATATTTTAATTTAAAGTTTGCAATATTCATTTTACTTATGAAAATTAATCCTTACAGGTCTCAATGCCCTCCCACCTGTTGTGCAGACGCCACCCCCACTACCTCCCGCTGCAGGTATGTATATTTTAATTTAAACTTTACAATATATTCATTTTACTTATGAAAATTAATTCGTACAGGTCTCAGTGCCCTCTCACCTGTTGTGCAGACGCCACCCCCACCACTCAGCCACTTGACGATGCCGGCAGTCGTCACGAGGGAGGCACGGCCCATGATGGACGTCGCCCGTGCTGGATCTCCGAGTAAATTTATAAGGTTATTACATTCATTATTTAGCCTTCAACTATATAATATAAATATTTTGACATTTGCATTTGCAGTAAGAAATTTGAACCCCACGATGATGTCTATCATTCCACCGAACTAGTAATGGCACATGTGCCTGGGCCAGTAACGTCTTTCAAAGAATTTCCGATGACCATCCACGATTCATTGTTCGACATGGTCTTAGTAAGTAATTACGTCACTTAATTCAAGTATTTTCCAAACTCAATTCCCAATAGTATACTAAATTTGAAACTTAATTTATTTACAGCGGACTTATCAATTTACGAGTGGACATGACGCGGCGAGATGTCGTTCTACTTGGGAGTCTAGTATGAAGTCAAATTTCCAAAGGAAAGTACATGAGGCCCTAGAACACGCCAAAAATAAGGCTGGTGGGAGTGAAGACCGACAGCTATGGAAGGAGAACCGCCCTCTATGGATGAGGAAGGAGGATTGGGACATAGTATGTGACAAATTTGCCGACCCCAAGTGGATAGAAAAGTCCCGAAAAGCCAAAACAAATAAGACGTCAAAATCGGGCGCAAATTTGCATACGAGTGGGTCCATCTCTTTCGCGGCTCATAAACAAAAAATGGTAAGTAATGTTTCAATTTATCTTCTTACATTTTATTAATATATATGACTTTTTATACTATGAATTGTATAACAGGCTGTGGAGCTTAATCGAGCTCCGTCGTTCCTCGAGGTGTTCGACAGAACACCCAAAAAGAAGGGGACAAATCAATTTGTGAGTGAGACAGCTCACTCAGTAGCGGTAAGTTTATCTACACATGCAACTTCTATCATTCATTTAAATCGGATTGATTCATATGAAATTGACTAGTTATTTTCTTCAATTTGTAGGAAACATATAGCAGATCTATGACAGAGAAGTACGAGGAGGGAGACACACAGCATCCGGAGTTCGATCCATCGGAATGGGTGGCAGCAGCTGGTGTACTGAAGAAAGGCCGGCTATATGGTTTTGGGGAGAGTCTGGGCTCTAGCGCGGTGATATCATCGTGTACGAGTTCACGCTCTGCCCAAACTAGCAGCAGTGCCTTCAGTATACCTCAACCGGCCCCCAGTACTTCTGCCAGCGACGTCATAGACCTCGTCCGATCGTAGATTTCTGATTTACAGTAGCAGATGCAGCGGCAGTTCTGAGAGGAGATGTCTAGCCAACATGCAACCATGTTGCTGGCAATCAGTGGCCTCCTCTCCCAGGTGAGAATTCTCCCTCATGGATCCACCACCACCACGACACAGGCCCATTAGGTGAGTGTTTATTATGTTTTTATTTTGATAGAATTACTCAATTATGTTCATAATTAATTTCAAAACTAAGTGTGTTTTCAAAACTAACTTAGTTTAGAAGAATTGAGAAAGTTCGGGGTTCAGGGGTCTAAAATCTAAAATATCGGTCTGATCGGCGTGCCGATCCTTCCAACAGGACCTGGGAGATGAAAGTGACTTGTCAGAACTGACGGAATCTAAATCGGATATCCGGTTTCAGCCCGACGCTCAAATAACTCAATTCAAAACTAAGTGTGTTTTCAAAACTAACTTAGTTTAGAAGAATTCATACAATTCGGGGTTCGGGGGGTCTAAAATTTAAAATATCAGTCTGATCGGCATGCCAATCCTTCTAACAGGACCTGGGAGATGAAAGTGACTTGTCAGAACTGACGGAATTCAAATCGGATATTCGGTTTCAGCCCGACGCTCAAATAACTCAATTCAAAACTAAGTGTGTTTTCAAAACTAACTTAGTTTAGAAGAATTGAGAAAATTCGGGGTTCGGGGGTCCAAAATGTAAAATACTGGTCTGATCGGCGTGCCCATCCTTCCAACATGACTGGCGAGGTAGATGCGAGTTGTGAGAGCTGACGGATTCCAAACAAGGATATCTGGTTTGTAGCACCCCCATAAAATAATAGAGAGGTTGAACTTCTGAAATAAAGAATCCTACATGAAGGCCTTATAAAAAGAACCATACTTGGTGAGGACTACTAGATAAATGTACAAACTCTAACATCACTTAATGCCAACACATGGGTAGTACGTAGTGGGGTTTACTTTTTCCAACACCAAGAGAAGGGCGCCCCCTCTCTAGGGCGCCATTCACCTAAATGAAGCCCTTGTATAAGGGCGCTATTTCCCACAAGGCCACATCCCGTGGTGTGTAGGCCCACAGTATACATACCAACCAATGCTAGACTATATGAACATATATCCTGTTTAGGGCCAACATGAGGTGGGATACACGTTGTTAAGGGGCTCAGGTGTCTGCCAGCCAGCAAGAAATAGCGCCCCAGACCTGGGTGCTATTCCCAATGGGGCGCCCCTACCCCAGGCGCCATTTCCTCTTTGGTATTATATATATATATATATATATAGGGGGGCTTTCCGGTGGTGCCGGCCCCACCCCCCCTCACAACGCCCCCCCCATGCATTTATGGGGGGGGGGGCGCACTGTGAGAGGGGGGTGGGGCCGGCACTCCCTGGTGCCGGCACCAGGTGAGCCCCCCCATATATATATATATATATATATATATATATATATGTGTGTGTGTGTGTGTGTGTGTGTGTGTGTGTGTGTGTGTGTGTGTAAGAACAAGGATGTAACGTCCACATGCATGGATGTTGTTTCCTTAAACAGAGACTACATGGTAAGGCGCCATTTCCTGAGGGGAAAGCTTCTAGAAAAGTTGAAACACTAAGAGGTTACATTCGCTGGCAAGGGTCCCTTCTTTGGCCATGGACAACAATGTTTTCAGATATGGTTCCCCTAGGACTCTTAACTACTTATTTCCTATAAACAATTCCCTTCATACAACGTAGAAGACCTTACTGTCAACCTACCACTCCTGCCACAGAAGATAAGGTTGCTCGTACCTTCTCTATTCCACACATGCAGAAGAGAAATGTTAATCTTTTCTCTTCACGTGCAGGCTACGTACCAACATTCCTGCGGCTGGGAGCTCGGCTGCAGAGGACGTGAAGTGTTAGGATTACACGGCTTTACCTTGTCAACCACGTCAACAGGTAGGTGTTCTCAAGATCTGGCTTAACTAGTAGTTAATATAGGTTAACATGCATGCTAGTTAAACCTTTCATAGCCATACTCTGGTTGTTTAAGTGCGGGGTATATCAAAAGGTTCAGTGGGAAGATTAGGCTACGCCTATCTGAAACACTAAATCTTGCGTGAGTTGATTCTCCGCCAAGTACCCCGTATACAGCATACGGTTTATACCCATAATATGTCTCAATTTGTGGTAAATTAATCCATGTTTAAAAATTGATATTTACGAAATTTAAACTCAGAAATTGTTGCATAAGCATGACCTTAAAATCCTTCTATTTTTCCATGTCTATCTATGTCTCTAGTTCTTGATTATGTGAACACGTTTAAATCATGAATAGTAAAGTTACGTGATTAGTAGCCACATGTTCAGGAATTTTATCTATTGAACCAAATCATGAAATTCCTGCATGAGCATGACTTTGAAATCCCCAGATTTTTCTCTATTTTACTATGTATTCATTTCTGGATTTCATGAAAATCTACATGATGAATAGTACTTGGAGTCTAGTGGGCACCCAGGGGGAAGGGCGCCCCTGACCAAGGCGCCATTTAATGGGGCGCCCCTGGCCAGGGTGCCATTTCCCATGGGGGCGCCCCTGACTAGGGCGCCATTCTCTAGTGTGGTGATTAGCCTGTAAACCCTATCGATTAGCCTGTTGAACATGTTACATGTTAAACCATGCTAATTAGCCTGTTAAACTTGTTAAACATGTTACCTATTCAACCTGTTATCCGTTAAACCCCACTGATTAGCATGTTAAACATGTTAAACCTGTTACCTGTTAAACCAGTTACCTATTAAACTCGATCTTGTTAAAACTTGTAAACCTGTTAACTTGTTAATTACTTACCTTGTTAAGCCTAGCAGTTAAACTTGTTAATTACAGAGCCTAGTGATTACATATCATGTCTAACCTTGTTAATTACATAGCTGTCATTAAGCTATGTTAATCTTGTAGCCTGTCAAATCACATAGCCTGTTAAACCTATTTACAGTACGTGTAAACCTGTTGTCATGTTAGATTGTTAACCTTCTGAAATAGAGACTTCCCAGATAGACTCTATTTACTGAAATAGAGACCCTCCGGAAAGACTCTATTTCAGCATTAAAATAGAGACTCTCCGCGAAGACTCTATTCACTGAAATAGAGACCCTTCGGGAAGACTCTATTTCAGCATTGAAATAGAGACTCTCCGTGAAGACTCTATTCACTGAAATAGAGACTTTCCGCAAGGGCGCCATTTCATTGCCTCCTGTAAAACGGAGAAAAATTCAAAAAAAAAGAAAGGAAAGGATATAGCACCCCTGACCAGGGCGCCATTTCCATAGGCGCCCTGGACCAGAGTGCCATTTCCCCTGAGCCATCCTTGTGACTGAGAACCCCTGAACCATGTACTAAAACCCAGTAAACTCACTACAGGAAACTAGAAAATTTTTCATTACTGAAACCATGTAAACTCAAGTTATTAAGCCCTGAAATCTGATTTGGACTTCAGAGATTTTAAACCCCTAAGATAAGGGAGCCAAGATCCACCAGACTTACCTATGTGTCATGCATTTTAACTTGATTAGTCATCATTCATCATTTACATGTGATATGTCCTTGAACTCCATTCCTGAAAAATCTACCTTATATTCCTACAATGTGTAAAATTCTTGAAATTCTACATTGGCTATATAAATGAGAGTGGATGTCAAAAAGTATACATGAATGCTGTGCATATAGGGCTCGGTCTGGTCCTAGGAGGAGCACCTGAATGTACTTATGCCCATGGGAGTTTAGTGACCACGGCGTTTGCCATTGCACCGAAGTACTTACTTGCTTGACTTGACTTGAGACATTCCCACTTACTCTCTTGTGACATGCTTGACTTGCTTGAAATGAATCGTTTGGCCCGAAATAGGGTAATTACATGTTTGAATGAAATGAATGAAATAGCTAATTCTATTATACTACTTGTTATTACATGAGCTTGAAATCACTTGCTTGAATACTGATTTTCACCTTCTTGGAAGGGCTTGCTAGAATGTTAAACTCTTGAAATACTTGATCGAATACTGATTTTTTGGAAATACTTGGCAATTACTTGCTAGTTCTTTATTGATACAGCTTATTGATATCCATGTGATACTCTCTTGATACAATTCTTGATATTCTTGCTTGATCCAATATGCATCATTATACCTGCACTGAACACGTAATTAACTTAAAGATTGTTAGAACTTGAGATATAAATCTTACTGAGTGATTCGCTCATCCAGTTGCAATTTAACTTTTTTTTAGGAAATTTGGATAGCGACTACCACCCGGATAGGAATGATACCGAGTGATGAGTGCTAGAGTCACTGATTGGTGTACCGTCAGTTTGTCTTGTGTCTTACCTTGTATTTTCCAAGTTATTGTTAAGGCTTGTAATCGTATGGTACATTTCGGCCAGTTATGATTAAGTTGGATTGGATTATGCCAAAATATATAGCATTATGAATTAATTTGGGATGTTATTATTCTGATTAAATAATTGTCATCTTGGACTATGGTATTATGTTCAACCTTTGAGTCAGCAATAGAATTACCGAGTACTATGCGCGATCTGACTTTACACGAATGACACGATCTATATAGACGTGTCTCGCACCCGGGTATCTTCCGCACTCAGGGGGTGACATGGTTTGAGCCCAACGCTCAAATAACTCAATTCAAAACTAAGTGTGTTTTCAAAACTAACTTAGTTTAGAAGAATTCATACAATTCGGGGTTCATGGGTCTAAAATCTGAAATATCAGTCTGATCGGCGTGCCGATCCTTCCAACAGGACCTGGGAGATGAAAGTGACTTGTCAAAACTGATGGAATCTAAATCAGATATCCGGTTTGAGTCTGATGTTGAAATAACTCAATTCAAAACTAAGTGTGTTTTCAAAACTAACTTAGTTTAGAAGAATTGAGAAAATTCGGGGTTCGGGGGTCCAAAATATAAAATACTGGCCTGATCGGCGTGCCCATCCTTCCAACACGACTGACGAGGTAGACGTGAGTTGTGAGAGCTGACGGATTCCAAATTGGATATCCGGTTTGAGCCTGATGCTTAAATAACTCAATTCAAAACTAAGTGTGTTTTCAAAACTAACTTAGTTTAGAAGAATTCATACAATTCGGGGTTCGGGGGTCTAAAATCTGAAATATCGGTCTGATCGGCGTGCCGATCCTTCCAACAGGACCTGGGAGATGAAAGTGACTTGTCAGAACCGATGGAATCCAAATCAGATATCCGGTTTTAGCCCGACGCTCAAATAACTCAATTCAAAACTAAGTGTGTTTTCAAAACTAACTTAGTTTAGAAGAATTCATACAATTCAGGGTTGGGGGGTCTAAAATCTGAAGTACCTGTCTGATCGGCGTGCTGATCGTTCCAACAGGACCTGGGAGATAAAAGTGACTTGTGAGAACTGGCAGAATCCAAATCGGATACCCGGTTTGGGCCCAGAGCTCAAAAGTGTATTTTGTAAATGCACTTACTTTAAATTTAAAGAAGTTGGGTTCGGGGGTCTAAAATTTGAAATACCGGTTTGATCGGTGTGCCGATCGTTCCAACACGACTTGGAAGATGAAAGTGACTTGTCAGAACTGACGGAATCCAAATCGGATATCTAGTTTGGGCCCGACGCTCAAAAGTGCATTCACTAAATATAATTAATTTAAAAGATAGATAAGTAGGGTTGGGGAGTATAAAATCTAAAATATTCAGCTTTCGTAAGCTTTTCCCTATTTTTTCCTATTTTCCCCCATTTTTTCTGGGCCTTTCTCCAATTTTCCAGAACTTTTCTGAATTAGCGACAGCCCGTTGGTCGCCAATTCCTTTCTGAAAGAATGAGTGCCTTCTCAAGTTGTCGCCAATTCTTCTGAGTCGACGCATCGACCTGGGATGAGTCAAACTTTTCAAAATCGTGACCAACACAGTGGACACGTTCTTATTTTCCCACTATTTTTGGCTTGAAATATTTATTGGAAGAGTGTCCGTCCGGATGGCCGCTTTTTCTTGAACGCGTTTTCTTTATCCATTTTAATTATTGAATTAACGACTTTTCAAAGGTCACTATTTTCTGGAAATGCATCCGACCCAGTGGACGCGTCTTTGAAAACGCGTCAGGCCCCTTGACACATATTCTTCAGCTTCCCCCAAACTTCGCATTCTTGAAGAATTAACGCCCTTTCACACAACCATCTATTCTTTAATGGGCGATCATCACCTTGCTGCTATTTCTTTTATTGAATAATTACCAAATTCACAATTTCTTAAATAGCGTCTGTTCAGATGGACGCGATTTCCTTTTTTTGATTTTTGGTAATTTTTTAATTTCCCAAATATTCAAGAAACGGCATCCGTTCAGTCTGTCGCCTATTTTAATAAGCGTCTAGGACACTAGACACGTTCTTCCTTGCCTTATTTTAAGCATTTAACTCTATCCAAAATTTGTATTAATTCCTAATTGGCGACTATCCCATAGACGCCAATTCTTTTCTAATTTTACAAATTCGTAATCTTTCCTAAAATGGCTCAGAATTGGTGGCATCGCGAACTGTCGATATTTTAATTGGTGCCCACTATGGTGGTCGTCCATTCTTACAGAGTTCTGAATCCGGACAAAACCTCCTTCCTTCTCCATTTTGAGCTCCTTTTCCATTTGGGAAAGGGTCCTAAGACTTTCTAAGGCAGGGGGGACACATGGCCAATGACTATTCTCTTCCAAATCCTACTAAAATTGATTTTCCTATTTTCTATTGAACTAAACTCTGAATTTTGGCCCTATAAATATGACCCCTCTCTCCCATGTGTTTACGGCCGATTCTATTGATCAAGGGGAGGTGCTGTCGGACCAGAGGCTCAAGGAGAGGACTCCCTCACGTCTAAAGCTACATCCTTGGAGATCTTCATCCCTCGAAGCCCCCAATTGGAGAAAACCAATAAGCTTTCCCCTTCTCTTATCTCTTTGTTTTATTATCATTAGCATTGCATGCATCATATTCCTCTCCCTCTCTTATTCTTATTTCCATCTCAATATTGAGATCTCCCAATTGTGCAACACTTGCACCCTCCCTTTTATCATTGCATCATTTTTATCCACCCTTTTGCATCGGGGTTTTAAAGCCAACACCAACAAGGTGTGTTCTTACACATGTTCTTTCATGCTTATTTTATATTTGGGATTTGATACTACACCCACTGGATCTCGAATTCATATCTTTCTTTGTTGGTTTGTTCATTTTGCAAGGGTAATCAAGTCAAGAGAAACTCTCTTCATCGGCCGACCGATAGGAAGAGAAGGTGACACTCACAATATCCCCGCGCTTTTAAGGTATTTATATTCGCGATCCCTCCTTTGTTATTATTGTTATACTCCTTTGAGGCCCACACGTCTCTAGGGATCACCCTCCTATTAGCATCCACACATGCTCCCCTTTTCCCTTTTCCCCTCTTTTCCATTCTTTTTCTATATGTTAATTCTCTTTATTTTCCTTTAGTGGATTTTCCATAATCTACAGTCGGCACCCAGCCCAACAAATATTAAAAAAAAACATTCAACATGTTCAATCGTCGGCATCTAGCCCGACAAATATTCAAAAAGAATATATATTCATGATGTTCAAGATGTTCGATCATCGGCATCCAATCGGATAAATATTCAAAAAAAATATATTCAAGTTGTTAAACTGTCGGCATCTAGGCCGACAAATATTCAAACATGCTCAAGATGTTCAATCGTCGGCATCTAGGCTAACGAATATTCAAAGATGCTCAAGATGTTCAAGGATATTTAAGATGTCCAATCATCGGTGCTTGAGCCGATAGATGTTCCAAGTTGTCCGAAGATTTGTGTTCAAAATGCTCAAAGATATTTAAAGATGTCCCACCGTCGGCATTCAGCCTGACAGATGTTCGAAGATGTTGAAAAGATGTTCAGAGATGATGATGATGTTAAACCATTGGCGTCTGAGCCAACAGATGATCGACGATGATAAAAATGTTCAACCATTGGCGACCGCACCGATAGATGTTCGAAGATGTTAAAAATGTTCAACCATTGGCGCCCGCACCGACAAATGTTCGATGATGATAAAGATGTTCAACCATTAGCATCCGCGCCAACAGATGTTCGGTGATGATGAAGATGTTCAACCATCGGCGTCCGTGCCAACAGATGTTCGATGATGATAAAGATGTTCAACCATTGGCGTCCGCGCCAACAGATGTTCGATGATGATGAAGATCTTAAACCATTGGCGTCCCCGCAGACAGATTTTTGATGATGATAAAAAATGTTCAACTATTGGCACCCGCGTCGACATATGTTCGAAGATGTTAAAAATGTTCAACCATTGGCACCCACGCTGACAGATGTTCGATGATGATAAAGATGTTCAACCATTGGCGTTCGCGCCAACAGATGTTCGATGATAATGAAGATGTTCAACCATCGGTGACCGTGCCGATAGATGTTCTTTGATGATGAAGATGTTCAACCATTGGCGCTCGTGTCGACAGATGTTCGATAATGATGATGAAGTTCAACCATTGGCGCCCATGCCAACAGATGTTTGATGATGATGAAGATGTTCAACCACCGGTGTCCGTGCCGACAGATGTTCGATGATGATGAAGATGTTCAACCATTGCCATCCGTGCTGATAGATGTTTGATGATGATGAAGATGTTCAACCATTGGCACCCATGCTGACAGATGTTCGAAGATGTTCAAGCTGTCCAAACCATTGGCGCCCGGGCCAATAGATGTTCCATGATATTTCAAGATGATTGAAGATGTTCAAAGATGTTTAAGATGTTCAACCATCGGCAACCTAGCCAACAGATGTCTAAACCATCGGCACTCATGCCGCCAGATGTCAAACGATGCCCAAAGATGCTTAACCACCAATGTTCACGCCAGTAGATGATCAACGATGCCAAAAATATTTGATCATCGGCACGCATAGCCTTTCGAGGTCTTAGCCAAGGTGTCCGACCTAGACCTTTCGTCTAAGTCAGAGAAACCCAATCCCCTTACTCGGTGCGATCCCAGTACCGATGATACACTTGACTCGGTGCCCATGGCGTTCCGGGGTCTTAGCCGAGGGGCATGGCTTAGACCTTTCGTCTAAGCCAGATAAAACCAATTCCTTTGCGTTGGCATAAGTCCAATGTCGACGATACTACCATATCCTTATAACTTGGTCCCACCGTGATGACTTATGCTGACACAAACTCAGTGTCGACGATGCAATATATATATATATATATATATATATATAAATAAAAATGAGAAAAAAAGAAGAAGAAGAAGAGAAAGAAAAACAAGAAAAGAAAGAAAGAAAAGAAGAAAGAAAAAAGAAGAAGAAGAAAGAGAAAGAAAAGATAAGTGAATTCCTTGCATCGGTGCGATCCCAGTACCGATGAACCACTTAACTTGGTGCCCATGGCCTTCCGGGGTCTTAGCCGAGGGGTACGACCTAGACCTTTCGACTAAGTCGGAGAAACCCAAACTGCTTACGTTAGTGCAATCCCAGTACCGATGAACCACTTCACTCGGTGCCCATGGCCTTTCGAGGGTCTTAACCGAGGGGCATGCCCTAGACCTTTCGTCGAAGCCATATGAACTCAATTCCTTGCGTCAGCGTAAACCTAATGTTGGCAATACCACTGAGGTTGGCACCTGTCTCTCGAGCAGGACCAACCCATCCATCCCACCACGACGGTCAATAGAACCCAATGGCTTAGACCTTCTGTCTAAGACCAGATACGCCAAATATCCTTGCATCGGTATAGACCCAATATCGACGATAGTATCTTAATTGGCGCCTGACTCTCGGTCAGGACCAATCGATATAGTTCACGGCCGAGATCGTTTGCGTGTATCCGAACATGTTCTACCCTGATATCAACCGCCTGCCGAGCAAGAAGCTACACCCGCAGGCCCCGCTCCATCATCCCTCGTTCGCGACACCTGAGGGTGGGAGGCATTTGTTGGCGTTAAAAAAAAGGAGAACAAGAAGAATCAGCGTCCCTTCACGCAGACGCCAATTCTTTAATTGGTGCCTTTGAAAGTAACTCTAATTCTCTCAGGTCGATGCAACATTCCTACAGGTCGAATCATGTAAATGGGCACCCATTCACGAAGATGCCAATTCTTTGATTGGCGCCTTTACAAAGGGACGCGAATTCATGAATTCCTAATGGTAATTGGATTTTAATCCGATGAATTGGCGCCTCTTCCAGAAGACGCCATCTTTAATTAACATTAGGGTCATGGATGCGAATTTTGCTTCTTCCATACTCCGTCCAAGAATTCACGCCGACCCTACTAGATGCCGATTTTGAGATCGAGAATTCACGCCCATCCTTCTTGACGCCAATTTCGCGTGTCCGTTACTGTAGCACTATGAGCATTGAATGCTCCCATGCTTCAACGGCACAGGCCACGCCTTCAAACGGCCATCCCTCCTGCGTGGTTGACGGTGGGGATGCCAGCTCTTCTGACCGGAGAGGCCGTCATGCCAATGGCCCCCTCTCCCTGCTCCGTCGCGCCCCATGCGAGCAAGTCACGTAGCAGCAGCAGCAACGGCGATAGCCGCAGTAGCGGTAGCAGTAGATAAAAGAAAGTAAACACAGACGGAGGTCTCCCTCCGATTGGGACCCTTGCATCCCAATAAATACTGGCCCATGGCTAAAAAAAATGGGGATGCTGAAGAAACGCTGCCAAAATTCTACCTTAGAAGCTGGAGAGAGAGAGAAGAAAGTGAGAGAAAGAGGAGAGGTGAGAGAGCGGGAGCAGGGAGCTTCGGCCCCTGCTCCTCCTTTCTATTTTATTTCTTTCCCTTTCCTCTGATGTATAGCTCCTCCGTCTCTCAGATGTGGAATAAAAAGAAAGACTCCCCTTCGAGAGATTTTTGTGCTACAACTCCTATGATATACATTCGTTTATGCTCCTGCTTTCCCATTCCCCCTGATCTCCAGCTCGCGATGTTTTCTCCTCACTATCTCTTATCGTAAGCAGATTTTAGTAGAGGGATTTTCTTTTTCTCAAAACCCCGTTTTGGTATTGTTGACACCCGGAAAGTGAACAAGGGTGGAAGCATGATTGAAAAGAAGATCTGACCAACAGCGGAAGACTAAGGCTGATGTCCGAGCTCGTCGCCATTCGAGTGACGATATTGATAAGATGAAAACCATGTCTACGGACTGATAAAACCCTGTCTACGGACTGATAAAACCCTGTCTACGGACTGATGAATCCCTGTCTACGGACTGATAAAACCCTGTCTACGGACTGATAAAACCCTGTCTACGGACTGATAAATCCCTGTCTACGGACTGATAAAACCCTGTCTACGGACTGATAAATCCCTGTCTACGGACTGATGAATCCCTATCTACGGACTGATGAAACCCTGTCTACGGACTGATGAATCCCTGTCTACGGACTGATAAAACCCTGTCTACGGACTGATAAAACCCTGTCTACGGACTGATAAATCCCTGTCTACGGACTGATAAAACCCTGTCTACGGACTGATAAAACCCTGTCTACGGACTGATAGAACCCTGTCTACGGACTGATAAAACCCTATCTACGGACTGATAAAACCCTGTCTACGGACTGATAAAACCCTGTCTACGGACTGATGAATCCCTGTCTACGGACTGATAAAACCCTGTCTGCGGATTGATGAAAATTGCAATCGTGACGTCAATACAAGATATTTCAGAAATGATAGACCATTTGGGATGATGATACATTTGAAGAAACCCTAAGTGGGCCTATATAAAGGTGGCGCCGAAAGCCCATGTCGAAGCCCAGATATGGCGCCGAGAGATCAAGGTTGAGCGCGCCGGGAAGCATGCCTCAGGCGCGCCGTGAAGATGCCTGCCGAGAAGGAAGAGGAAAGGGGATATAAAACCCCCTCCCTTCGAAGAAAGAGGGGCGGACGACAAAAAAAAGGGGAGAGATCAAGAAAAGGAAGAAGAGAGAAAGCCAGATAGAAAAAGGGGATCGTTCGGAGAGAAAGAGCCACCCCTCCCCTTTCGATCAACAGAGAGGAAATAGAAGAGAAGAAGAAGGAAAGCTCCAGGTGGGCACTGGGGAGGGAGAGGAGTCAATGCTCCACCCTCCCCTCCATGTTTTCTTTCCTTATCTGATGCAATATATCGAGTTCTCTCTCGATTTCTCAACTGTAGCCGGAGTTCCGGTCTTCTCTTTTGATTTCTGCCTTACATTTTTCTTTCATGATCAGTGTAATATTTCCTTTGTGCAATGCAATGAAACGTCAAGATGGCCCGTTTGGGTGTTGATAGATTAAGACATCGATCTCTGTCTGTCTCTCTATGTATATAGCCTTCGTCTGAAAGGAACATAGATTAGATTCTTTGGGTTTCGAAGCCGATCGCGTGGGTTTGTTCTTCGAAGAGGGATGAGGATAAGACTCCTAACCCCATCCAATGGGTTACTGAGTTTTGTTCTCTTCTTCCCTCTCCGATCTCAATGCCTGTTTTTCCATACATATATAATCTGGGTTTTTCTGAGGAGCCCCCTTTTGGCGGTTCAGGAACCAGAGATATCAGTCTCTTGGTTTCCTGGGCTGCCCAGCTCTCATAAATAATGATCGGATCTCAGGTTCTCCATCCTAAACATTGGATGCTTAGGGCCTGAAATTTATACGATTGATAGCCCTTCCTTCTCCGTTGGTTTAACATCACTGGGTTCATCTGGAGGGGTAGGAGGACAGTCATCCCTTGACTCCCCCAAATGGCCTGCAACAGACGGGCAAAACTCTCAACAGGATCGTGTGATGGTCTGATCTCCTCCATTTGATTCCTTCGTCCAAAACCCTTGGTACCCTTCTAATAGAAGCCTCCATGAAATCCCTTTCTTACGTCTCTAGCCCGGCATTGATTCGAGCTTGAAATCCCCCAGAAAACACACAAACAGAGCATCGTTTCTGAGCTCTGGAAACCCTGAAATTCTTCTGCATTTCACCTTCTCAGCGTGCGAGTTTCCCCGCCGAGAACCATAAGGCCGAGAGGCCTCCCCCTTCTTTGCTAAACGACAACCCATTCTGTTACAGGCACTTTTCACGTGAGGCTATATGTGCAAGGCTCCCGGCGTGTAGACTCCCGGCGTGGCCAGGAGCGCGTCGGGAAGCCCTCTGCCGAGAGCCCCTCCTCCTAGCCATTCATTCCCCTTTCTTTTGCCAAACCTAATACTACCCCTTTCCGGCGCGCCCAGGAGCCTGCCGAGAGAGACCAGGCCGAGACCCCCCCCCCCTTGGCCAACCAATTGTTCAGGCCGAGACCCCCCTTGGCCAGCCCAAGGACCGCGCCGAGAAGCCCCTTCCTTTGGCCGCCGAGAAGCCTCTCGGCCAGCCCAATGACCAGGCCGAGAGCCCCTCTCCATCCAACCAAATACCAGGCTGAGAACCCCCCTTTTGGCCAACCCAAGGACCAGGCCGAGAGCCTCCCTGCGTCCATTAAATGTCCAGGCCGAGAGCTCCTTCTTGCCAATCAAGATCACGCCGAGATCCCTCCTTCAGTCAAATGAGACCCACTCCGAGGCCCATCTCTGCAACCGTTCTTCTTCAAACTTCTTAAGCTCCCCTACATCCATTTAGGGAGATACTCATAGACCATCACTTGTGTCTTAATGAGATACAATAAATGGGGAAGATCTCCCCTACAGCTTTCGTCCCGAACCCGGATTTCACCGATGCCTTATGAACCTAAAGAACCATGTCATTATATGTGTTCTGATGGGTTCCAAGGGAATATCGATCAATGATATGAAGGCAAGAGATGTCCCTGGGCCTGGTGCCCATCTTTGTTCGGTCGTTGTCCCGGCTCTCCGTGGATGATGACCTATTCTTCCTTGGCATAATCCAAGTTCAGGGGACATGCTGCCGAAATTTACATATCCCCACCAATCGAATGTGGTATTCTCCTCTAACCCCGCTGGCCCACGGAGTTATGCCCTTGCGTGATCTCTGATGGCCCTCCAAAGGGGGATACTAATAAGACATCGCACTCGTACCGGGTGTGTTACATCAGGCCGGTCCCCATCCGGATTCCGGGTTATGTCTATATATATACCCGATCTTTTGCGGAACCCACCCTGCCGCTGCATGGGTGGTTTCCTATTCCCCACTTGGCATCATCCAAGATGGTGGGAATATGCCGGCGGGTTCCCCCCGTAATTAATAAACCTCTGTTCTGTTCAAATACGTTTAAACGTCTTGTAAACAGATAAACTTTGTCTCCTTTGAGCATACGGTTTTACCGCTGTCTTCCTCCTACCTCTAGCGTTTAATCAAGGGTTGTCTTCCTTAGGGAGGACGTAATTAACGTCATAGCGTTCAGGGTATGACGGACTACTAGTCCAGACACGATCACTCACAATCGACTGACCAAGTCAGATCGAGCGCACAATAAGAATCGTCACCACGGTGACTGGCACGCCAATAAATCAATAGATAAATAAATAAGATACGTGCGAGATAAAATCCGCGTCAAACAAGTCTGGCACGCCCGGTGGGACTTAGTCTCCCTTCATCTTTGCGCTAAGGTAGGAGGCCCAGCGGGCCCCCCCCTCAATTTCTGATTCTGTGTACTTTCCTTATTTCCAGGAATCTACAATGACAGCCGGAATCATGTCTGTTTGCTTCGGCCAGCAGCCGATCGACATGCAGGTGCGAGAAGGCTACCTGGCGGTACCCCTCGCGTTCGGATCAATGCCGCCCGCCGTCGGGCTGCCCAACTGTCTGGGCCTTATCTTCACCGACCTGCTGCAGGTCGACAACAACAAGCAAGGCGCCGCTGCAAGTGCCCCGATAAGGGCTGCTGATGAGAAGGCTAGCTTACCGGAGAAGACGGCCTCGACAGCCATCGCCTGCTATGTGCACCATGTTCAAAGGAGGGACGTGGTCTCCACTGCTGCCCAGAAGGGAAAAAGAACCAACCGGAGGAGCCGGTATGCTGCTGCTGACCGTCGTCTTTCAAATTCTGGGAAGACAATGATGATGGGCGATGTTAGGGTGAACCTCGACGGTCGCCCCCGAGAAGTCCGGCCGGACAGGATTGTCCCGACCATCCAGATTGACAACAAGTTCCAAGTTCTGGCCACCAGGAAGGCCAACTGGGAAGCTGATGGGAGGAAGCCACTGGCGCCCAAGCCAGCAAGATATAAGCAGATATGGCGACCGAAGAAGATGCAGAGCTGGGCTCCAGCTCAAGATGAGGAAAAGGCTACCAATGATGCTGTTACCCGCTTCAGGGCGGAAAGCCGAAGAAGAAAGGGAAAAGAAACAGGAAATGCTATTGCTGCTCACCCCAGAGCCTGGGGTAGGAGAGATGAAAGAAATGATGGATAAAGAAAACTGACTGCTGCTCGCCCCATGATGAGGGGTAGAAGACTTGAGAAGAAAGAAGACCTTGCTGTCGCCCACCCCAGGGCCGGGGGCAGAAGATGGCAGAGAAAGAACCATGATGTTGCTGCCAACTGCTGCCGGAATGGCGATGCGGGAATGTGTGAACCAGCCATGGTTGCCGTCCCAAGAAGATCGAGGGCCTGTGCCAGACAGGCCGACATCTTCAGATATTCCAAGGCCGAGCATTTGAATGCTCAGATAACAAGACTGGCCTATCAGCAAAGAAGCCAGGAAAGACTGATGTTCCAACCTGAGCCGCAGAGGCACAACTCTGAAGAGATGAAGCAAGTGGTCCAGGACTACTTCCACTACCTTGGGAACTCCGCC
The DNA here is from genome assembly GCA_022559845.1 of Amorphophallus konjac. Taxonomy (NCBI): domain Eukaryota; kingdom Viridiplantae; phylum Streptophyta; class Magnoliopsida; order Alismatales; family Araceae; genus Amorphophallus; species Amorphophallus konjac. The sequence goes on along the minus strand of CM040125.1, from coordinate 294,347,307 downwards.
CTCGGTCAACAAAGATTATCCCGTGCCTTGGGTACCGTGGATGAGGAAGAAGAAGATATCCCTCAAGAAATGATGTACGGAGTCTCTTCCTCCGATTCAAATGATTATGAAGAAGGCCTCAAGGCCGGACATGATGAAGAAGACCTGCACGGGAAAGAAGCCAAAGAAAGAATATCGGTCTTTGACCGGCTCAGATATCCTAGCCAAATAAAAAGAAAGGTCTACAGGCAGAAAGGAAAGATGCAAATCTTCGCCTGCAATATGGCTGGACTGGCCAGGGGGCAAGATATATTACCAACTCAGCCAGATGAATTGCTCAGGCTGGCAATTAGACCTGGTCCTGTCACCAGAAGAGGCCAGGCAACAAAAGATAAAATCAAAATTGATGCTGAAGCCCACAGGGTTACCACTATGACAGTTAATGTGGTAACAGCGGAAGATGGAGATAACCCCTTCGTTGATGATGCTGAAGGGACTTCTGAAGATATACAAATTCCATCAACCATGGATCCCATGATCCAGATGATGTTCAGAAGATACCAACAGGAGATCAATGCTCTCCGAAGACAGCTCAATGAGAGACAAGAAGCTACATCAGTCTCGAAGCAAGCTGAACCTTCGGGGCAGACATCCAGCTCCACAGAAACAACTATCCTGGCTAATCCTCTCTTAGCTGATAAGGGCAAAGCACCAAGCCAACCTGTTCCACATCAAACAGTAGCTCAGCCCTCTGTGTCTCAGACGCGGCCTACTGCGCCCATCTTGCGTGCCACTGTGATGACAACTCCTCACAGCCAGCAACAAGCCCACTTCTTTCCAGAAGATATAGATCCAGCTATAGCCCACAAGCAAATGATTGAAAGAATTGTGGAAATGAAGCTGTCAGAGAAGACTGGAGATGATACTAGTGCCTATGATGTGTACAAGGTGCCGTATCCCCCCCAGTATGCTGCCAAAAGACTACCTCCAGGCGTTAGCAAGCCGCCAAAGTTTGAGAAGTTCAATGGCCAGGGCTCCCCCAGGGAGCATATAGCCTACTATACTACAATCATGGGCGACCTAGCAGTCGATGAAGCCTATCTGCTCAAGTTCTTTGGCTCATCCCTCACTGGGTTAGCCTTTGAATGGTATTCAAGCTTGTCAGCAGGATCAGTGGTTGATTGGCCCGATATGCAGAGAAAATTCCGCGACAGGTTTCATGTCACGGAAAGGGAAATCACAATAGCAGAACTGTATGCTACCAGGCAGAAACAGGATGAAACTGCGCTGGAGTACATCAAAAGATGGAGAAATCTAGCCATGAGATGCAGAAGACCTCCTCATCAGGAGGATGCAGTGCAGATATGCAAGCAGAACCTCAGGAGGGAGGTACTGGAAAAAATGATCGGTGCAGATGTCAAAACATTTGACCGACTGAACAATATAGTGGCGGAGGTCGAGACGTTCTTGTCCAAACGTCCGACCGTCAATGCTCCCGCCATGCCAAAAGGAAAATCCAATGATCGGCGGTCGGCACACTCTGAGGCCAACACCGTCGATTTCAGAACCTTTGAGCAACAAAAAGGGAAGAAAGGGGCAGATGAAGCTCCCCCGATGGCAGATACAGCAGAAAGAAGAGACAAGGTCTCTCTGAGGGACAGTATGAGAAGGGCTTACTCTTTTCCCAAGGATAAGACTGCAGCATTATTTAACTGGGCATATAAGTTCAATAAGGTAACATTGCCTGAACCGAAGAAGCCCGAAGATGCAGAAAAGAAAGATGATCCGATGTTCTGTCCATTTCACTGGGTGTTGGGGCACCCAATTGAGGACTGTTATGTCTTCAAAGATATCATGGAAGGAATGGTCAAGAAGGGTGAACTGCAGCTGGGAGATTACCAGGTGAAGCCGCCTCGGCCACATGAGCTTCCGCCCTGGAGGGTGGCCGCCAATATGATCTCAATCTATCAACAGCTGCCTAAGGAAGCCGTTGAAGAATGCACCAGGCACACCTATGAAGCCTGCCTCCTCACCCCATTGAGAGATCAGGAAGGATGGCAGACGGTACCCACAAAAAATAGAAAGAAGACTCCCGTAGTCAAAACCAACGGAGCAGTTATCCGGGGTATCACCCCAAGGCCTGAGTCGCCTCCAATAAAGCCAATATGGCCTACAGTTGAGACCGGACCAGTCATCCGGATCCATACTCGCAACCGGAGGAGACAAACTCCCCTCCCTGCACATAAAGAAGAAAGTCTTGCAACCAGGCGTCTGCAGCAATATATCAATGAGCTTGATGAGTATGAGCAGAAAGAGCCGAAACACCTGTTGGTGAAAGACTGTATACTCTGGGAGCAGCTCGAAGAATTGAAAATTGAAGAGCAGCCGGAGGCAGAACAAAGAAAAGATGAGACTGAGCCCTTCTGGGGACAGGAACTAACAAAGCCCAATTCCCAAAAAAAGAAGAGACGGCCTAAGGCCAAAAAGGGAAAGAAGGTCACGACAGTACAATGCAATACTTTGTCGGTACTCTTCTCCCTGTCCGGGGAGGATGATGAACAAGAAGCATCAGATGTCCCGCTGGAAGCCAATCATGCTGAGGCCTCTACCTCAGCCCATGCAACACGTTCTGGGAGAAAATGGGGGCGTCCGCCACCAGCTAACCATAATATTATGTTCAGAGGGGAGCAACCCTATCAGATCCCGAAACCAGAGGTGCGCGGTGTCCAGGTTCCTCCCCCTGCCAGCTTGTACCAAGGAAAAGATAAAGCAGAAGGAGCCCCTTCATTCCTGGAGTTCCTGTCCAGCTTAGAAAATGAGCAGCCGTCTCATACTGCTCCAGCTAAAAGCGATAAATGCCAGCAGACAGCAACTGGAAAGCAGAAGCAGCATAAAGAAAATGAAGAAAATAGCCCTCTAGCAAAGCCAGGGGCAGTCATTACAGAAGAAGCCCTCCGGGAGACCGATGAAGAAAATGAAACTGGGACTGGGCAGCAAAGGCCACAGGCACCACATGAACCTCCAAGACCCCGGTGGGCAGAGGAGATGAGGCTGTCTAATGTTCGGGTTGGCAGTCGAATCATGAAAATGTTGAAGAAGCTCCCCACCAGATTCTCCATCTGGGAAATACTCTCTCTGAGTGAAGAGGCCCGCCAAGCAATTGTGGATGCCCTGCAGTCGCCGGCACAATGTGAAGCACTCTTGGCAGAAGTAAATGCTGGGCCATCAGTCACATTCACAGAAGATGATATGCTGATCCCAAATGCCAGTCACAACAGGCCGTTGTATATGAGGGGCTCCCTGAACTGTCAGTCGCTGAGAGGGATACTGATAGATCCCGGGGCTGCTGTAAATATTCTCCCGTATCGCATCTATCAGAAATACTACTTTGATCTGCAGCTTACCAAGGTCAGAGACATGAAGATTGCTGGGTTCAACCAGAAATGTGAAACACCTCTCGGGGTGGCTGATTTCAACCTCACATTGGGCGACCTCACTACCGTGGTACGATTCTATGTGATCGACTCCAACACCACGTATAAGGCCCTGCTGGGGAGACCGTGGCTGCATGAATATCAGATAGTGCCATCCACGCTACACCAATGCATAAAATATTGCCATGAAGGAAAGGAAGAAAGGGTGTTTGCAGACCTACATCCCTTTGAAGTGTTCGAATGCCATATGCTCGATGCCTCCTACTACGCCGGGGTGTCACAAAAGGATAAAAAGAAAGAGGCTGTGATCAGCCAGAAGGAGCCGGCGACGAAGACAAAAGCTTGGTCTCCACCGCCACCCAGGGGCTATGTTGAAAAGCATGAAGTAGCTCACATCTCTTATGCTGATGATTTTGCTCGGATCACCCCTCCTGGCATCCATCCAGATAGCACCGATCAAGAAATGAAAGAAAGGTGCATACAGGTGAAGGTCCCAAGAGGTTTAATCAAACCCGACGCCAGCCTAGAATACCAAATAGTGCCGCCACTGAAGACTATGGAAATCCCTCGCTCCTGCGAGCCACCTACCATATTCTACACCGGGGAGGCAGTCGAAGAAGATGATCAAGACTGCATGGTCCGTGAAGAAGCCGCAAACCAGATGGTGCCGATTACAGGCCTGGAGTATACTACCCAGCAGGTTTCGCAGATGTTCTCCAAGATGCAAATGCCATCACTACAATCTGCAGCCCAGAAGAAAGCATTCAGGGAGCTATGGGATCCGCCTCGAGATAATAAGGAATTGAGGAAGATCACACAGCATCCGGGATTGGGTTATACCCTTCAAGAATATTATGAAGCCGAGGTGGATGTCATCTCTACCTTCTACCAGCATGGAGACTCCCCTGGGATAGGATACGATCAATATCCCTTTGAGGATGAAGAGATTATGTATCAAACCATAACAGACAATGAAGCCCAAGATGACCAGCCAGAAGCAGGGATGTCTGATAAAACTGAGAGGGGTCGGTGCTGGAAGGACCCGTCCTGCAAGGAGGATCTAATCCAGGCCGAAGCACAATTTGATACGGAAACCTCGGATGAAGACCAGATGGCCAAAGAACTGAGAGAATGCCTGGAATCTGAGCGCATTCTGGAAGAAGTCCGGGCTCTACAGAAAGATGACCTTTCAGGGGAGCCTGCAACAGAAAGATCCCTAAGAGCGGAAGATTCCACTTTTGAATTCTCTTCTGAACCAGTCTCGTCCTCGGGGCAGACTGAACAGAATCCGATGGTATCGGCCTTATATGATAAGCCGACACCCGCTGATGAGCAGGATGACGATACAGAAGAACATGAAACTGAAGAGAACTATATCCTGGGAGGCTTTATTGATTTGCAAGAAGCCCCACCCGAAGTTGAGGACGGAGGCCAAGCCACCGTCGATGAGCTGATAGAAGTGAATCTGGGGTCAGCGGATGAGCCAAGGCCGACATTCCTCAGTGCATTGCTAGAACCAGCTGCCAGAGAACAGTACATACAGTTTCTGAAAGAGTTCCGAGACTGCTTTGCATGGACATATGATGAAATGCCGGGATTGAGCTCTGATGTGGCACAGCACCGATTGGCGATAAACCCGGGGGCAAGCCCTGTAAAGTAGCCTTCCAGGAGAATGCGTCCTGAATTGATAAATCAGATCAACAAAGAAGTCGACAAGCTGATTGATGTAGGCTTTGTTGAAGAAAACCAGTATACTACATGGCTGGCTAATATAGTGCCCGTGAAGAAGAAAAATGGGCAGATCAGGATATGTGTAGATTTCAGGGACCTGAATAAGGCTTGTCCAAAAGATGATTTCCCAGTGCCAATTACTGAAGTAATGATCGATGCAACCACTGGCCATGAAGCCCTGTCATTCATGGATGGGTCATCCGGATATAACCAGATCTGGATTGCTGAAGAAGACAGAGTGCACACCGCATTCCGCACCCCGAAGGGGATATTTCATTATAAAAGAATGCCGTTCGGCCTCAAGAATGCCGGCACTACCTATCAAAGAGCTATGACAAAGATCTTTGATGATTTGCTCTTCAAAAAGGTAGAGTGCTATATTGATGACCTGGTGGTGAAAACCAGCAGAAAAGAAGACCATTTGCAGGATCTGAGAGTAGTATTCCAGAGGCTGCGCAAATATGAGCTCAAAATGAACCCTATGAAATGTGCCTTCGGCGTATCCAGTGGAAAATTCCTTGGGTTCATCGTCCGTCACAGGGGCATTGAGATTGACCCATCCAAGATTAAAGCCATCCAGGAGCTCCCTCCACCAAGGAATCTCCACGAGCTGAGATCTCTATAAGGGCGTTTGGCCTACATCCGACGGTTCATATCAAATCTGTCGAGAAAATGCCACCCTTTTCACAGGCTCATGATGAAAGATGTGCCGTTCCTCTGGGACGATGGCTGTCAGGAAGCCTTTGAGAAACTGAAAGAATATCTCAAAACCCCTCCAGTGCTGGGGGCACCTATTAAGGGCAAACCCCTGATACTATACATTGCAGCCACACACTGTTCCCTGGGGGCAATGCTGGCACAGATAAATGAAGAGGGCAAAGAGCAGGCTCTATACTACCTGAGTAGGAGGCTGATCAGAACTGAAGAAAGCTACAGCTATATAGAGAAGACATGCTTGGCACTAGTCTTTGCCGTTAAAAAGCTCCGGCACTATATGCTGTCACATGAAATCAGATTGATATCTGCGGCAGATCCACTCAAATACATACTGACTCAACCAGTACTGAAAGGCCGGTTGGGCAAATGGGCAGTAATTCTGATGGAATTTGATATCACATATATACCCCAGAGGGCAATAAAAGGACAGGCTATGGCCGATTTCTTCGCAGAACATCCTGTGCCAGAGAATGATATGTTGGGGACTGAGTTACCCGACGATGAGACACTAGAAGCCTTCCAAGCTCAGTCAGCTATGTGGCAGCTATTCTTTGATGGAGCGTCTAGAACAGAGACGGACTCCGATAGAAAGACCAGAATACGGGCCGGAGCCGGTATTGTGCTGAAATCGCCAGATGGGGAGGTTGTACATACTTCCTGTTCTATAAACAAGCCCTGCACTAATAATGAAGCCGAGTATGAAGCTCTGATAATTGGACTGCATATAAGCCTCAACATGGGTATCCAGATGCTTCAGGTATTCAGGGATTCAATGTTGATAATAAAACAAATCCAAGGGGAGTTCGAAGTGCGGAAGCCGGAGTTGAACCCCTACCACCAAAAAGCTGTGCGCCTCATGGCGAAATTCTATCATATTGAGCTCAAGCATGTGGGCCGTGCACATAATGCCCAGGCTGATGCATTGGCAAAACTAGCCAGCTCAATAGCAGTCCCACCAGATGAAACACTGAACATTGTTGTTATAAATCGGCGGCAGGTCCCCAGCATGCTAGAAAGCTGCCCCGAAGAAAATGAAGTCGCCACGATCAGTACGGAATAGGCGTCTGATTGGAGACAACACCTGCTACAGTGGTTTTTACATCAACAGCTGCTACAGAAGAGAGAAGAAAAGATGAAACTTCTAAGGATCAAAGATTCTTATGAATTCAGAAATGGAACTCTGTTCCGAATAATGGCAGATGCACGCAAGAAGATTCTGCTCCGCTGCCTGTCCACTGAGGAAGCTTGGCAAGCGATGAAAGAAGTACATACTGGGACAGCAGGTGCCCACCAGGCTGGCCCCAAAATGAAGATAGAAATCAAGAAGCTGGGCTACTATTGGCCCACTATGTTTGAAGACTGCTGCACATTTGCAAAATCATGCCAGAAGTGTCAGGAGCATGCTGTTGTGCCTAGAAGGCCACCTACGATTCTGCACCCCACAGTCCCTAGCTAGCCGTTTGCACAATGGGGAACTGATGTAGTCGGTCCACTACCGACTTCCTCGGCCGGGCATAAGTATATACTGGCCCTAACAGATTACTTCTCCCGATGGGCGGAAGCTATAGCACTACGGGAAGTGACTGGTGAGCTGGTCGCCAGATTCATCAAGCGAAACATCATCTTCCGGTTTGGGATCCCCAGCCGAATAATATCTGACAATGGGAGTCATTTCAGAAATCAGAAAGTCTATCGGCTTGCCGAGAAATATAAGATCGAATGGAGGACTTCCACTCCTTACAATCCACAGGCGAATGGATTAGCAGAAGCTTTCAATAAGACTTTGTGCACCCTGCTGGCCAAAGTCGTCAGTGCCAGTAAGAAGGACTGGGAAGAAAAGATGTATGAAGCTCTGTGGGCGTACCGCACCGTCTTCAAAACACCTACAGGGTTTTCACCATACTCCTTGGTATACGGCTCAGAGGCAGTAGTCCCACTAGAGCTGGAAGTCCCGTCACTCAGAGTGGCAGTCCAATACGACCTGGCCCATGGCGAACAAACCAATGCAGAAAGAAGATTGGAAGAATTGGCTGAATTGGAAGGGAAGCGCCTCCAAGCTCAGAAGAATATCCAGATGTATCAGGCCCGCATGGCCACCGCATTCAACAAACTCGTAAAAGGGCGAGAATTCAAGAAAGGTGACCTTGTCATGGTCAAGAAAAAAGAAGTCATGGCGTCCAACCCGAAGGGAAAGCTAAATCCCAATTGGGAAGGTCCATATGTGATACAAAGGGTCTACGAAGGAGGGGCCTACATAGTTGTTAATCATCGAGGGGAGATCCAATTCTCACCACTCAACGGTAAACACCTGAAGCTGTACCATGCTGCACAGCTGATATTCCCCAAGTAATCGGGCAAGAGATACCCTTTTCTTGGCCTAGCGGCGCTCCGCCCTAGCCAAACTACCCTTCCTTGGTCTAGCGGCACTCCGCCCTAGCCGAGATACCCTTCCTTGGTCTAGCGGCACTCCGCCCTAGCCGAGATATCCTCTCCTTGGTCTAGCGGCACCCCGCCCTAGCCGAGATACCCTTTTCCTTGGCCTAGCAGCACGCCGCCCTAGTCAAGATACCTTTCCCTTGGCCTAGCGGCACTCCGCCCTAGCCGAGATATCCTTTCCTTGGTATAGTGACACTCCGTCCTAACCAGGCTACCACTTATCGTGATCTTGTGTCGTCACGGTCTAACACCCTCTAAACAAGAAGGGAGGGATATAAAAAAAAGAATAAATAAAAAAATGGGGTTAAAAATAGAGATACCCCGCCAGTCTTGTTCAGACATGCTAGACAAGGGTAAAAATGGCCAAACCCAGCTGTGGTGAAAACCCGAAAGGGCACTGCAGGTAAAATCGGGTACCCCGCCACGTGAAAATCTGAAAGGACGCGTGGACAAAAGCAAGAGGGGGCTGGCTCCGGTGAAAACCCGAAAGGGCACTTGGGTCGGTAATGTGGTAAGCACGAAGAAACCCACATATCTCTTTACGTCCCGCCGTGATAAAACCTATTCAGTTTAGACCTTACGTCTATCCTGATGAAACCTATAAAAATCCTTGCATTGGTATAAACCCAATACCGATGAAGCCCGTTGCTGATTGATTGGCGCATTGCCCGATCAGCGATGAAACATGTTCAGTTTAGACCTTACGTCTATTCTGATCAAACCTATAAAAATCCTTGCATTGGTATAAACCCAATACCGATGATAAAACCCGTTGCTGATTGATTGGCGCATTGCCTGATCAGCGATGAAACCTGTCCAGTTTAGACCTTACGTCTATCCTGATGAAACCTATAAAAATCCTTGCATCGGTATGAACCCGATACCAACAATGAAACCCGTTGTTGATTGATTGGCGCATTGCCCAATCAGCGATGAAACCCGTCCAGTTTAGACCTCACGTCTATCCTGATGAGACTTATGAAATCCTTGCATTGATGTTAACACCTACGTCAATGATGATATATACACAAGCAGCACCTATCAGTTATAGAATCAAAAGTTTCAATAAAAAAAAAGAGAAGAGACAAAATGAGGTTAAAAATAGAGATACCCCGCCAGTCTGGTTCAGGCATTCTGAACGAGGGCAAAAATGGCTAAAACCCAGCTGTGGTGAAAACCCGAAAGGGCACTGCAGGCAAAATCGGGTACCCCGCCACGTGAAAATCTGAAAGGACGCGTGGGCAAAAGCAAGAGGGGGCTGGCTCTGGTGAAAACCCGAAAGGGCACTTGGGTCAGTAATATGGTAATTCAAAAAAATTATTTTCCGTGCCAACCGGCACGATACCTTCATCTGCCTTCATTGGTGAAACCTTCCGTCGGTCATCTGGCTCCATGCCCCACCGATGATAAAGCCTTTCTGAGACAGACCTTACGTTTGCCCTGATAAAATCCACATACCCTCTTTCGCATGTCCCACCAACAATGAAGCCCATCACCATTTTACTAAAGCCTATTCAGCTCAGACCTTACGTCTGCCCTGATAAAACCCACGCATTTCTTGGCAAAGTTCCACCTGCAATAAACCCTACTCAGTTTGGACCTTTCGTTTATTCTGAGGAAACTTATAAACCCTTTTCTTACATCGATATAAACCCAATATCGATGATGAAATCGACTGTTGATCGATTGGCACCTCGCCCGATCAATGATAAACCCTACTCAGTTTAGACCTTTCGTCTATTCTGAGGAAACTTATAAATCCTTCTTACGTCGATATAAACCTAATATCGATGATGAAATCAACTGTTGATCGATTGGCACCTCGCCCGATCAATGATAAACCCTACTCAGTTTAGGCCTTTCGTCTATTCTGAGGAAACTTATAAATCCTTCTTACATCGATATAAACCCAATATCGATGATGAAATCAACTGTTGATCGATTGGCACCTCGCCCGATCAATGATAAACCCTACTCAGTTTAGGCCTTTTGTCTATTCTGAGGAAACTTATAAATCCTTCTTACATCGATATAAACCCAATATCGATGATGAAATCAACTGTTGATCGATTGGCACCTCGCCCGATCAATGATAAAACCCTACTCAGTTTAGACCTTTCGTCTATTCTGAGGAAATTTATGAACTCTTCTTGCATCGATATAAACCCAATATCGATGATGAAACCAGCTGTTGATCGACTGGCATTTCGCCCGATCAATGATAAAGCCCTATTCAGTTCAGACCTTACGTCTGTCTTGATGAAAACCACATATCCTGTAATCATCCCACCTGCTACAACCTCTACCCGGTCTAGACTTTCCGTCTATTCTGATAAGGCCCTTTCTTTCACATCCCTGCAAATTGTCTCCCTCACAGCACATATTGCCAAGAGGGACGCTTGCCGCTACCAACAGAATCCGATTTAAGCACCTCTTCGGATGCCGTCACGCGGTGGAGCGAGTTCCCCATCCTTTCTCTGAAGGGGTGGACGCTCTCCTGCCAGATACGAGCCATTCGCATGAGGGTTTGCTAAAACCACTACCCCACTTCCCTGAAGTGATAAAACCACATGGAAAAGAAGGCGGATACACATAAAGCAAAATTCTTCCTTTCATTAAGAAGTGAGTACATGAAGGGCCCCGAGGGGACATTGTATCACAAAAGAGCAAAAAAAAAAGAGAAGAAGAAAAGAAAAAGAAAATGATTCATGGCTGTCGGAAGATATCCTCGAATGCCAGAAGACCCACAGAAGGGGCGGCTCCTAGTTCATGAAGCCGAGCCTCCTCTTCCTGCAGTCGAACAGACTGGTCTCGGAAGGATGCCACCTGCCCCTCTAATAAAGCTGCTTCTTCCTCGAGTTGCGGTCGAGAAGTTGTCAGCTGTGGCAGCTCAGCTCGGAGATCAGACAGTTCAGCTTCCAAGATGGTTATCCGGTCGCGCACGAAATGCTCCCGCTCCGCCAAAGACTGCATTTGACGCTGTCGCTCCTGAAAGATAGAGTTCATCTTTGCCAGCTCGGACTTGCACTCCATTCTTTGCAACTTCAAGGCTGCCAATCTGTCCGACATGATATGTGTCAAGAAATCCCGGCGATGAACAAATTTTAACAACAAAAGAACCCGCTGGGCCCATATTTATGTGGGACATCCCATCGCCTGTAAACCAGCGGTGAAGCGCCCGGCTATCTCCTTCAACTGTAAATAAGTTAGTCCAGGTTGGGACTCCACCAGTTGACGCAGCATGCCCAGATGTTGCCAAACAAAACTTTCAGGGGAAGTGAAGCCAGGCGAAGGAAGAGGAGCTACTTCAAAAGATACTTCACTGTCTATATCCGCCCATAGGGTGATGTCCGGCTGCGAAGAAGAAGACGGCAGGTCTGCCGAAGCCACCAACTGAGCTCCACCCATAGCCTCTGAGGTAGCCGGGAAATCTTCCACCTCCATCTCCTCGGAGGCGGCCGTCGAGATACTCCCGGACGCAACTTCAGGCATCTCCTCCTCAGATTCTGAAGATACGGAAGCAGATTCCGTGGTCATTATAGGCGATACTCCCAATTCTGCAGCAGATACCTCTCCTTCTTCCATTTCGGTGCCCGGCCCCTGCAATGTCAGGGCTGCGGGGGCCACGATCTGAAGAGGCACAGGTTCGCTCTCCATGACTGATACTGTGGGAACTGTTGATTCTGGAGCGATGGTCATCACTGCAGCTGGTATAAAGGCAGAACCCCTGGCTTGGTCCATTTCAGCTCTAAAATCCAAAGCCTTGATGAGAGCCGGGCCTTCCCCTACATTTCGCAGGTCCAATGACCCTAAGTCTGTGGAGGACTGTACCCTCACCGGCACAGGGCGAATTATCTCAAGAATGGCTGCCGAAGCAGGAACAATAGCCAAGGTGCCAGATAAAGTGGCTTCAACGGCTGCACTCGTAGCCGGGAGGGCAACAATGGATTCCTGTGAACGAATCAATGCAGCGTCAAGCAGCAGATAAAGATGGGGAAAAGGAAACCATAAAGGGAAGAGACTCACTTCTAAAGTGATGCCAATATCCTCAAAAGGTTGCAGGGAAGAAGAAAGCTCCGCTGATGAAACCACAAAAGGGGGAGTTATATCTGCCTCGGTATCCAGAGCGGCAAACTTCTCTGGCAATTCTTCTCTAGAAGATGGCACCAGCAGCTTGGGGGGTGTAAATGATAAAACAATGGCGGTACACACGGATGGGGCCTCTGGTTTGGAGGCACCCTCCGTGTCGCTCCCGCTGAAATCTGTTTCTTCTCCACCTGCCTCAGAAGCGGCCGCTGAGCTACCGGAAGAGATTTCTACTCTGTCCACGGGCGGGGCCATCAATTCTGACATCTGCTTGGAGGAAGACCGAGTAACTATGCGCCTTCCGGGAGCGGGGCCCCATTTCGCCTGGGTCTTGTGACCCTCCCGCGGCTGAGTAATATTGCCAGCCGCTCCTGTAATCTCAGTCTCCTCCCCGGCCATCACTATAAAGAAAAGCCTGTGAGAGGGACGATGAAAGATAGTTGAAATGAACATGAAAAGATGAAAAGGGAATGCTTACTCTCGCCTCGCTAGTCGGCGTGGGAGAGGGCAACCTAGTCTCCACCTCGGAGGGCGCCGCGACTGGCTCTTGGGCTATGCGAAAAGAAGTGGTCAGATTTAAACACTCCTCTGAAATCCAGCAAGATATAATGAAGAAATGCAATGGCAGAATATTGATGTTACCCTGAACTGATGCCTGAGCGGCCTCCCTCCGAGTTTCAAACTCATCAAATGAAAGAATGTCAGGGAGAGGGGTCCCGGTGTCCATCACTACCGAAGCCGATTGTTGAGCCTGAGCTTTCTTGGCCTTCCTGGCCTTCCCAACTGCAGCCTTGACTGCAGAAGCCTTCCTCTTCCTGCCAGGAGGTAGGGGAGTAGTGGTCGGTGCTGCAGCAGGAATTTTAAAATAAGTGGGCTTCTCAGCCTGCGCAATAATCTTCCTGTAGAGCCCCTGCCGCTTTATGTCAGGCCGGTCTGTTAAGAACGACAGAAATATGATGGGATCAATAGATACAAAATTCAGATGCTAAACAGAAAAACACTGCAGTCAAAAAGGAAAAGATTATACCTGCTGGTCCATCATAAAATACAGAGAGCGGCCAGTACAGATAAGCTACCTCCTCGGAGCGGGAGGCAGCCTCCTTGATGAGCCAGCACACATCACCAAATAGCTGGCACTTCTCTACCAACGCTGCCAAATCATTATGGCCATGAAGGTCGAGGCAGCGAAACAAGTCGAGATGGTCCATGCCCCAGCCATCGACATAATGAAATGATATAAACAACGGCTTGTTCAAAATGCCAGCTATCGGGCTCTCTGCAGATAATCGATGCAAATTCAGCAGAATGAACAGCCAGGACGTTTGCTTATAGTACGTCTGAGTTCTATCCTCCCGACGTACGAACGTCCTATATGGATGAAATTTATCAACTGGACCCCTCCAATGAGCTACTGCCGGGAGCGGCTCTTCAACGGGGAATGGATACTGCTGCTCCTCCAAGCGAGCGCCCCCTACATGGCTCAGATGTTTCAGGTTCTGCATAAAGGTGTCCTCGTTGATGGCAGCAAAGACAGGAGCGAGCGGCTCGGAATTCTTTTCCTTCAGAGCTCCGCGCTGGGCCAGATAGTTCTCTGCCTCCCTCGGGTTCTGCGAATAAAGCTTTCTCAGATGGGCCTCGGAAATTTCAAACACCGGCCCAGGCTGCTGTTTTAGGAAGGAGCGCTCTACAACGTCCCAGAAGGTGCCTCTGCCGTCTCTATAAAAGTCGGTCCAGATATTCCACCATTTGATATATTCTGATGTTACCCGGGGAACACGGTTAGAAACAACGGGCACCCTGAAGATTGCATCGTCATGACGATGATAGAAATCCCACCATAACCGGCCCTCGCCAACAATGAGGGACCCGTGCTTGGCCCGGCTATCTAGGGGAAACTGGGCAGCCGAAGTGGGAATATGCTGGTCGTAGCCGAAGTTTCGCCCAAAGCGGAACGGATAGTACGGCTCCAACAGAAGCAGGCCACCCTTCCTATAAACCAAAACACTGGGCCGAATTGCCATGGCCCATCTCACCAGCTCCGGTTCCAGGATCGGCCGAGCAATGTTAACCCCGGAGATGGGGTGGATATATGTTTCTACCTCCTCCAGCTTGCATTCTCTCTGAGGATCAATCAAAGGAGCCGAACCTGCTGCCAAGCTCCAAAAATGTATGCTACCAGGAGCGTCCATCGGTACCTTTATCAGTCGGCCCCTGATTTTAAATAACTGATCATAAAAGGGACCAGGCTCAGCGCTGGCAAATTCAATCATCCTGGGTGACACTGTATCCGCCTGCAAGGTTCTCGGAGCTAATTCGGGGAATATGCTGCAGACCCGGGCATTGAAGAAATGAAAAGGACCCACGGTCCTCAAAGAGCGGGGAGTCCGATGCTTGTATAGGTCCCCCAAAGATTTGTATATCAGACACAGGGCCACTGGGCAGAGCGACAGCTTCATCCCCCAGGCCATCTGACAAGCTAGATATATGGCCTCTGGTCGAATGACTGTCTCGTCCCCTTGTGGAAGAGCAAAAGTACACAGCCAGAATGTGAGATAGGCTGCACAGTGTGTGATAGGATCTACCCCTGCCGGGTTGGGACCACCTTTGCCCGCATGGCGCAATGAAGATGGCAATGCCGATTTATAGCGGGGAGCTCTTATCTGCTTGCTCGCGACAGGACCCATGGAGGGGAAATCTGCATATTTCAGGGGACCGGCGAAGAAATACTGAAGCCACTGCCCGATCCGGACCCTCAGTTTGCTACCTTTCTCTCGGGGATGATAGCCTTTGGAGGATCCTCTACTATATGCCAGACAGATGGAGCGATAGACCTTCATCAAATATCGGTAAGAGAAGCCAAGGGAATACTTGCCTTCTCCATCAGAGCTGTCTTTCTCGGAGTCTGCCAAACAGACTTCTTCATACGGCTCGCCATCAATGGGCAGGCCGGAAAGCTGTGATAAGCTCCAGAGATCCAGAGATGTCTCCCCCTCTGCTGTATAGAAAGTGTTGAACAAAGGGCAGAACACCTCAAACATCCCACAGCACAGCCCCAGGGATATGGGATACCGGAATCTGGAAGCAAAGACACTGTGATACACTCCTGCTCTGATTAGCAGGGGGGCATACTCTAGCAGAACAAACTCTGTAAATTCCACTGCCCCCACTCGGAATAGGTGAGCGTCAGTGATTTTGGTGTCTCCAAACCAGCCGGCCGCCAGAAGATACTTAAACTGAATGACCGAGCAATTTAGCACGAAGGGCTCTTCGCGATATCCCCACTTTATAGGTGCCAAGAACATGCCGTAGCCGGGCTTCTCCCTATGAACTCGGCCGCTGACATTATCCCACCGGGCTGGTGTGAATTCAGGTGCCCGGATCAGCATCTTCTTCTCGGGTTCTAGCTCCGATATTCCAAGGACTGCACCCCAGTCCCGCTTCTCTCCGGGAAGATAGATGGCCTGGCCACGATATACTGAGTCCTTCAGGCTATCCCGTTCAGCAAGAATGGCAGCTTCGACTACACGAGCTATCCGGTAGTCTCGCATGCCGCCCACTGTGAAGGTCTGTATGAACGGCATCAGATGTCGGTCCTTCGGAAAGTCTGGCCGATAGTTACTATCCCGCCTGAAGCATGTCTCGGTCACCGTGGAATATACCCGGGCCGTATGCACTGTGTCAGTTTCAGAATCAGACGATTCGTCGACTGAAGCTATTTTATCATATCCACAATCCAAGCTGTGCACGTTCAACCAATTCACTCTGGCCCGAGATATGTCTGGCTGGGCCGATGAACTAGCTCCAACAGCTCCAGAGGATGCAGCAGCAGAGCCAGAAGCCATTGCTATATCTGTAAACAAAAGAAGAAATGTGGATTAAAAGTCAGTCTTATAAGGATTGCAACATGAGATTCTATAGAAATTTCGGCAGCATATCCCCTTATTCAGGATCTGCCCAAAAGAATAGGGAGTCACCAACCAAGAGGGGGTGATCCCGGAAGAAAAGGGATTGAATCCCAAAATACGTCACCCACGACGGAAGGCTCGCGGCAATGGCCGAGAGGACGGAGGCGGCTCGCGCCGAAGAGAAGAAATGGAGAAAAAGAAACTGAAGAAAGAGAAAGTCAAATGAAGAATGAAGAAAAAAGGGCCATCGGCGTCCTAAATAGGGGCCCAGGCGACTGAGGTCTCGGCGCGGTGAAATGCGCGCCGAGAACCTCTCGGCCGAGAGCCCCCGGCGGCCAGAAGGCGCGCCGAGAAGCCCCCAGGCCGAGAAGCCCCCCAGGCCGAGATCCTCTGCGGCCAGGGCGCGCCGAGAAGGTCCCCAGGCCGATAAGGCCCCCGCGCCGAGAAGCCCCCAAGCCGATGACACCCCAGGCCGAGACCCCTTGCCAGGGCGCGCCGAGAAGGGCCAGGCCGAGAGCCCAGCTACCCAGGCCGCGCCGAGAGACCCCCGCGCCGAGAAGCTTCGCTCCGGGAGGTACTGCAGGCCGAAAAGCCCTAAATGCTGAAAATGATGACAGAAAATATGAAGAGAAGAAACATCGATGTGCAGAATACTGTTACATCAAGATGATCAAGTCTGAGAACTGAATTGAAGACAAATTGAGGAAGATACCCTCGAATAGTGAAAGACACCTGCAACCCCCGTGGCGCTTATTCTGCGCTTACGCCGCCCGCAGGTGGGGGGCATTTGTTGACACCCGAAAAGTGAACAAGGGTGGAAGCATGATTGAAAAGAAGATCTGACCAACAGCGGAAGACTAAGGCTGATGTCCGAGCTCGTCGCCATTCGAGTGACGATATTGATAAGATGAAAACCCTGTCTACGGACTGATAAAACCCTGTCTACGGACTGATAAAACCCTGTCTACGGACTGATGAATCCCTATCTACGGACTGATAAAACCCTATCTACGGACTGATAAAACCCTGTCTACAGACTGATAAATCCCTGTCTACGGATTGATAAAACCCTGTCTACGGACTGATAAATCCCTGTCTACGGACTGATGAATCCCTATCTACGGACTGATAAAACCCTGTCTACGGACTGATGAATCCCTGTCTACGGACTGATAAAACCCTGTCTACGGACTGATAAAACCCTGTCTACGGACTGATAAATCCCTGTCTACGGACTGATAAAACCCTGTCTACGGACTGATAAAACCCTGTCTACGGACTGATAGAACCCTGTCTACGGACTGATAAAACCCTGTCTACGGACTGATAAAACCCTGTCTACGGACTGATAAAACCCTGTCTACGGACTGATGAATCCCTGTCTACGGACTGATAAAACCCTGTCTGCGGATTGATGAAAATTGCAATCGTGACGTCAATACAAGATATTTCAGAAATGATAGACCATTTGGGATGATGATACATTTGAAGAAACCCTAAGTGGGCCTATATAAAGGTGGCGCCGAAAGCCCATGTCGAAGCCCAGATATGGCGCCGAGAGATCAAGGTTGAGCGCGCCGGGAAGCATGCCTCAAGCGCGCCGTGAAGATGCCTGCCGAGAAGGAAGAGGAAAGGGGATATAAAACCCCCTCCCTTCGAAGAAAGAGGGGCGGATGATAAAAAAAAGGGGAGAGATCAAGAAAAGGAAGAAGAGAGAAAGCCAGATAGAAAAAGGGGATCGTTCGGAGAGAAAGAGCCACCCCTCCCCTTTCGATCAACAGAGAGGAAATAGAAGAGAAGAAGAAGGAAAGCTCCAGGTGGGCACTGGGGAGGGAGAGGAGTCAATGCTCCACCCTCCCCTCCATGTTTTCTTTCCTTATCTGATGCAATATATCGAGTTCTCTCTCGATTTCTCAACTGTAGCCGGAGTTCCGGTCTTCTCTTTTGATTTCTGCCTTACATTTTTCTTTCATGATCAGTGTAATATTTCATTTGTGTAATGCAATGAAACGTCAAGATGGCCCGTTTGGGTGTTGATAGATTAAGACATCGATCTCTGTCTGTCTCTCTATGTATATAGCCTTCGTCTGAAAGGAACATAGATTAGATTCTTTGGGTTTCGAAGCCAATCGCGTGGGTTTGTTCTTCGAAGAGGGATGAGGATAAGACTCCTAACCCCATCCAATGGGTTACTGAGTTTTGTTCTCTTCTTCCCTCTCCGATCTCAATGCCTGTTTTTCCATACATATATAATCTGGGTTTTTCTGAGGAGCCCCCTTTTGGCGGTTCAGGAACCAGAGATATCAGTCTCTTGGTTTTCTGGGCTGCCCAGCTCTCATAAATAATGATCGGATCTCAGGTTCTCCATCCTAAACATTGGATGCTTAGGGCCTGAAATTTATACGATTGATAGCCCTTCCTTCTCCGTTGGTTTAACATCACTGGGTTCATCTGGAGGGGTAGGAGGACAGTCATCCCTTGACTCCCCCAAATGGCCTGCAACAGACGGGCAAAACTCTCAACAGGATCGTGTGATGGTCTGATCTCCTCCATTTGATTCCTTCGTCCAAAACCCTTGGTACCCTTCTAATAGAAGCCTCCATGAAATCCCTTTCTTACGTCTCTGGCCCGGCATTGATTCGAGCTTGAAATCCCCCAGAAAACACACAAACAGAGCATCGTTTCTGAGCTCTGGAAACCCTGAAATTCTTCTGCATTTCACCTTCTCGGCGTGCGAGTTTCCCCGCCGAGAACCATAAGGCCGAGAGGCCTCCCCCTTCTTTGCTAAACGACAACCCATTCTGTTACAGGCACTTTTCACGTGAGGCTATATGTGCAAGGCTCCCGGCATGTAGACTCCCGGCGTGGCCAGGAGCGCGCCGGGAAGCCCTCTGCCGAGAGCCCCTCCTCCTAGCCATTCATTCCCCTTTCTTTTGCCAAACCTAATACTACCCCTTTCCGGCGCGCCCAGGAGCCTGCCGAGAGAGACCAGGCCGAGACCCCCCCCCCCCTTGGCCAACCAATTGTTCAGGCCGAGACCCCCCTTGGCCAGCCCAAGGACCGCGCCGAGAAGCCCCTTCCTTTGGCCGCCGAGAAGCCTCTCGGCCAGCCCAATGACCAGGCCGAGAGCCCCTCTCCATCCAACCAAATACCAGGCTGAGAACCCCCCTTTTGGCCAACCCAAGGACCAGGCCGAGAGCCTCCCTGCTTCCATTAAATGTCCAGGCCGAGAGCTCCTTCTTGCCAATCAAGATCACGCCGAGATCCCTCCTTCAGTCAAATGAGACCCACTCCGAGGCCCATCTCTGCAACCGTTCTTCTTCAAACTTCTTAAGCTCCCCTACATCCGTTTAGGGAGATACTCATAGACCATCACTTGTGTCTTAATGAGATACAATAAATGGGGAAGATCTCCCCTACAGCTTTCGTCCCGAACCCGGATTTCACCGATGCCTTATGAACCTAAAGAACCATGTCATTATATGTGTTCTGATGGGTTCCAAGGGAATATCGATCAATGATATGAAGGCAAGAGATGTCCCTGGGCCTGGTGCCCATCTTTGTTCGGTCGTTGTCCCGGCTCTCCGTGGATGATGACCTATTCTTCCTTGGCATAATCCAAGTTCAGGGGACATGCTGTCGAAATTTACATATCCCCACCAATCGAATGTGGTATTCTCCTCTAACCCCGCTGGCCCACGGAGTTATGCCCTTGCGTGATCTCTGATGGCCCTCCAAAGGGGGATACTAATAAGACATCGCACTCGTACCGGGTGTGTTACATCAGGCCAGTCCCCATCCGGATTCCGGGTTATGTCTATATATATACCCGATCTTTTGCAGAACCCACCCTGCCGCTGCATGGGTGGTTTCCTATTCCCCACTTGGCATCATCCAAGATGGTGGGAATATGCCGGCGGGTTCCCCCCGTAATTAATAAACCCCTGTTCTGTTCAAATACGTTTAAACGTCTTGTAAACAGATAAACTTTGTCTCCTTTGAGCATACGGTTTTACCGCTGTCTTCCTCCTACCTCTAGCGTTTAATCAAGGGTTGTCTTCCTTAGGGAGGACGTAATTAACGTCATAGCGTTCAGGGTATGACGGACTACTAGTCCAGACACGATCACTCACAATCGACTGACCAAGTCAGATCGAGCGCACAATAAGAATCGTCACCACGGTGACTGGCACGCCAATAAATCAATAGATAAATAAATAAGATACGTGCGAGATAAAATCCGCGTCAAACAGGTATTTGACCAATCATATGCTCATGATGCCAAAGGGTTGAGAAATATGGGATTCAATCCCAAATTGATTATTTTCTGCGTAGTTTCTTCTTCCATTTGAAATTATCGTGCTTCTTCCCAAAACCCCATTTTGGGATTTGACCGATCCTATGGTCATGATGCCAAAGGGGTGATAAATATTCAATTCCAAATCGATCATTTTCTTTACAAACTTTGGCTTCCGGAGTCTTGACCACCCTCGGATCTCCGGGGACTCGCTTCCTTATAGCGTGGTCCCCGGATTATCTCTTTTGAAGGGGCGAATATTGATGTCCACATAATGTGGCAATAATCAAAGACCATGTCTTGGAATCAGGATTGTGGCGGCCCTTGGGTCATCGGATCCCCTTGTAGGCTAGTCCTCAGGGTGTCCGTGCCCAATCCGGGCCATAGGGTGTTGCCGCTTCCGTGCGCACCCTAGGATGTTGCCGCTTCCGTGCGCATCCTTCTTATTTTGGGGCCGTCTCAGAATTTCTCTGCGGACGTGTACCTAATTAACACCCCCCGACGCTCCGGGTCTAGGGGAGGTGCTGTCGGATTTTCGCCGGATAATTTGAAGACTAATGATGGCAAATGAAGTGAACTAAGAAAGTTGTCTTCGTGAACTAACGTATGAATTGAGGACCTAGACCAAAGGGGCTGGTGAAGACGAAGATAAATATACAAAAAGGGGGAAAACGAACAAATTTCAGATCTAGGATAACCTCTTGTTGTGTCTTCTCTGGATTTGATGTTTAGTGAGGAATATGCTGTGTTTTGGTGTTGGCAACAGTTCAGTTGACCCTATTTTAACTTTGGCAACACTATTTCTTTGATATCCTTACTTTAGTGAGAATGATGTTTCAGTCAAGTAAAGGTCAATGCATACTCACATTATTGCATATAAAGGTTGGTGCATTTGTCCATTTCCATTCTGAAAGTCTGTGCATGTGTAGAAATTTGCTTAGAAAGGTCGATGCACATGTATACGTATTGCTTAGAAAGGTCGATGCACTGGTAGAAGCTCTATATTGAAAGGTCGATGCACATCCTTCTTTCTATTTAACAGGTCGATGAATATTCTAAGACCACCTCAAAAGGTCGATGCATGTATCACGGTCTTGCATCATAAGGTCGACATTCACATAGAAGCATTGCACTAGAAGGTCGATATATATATATATATATATATATATATATATATATATATATCTGCATTGGAAGGTCGATGCACATATGAAGTCCTGCACTAATAGGTCGATGCTAGTAGGCTAGCATCTTTTGCACAGGTCGATGCATGCTTCAGAAAGTCGATGCTAGTAAACTAGCAATTGTAGTCGAGAATGACTGCATTATAGGTCGATACATATTTAGAAGGACTGCATTATAGGTTAATGCATGTTTCAAGATGGTCGATGCACATAGGTGTTTTAGTTCAGAAGGTCGATGCACTTCATACACTGAATGAACAATCAGGTCGATGCACATTGAACATCATACACACTATTAGGTGGATGCACCTCATGCACCTTATGCTATAAGGTCGGTGCACCTTGTATAAAGGTTGATCCTGGCAACCTAGCGGTTGGAGAAAGTTCGATGCTGGTCTGTTACCCCCTGCAACATTTAGTCTGTGCTTTTGAAGTCTTCTCTATCAAGGTCGATGCATCTTGTGTATTTCCCATAAAGACAGGTTGATGTACCTTCATTAAGGTCTACCTGTGCTATATTAGAGGTTGATGCTGTTATTCACACATATTGAGTGGGTCAGTTAAACAGTCTGATGCATCTCATTTATGCATCAATATTTCTACAGAAATGAGCACATTCTTTGACTTGACTAAATCTATGGAAATGATTAAGATTGAACTTGTGTTTATGTTTATCATTTCATTAATGACTAATACCTCTTTATCTTTTATTTTGACAGCTCAACTATATTATCAAACACCTAGACAGCGTAAAGGCAGTCTGCTATCCAATTTCACGTGGAACATAAAGAACCAGATTAAAGGCACGTGATCCAAGGTAGGGAGCAGAACAGATATTCTGACACATGGATCGTCACAACCTCCACTCCTCACACATGGCCCATCAAAGTACGAGCTTTGAGCGGGAGTGTGTCTTCCACGCGCCCAAAATTCAAAAGCTCAGGGGACCACCTATATCAGCCTACGCCTATATAAAAGGAGATCGAAAGGAAGATAAAGTAATACATCAGAATAGCAGAAGAGCAGAAGAGTTAAGAGAGAGCTTAGAAGAGTTAGAATCTTAAAGAGAAGAGTCAGAGAGAAGATCGAAAGAGTGAGAGCCTGGTGCAAAGTTCAGAGAGAAGAACATAGTGCCATAAGATGAAAAGTTAGTCTGAGTGAGAAGAGAGTTTGAGAGAGTTGTTGACACCCATTTTTAGCCCGCAAGTTGAGTCATTTCTCTTATTCATCATTTTTGATGTCCCGAATTATCTATTGATTTGGAGCCTTCCTCGGATGGATTTCGAGCCCATTTCAACGTTCCCTAGCCTTTGGACTTCGGAGATCATGATTTCTTAGAGCCTTGGAGCTTATCTTATCAACTTCTGGCCTTCCAAATTCACTTACGGCCCATTTTGGTCGACTTTCCTTCAAGTATTCGGCCCCTTTCATTTTACAGTCTTGAAAATGATCATTTTTCATCCCCTTCTGTTTCTCTATTCAAAACGTGCCCTTCACTAAAGTTGTTCGACATTCAAAGCTCTACAATTTATTCTTCTATGTCATTGGCCAGTTCTCCACCAATTTCAAGTTATTCATATTTTTCTGGCAGGCTGCGCTGTTCACCTACGTCCTAGAATTTTCTCTCTCTGTTCTCATCCCATTTTCTTCCTCTTCCACTCGTTTTCACATCTTGCTCTGTTCACGAAAGTTTTTCATCTTTCCGTTATCTACAATTTCTTATTCTACCACTTTCGCTAATTCTTCACCGTTTTTGAGATATGATCTGATTTGTAAAGTCGCGCGAAGTCTGCCCAAACGGTCGTGCAAACGACCATTTCTTATTGAAAACGGTCGGTCGACCGACCGTTTATTCCTTAACGGTCGGTTGATCGACCGCTAAGCCAGCCAAGAGTCTAACCTGTGCTGGACTCTATCTCTATTTTCTGCTCGATGGGCCTATCTTGCGGCGGCTGTAACTTCAAGAAACCAACTGCGAATTGACCTCTGTTTGTTTCTATCTCTTGCACTTTGTATTATCTCGAGTTTGATCCATAGAACTCAAATTTTCATTGACTATATCTCTCGAAATCTTGGTTGAAAGTTCTGGATTTAGGCGTCCAAGTTCAAGTAAAACTCTATTTTTCTATGCGATGGGCCTACCTTCCAAGAGCCATATCTTCTAGAATACTCCTCTAAATCGAGTCTCGTTTATTTCTATCTATTGTCCTTAGTATTATCTCGAGTTTGATCCATAGAACTTGATTTATCTTAGACTATATCTCCGGGAATCGTGAGAGGAAGGTGGGGCTTTTTTTTAAAACTCTATATAAATTGCCCGGTTTGCGGTGGTGACAGGGGGCTCTTCTTCAACTCGGGGCGAAGGCATGCTGCACCGCTGACTCAATCCTTTGACCCTGGCTTGAAGAGGGAAGTATTGGCTTTCTATTGCATCCTTTTGGGCTTAATTTCGTGGTCTATATTCTTAGTTCTCCTCTCCCCAAAATCACAAATCATCACAAAACACTATTTTTCTGCTACACATACGTTTTCCCCCATTTTGCATGCACGTTTTCCCACAGTTGTGCTGCGTGATTTTCTCATATCTTTGCTTCATTCTCATCACAACACACACACCTATTATTTCCACCCTTTCACAGGGGTTAAAAATCTCCCCCCGGTGAGTTTGCCCTCAATTTCTACCCCCATTTTATCATTGCGGGATTGATGCTACACTTCGTCTTCTAATGAGTTTTTACCTTTGTGTTTTGGCTTTATTTTGTAGGAGAGCATGATATGAATGTGAGGCCCTCTTCTTCTAGCTGGCTGGAGGACGAGGAGGTTTGAATCTACATCGCTCCCACACCCCATTGTCAAGCGCGATCAACTCTTCAAGTTCCAAGGTATACGGCGTCATCCCTTGATCTCTTCATCCATTCGACGTTGTTGGAACCTTGGTGGCAATCACAGTATGTCTTTCTCATCCTTTCATTCCCATTTTCATTGATTCACAAGTTTATGCATGTTTTAGTTTAAAAGGGGCGGGGTAGATTAATCTATCTACATCCTATTTTTTGGCGATCACGGTGGGACACCACTGCCCATCACCCTTGTTTTCATGCTCTTTTATAAGTTGGGTGTGTACATGTTCATGTTTGGGTAGTATTTCCTCCTTTCTGCCACTATTTTGGGTGTTTTAAGGCCTCTGGTGGCCTAGTAGTCTTCTGGTAGAGCGCAAGGGGGAAATAAATGGTCATCTGGTGGACCGTTTACGGATTTTAGCTGTTTTGCGCACATGCCCATGGGGCCCTGTTCGTCGAGACATAACTTTTGATCTCGGAGTCCGATTGCACTGGTTTTTCTTCTATTGGATAGCCCTTTGTATTTTCTTTCCATCCATATACTATTTGCAGTATTTGGGTCACATTTGCATTGTCTAATATTGTCCAACCTTTTGAGTTTTCTGCATAAGTTTTGTAGGCAGGCTCAGGGACAGGTTCATAGGTACGACTTTGATTGATGATTTGACTGCCTTCCCGACATCTGATTGTATTGATTTTTATTCCATTGGGTAGTCCTTTGTATTATCTTTCCATCCATAGCTTATTTGCATCATTTGGGTCTCATTTGCTTAGTTACAAATTATCATCATTTTAACATTTTGTGCATAAAATATGCTTGCAGTCTGCGCACAGGCTCACGGGGTAACTTTGCTCAATGATTTGATTGACCTCCCGGGGTTGGATTGCTCTATTCTTGGGCCCATTGTGTAGGCCATTGTATTAGCTCTCTATCTATATACTATTTGCGTCATTTGAGTCACATTTGCATAGTCAAATCTTGTCATCATTTTAGCATTTTGTGCATAAAATCTGCATGTGGTCAGCGCACAGGTTCACAGGGGTAACTTTCTTGGATGATTTAATTAACCTTCCGATGTCAGATTGCTTTGTTCTTGAGCTCATTGTGTAGACCTTTGTATTGTCTTTCCATCCATATCTTATTTGCATTATTTGGATCACGTTTGCATAGTCAAATCTTGTCTCCATTTTAGCATTTTGTGCATGAAATCTGCATGCGGGTTCAGGGGCAGACTCACAGGTACGTTTTACATTGATCATTTCTTTGCCTTCCGGGTTCCGATTGTGTTGTTTCCTTACCCTACCTTGTTGTCCTTCGTGTTATCTTCATTTTCATATATTATTTGCACTCATGTAGCAACCCTGGTAAATTGAAGGAAGGAAATCTTAAATGGATTGAAAACTAAACCAATGTTCAAAGCCCAACCTATATATATACACTTAAACCACTTCATATATTTATATCAAATGGGCCAACGATGAATAGCACCTCCTCTTAAGGCGCCATTTCATAATTTGAAGACACCTCAAGGGGGCGCTAATTAAAGAATTGAAGACCCCTCATGTGGGTGCCAATTACCTGAAGGGCGCCCCTATCTTAGGCACTATTTCCTTGTAGTAGGAAAATTGGTAAGTCGACTATAGTGTCTTGATCGAACTAGGAAGCATTGGCCATTCTGGAAGGATAACATCCAGTAGGATTAACACGTAGGGAAGTTTAGATAACAATAGGATTCTTCCATGGAAACTTTGATTCCAATCGAACTCTTAAAGCCCAGTAGGATTCTCTACCCTATAAATATATTCCTCCGAAGCCGTGCCAAGGCTACTACCTCTAGACTTTTGCATCGTACGTGAAAGAAGAAGCTTCAACTTCCTCCTCCTTCTGTCAGCGTGAAGAAGTGCTACTCCTTCTTCCCCTCTGCTACCGACAGCTACCTCGACGTAAAAAGAAGCCTCTTTTGCTTCTTCTCTACTACTGGTTGTCCTTCATCCGGTGAACCTATAGAAGTTTCTATTCCTCCTACTGCGGTGAGTGGAAAGGGAGGACAGCTGTGTCTTTGGTTTCTTCCTCCTGCTGGACGAAGCTGGCTGCTGTTGCTGATACTCTTTTATCTTCTTCTTGCTACCGTTACTCACGTTCAGTTTCTCTGTATCGTTTCAAGGGTTATTCTTGTTATTGATCTTCGTTCTCTTCACGTTTCCATCATCCAAATCACCAATCAAGGTAGGTGTTCTCATGTACAAGCCCAATCTAATAGTTATCGGATCATAATCATGCATATAGGTCTGTTAGATTGTCTCTCAGTAAGTTTTGTAATGTTTCTGGAAGTTTCAGTAGATGGCGCCTCCCTCTAGGGCGCTATTTGATATAACGACCGTGCAAACAGTCGTCAGTTAGTTGGTTAATTAATAAATACACATGTTCAAAATTTTAATAACTGTGAACCATGATATCTAATCTAATGCATGAGTATACTGCTAGATTCCTTCTATTTTTCTCTACCTGTCCATGTACTTGTTCCTGCAAAATTATTTTTATTGAAAAAGTGCTACTATTCATGACCAAATTACAATGATATTGAAAATCATGACATGCATCCTACCATTAATTTGAAAAATGGCGCCCCTGACTAGGGCGCTACTTACTGAATTGAAGACTTAAGCCAAGGTGCCATTTACATAATTTCTAAAATTTGAGAATTTTACAGATCTTAATTTATTTAGAACCTGGATACAACGACTGAATGAACAGTCGTTATATCTTAAACTAGCGACCTTGCCCAGGGCGCTATTTCATGAAATGAAGACTTGGCCCTAGGCGCTAATTACCTGATTTTTGATTTTCATGGTTTTCAGTAACCCTTTTACAGTGGGTTATGTATATAGGCACTATATTCCATTCCGTGAGTATAGTCCCACGTTTCACGATGTTTTATCGATTACCCCTCAACTCTTAGTGACATACGAGCCCTCCGTTGGACATTCCGTTCCTTCAGACTGGTAAGTTAGTCATTGGGACCTCCATAAGACTCCTCGTAGCCTTGGATTCTCTCAAGGTCGATTGAGCAGGTTGTACCACTAAAACCTATGACAATTTTTGATTGCCATGTCACTCTAAAGAAACATGATAACCCGGCCCTCATGGTATGCTAGTTGGATACCTTGAGATTGTCTCTTAAGTTAATGGAATGGAAACCATACCATTACCATCACTCAAAGATTTAGTGCCCTACATGTGGACACTAGTTCTTCTTGCTTTATCATGTTCAAAGAACGAGCACCCATGTACATATGGATGCTTATTTTTAATGTCATGGCACCCACTAGGGAGCCAAATCCACCTAGTTTCTATGAGTGTTGTGATTGTACCGACTTGACCGTAGTATGTCCTTACTCAAAAGTTCTATCCTTGTGATTCTATTCCACAAGATCTACCTTATATTCCTACAAAGGTTTATTCCGTTAAAATTCTATATTGGCTATAACTAAAGTGGATGTCGAAATACATGACTCAATGCTGACGCATATAAGGGCCCGATCTGGTCCTGGGAGGAGCACCCGAAAGTACTTGTGCCCATGGAGCTATTATTGATCACGGTGTGGCATTGCACCCAAGTGCATGACTTGCTTGAATGGACATTTCCACAAACTCTTATACTTGAACTTGACTTGACGTGACATGACATGCGTGATCCGAAAGGGTATTTACTTGCTTGCTTGATAACATGATAGCCAATTCTAGACATGACTTGCTAAACGTACATGCTCGCCTATCTTGATATAGTTACATGAAATCTTGGATATCTTGCTAGTTCATTCTAAGTTATCCTTTGATGTACACTCTCTCTCTAATGTCGTTTCACGCGAACATGCATAGCCATACTTGCATTCATGTAACATGTAATTTACTTAAAGCAAGCTAGCACTTGAGATATAATTCCTACTGAGCATTCGCTCACCTAGTGTTTCCCCCTAATTTTTAGGTAATTCTGATGACGAGACTCATTCGGATGGGGATGGACAAGAATGAAGAGTTTTAGAGCCATTGCAACCGTCAAGCATTATCTAGTCCTGTCTTTTCTATTTTCTTGAGTCATCCATTGTACTTTTATTTTATTGAGTCCTAGTACTTTCGTTGTGAGTTGTAATATGCATACTTGAAGGTTTATGATTAATAAAGGACTTGGTTATCATTACTTGTGCGTGCTCTGTCTTTGTATGTCGAATGCACTTACGCTCTGATTAACATGATTGATATAAACTCGTCACGCATCTCCGAGTTCCTTTCGCGCTTGGGGCGTGACAGTTTTTGTGGTATCAGAGAGCCTAGGATATTCAATTCCTAGGAAACCCAAGTCCATGGATAGACGTAAACTTTAACCTGTGAGATTTGGGTAGAACCATTGGTTGAGGTAACTTACGTACTCAAACTTTTGGTCAATCTCATATTGATTAGTTAATTAAAATTTTGTAGGAAGATGGTTGCCGAACGTGCTCAGTGGCGTAGCATTCAACACACTATTCAAGGCATGACACAGGCGCTATATCAAGTGGCGCAAGGTGTGGGGAACCGTGGAGCTGGTGATCTCCACCGTAGTTTCAGAAATATGAACCCACCAAGGTTCGTTGGCTCATCAGATCCCGATGATGCCGAGCATTGGCTCCGAGAAGTGGAAAGGATTTTCCTTGTTATGCAATGCACGGATGAAGAGAAGGTATTGCTAGCTACGTTCCAATTAGAAAGAGACGCCCGTTCCTGGTGGGAGTCCGTAGAAGCCACCCTGGGTGAAGAACCCATCACATGGGCTGAATTCACCGAGTACTTCAGTACCAAATACTTTTCCGACCGAGTGCAAGAGAAGAAAGCCGCAGAATTCGCCTCACTTAAACAGAGAACTCTGTCAATGGCCGAATATGAGGCCCAATTCTCTAGGCTGTCAAGGTACGCGAAACATTTAGTAAGTACCAAGAAGATGAAAGCAAGAAGATTTCTCAATGGGATTCGACCCCAATATATCACACAACTGGCACCAATGGACATTCTGGTCTATTCGGATATGGTTCGAAGAGCTCAACTATTAGAAGATGCCACAGAGCTGTCTGACAATATCCGTGGGAAGAACAAGAAAGAGCCTATTATAAGCCCTGGAAATTTCAAGCCCTCCTTCAATAAGAAGAGAGCCAATGATGGAGGTACTCCCTCCAAAGAGCAAAAGTTCAAGAAGACCAAACCTTTCTCCATTACTACCACACCTTCCAAGGAGGTGTGTAAACATTGTGACAAGACCGGCCATAGGGCCGAGGAATGCTGGAAAAG
Source organism: Amorphophallus konjac (assembly GCA_022559845.1). Classification (NCBI taxonomy): domain Eukaryota; kingdom Viridiplantae; phylum Streptophyta; class Magnoliopsida; order Alismatales; family Araceae; genus Amorphophallus; species Amorphophallus konjac. The sequence continues at coordinate 294,317,378 of CM040125.1, read as the reverse complement.
ACTCAGAGCTTGCCTCCGTTGTGGGAGCCGTGAACATCGGATTCCCGATTGTCCGCTACTCAATGAACAAGACGGAGATGAAAAATGCCCGGTGAAGAAGAATGCACGTCTACAAGCTCTTCAAGAGGTAGAACAAGAGGAAGGCAGACTAGTGGAAGGTACACTCAAGATTTGTTCTAAGTATGCTCACCTCTTGTTTGATACCGGTGCATCACATTCTTTTGTTTCAAAGAAGTTCGTTGATCCATTACCCATGGAATCAGAGTGGATAGATCTAGTATTTGCGACACCACTCGGAAATGAATCTAAGATCTCACACCACTATTCCAATTGTACAGTTATGGTAAAAGGGAAAAATCTGCCAGCAGATTTAATATGTCTAGACTTAAAGGGATACGATGTTATCTTAGGAGCCGATTGGCTATCTACACATAAGGACGTTGTCGATTGCTGTGAAGGCAAGGTAACTTTTAAGGACTTCCCAAAACTTGTCTACACTAGCCCTAAGAGTCAGAACAAGTCACCTCTTATTTTGGCTCTCCGAGCTAGCAAGCTTATAATGAAAGGATGTGTTTCCTTCCTTTCTTTCGTCACCATAAAGGAGACTAAGGAGACCAAGATAGAAGACATCCTGGTAGTTCAGGAGTTTCCAGATGTATTTCCAGAAGATTTACCTGGATTACCCCCACAAAGAGAAGTGGTCTTCACCATCGATTTGGTCCCTGGTGCTGGTCTAGTTTCTAAGGCACCTTATAGGATGTCCCCTACCGAGCTCAAGGACTTAAAGAAACAACTGATTGAGGTTCTGAAGAAGGATTTATCAGACCAAGCACTTCCCCGTGGGGAGCGCCTGTATTGTTTGTAAAGAAGAAGGATGGATCCATGAGGCTATGCATCGACTATCGATAGTTGGATCATCTCACTATCAAAAACAAGTATCCATTGTAGAGAATCGATGAATTGTTTGACCAGATATCTGGATCTAAGTATTTCTCGAAGATTGATCTCAGGTCAGGATATCACCAATTAAGAATCAAAGATGAGGACATTCATAAGACCGCGTTCAGAAGTAGGTATGGGCACTATGAATTTTTTGTTATTCCTTTTGGACTAACAAATGCCCCTGCAGCCTTTATGCAGTTGATGAATAGCATATTCAGGCCTCATCTAGATCAGTTCATGGTGGTCTTTATTGATGACATATTAATCTATTCAAAGACCAAAGAAGAGCATAAAGAGCACTTGAGGATTGCATTACAGATATTAAGGACGAATCAATTGTATGCAAAGCTTAGCAAATATGAATTATGGCTAGAAGAAGTATCCTTCCTAGGACATGTAATTTCCAAGGATGGCTTATCAGTAGATCCCTCAAAGGTTGAAGCTGTGAAGAATTGGGAGAGACCAACCAACGCTAGCGAGATCCAAAGTTTCTTGGGTCTTGCTGGCTATTACAGGTGATTCATTAAGGATTTCTCCAAGATTGTCGTGCCGCTTACCGGGCTAACCCGCAAAGAGATCCGTTATGAATGAAGTAAAGATTGTGAAAGAAGCTTCCAAGCTCTAAAGGATCACTTGACTACTGCCCCGATCTTGGCTTTGCCAATTGAAGGAGAACAATTCGAGGTATATACTGATGCATCTGGCATTGGCCTCGGATGTGTATTGATGCAACAAGGAAGAGTCATAGCTTACTCTTCCCGACAACTAAAGAAGCATGAAGAGAACTACCCAGTCCATGACCTAGAATTGGCTGCGGTAGTGTTTGCATTAAAAATCTGGAGACATTACCTGCACGGAGTGCAATTCAATGTATACTCTGATCATAAGAGTATCAAATATCTCTTATCTCAAAAGGAATTGAATATGAGACAGAGACGTTGGCTGGAATATCTTAAAGACTTCGACTTCTCAATCCAATATCATCCTGGAAAGGGTAATCCTGTAGCCGATGCCTTCAGTCGAAAGCCAAGAGCGTTATTAGCCAATTGTATGATACGGGAGTGGAAATTGCTGGAACAATTCTCTAGACTTTGCATAAGTATAGACAAGGAGAACATGTGTATTACTCTATCACATATAAGGATACAACCCGATTTACTCTCTGAAATACAAGGACTTCAAGACAACGACCCAATATTAGTGGAAGTCAAGGGCAAGATAAAAGAGCAATCCGATTTCAAACAAGTAGCAGATGGAAGACTATTATTCAAAGAAAGAACTTGTGTGCCCGATTGTGTAGAACTAAAGAAGAAGATATTAGAAGAAGCTCACGGATCAAGGTACACGATTCATTCTGGATCTACCAAGATGTACCAAGACTTGAAGCGGATATTTTGTTGGCCTAACATAAAAAGAGAGGGAGCAGATTTCGTATCTCGTTGTCTCACTTGCCAGCAAGTTAAGGCGGAATACCAAAAACATGCTGATAAGCTTCATCCTCTTGATATTTCCAAGTGGAAGTGGGAGGATATCAGTATGGACTTTATAATGGGACTGTCTAAATCTAAAGGAGGACATGATGGAATTTGTGTCATCATAGATCGATTGACCAAGTCAGCACATTTCTTGCCAATCAAGAGTCAATGGTCAATTGATATTTTTGTTGCACTGTACATCAAGGAGATAGTCAGACTTCATGGAGTTCCTATTTCAATCATGTCTGACCGAGACCATCGATTTACTTCTCATTTTTGGAAGGGTCTACAACGTTCGTTGGGGACAAGACTCAACTTTAGTACAGCCTTTCATCCTCAGATGAATGGTCAGATCGAGAGAACAAATCAGGTAGTAGAAGATATGCTCAGAGCATGCATCATTGATTTTGGTGGAAGCTGGCATGATCACTTGTCTTTGGTTGAGTTTGCTTACAACAACAGCTACAAGGCAAGCATATAGATGTCACCTTTCAAAGCCTTATACAGAAGGAGTTGCCGATCACCCTTATGCTGGGATGAAGTTGGCGAGAAATAACTACTAGGCCCAGACATGGTTAGAGATACTTCCGAGAAGATCCAACTAATTAGAGAAAGACTTCAAGTAGCTCAATCTAGACAAAAGGCTTATGCCGATAACCAAAGAAGAGATCTCAAATTCCAAGTCGGAGATCATGTATTCTTAAAATTTTCTCGAGGCCGAGGAATCAGGAGATTTGGTGTTAAGGGCAAGCTTACACCAACATATAACGGACCTTTTGAGGTATTAGAAAGAGTTGGTGAGGTTGCCTACCGTATTGCCTTATCTCCTCAATTATCCGACGTCCATAATATTTTCCACATATCTATGTTGAAGAATTATGTGCACGATCCGTCACATGTCATAGATCATGGAGACCTGGTGATACAAAAGGATCTCACTTATGAACAAAAACCCATGAAGATTCTTGATCGCGAGGTACATGCATTAAGGAACAAGATAATTCCCATGGTCAAGATTCAATGGAACAAATGCTCGGAACAAGAAGCCACGTGGGAGACCGAGGAATCCATGAAGAAGAGATTTCCTGACTTATTTATGAATGGTATGTGCTCTGCACCCTCCACGTCTATATACGATTGAATTGGGGGACCAAATTCTTTTTAATTGGGGGAGGGTGTAGCAACCCTGGTAAATTGAAGGAAGGAAATCTTAAATGGATTGAAAACTAAACCAATGTTTAAAGCCCAACCTATATATATACACTTAAACCACTTCATATATTTATATCAAATGGGCCAAAGATGAATAGCGCCTCCTCTTAAGGCGTCATTTCATAATTTGAAGACCCCTCAAGGGGGCGCTAATTGAAGAATTGAAGACCCCTCATGTGGGTGCCAATTACCTGAAGGGTGCCCCTATCTTAGGCGCTATTTCCTTGCAGTAGGAAAATTGGTAAGTTGATTGTAGTGTCTTGATTGAACTAGGAAGCATTGGCCATTCTGGAAGGATAACATCCAGTAGGATTAACACGTAGGGAAGTTTAGATAACAATAGAATTCTTCCATGGAAACTTTGATTCCAATCGAACTCTTAAACCCCAGTAGGATTCTCTACCCTATAAATATATTCCTCCGAAGCCGTGCCAATGCTACTGCCTCTAGACTTTTGCATCGTACGTAAAGGAAGAAGCTTCAACTTCCTCCTCTTGCTGTCAGCGTGAAGAAGTGCTACTCCTTCTTCCCTTCTGCTACCGACTGCTACCTCGACGTAAAAAGAAGCCTCTTTTCCTTCTTCTCTGCTACTGGTTCTCCTTCATCCGGTGAACCTATAGAAGTTTCTATTCCTCCTGCTACGGTGAGCGGAAAGGGAGGACAGCTGTGTCTTTAGTTTCTTCCTCCTACTGGACGAAGCTTGATGTTGTTGCTGATACTCTTTTATCTTCTTCCTGCTGCCGTTACTCATGTTCAGTTTCTCTGTATCGTTTCAAGGGTTATTCTTGTTACTGATCTTTGTTCTCTTCACGTTTCCATCATCCAAATCACCAATCAAGGTAGGTGTTCTCAAGTACAAGCCCAATCTAATAGTTATCGGATCATAATCATGCATATAGGTCTGTTAGATTGTCTCTCAGTAAGTTTTGTAATGTTTCTGGAAGTTTCAGTTGATCGCACCTCCCTCTAGGGCGCTATTTGATATAATGACCGTGCAAACAGTCGTCAGTTAGTTGGTTAACTAATAAATACACATGTTCAAAAATTTAATAATTGTGAACCATGATATATAATCTAATGCATGAGTATACTGCTAGATTCCTGCTATTTTTCTCTACCTATCCATGTACTTGTTCCTGCAAAATTATTTTTATTGAAAAAGTGCTACTGTTCATGACCAAATTACACTGATATTGAAAATCACAACATGCATCCTGCCATTAATTTGAAAAATGGTGCCCCTGACTAGGGCGCTACTTATTGACTTGAAGACTTAAGCCAAGGCACCATTTACATAATTTCTGAAATTTGAGAATTTTACAGATCTTAATATATTTAGAACCTGGAAACAACGATTGAATGAATAGTCATTATCTGTTAAACTAGCGACCCTGCCTAGGGTGCTATTTCATGAAATGAAGACTTGACCCTAGGCGCTAATTACCTGATTTCAGATTTTCGTGGTTTTCAGTAACCCTTTTACAATGGGTTATGTATATAATCACTATATTCCATTCCGTGAGTATAGTCCCACGTTTCACGATGTTTTATCGATTACCCCTCAACTCTTGGTGACATATGAGCCCTCCGTTGGACATTCCATTCCTTCGGACTGGTAATTTAGTCATTGGGACCTTCATAAGACTCCTCATAGCCTTGGATTCCCTCAAGGCCGATTGAGCAGGTTGTACCACTAAAACCTATGACACTTTTTGATTGCCATGTCACTCTAAAGAAACATGGTAACCTGGCCCTCATGGTATGCTAGTTGGATACCTTGAGAATGTCTCTTAAGTTAATGGAATGGAAACCATACTATTGCCATCACTCAAAAGTTTAGTGCCCTACGTGTGGACACTAGTTCTTCTTGCTTTATCATGTTCAAAGAACGAGCACCCATGTACATATGGATGCTTATTCTTAATGGCATGACACCCACTAGGGAGACAAATCCACTCAGTTTCTATGAGTGTCGTGATTGTACCGACTTGACCGTAGTATGTCCTTACTCAAAAGTTCTGTCCTTGTGATTCTATTCCAAAAGATCTACCTTATATTCCTGCAAAGGTTTATTCCGTTAAAATTCTATATTGGCTATAACTAAAGTGGATGTCGAAATATATGACTCAATGTTGGCGTATATAAGGGCCCGATCTGGTCTTGGGAGGAGCACCCGAAAGTACTTGTGCCCATGGGAGTTAGTATTGATCACGGTATGGCATTGCATCGAAGTGCATGACTTGCTTGAATGGACATTTCCACAAACTCTTATACTTGAACTTGACTTGACTTGACATGACATGCATGGCCCGGAAGGGTATTTACTTGCTTGCTTGATAACATGATAGCCAATTCTAGACATGACTTGTTAAACGTACATGCTCATCTATCTTGATATAATTACACGAAATCTTGGATATCTTGCTAGTTCATTCTAAGTTATCCTTTGCTATACACTCTCTCTCTAATGTCATTTCATGTGAACATGCATAGCCATACTTGCATTCATGTAACATGTAATTTACTTAAAGCAAGCTAGCACTTGAGATATAATTCCTACTGAGCATTCGCTCACCTAGTGTTTTTCCCTATTTTTCAGGTAATTCCGATGACGAGACTCATTCGGATGGGGATGGACAAGAGTGAAGAGTTTTAGAGCCATTCCAACTGTCAAGCGTTATCTAGTCCTGTCTTTTCTATTTTCTTGAGTCATCCATTGTACTTTTATTTTATTGAGTCCTAGTACTTTCGTCGTGAGTTGTAATATGCATACTTGAAGATTTATGATTAATAAAGGACTTGGTTATCATTACTTGTGCGCCCCCTATCTTTGTATGTCGAATACACTTACGCTCTGATTGACATGATTGATATAAACTCGTCACGCATCTCCGGGTTCCTTCCGCGCTCGGGGCATGACAACTCATATCATTGTGTTTGCATAGGTAAATCTTGCTTTCATTTTTCACTTGTATACTAGATTCTTTTGCATGCACTCCGGTGCATGTAGAGCCATGCATTACATATCACAGTTACATTCCTACCTTGGTAAGTGATTCTCTCGCCTCCATATTCCTTAAGGTCGACTAGGTGATCTTATCCGGGACCTCCATAAGTCCCCGCGAGCCGTGGATTCCCACACGGACGCCGGGCCGGTTGTACCTTTTCACCCCTTAGGCTTGCATTTTGCATACGTGCGAGAGAATTAACCTTAGTTAACCCAATATTTGGTCCTTATTCCCATAAGATTCCTATCTTGAGGGAATTGTTATTAACTCAAATTATTAAAAGGTCTATTAAAACTTCTAAAATATTTCCCATCATATTAACTTGTTTGACTTGGGTGAAAACTCTCACATTGCATTGTTTATGCTGTTTGGGCTTGTCCAGCGCCATTAGTGGTGTTTTGTGTTGCATTCTCCATATTTGTTCTTGTTAGGCCCATTTAGCTCTGTCCATTTTGTATCTATTGTCTAGTCCATTGTCATAGGTCCGTTCTCCATTGGTCTTTGTATTAGTGGGTCAGTCCCCCCTTTTATTCTCAAGTGCATTAAGCCATTGCTTTCCCACATGTATTCTCCTTGATATCCTTGTATTAAGTCTCCATTTGCCCTGATGGAGCATCATTTCAACCCCTTGTATCATTCTTTTTCCCAACCTTCTTCATATTCCCGCGTGGAATCCTCTTCCCACGTAGGCCCATCTGCCTGTGGTCCCTCTGATCCATCCGAGGAACATGCTAATTTCATAGCCCACTTATCAAGCCTTGTTCGCCAAATGGACCCGGCCCAGGCCCAACGTCTTATTGCATCTCATCTTCATGGGCCTCCTTCTCTTAATGGGCCTTCTTCTCTCATTAATGGGTCTCATCATGTTAATGGGCCCCATTCTCCTAATGTGCCTTATTTGTCTAATGGGCCTCATTCTTCTTCTGCTTATGTTGCTGGCCCAATTAGTTCATATGCCAACGTCTCTTCTAGGCCCACACATTCTTCCACTCCCGGAATGGACTTTTCTTCTCCTTCTCAGCCCGGATCCTCTTATCCGGCACATTATCATCCTGGTTCGAGTTCACAACCTCTTGCTCAAGTTGACCCATATTTTTCTCGATCTCTCCCTACTCTAGAGATGATTTCTCAAACCCAACGCCAGCTTGATGAACTGCAACATCAGATTGATCCCAAAACCTCCTTGAGTGTCCCGCTTGTATTTCAAAATCTTCGGCTCCCGCTATCTTCGCAAATTCCCGCATATCGCCATTATGGTGGAGTCGGTGACCCTTATGTGAACTTAAAGGAGTTTCTTTATGAGTCAGCCCAATTTCGACATGACCAATGTTTGATGGCCTATCTATTCGGTCTATCTTTGGAAGGCCCAGCTCGGGATTCATTTTTTTCTCTACCGCAAGAGTAGATTGTGAATTTCCAAGTTGTGCAAGAGAAGTTCATTCAGCAATTTCATGACCAGGTTGGGCCCAAGTATTTCATGGTTGGATCTGGCCCACTAGAAGATGAAGCTCGACGAGGATTTCTGCACCTTTGCCGACCGCTGGCGTCACCTTGCCGCGCAAGTTCCGGGGCACATTCCAGAGCTAGAGCAAATCAAGATGTTGATATCTAACGCAACGCCCGAGTATCGCTTCATCTTGACCCTCAACGACATCACCTCCTGGCAACAACTTTATAGTCGAGCCCGCTTCATCCGCCAACAAATCCAAGATTCCCTTGACCCCGAGTCTTCTCCGCCTTCTGCATCTCCACACACCCCGCCATCTACATCTACTTCCACCTCAACATATCAACCTTCACCCTCTGCATATCAAACCTCCACATATCAAATCTCCGCGAGTCATCCTTCCACGAGTCTACCTTCCGCTTCTACATACCCATACACCTCCACATGTCAACCCTCCACGAGTTAGCTGTCCGCTTATTCGTACCCTCATGTGTCTCTGCCTCCATCTCCCCCGGTCAAAGGAACACCACATCCCGAGCAGGTGGATGCCGTCTATATACTTCCTCATCCCGCTCCACATATGCCTTCACCAAATCTCTCCACCACTAGCCAAGCACTCTTGCCTATGCAACCTTCACTTCCGTCTCCACAACCTTCTCCACCATTACATATCCCTCGACATCCACCTTGCCCAAAGTAGGCTCCTCGTCCTCCGTTGCCAGAGTGTTTCACCTATATGTTTCGGGCTTTGATGGCCACTCACGCATTGCCGCTCTCTCCAGTTGTGCCTTGCCGACCCGCGGTCGGGGATATGCTCCAATTCTGTGATTTCCATCGCCAACATGGGCATTTGGTTGGGGATTGCCCCGAGTTCCAGGAGTTTGTTTATGGCTTGGCAGATCAGAAAAGGATTGATTGGGCCACTATTTACAAAGTCACTCTACATCTTCACAGCAAGCATCAGCAACAAGAAGTGCCGCCCAGGCAGCCGTCTCCGTTACTTCAAGACCAGGGGCACCCCTGTGATTCCTCGTCTAGTGTTACACTTGCTCCGTCACCTACCCCTTTACCTTCGCCATCTCCTATCCAATCTCCACAACCTCCATAAACCCAAGCCTCTGCTCAGGCCAGTGCCTCCCCTTCTTCTCCCGCCGTCACTTCCACTACTTCTATCCCTGACGCCCTCGACGCGTTGTGTCGACACGTCGACGGTGGGCACCACGACCTCCGTCTTCGCCCTCTCCACCTCCATGTCCACTACCCCCATCACCTTCATCGCCATCCTCACCATCTCCATTGCCATCACCATCATCTCCTTCTCCGCCACAAGTGCTTCCATCACCTCCACCATCTCCACCGCCTTTGCCATCTCCGTCACCATCATGGCTCGAGCCTGAGCAGGCTATACCCCCACCTTCACCTCTGGCTTCACCTTTACCCGCACTCGAGCTTGCCATCATCACAACCCCTTTTCCTCCACCTAAACACACCACTCCCGTTGAAGCCTCCACGCCATCTGAACCTATTTCTACCACCTCCAATTCTCCATCCACTTACCCCCCACGGAGCGGGTGTGCGCTACCTTCGGTGCCCCTTGGGTCTAATCCCCAGGGAGACGATGAGCCGAGTCAGGATGAGTCAGTGTCGGTTATGCATTTCCAGATTCATGATTATATTTGCCGCATGCCGATCCGCATCCCAATTTGTGGCTATTTTGGGGATGTTGAGCCTACACTTTTGAAGACGGTTGCCAAGAAAAGCTCTCATGCACTTGTGCCAGTTTCTTCACAAGTGAGGCTGGTGGCAATCTCATTGCTTGCCGGAGGTTCGATTATTGACGTTGTTATTTCTCCTCGCTCCGCCGCCATTCAGATTACTGGTCAGGAAGGGTCATCTACCCAGATTGTGCTAACTCATACGGCCGCCAAGCAGATTGTGCACCCTATGTTCAAGGGGCAATTGGCCGTATCTTCTATATTCTCTGAGGACATTCTGCACATCTTATGCAATCTCCCTTGGTTCATTAGCAAGCCGGCCACGTCAATGCCGCACATTGATCTCCCTCAGTTCCGTCCTTTGCTTCTATCATGGGAGTTGGGCTTCATGCCTGATTGCTGAGTGGAAATGCCGAATCTCATGCTGCTAGTGCCAAGTGACAAAAACTCCGTGGTTTTTTGATATTCATTCTTTTAAGGGGTCAGCTATTCAAGAATGTCCACATATGGTTAGTACCAAAAGTCTAGGGGCAACCGCCCTAAGGAGGATGCATGTTCATAATCGTGCCAAGCTGTCTGCTAAATGGACCCGTACTTTGAGAAGATATTTCAAGTCGAGAGGTCCAAAGGTCCAAGTCCACACTAGGCAGGTCCATTACAAGCCAGTTTCAGCTAAGAAGAGGCGGCGGCGCCGGTTCAAGGGCCGTCGATTGTGCACTCAAGGGTCCACTCCCTCTTCCCCGTCTGTTCATTCATCTTTCCTTCTGCTCAGCTCCCACCCTTGGGTGGTGTACCTTCCTTATTCTAATTCCACGTCCATGATCTTCTCTTCTCTTTCCGGGGCCGCAAAGCCCCACTCTTCTCATCCGGTTTCTCCTTATTCTTAATGTCTTAGGCCTCGGCCCATGTCATCCTTTCATCCCGATCTCGGGATTTCTTCTTCTAATCCTTCTCCTCTGGTATCTCCGGGTTTTGTCTCTAATTCTCCTTCTCCGACTCTATCAGATGATTTTCATTCTCCTTCCCCGACTCCGTCGGGTGATTTTCATTCTCCTTCCCCGACTCTGTCGGGTGATTTTCATTCTTCTTCCCCGACTCTGTCGAGTGATTCTCCTTCTTATTCCCCGACCTTGTCGGGTGTCCATGATTCTCTTTCCCTAACTTTGTCGGGTGATTCTTGTTCTTCTTCCCCAACCCTGTCAGGTGTTTGTGATTCCCATTCCCCTTCTCTGACTACGTCGAATGATTCTTCTTCTCATCTTTATATTCATTCTTCTTCACCCTTTCTGGGGCGTTGCCCTTTTTCTTACTATTTTCGAGGTTTTAGCCCGCCTTGATCCTTGCGGATCTTTGCTTATTATGTATCTGGTTCCTATTATCAGGGTCTCTGCATCTTAACAGGGGAGTTCTAGCCCTCGTCTCTCTTCCTTTTATCTTTCTTCGTCCAGGGTCGTGTCTACCACTCCTCCGTGTAGGGGAATCTTTGATCCTTTGCTATCCTATCCCTTTCATCCTATTAAGCAAGGAATACAAAGCTCGTGATGTACGAAGCTCAATAATCAAGATCGCGTCAAGATGCTATTACCACACTATGGATATGCAAGGTATCGTTATTTTGTGCAAGAAAATGTTATCATCGCTATTATCTCTCTTACTCCTGCACACGCTTATAATAATGCTATTCCTCAACATGGTTAAGTGGCTTTTAGAAATTTACTTAGTTAAGCTTAGTCAAAAAGAGTTCACTTCTGCAACATCTTAGGCTGGTGATAGCTTAGTGCTGGGAGTCTAGTTCTTTCCTCCATCGTCGAGGGTGTCCTTTTTGCATGGGTTTTTCACACACTTCACGGCGAGCCATAGTCGATCCCTCTGAAGTAACACCGTTGCTGCTTTGGCCATACTATGGGTATGCACGAAGGCCTTTTCTCTTCTTTGCTCGGCCAAGTGCAGGGGCAAGAGATCGGCGGATGAAATAAACAACCTAGGCATTCCCCAATACGAGAGAGGTTTCAAATAGGGGCAGTCTTAGAAAAAGAAATGAATGAAAAATACCCCTGATCCTAGTAACTGGGCCTGCTTCTCCTAAGGCAAGAGATGAGGTTCGCGTAAAACGGTGAAGGGTAGTGCCGCATCATGTGTGTATCAAAATCAAAAGCTTTATTTCAATATCTGGCCAATAAGGGCTATGTCAAAATTATATTTGAAAATCAATGTAAAATTATGATTAAAGACTCAAAGTCCCGGCGCAACAGACCTACTCTTTGAGGGGTGGTGCCTTGGAAGGAAGTCGAATCCTGATATCTCCTATCCTGCACAAAGCTTGTCTCCCGATTTTCTTCTATTCCTCCCTCTTAGGCTGGGATGGCCTTAGTAGGGGCACCGTTCTTTGGAAGTAGTTGGTTCTGGTGAGCCACTCTCAAATGCACGCCCTGCTCAAGGGAAATCTTTAACAAGAGGGGGAGGAACACAGACCCTTGGCCAGGAGTTTGAACTTGTCCTTGGTTGCTACATATAGTTTTTTCAAAAAAAAAATCCAAAAAAGTAGATATTTCTAAAATAAAAAAAAACAAAAACAAAAAAAATCAAATATTGTAAAAAAAACAAAAAAAATCAAATATTGTCAAAAAAATAAAAAATCAAATATTGTCAAAAATTCAAAAAAATCAAATATTATTGAAAATTCAAAAAAATTAAAAATTTCAAAGATCCAAAAAATGTTTGTCTCCTATTCTTTTTTAACTTTTATTTTAAGGACATGTATGATTTGTTTGCTAAGTGTGCAGGTCGCAGGTGTTCAAACTTTCTGGCTCTATCTTTTGCTCTGCCTCCTATTCATATTTTTCTGATCTGTCCTCTCTTTTTTCAAACTTGTCTCTCGAGCTGTTCTGAAGCCAATGTCCTTCTCATGCTTTGCTTCGCTCAACTTGCCATCATATCTTTGTGAGAGAGGGCTCTTTGCCTCACTGTTGCGAACCCGACGATTCTGCTTCGTCAGATCTTAGGCTCGATTGAAGAACATATTTTGTCATTTCCCATGTTGTCCCCCTGTGGTCGTCGTCCAGGTGTCCTTGTCCCATTTATGGTCATCTCATGCATATTCTAGTTCCACGTGTTGTCTCGTTCCGCCATGTGTTGCATGTGTCCTTGTCCCATGTGGTTGTTTCACATGTGTTATGCCATCTCCCCTGTCTTAGATGTCATTATCCTACGTATCTCTGTCCCACTGCATGTGCTTTTGTTCTGCATGGTGTGTTGTCCCGCTATGATCTGGTCCCAACTGTGTATGTCATCCCGCTGTGTGTTGTCATGTCCCACCATTTCCTCCATTCTCATGCTTGTTGTTCGTTTATGTGGTATTTTGCATATGCTGTTTGTTTGTTCATTCTTCGTTATGTTATGTTGTCTTTCGTTTATTTGGTTGTTATGTTTTCATATTATTCATGCTTATTTATTCATTTTGTTGGTTGTCTTATTTAAAAATCCATAAAAATCGCATAAAATGCAAAAATTTAAAAAAATGTCATTTCACTTGGCAGGTAAGTCAGGTATGGCTCTCTATCCCTACTCACTGTTACATTACTATATGGTATCTACCTTATTATAGCCTCTCAAGGACCGGCTAGTTGGCCGTGTGTTCTAGGATCTGATGTTCCCCTTTAACAAAAACGATGATGATCTAGGAGCATACAGTTAATCGTTGGATAAGCCGCTCGGTTGAGTCGGGTGGGGGACGATGGACTCTGTCTCGCACGCCGTAGTTGCAAGAAGACTCTTGACCCCATCTTGGCTTGGTCTAGCAATAATGTCATTGAGTACTTTCTATTTTATATTTTCTTTGCATCCGTTTTGATGATTTCTTTCTTTTAGCCCAACATGCATCATGTCATTTTGAGCATTCACGCCTCGTGATCCTTTCAAGATTTCTCCTCAGCAATGGTTAGTTGCGCTTCAATTCTCTTGGATAATAGATTTCTCATTCCACTCTGAGTTTGAACGTCTTCTCTGTTCTGCCCGCTGGGTCTGGTTGGCTAGCATGATTCCTGTCTGGATTTTACCTCAGTTTTATCTTCCCATTTCCAACTCTTACGCTATGTTCTTTACGATCCCCTCATTATCCGTGGATTGTGTCCCCGATGAGGTTGGTCGTGTTTCCTTTCCCCTTCCCTTAGTTTAGTTCTCCAGACATGTCTCATCAGCGTCAATCGTTCCGGGTGGTTAGTTCGACATTTTTGGGAGAATTCCTATCGCTTGTTGGTTGTGACATGTGTCTTTTGCCTTGATGCCCGCTTATCAGTTCTCTCTGTTTCATCTCTGTTTCATCTCCATTTCTCATCGCTATCGCTTTCGCTCCATCTCCTTTCCATTTCACCTCTGCGTCACTTTAGCTTGTTTCCTTGCAAAGCGGATAACAAGGAGGGACATCTGTTGACACCCGTTTTTAGCCCGCAAGTTGAGTCATTTCTCTTATTCATCATTTTTGATGTCCCGAATTACCCATTATTTTAGAGCCTTCCTCGGATAGATTTCGAGCTCATTTCATCATTCCCTAGCCTTTGGACTTCGGAGATCATAATTTCTTAGAGCCCTGGAGCTTATCTTATCAACTTTTGGCCTTCCAAATTAACTTACGGCCCATTTTGGTCGACTTTCCTTCAAGCATTCGGCCCCTTTCATTGTGCAGTCTTGAAAATGGTCATTTTTCATCCCCTTATGCTCTTATATTCAAAAAGTGCCCTTCACCAAAGTTGTTCATCTTTTAAAGCTATACAATTTCTTCTTCTACGCCATTGGCCAGTTCTCCACTAATTTCATGTTATTCACGTTCTTCTGGCAAGCTGCGATGTTCACCTGCGTCCCAGAATTTTTTCTCTCTGTTCTTGCCCAATTTTCTCTCTCTTCCACTCTTTTTCTCATCTTGCTCTCTTCATGAAAGTTTTTCATCTTTTAGTTGTCTACAATTTTATCTTCTACCACTTTCGCTAATTCTACACTGTTTTTGAGATCTGATCCGATTTCTAAAGTCACGCGAAGTCTGCCCAAACGGTCGTGCAAACGACCATTTCTTATTGCAAACGATCGATCGACCGATCATTTATTTCTTAACGGTCGGTCGACCGACCGTTAAGCCAGCCAAGAGTCCAGCCTGTGCTGGACTCTATCTCTAGTTTCTACTCGATGGGCCTATTTTGCGGCGGCTGTAACTTCTAGAAACCAACTCCGAATTGACCCACGTTTGTTTCTATCTCTTGCCCTTTATATTATCCCAAGTTTGATCTATAGAACTCGAATTTTCATTAGCTATGTCTATCAGAATCTTAGTCGAATGTTCTAGATTTAGGCATCCTTGTTCAAGTAAAACTCTATTTTTCTATGCGACGAGCCTACCTTCCAAGAGCCATATCTTCTAGAATACTCCTCCAAATCGAGTCCCGTATGTTTCTATCTCTTGTCCTTAGTATTATCTCGAGTTTGATCCATAGAACTCGATTTATCTTGGACTATATCTCCGAGAATCGTTAGAGGAAGTTGGGGCTTTTTTCTGAAAACTCTATATAAACTGCCCGATTTGCAGTGGCGACGGGGGGCTCTTCTTCAACTCGGGGCAAAGCCATGCTGCACCGCTGACTCAATCCTTCGACCCTGACTTGAAGAGGGAAGTATTGACTTTCTATTGCATCCTTTTGAGCTTAATTTCGTGGTCTATATTCTTAGTTCTTCTCTCCCCAAAATCATAAATCATCATAAAACACTATTTTTCTGCTACACATACGTTTTCCCCATTTTGCATGCATGTTTTCCCACAGTTATACTACGTGATTTTCTCATATCTTTGCTTCATTCTCTACACAACACACACACCTATTATTTCACCCTTCCACAGGGGTTAAAAACCTCCCCCCGGTGAGTTTGCCCTCAATTTCTACCCCCATTTTATCATTACGAGATTGATGCTACACTTTATGTTCTAATAGATTTTTACCTTTGTGTTTTGGCTTTATTTTGTAGGAGAGCATGATATGAACGTGAGGCCCTCTTCTTCTAGCCGGCTGGAGGACAAGGAGGTTTGAATCTACATCGCTCCCACACCCCGTTGTCAAGCGCAATCAACTCTTCAAGTTCCAAGGTACACGGCGCCATCCCTTGATCTCTTCATCCTTTCGGCATTGTTGGAACCTTGGTGGCGATCACAGTATGTCTTTCTTATCCTTTCATTCCCCTTTTCATTGATTCACATGTTTATGCATATTTTAGTTTAAAGGGGGCGGGGTAGATTAATCTATCTATAAGTGTCTGTCTCTGTAAGTGACTCCTGGATTACATCCAGAGTCAATTTGCTTAGTGTGAGCTACATTGCTTCTTCGAGTGTTTTCTTTTCTTTTTCTGTTTGATTTTTGCTTACATTCATAAGCTATGTATCAGTGATAAGCAAGCTGTGTGCTCAGCGGTGAGGAGTGTTCCTCAGTTAGCAAGCTGTGAAGCTCAGCGGTCCGAGACGTGTTCCCCAACGCTGTGGATCAGCACTTGTTGGGATTATTTTCCCGAAGCTGTGAATCAGCGGTATTCAAGCTGTGTGGCAGCAGAATACTTACTCAGTTGAGTAAGGGGTGGACGTAGATCTCAAGATTGAGATCGAACCACCTAAAATTTGATTTGCTCATTGTGTGATTGATTTTCTATCATTACGAATAGATGAATGCTTAGGATCTTCAAATGTTGTCTCTTACAAAATTCAATCGATTCATCTATTGCATTCAAAAATTCATAATCTGTCTGCTCTAACATACTTTGGATCTTACTGCGTTGATTCTCCTTGAATTTATATTGTTTTGAATTGCTTAGAGACTTATTATACTCATCTATTTGTTATATACATCTCAATGGTATATTAAATAGGTTCAGTCAGAAGGATAGATTACATCTATCTGAAAACTGACCTATGTGTGAGGAGATTTTCTAATCAACCCTTTGCCTAGTACTATACTGAGTGGAATGATTGTTTGCTTTGGTGATTATTTTGATTAATATGCAACTTCATTGCAGATTCTCCTATTGATAACTCTCACTGCTATTAGTGTTTGTGTTTACAGTAGTTTATTTTAATTCCGCACTGCTTTTAACTGCTGCAGATTTTATTTTGCAGTAGATCTATTCACCCCCCCTCAAGATCTCTTATTCATCCGTTCTTTTCATCACGTGGTATCAAAGCCTAACTCTCCCTTATGGATTTACATCCCAGAGAGGTTAGTTATGGATGCTAGAGGGTTAACTGTTGAGGGTCATTCGACTAGTAAGTCGTCATTCTTTGACAGAAATAATTTTGCTTACTGGAAGAATCACATGCAGGTCTTTCTTCGGGCTAAGGATTATGAAATCTGGAAGGTAGCTAGTAAAGGACCACTTGAGCTTCTAGAGGATGAGGAGGTTTGGACCAGGGAGTAGATCCATAGGTCCACTTTGAATTGGAGTGCAGTTAATGCTATGCAATGTGCACTTCATCCCACTAAAATTTCTAGAATATCCTCCTATTCCACAGCCAAGGAGATGTGGGACAAGCTGGAGGTGATTTATGAGGGAAAGTCTCAGGTTAGAGAGACGAAGGCAAATATGTTAGTCTCAGAGTATAAAGCTTTTAAGATGAAATTTGAGGAGTCCATATCTGAGATGTATGCCAGGTTGATGGTTCTAACCAATAGTATGAGAAGTCTAGGTAAGGTCTACAGTGAGTACGAACTAGTCAGAAAAATTCTTAGGTCCCTGACACCTATTTGGCAAACCAAGGCCACTATTATGGAAGAATCCAGGAACCTAGCAACAACATCTGTAGATGAACTCATCGGTTCCCTCGTGACGTATGAGCTGAACCTTAAGAGGGTTGATGAGATTGAAAAGAAGAAGAAGCTGATGTGTGTGGAGTCATGAAGTGTGCCTTGCATATGGTTATGTTTTTGATGATAACTAACCTTATAAATAACTTTGTGGTTGATGTCTGTGTGCATTCATGAGCTTTGCTATGCTTGCATGTATTTCAATTGAGTCGTTGTGCTCTTGAGCAAGTCTTCATAGTTGAGATTGATTTTTTCCATATTGCTAGACATGCATATAAGCTCGTGGATGGTTATGAGTAGAAGCTCTATGCATATGCTTATGTGTCTAGTTAAGGAGCTATTATCACTCATAATCCATGATTTTGATATACATGTAGATCTCATGTTCTACATTGTCTTTTACAAGAGAGAGATGATTGGAAGACACCTACAAATCACATGGATGCATGGTAATATCTATTTATGTGAATCTTGGTGGAAAGAGGTTGACATGTGGTGTAATATTGATTAAACCCCAAGAAATACTTGGTTTTTATGTTTAAACATTCAATCTCTTTCCAGTCCCTTGTGCTATCCATGTTGCATATATTCACTTGGTTCTTTCATGTATATATTTTTCATAAGGTTCTTATGCTAGATGCATAGTTTGAATTCCTCATGAAAGTTGTGGCTGAAATGAATTGATTAAAACTCTCACATTTTCTCATGCTGAACTTTAGCATAGGCTTTCATGCCCTTTCACACTGTCGACCTATCAAAGGATGGTGTCGACCCCATGTTTCGTAAGCATCACTTAGATGCAAATGGTTCATGGTTCTGTGAAGAGAACTTGTGTTAAATTCAATCACATCATTCATGTGGATTTTGGTTTTTCAATGCCACTCTTGTTGCACTTGATGCATAAAGTTCATTGCTATATGAACTTGTTTCCTTGATAAGGATAAACATGTTTTTCCAAAGAGTTTTTATGCACCTTGAACATGGATTTTAATGTATGTGCCTTTTGCACTTTCTTTATGGTTACAAGTTGCTCATACCTTGTTCACATGCATAGAAATATCCTTCGATCTTTAGCTTAGAACATTTGTGGTTCAAAGTGTTCGTATGCACCTTGAACATGGGTTTCATGTATATACTTCATGCATTTATCATTTGGATTATTGAGCTAAAGTTCTAATCATTTTTTTCTAATGATTTTGCAGGATTAAGATCCTTAATATAAACCCTCCAAGATCAAAGGAGTTTGATGCCACAGAGTTTGGAAGGGTTGCAATGGAGTTTGGGGCTAAAATCTGAAAGTCTGGAATTTACGGTAGCTTTAGGTCGACCGACCCTATAGCTTAGGTCGACCGACACTGTAGCTTTAGGTCGACTGACCCTGTAGCTTAGGTCAACCAAAATTGGCAGTGCTACCTGAAAATTCACCTGCAAAAGTTAGGTCGACAGACCACCTACCTCCGGTCGACCGAACCCCCCGAGGCAGCAATTGTTGACTTTGTTTTCTTCAACGTGGGAAGCCCTTCTCCTTTGATTTTTTAATCCCAAAAGTCTCCAAACATCCCTAGAATTGTGGATCTGTGTCTTGGCTTGTCCTTGACCATCCTAGGTCTTATAAACCCACTTGTGCCTAACCTTTTACCCCTTTGCCCCTAGGTTCATGGTAGACCTATTGGGGGTCTTTTTGGATGGTTCTAGAAGAGTTATCATGGTCTTTTCATGTCTTCTATATATGCTCTCTTGTGAACTCCGAATTTGACAAGAAATTCCCAATTGAGCTAATGTTTTCTATCTTGTAGGTCAAGAAAGACAAGAAAAAGAGGAAGGGGAAAAGAAGGGGAGATTTGATCTTCATCCAAGAGGTTTTAAAGATCGTGGAAGAAGGAAAAGTGCAGCAGATCGAGGAGAGGATCGAGAGGACGTTGAAATCGTCACCATCTGACTGGAGCTTCAAGTTACTATTTCTATTCGTCTTGGAAATCAAAGGGGGAACAATCTCTACATCTTGTAGTTGTTGTTTTGTAATGTTTGCCATGTCTTCTATTTTGATCTGAGCTTATATTGTTATTTGTGTTTATTTTTTGAACCTGAAAATACATTTTGTGTGTGTGACCGTCTGTGTATACAGTCATGTTTGATCGCCTGTGTGCGATCGTGTGTGTCGTTGTGCTACGTTTGTTGCAGCGTGTGTGTGTGTGTGTGTGTTGTGATCCGGTCGTCGGATCATGTGGGAGACTCCGTCTCCATGACTGTGTGTGTTGGGGGCATGTCCCCGTGTGTGTTTGGAGTGTTGTCTCCGTGTTGGGGATTTATCCCCGAGTGAAGCCTCACCTGATTTGGTGAGGGGTGGACGTAGGGAGCCCGTCGTGGTCCCGAACAACCTTAAAAATCCCCGTGTCCAGTGGTTTACCTTGTGTTATGTATGTTTATGGGATTGTAATGTTAACGTTGTTTATCTTGATCGTGTGTGAACGGAGAGATTGAGAGAATTTGTTTATCCTTGCTTACTTTATTTCTATCAATCATGTTAAACTTGGTAATTCCACTGCGTAGCTTTTTAATTTGCCATATCGCGTGGGGGACAATTCAACCCTCCTTCTTGTCCGCTCGCCTACCCAGGGACCAACAGAAGTCCTTAGCTCTTAAAGCTAATTCCAATAGCAAAGGGTCGTCTTGTGAGCATAGTTGTTCCAGTTCTGATGATGATCAGGATGAGTTTGCCATGATCACTAGGAAGTTTAAAAAATTTCTGAGGAAGGAAGGAAAGAGGTTCAGAAGAAAATATTTTTCAGGAAAGAGGCAGTCGAAATATAAGCCTAAACCTGCCAAGGAATCTGATGCTATTGTCTGTTATAATTGCAGGAAGGCAGGACATCTGAAGGCTGAATGTCCTGAGCTGCTGAAGGAAAAATAACCCAGGTGGAAGAACAGGAAATGAAAAGCTATGGTGAGCACGTGGAGTGATGAAGAAGAAGACAGTAACAGCAGCACATCCGACAGCGAGGATGAAAAGAAGCTTTGTCTGATGTCAAGATGAGAAGATGAAGAGAAAGACAATGATGAGGTAACTTCCCCTTTTGATAATTTTACACATAGTGACTGAGAAGAAGCCTATGCTGAGATTCTAGATAAATATGATGACATGCGTAGAGAAAACAGGCATCTGAAAAGAAAAAAAATTCATTAGTAAATGATAGTTCCTCAAATGACAGAATCACATGTCTTGAAACTGAAAACAGTAGTCTAAAAAATTCTGTTGCTGAATATGAAGATGTCAAATCTGTTTTGAATGATATGAGGCATGACAATGAACATCTGAAAAACACAATTGATGAATTAAAAATCAGAATGCAAAAATTTGAGGAAGAAACCAGAATTGCTAATGAAAAATATGATGTTGTTAATAGAGTCAATAATGAATTGAAAAAGATAATTGAAAATTTAGAAAAAGAAAACAAAGATAAACAACATTCCCTTGAAGGCATGACACAGGGAACTGAAAATTTGAATGCCATTCTGGGAACAAGTGTAAATTTCAGAAGAGAAGGATTGGGTTTTAACCCAAGCAATAAGAAAAGAGTGGATGTGAAAACCATATCCTTTGTTGCTGAAAAATGAAAATCCAAACCTTTGATAAAAATGAACTGTGAAGAAAACTCAAATGGAAATTCTGTGAAAACTAAACTCAGTGCCAAGGACAAAGGCAAAGGGAAGATAGAGGTGTCCAGGGAGTCATACACATACACTACTGCACCTCGGGTTAAGGGATAGGTTCGAGGTATACCAGCCAATTCCAAAGTCCAAGGAACCCCCAAAACCAAGGTAACCCATATTCAACAGAAAGGTTGATGCAACACCCAACCTGCATCGACGCATACTCCTAATGGGTTCAAGTCTGTTAGAAACCCAAGTTAGAGTAGGGGCACCTCAGGTCGATGTTACCACACTAGTGCACTGACCTATCCATCATTCCAAAATTCCTATCTATACATAATTGGTAGGAAAGGTCGAGGCAGGAGGTCTGTGCAACACAATGGTCTTAACTTATACACCAGTCAGGTGCGTCGACCTTATCACTGGAATGTATCTATGCAACCTAGGCCTAGAACTTTCATGAACCAGAATTCATATGGCCATGTCCATCCTAGAACTGTTCAGCCCAAGGTCTACAGTGCCAATGCTTCTTCCAATGCTTGATGGACAAGCAACTGGCACAGAAATTCTAAATTTGGTAAGAACAAAACTGTCACGCCAAAGAAATTGAATACAAAAACTCTAAGTGGCAAGAAAAGATAGGAGGAACTGAAAATCAATAAATCCACAATTCAAGTCAAATCACAAATGTGGATACCAAAATATTTGTTGTCTTGTTTGAATGATTTAACTGCTGTTATGAGGACCAAATAATTTTGGGTTCCAAAAGTCTCTACTTGATTTTTTGTGCAGGTGTAATACCCTAAAATTTTATATATGATATTTTGGAATTTTCTAGCATTTATTTAGAATTTCTAAGATCTATAAGAGATAAGAGGACTATTAAAAGAATTTGGGCTAAATTTGAAACCAAATAAAAGGGCCCAATACTTATTAATTAACCTGGCCTTTTGAATAAGACCAAAATGGCCTAAAACCAAGCCCATAAGACTTAGCCCATATTCTAGAAGCACCAATTTTGAATTTTTAAAGGATAAATAGGCTAATTATAAGATAATGGGAGATAATATCAAAAGAGTTTGAACCAAATCAATATTCATCGCCCAAAGCTAAAAACGGTCTATCGGGCGACCGTTTGAGGCAATAAATGGTCGCTAGAAGATCGCATGGCTCTGCAGGTTCCGTGAATGGAAGAAAACGTGAAAAGCTTGGAACTTAGATGACCTAATCACTTTAGATTGAAGCTACCTGGCATGGATGACTCTCTAGAACTCTTTAGGGATTAACTCTACTCTTAATTTGGACTCTAAGTTCATTCTAATCTTTGAAACCCTAGCTAACCCTATAAATAGACCTAAGATTTCACATGCGCGACTCTTACGTTTGGCTCGCGTGGAACTAAGGTAAGGAGGACGATTTAGAGGTAAGTTCTTTAGAAGAATTTGTTCATAATAGTAAGGTCTAACTCCCCTCCACATTTCATATTAGGAGATCAAGCCGTCAGGAAGATAGAAGTCTACAAAGTCGTTGGTTCGGTATAATCAACCCTGGAACCTGTGCAACATGTTAACTAGGTGCGATTGATAAACACTGATCCAGAGGGGGGGGGTGAATGGCTCTATCAAGGAATTCTACCCAATTTAAAATTTGCATGAGATGATAACAACTAGATCAGTGGACAATTGATCAAACAAGATATACAAACTCAATTAAACTCTAGGATGTAGATAATCAATTAAATCACGGTCCTAGCATGCATCTAGCGGAGGCAGGCAATCAAACAAATCACTGCACAATGATTTTTTAGGTGGTTCGGTCAACCGACCTACGTCCACCCCTCACTCCAAACCGGAGTGAGGCTTCCACTAGTAACACTAGCACAGCAGACTTAGTCTGCAACAAAATGCTGCCAAACAGCTTGACCAGGGGAACAACCTCCCCTCTTCCTCCCAACCGGAGGGAACCACTAGTGACACCAGTCACTAGCAAACCAGAGACACACGGTCTCTCTTCCTCTTTACCAAGAGGGAACCCCCACTAGTAGCAGCCCCACTAATAGTGAACCAGAGGTCGAAGACCCCTCTTCCTCCTAACCTGGAGGGAACCCCTGGACTTGAATCCACAAGCCCAGAACCGGAGACAAGTCTCCCTTCCTCCAAACCGGAGGGAACCCACAAGTAGCACCCAGCTACTTGCAACCGGAGATATCAATCTCCCTTCTCCTGAGCTAACAGAAGGAACCCCGACCTCTCTACAGAGTATCGGAAACACAACAAACCAGAAAACAAAGAAAAAACAATAAACAAAAATAACTTCAGCAAAATAGAAAGCTGAAAAACGAAATGCACAATGTGGCTCTCAGCGGAGCTGACTGGCCTGGATTTGATCCACGGTCCAGTAGACAGATCTTCAGGTAAGATCTTCCTTCTTCTCCACGAGCTCTCTCGCTCACTCTCTATCTTTCTTTCTCTTTCTTCTGCTCTCCTCTCACTCTCTGCTTCTTCTTCTCTTCACACTCTTCTCGAGCTCTCTACATCTCTTCTTCTCCTTCTGCTCTTCTCTTTCCCTTTTCTTTTTCTCTGGATCGTGGCTCTCTATATGTACATTTCTTCTCACCAACTCGATCAACCTTCTTCTATGGGAGAAGGCTCATATATATAGCAGCAGCAGCAGCATCAGCCGCGACGTGTGACCTCCACATTTCCAGCCCTAAGAATTCGGACCACGTGGCAGTCTCTCAGCAGGCTTCATTCCAGCCTCGGATCACGTGCTGCCAGTCCCTGGGGAATATTTCTTCCTTGGACCTGCAAGGAGATGAAAACCATTAATCTGAGGGCCACAATAACTAAAGCTGCACTAGGTATGTGGTAGCAGTTCTAGATGCACTGAGAACGACACGACATACACACTGTAACAGAGATAACACTACAAAGAGAACGACACGAAGAAGATGAAAAACAACACGAGGTAATAAGAAGAACGACACGAGATACATACGATGACTACAGCACGAAGTAAAGGAAACGACACGACGTAATAAACAACAAAGAGACCGGCACGAGAACAACATGGACTGGCAACGGAAACCGACACGAAGTGGTTGCAAACAAGCAAGACACGAGGTCTACGTAAAGCAACACGAAGTGTGGTCTTAGCACAAGAAAGACACGAAGTCTAGAAAACACGACACAACACACAGTAAAGAGAACGACACGTGCTGACAACAGACACGAAGACGAGAACAGAAACCAACACGAAGTATGGTTTCAACACAAGAAAGACACGAGGTGAAACAACACGGACTGTCAACGACA
The DNA here is from genome assembly GCA_022559845.1 of Amorphophallus konjac. Taxonomy (NCBI): domain Eukaryota; kingdom Viridiplantae; phylum Streptophyta; class Magnoliopsida; order Alismatales; family Araceae; genus Amorphophallus; species Amorphophallus konjac. Next base: position 294,292,788 of record CM040125.1, on the reverse strand, counting down.
CGAAGTGAAGTTGACACGAAGTGAAAACAACACTAATACGATGAGAACAGAAATCGACACGTAGTGAAAACAACACGAAGACAGAACAGTAATTGACATGGGTTGAAAACAACACGAAGTGAAAACAACACTAAGACGATGAGAACAGCACGAGGTGAAGCGACACGGGGTTCACTGGGAAACGACTCGAAGTTCATCAGAACAAATCGAGCTGCTACAGTAAACAACACGGAGACACGAAAGCGAACATAAAGAGGATGACACGAAGACAGAAGATGCCACGGCTATCACAACACGTGATGAAGCAGTGGGACCACAAAGAAACGACACGAGGAACAACAGTAAGTGACACGAAGTTAAACAAGCAGACATAAACGATGACACGAGATACAACTAGAAGACAGAGAGAAGCGACACGAAGCTCACACAGAAAACGACACGGGTTACACAGACAGACTCGACTTGAAGGACAGTAAACATAAACAACATGAAGTATGATAGTAAGTGACATGAAGACACAATAAAGGGAATGACACGAACACGAGAGGAACAGTGCAACGTATAGACTTGAAGTTCAAAGCAAACGGCTGTACAGACTTGAAGATGTGAAGCCACTGTGCAGAATTTGAAGAACAGTCCAATGTATGGACTTTGTCATTGAAGACCAATTATGCAGACTTGGCAGTGAATGACACGGCTGTACAGACTTCATGAACAGTGCATGATTGTACTTGACGATGTATACACTTAGCCTATGCAGACCAGTCCGATGTATAGACTTGAAGGAAATGCATGCTACAGCGCAATGTCTAGACTTGCTATATGCACAAGACGCTGTCCACTGTCTAGACTTGCGATGCCTTCGCCAAATGCACACAACAGTCCAATGTATGGACTTAGACGAAACATGCTATGCAATGTACACACTTGACCGTGATCTCTGCAGCGAATGTATAGACTTTCAGTGAAGGGCGTTGTGTAGACTTTGGCTTGGAACGAAGGTAGGAATGAGGCTGTATAGACTTGGCCAGAACGTAGGGAAAAACACCAATGTGCAGACATGAACATCCAGCAGTGTAAAGACTTCGTGAACAAAATGCAATGCTGACTGATGTATATGCTGACTGATGTATACACTTGGCAAATAGAGTAATGCATGAACAAACAATTAGCCACTACGTTAACCCAATCTTGCCATATTCATGAATTAGCTATTCAAGCAAACAGTTAGATATTCAGGCAGTCAAACAGTCATCTATAAGAATCTAGCACACCTCAGTGTTACTCATGGTGTGTCAGCCATCATCAAAACCACACAGGGGCACAACAATCTTCCCCTTTTTGATGATGGCAACACTATGAGTTACACTGACTCAGATTAGATTCTTCTCCCCCTTTGCCTTCAGCAAAAAGACATGAGTTGAAGAGTGAATTAAAAGCTCCCCCTTTTGACTAAACTGCCCCTTTTACTTTAGCAAGACGAATAATTCAGAGATGTCATATGAGATGAGGACATCTCAATATCAGAAGCAATTAAATCAATTCTCCCCCTTTGTCAAACAACTCATGCAGTGATGCGTATGCAACAAATACTCCCCCTTTGACATGGCAAAACACCCCCCTTTGTCATGAGAATGAGTCATGGTTCTTAAAAATGAAGATCACCCTTATGACAATGAAACAGCTCTCCCCCTATCATCATGCATGATTGACTACTCTCCACTTGAAGCACAGGAATGGACTCTGGTTATCCAATAAATCAATCTGAAATCAGTCATTACAAAGAATCTGAATTCTGGTGATAATACCACAGAATCAGAACTTATGGCAGAACAAGATGGAAGATTCCAACAGTGTGGAGAGAAATACATCTCAGGAATCAATCTGAAATCCACCACCATAAGGAATCTGAAGTTCAGAGGGCTGCAAGTGAGCAAGGTAATAATGGGAGTGGCACCTCATATTTGTATGGTCAGAAAAAAATGCAGAAGGAATCAGTCAACTGATAAGAGAGGAGTTGACTAAACAGTTTTTGTTGATCATGCATGAATCTGATCATGAGGGTTTTGAATGCATACATCACTTCAATAAGTCTTAAAAAAATGTAGACTCTTCTATCATAAAGAGTTATGAAATAGCAACATTATCAATCTAATTTAATTTTGATGTATACCAGCTTTGCCAAATTAAACTCAATACTCATATCTGAATCCAAGTTTTAATAAAAGTGAACCAAATCGTCAGAAAACACTCAAAAACAATCATCTTTTATCTTGCAAATATGATCTCAAAAGCACCTTTGAAAAAATATACAGGTTAGTACTGAAATTAAACACCTTTTCAAGAACATGAGTTGACAGATTTTTTCAAGATAATTTTATTTGAAGCACATTATATTTTTCCTGTGCAATTTAAGTTGATCAACACCTTTTTACATGAGGCACAACAAGTCTTAGTTGAAGTGACCCAGTTACTCAGTGTGATAACTGGCATTGCCTCTCACTTTGAGAGCAGAGTTAGCAATATGAGTGTCTTTTTACATAAGAAGACACCTTTATCAGAGGCCAGACTCCCCAGCTACTCAACACAAATAAGCTATTGCTCTGTCAGGTCTTGTTTCACTAAAATTTTTATCAGAGATAACTGTGGCACCTCATGACATGAGTTACTTTATTTCATTGATAAAGAACTCAGTTTCTCAGTGACTGAGTCATTGCTCTGAATTCACAATTTTCATTTAGTCAACTTTTTCAAGTTAAAGAATAACCACAACACTCACTCTATGTATCTCTACCAAAGTAGCCTAGATTTCAAATTTTCAGATATCAGATGAGAGACTTTACGGATTACATGACACAAGAGGTTAAAGTTTATTAAGCCTTATCAACAGATATTTTCAATTCATTTAATTACAAAGCTGAGAATACATTAATCTTATATCAGTCTGATTCAGTGATAATTCTTAAACCCATATGATAGGAGTTTCTACCACAATCTCAGACTGAATTGCATGACATGCAGTTTAAGTTCCTCAGATCAGAACAATAAATTTAGCTGACCAACAACTCAATAATGGATCCAAAATAGTCACACCAGCTAAGAGGTATATGAAGGAAGCGTACAAGCTGGTGGAAGAGTCAATCAGGAAGAGAGAATAAGGTTTAAGCCACTAGCAGAGTCAATCACTCAATGAAACACTCCTTCTTCAACGGATTGAGGATTAGCAACCAAATTTTTGGATTCAAGAAGGTATGAACTCAAAATAGTCAATTGATGATTTGAGAGAGTGTAGAGTGTGAATTTCAAATAGTGACAACAATATAATAAAGCTCCCCCTGACTATATGCATGAAAAGTATCGAAATCACATCACATGATACCAAATTCAGCATTCAGATATGATTCATGCGAATTAGACAGAAGAGAATTACTGGAAGCATGATTGTTCAATTCATATTTTAGAAAAACTTCAGTTTAGTACAACAGATCAACATGATATGCAATACACTGCTCTATATGACTTGACCCAAGATACTGGGCGGAGGACTTGGTCCAAGGACCACCTCACACAAGGCAGTAGCATCCAGACATACTCCATCTGCCCTCCAGCACTATTCCATTTCATATACCATGATGGTCATGCAAATGTCATATGCAGTGCAAGGCAATCTCATTTATTTAGTTCAAACAACAGCATGAGAAGATCATCAAAAATCAACCAAGCAAAACAACAATTTCAGATAATGAAATTGAAACAGATTTCAGAACTTACCTGAATTGAGTCCTGGGATTTTCTTTTTGAGTGCCTTGGTTAACCCCTTTTCATTCTTCAGCTTCCAAGGCACACTTGCAAAATATTGATCATTTTGATCCTGCAGGGACCCAAGCAGCTTTGGGTCCTGCATTAGCTCTAACATGTATTCTAAACATTTTCATAGCAAGATTATCATCCAATTTCATCAGTGAACAGTCATCCATAGAATGTCCAACTTTTCCACAGTATCTACATGAAATGGCTGGTTTTTGGTTCTTATGATACATGTTAACAGCATGGTGATGTTTATAAGCATGTTCATAAGATTTTCTGTTATATGCATGAGCAGTTTGATGCTTGTTCTTAACCATCCAACATTCAGCAGATTTATGGCCTGGCTTCCCACAGTTATAGCATGAAATTTTCACAAAAGGTTTTGCAGGGAATTTGACAAAATGGGGTTTAACATAGTTCTTTTGAACATACCAACAGTCCTTGACTGTATGCCCATTTTTCCCACAGTGGGAGCATGCAAAAGAATTTCTTCTATGAAAACCATTTTTACCCCAAGTAGATCTAAACCAGCACTCAGCAGCCTTGTGCCCAGGCTTATTACAGTTGAAGCACACAATGTGCTGACTAGAATTGTGTTTAGATCCATATGGATCATAAAAGTGCATGGAAGACCTGGCATGTAGTTTATTATCTTCTTTCATGATAAAACATTCATTCATGAGATGACCATGCTTCCCACAATAATAACATGAGGCATCAAGCTTCCTAGCAACATGGTTTCTATCAAAAGAGTTTCTAGGATGTAAAGTTCCGCTAGCATGCTCATCCTTTAACATCACTCCACAATCCTCCATTATGTGACCTCCTTTCCCACAATAATAACATGAACCCTTTTTAATGTGAGTGTGTGAGAGATCATGTGAATTGTGTGCAGTCTTCTTTACAGCAACAGGAGTGCCTTTTTCCTTTTTCTGTGAATTTTCACCCTTTTTCTGTTTTGGAGTTTGTTCCACAGTTTTGGGTTTCACAGTTGATTTTTGTGCAGTGAATTTGAAGACAGAAGGGGCAGAGGTTATGTTCTGATTGGTGGCTTTGACAAAAAGAGTAGATGTTTCATTCCCATTACTCCTTTTATTTGTCGGACTATAGCCCAGTCCCTTTCTCTCAAAGTTATCACTCTTTCCAAGAAGCTTATTCAGATTATCCTTACCTTTGACAAACTTTGATAGGGAATTTTTCACGTCTTTAATCTCAAAATTCAAATCAGCAATTTTAGCTTCATATTTGGACAGATCTGTTTCACAGGAAATGACTTGTTGATGCAAGGCATCATTCAGACTCTTGAGTTTTTCAACTTCCTGTTTTAATTCTATTTCCTTGTCAGTTTTAGATAAGGACTTGTAAAGATCATCAACTTCTTGTTGAAGGGATGTGATAGTAAGCTCATATCCAGCTATTTTCTATTAACTACAATTGACATTTCCATTTAACATTAAGTTGATGGTTTTTAGACTCTCAATTTCTTGTTCAACATTCATCAACCTATCAGAATTATCCACACTCACACACTTGCCTTTTTCCATTGTCATTAGCCTATTTGTCAGCTGTGTGTTTAGGTGTTTCAACTCATTGATTTCCTCTTTCAGTTTACTATTCTGCTCTAGGAGTTCATCATCAAACACCCATTTATCTGTTGAAGACTGACATTCATAAAACATTTCTTGTTGTTTTTCAGATTGAAATTTGTCAAGATTTTTCTGAATCTCTGAATTCATTGTTCTTTCAGCCTTCAATTTCTCAGTGATCAAACCATTTTCTTTTTCAAGGTTCATTGATTTATGTTCAAATTCTTTGGATTGGTTTTTGAGTTTTTCATTCTCAGATTTCAATTCTTCCAATTCAGAATTGATACACTCTAAATCTCTCACCAATCTTTCATTTTGAACAACGTCATTGTTATGAGTCTGATCAACGAAGCTAAGCCTTTCCTTTAGTTCAACAATTTCACAAACAAGCTTTTGACTCTCCTCTTTGTGTAGACCAATTTGTTTCATAAGAGTTTGTTTTTCAGATTTCAAATGATCTAGATCTGTAGTAATAGAGTCAAAGTCTTGTAGTTGTCTTCTTAAGATTTCATTTTCAGTTTTCAGAGTTTCAAGATTTTCACCTCCAAGATTTTCCAGCTTCTTTTTCAGACTTTTATATTTCTTCCCTAGTTTCTTATGAGATCTTAACAGATTAGCATAGGCATCTTCCCAATCGTCTAGTGAAAAATTCTCGAAAGGGTTTACCTCCTCATTATCACGTTCTTCGGATTCATTTTGATCACTAGCATGGTTGCTCTTGTCAGCCATCAGACAGTTGTCCACATTTCCCTTCTGAGCAAGCTTCAGCTCCTCCATAATGTCCTTGGCGGACCTGCAATCATGAATACAAGACCATAAGGTTTTGTCAGTGGCTGCTCTCATCAGGTTAAAGGCTTTCTGATTTTCTCCATATTTTGACTTGTGACTTTTAGTCCATTTGGACTTTTCCTTTGGCAATCTGTGGGGACCTTGTGAAATTAATTTCCACAAATCCGGATTAATCATTTTCACATAATTGTGAAGACTGCTAATCCATGAGTTAAAGTTAGAGCCATTGAAAATCGGTGGAGAACCCATTGAATAAATCGGCAACTAGATTAATGCAGCAAAGGGTAGAAACAGAAATGCACGAAGGGACAACAGGATCCTCTGCAGATCGTTGGATCTGATCAATCAGAGAACCTGGCTCTGATACCAATTGTTAACTAGGTGCGATTGATAAACACTAATCCAGAGGGGGGGTGAATGGATCTATCAAGGAATTCTACCCAATTTAAAATTTGCATGAGATGATAACAACTAGATCAGTGGACAATTGATCAAACAAGATATACAAACTCAATTAAACTCTAGGATGTAGATAATCAATTAAATCACGGTCCTAGCATGCATCTAGCGGAGGCAGGCAATCAAACAAACCACTGCACAATGATTTTTTAGGTGGTTCGGTCAACCGACCTACGTCCACCCCTCACTCCAAACCGGAGTGAGGCTTCCACTAGTAACACTAGCACAGCAGACTTAGTCTGCAACAAAATGCTGCCAAATAGCTTGACCAGGGGAACAACCTCCCCTCTTCCTCCCAACCGGAGGGAACCACTAGTGACACCAGTCACTAGCAAACCAGAGACACACGGTCTCTCTTCCTCTTTACCAAGAGGGAACCCCCACTAGTAGCAGCCCCACTAATAGTGAACCAGAGGTCGAAGACCCCTCTTCCTCCTAACCTGGAGGGAACCCCTGGACTTGAATCCACAAGCCCAGAACCGGAGACAAGTCTCCCTTCCTCCAAACCGGAGGGAACCCACAAGTAGCACCCAGCTACTTGCAACCGGAGATATCAATCTCCCTTCTCCTGAGCTAACAGGAGGAACCCCGACCTCTCTACAGAGTATCGGAAACACAGCAAACCAGAAAACAAAGGAAAAACAATAAACAAAAATAACTTCAGCAAAACAGAAAGCTGAAAAATGAAATGCACAATGTGGCTCTCAACGGAGCTGACTGGCCTGGATTTGATCCACGGTCCAGTAGACAGATCTTCAGGTAATATCTTCCTTCTTCTCCACGAGCTCTCTCGCTCACTCTCTATCTTTCTTTCTCTTTCTTCTGCTCTCCTCTCACTCTCTGCTTCTTCTTCTCTTCACACTCTTCTCGAGCTCTCTACCTCTCTTCTTCTCCTTCTGCTCTTCTCTTTCCCTTTTCTTTTTCTCTGGATCGTGGCTCTCTATATGGACATTTCTTCTCACCAACTCGATCAACCTTCTTCTGTGGGAGAAGGCTCATATATATAGCAGCAGCAGCATCATCAGCCGCGACGTGTGACCTCCACATTTCCAGCCCTAAGAATTCGGACCACGTGGCAGTCTCTCAGCAGGCTTCATTCCAGCCTCGGATCACGTGCTGCCAGTCCCTGGGGAATATTTCTTCCTCGGACCTGCAAGGAGATGAAAACCATTAATCTGAGGGCCACAATAACTAAAGCTGCACTAGGTATGTGGTAGCAGTTCTAGATGCACTGAGAACGACATGACATACACACTGTAACAGAGATAACACTACAAAGAGAACGACACGAAGAAGATGAAAAACAACACGAGGTAATAAGAAGAACGACACGAGATACATACGATGACTACAGCACGAAGTAAAGAAAACGACACGACGTAATAAACAGCAAAGAGACCGGCACGAGAACAACATGGACTGGCAACGGAAATCGACACGAAGTGGTTGCAAACAAGCAAGACACGAGGTCTACGTAAAGCAACACGAAGTGTGGTCTTAGCACAAGAAAGACACGAAGTCTAGAAAACACGACACAACACACAGTAAAGAGAACGACACGTGCTGACAACAGACACGAAGACGAGAACAGAAACCAACACGAAGTATGGTTTCAACACAAGAAAGACACGAGGTGAAACAACACGGACTGTCAACGACACGAAGTGAAGTTGACACGAAGTGAAAACAACACTAATACGATGAGAACAGAAATCGACACGTAGTGAAAACAACACGAAGACAGAACAGTAATTGACATGGGTTAAAAACAACACGAAGTGAAAACAACACTAAGACGATGAGAACAACACGAGGTGAAGCGACACGGGGTTCACTGGGAAACGACTCGAAGTTCATCAGAACAAATCGAGCTGCTACCGTAAACAACACGGAGACACGAAAGCGAACATAAAGAGGATGACACGAAGACAGAAGATGCCACGGCTATCACAACACGTGATGAAGCAGTGGGACCACAAAGAAACGACACGAGGAACAACAGTAAGTGACACGAAGTTAAACAAGCAGACATAAACGATGACACGAGATACAACTAGAAGACAGAGAGAAGCGACACGAAGCTCACACAGAAAATGACACGGGTTACACAGACAGACTCGACTTGAAGGACAGTAAACATAAACAACACGAAGTATGATAGTAAGTGACATGAAGACACAATAAAGGGAATGACACGAACACGAGAGGAACAGTGCAACGTATAGACTTGAAGTTCAAAGCAAACGGTTGTACAGACTTGAAGATGTGAAGCCACTGTGCAGACTTTGAAGAACAGTCCAATGTATGGACTTTGTCATTGAAGACCAATTATGCAGACTTGGCAGTGAATGACACGGCTGTACAGACTTCATGAACAGTGCATGATTGTACTTGACGATGTATACACTTAGCCTATGCAGACCAGTCCGATGTATAGACTTGAAGGAAATGCATGCTACAGGGCAATGTCTAGACTTGCTATATGCACAAGACGCTGTCCACTGTCTAGACTTGCGATGCCTTCGCCAAATGCACACAACAGTCCAATGTATGGACTTAGACGAAACATGCTATGCAATGTACACACTTGACCGTGATCTCTGCAGCGAATGTATAGACTTTCAGTGAAGGGCGTTGTGTAGACTTTGGCTTGGAACGAAGGTAGGAATGAGGCTGTATAGACTTGGCCAGAACGTAGGGAAAAACACCAATGTGCAGACATGAACATCCAGCAGTGTAAAGACTTCGTGAACAAAATGCAATGCTGACTGATGTATATGCTGACTGATGTATACACTTGGCAAATAGAGTAATGCATGAACAAACAATTAGTCACTACGTTAACCCAATCTTGCCATATTCATGAATTAGCTATTCAAGCAAACAGTCAGATATTCAGGCAGTCAAACAGTCATCTATAAGAATCTAGCACACCTCAGTGTTACTCATGGTGTGTCAGCCATCATCAAAACCACACAGGGGCACAACACTACAGACCCAGGAATGTCTGCAAATTAGAATCCCTAAACGAAGTATTTAGGAGTTATGTCTTTAGAACTTTCTATTCTCCTTTGTATCTTCTCTCTATCCTGCAATTTTCACATCTTTAGGTCGAGAGAATCGAGAGATAAAGTGACGGGAAGTTGCTGGCTTAGCAGAGGACGTGCAGGAACTAGGGTATACTTTCAGTTAGACATTTGAAGTGTAGGAGCACTACCAGAGGAAGGTTATCTCATGAACGGCTTAAACATGATCTTAGGAATAAAAGCCCTCTTCTTAAGTCAATTTCATGTTTTCTACACGGAGTATTTGATGTTTTATCTTGACTATGTGTCTAGGATTACATAGCATGCATGAATCTTACCTTTAACTGAGAAAATGACCATTCCAGTTTATTTCACTTAAACCCATGCATCTCCATGTCTTAGTATGGTGTTATTAGGCCATATTTACCTGTTGCCATGTTTTATTATGCATGTAAAGACCCTAGATTAGTATATATTTCAATTTTATTTCTATTTGCAGTAGACAGGAATAAACGATCTTCCACAGACCACATATGTTTCCTTAGCGGCCCTGCGATAGACCGCTAAGCCTAGTGAAACGGTCATCACGAGGTCGTTTGGTTTTCTGAGTGCTGTATAGATATGTTAATTCGAAATATATTGCAAAATAGCCTTAATTATCATATAGTAAGCCTAGCTAATGAGGTTTTACTCTTGTTTTAAGTATTATATCATACACTTGGTTACATTTATTGTTCATCTTAGTTGATTTTATGTTCTTTGGCAATTGGGACTTATTTTAAACCTATGTTGATTTCATGCTACAATATTATAATTTTGTAATTAAATGGTCTCTATGTTGTGTATATAGTACATATGGTATTTTGATTGTATGTTTCACTGTTTTACTCTATTTCGTGTGTCATTTTCTTAAGTATATGGCACATATTCCGGTATGATGTCATTAGTTACACTTTGCACTTATAGGCACACTCTCTTAGACTTATGAACATCTTCGCCAGATATTCCTTCTGTCAGACTAGGGGATTAGGTTTCAAGACCTCCGTAAGACTCCGCGAGCCTATGATTCCCACTAGGACGCCGAGCTGGTTGTACCATCAAAGTCAATTGTCTAGAAAGCACTTTATCGGTGTTTTATCTATTCTAGACCCTAGCGTCCCTTTGGATGACCGCTAAAATGCACTAAGCGGCCATTCACTAGACCGCATAGCTCCAGAAAGTTTTCCAGCGTCGACACTTCTTTTTCATGCGTCAACTCTTTTCATGAAATCGTCTATACTCTGACCGCTTTCTGCATAAAACGGTCCAGTAAACGACCGCTTTATCTTTGAACATGTCTAACCCAAGGTTTGGCCTTTGGGGTTGGTTTTCTTAAGATCCTAGATGGTCTTCAGATTATCTGGAGTCTCAACACATGTTTAACAAGTCAATATTAAGATATGAAACTTAATGAATGTACCGTTATGCTGCCAGAATGTCGTCGGAGTATAATATTCTTCTAATTCTTCTTTGATATCTCAAATCAAATTTTGGTACGTTCTATACCTTGGTTACTTGGTCATGAAACTTATTATTTGGAATTGAATTATTGGCTGAAATTATTATTATATCTCGTGAAAGTAGCTGGATTTATAACTTGAAGATGCAAGACCGGACACGGATTGTGTCTACGGGCTCCATGCTAACCCCCACGGCCGATGGTCGGAAACGTGCTATAAACCATAGGGTACGATGATATTGGCATCACATTGCGTTGGGAGTACTTTCTCTTATAAATGAGTGAAATTCACGAGGCTCGTTATGAAATTTACATGCTTGTTAATGCATAGCCTTTACAAGGTTGTGTAAAGTACTTTCTAGTTACAACATTCTTGTTCATGAAAGGCCAAATTTACATCTACATGATTAATCTTGCTTGTTCATGATCGATACAACTTGCTTAGTTATTTCGTGATTCTTGGTTATCTTGGTTTACATCAATTGATTATCGCATTCTTATTTTTATCTTAATTCTAGAGGTAAGACGTTAATCACTTAAGTATTACCTTTATGTTGATGCGAAGATACCTAGTGGGCAAGTGTGCTCATACCTACTTTCTCAATTTTCTAGGAAGTACAGGTGAATCGGATTCAGAATATACAAGTAGCGAGTCCGAGAGTGATTGAAAGTCAAATGGATCGAGAGAAGACCTAGTTGTCAAGTGTCTAGTCGAGTCCTATTATAATTTTCCATTTTCTTGAGTCTATGATGTAAGAATGGTTATGTCATGAATCTAATGTACTTGTAGTTGTTAGTATGAAATAAAGTGAGAATTTGGAAAATTTTACTAGTGTAATTACTTTTATGTGATTGTCTTGCGCTCTGATTTGTTTGCTTGCGAGAGGTTACCATGCCGGCTGTTCACGTTCCAATATTCCTTCTGCTGTATTAAAAGCTCAGGGCGTGACAGTTAGAGTGGTATCAGAGCCTAGGTCTAAGAATTTTACTCATTCCTAGGAAAAAGAAGTCATGTCATAGGTTAAGTCCAAGGTTTAAGGACCCATGCCTATGAAACAAGGAAAGAAATTTCCCCACCCATGAGAGAAATTGGGTAGAACCAGGGTTGAGTTAGTTATTTAGAAATTTCCTCTAAAATTAAACCCACCAATTCCATTAGAATTAATTCACTTATTACTCTTCTCAGGTACCTTATTCTTGCAATGGCTCATCGGGTCGATTGGAATGCAATGCAGCAAACCGTTGCAGGTCTCACACAAGCTTTGTAAACTATGGCCCAAGCTAGCGCGAGGGCAAGAGCTAGTGATCTACACCATAATTTTCGGAGTTTAAACCCTCCGTGATTTTCGGGTTCTTCTAACCCCGATGAAGTAGAAAACTGGGTTGACGAGATGAATCGTATCTTCGAGGTCATGCAATGTGCTGACCAAGAGAAGGTTCGCCTTGCTACATTCCAGCTTAACAAAGATGCGCATATATTTTGGAAGTCTGTACCTACACCACCTGTAGATGCACCACACACTTGGGAAGGATTTCTCACGCTCTTTCGAGCCAAATATTTCCCCAAGAATGTCAAGGAGAGGAAGGCGACTGAATTTGCGTCACTACGTCAAGGCATGATGACAGTGGCAGAATATGAATTACAATTCTCTCACCTGGCATCTTATGCTCAACATCTAGTGAGCACAGATCTTCTAAAAGCAAATCGCTTTATGGACGGACTACGACCCATCTTTATCCAGCAACTTGGCCCACAAAACATTCGAACCTACGTAGAGATGGTCCAACGGGCACACTTATGTGAACGGACCTTAGAGAAGGTCGATAAACTCAAGGTCAAAGAGGAGGAGCCAAGCCGAAAGTCTGATCGGCGAGGTAAAAAGTAAGAAAAATTCAGCATCACCTATAACCCTTGGGACAACAAGAAGAGATCCTGAAGTAGTAATGGGAGCGGAAGCCACAAGAACAAGAAGATAAATGAAGAAGAAAAGGCTCTTACAACGACATGCTCGTTCTGTGAAAAATTCAGTCATTCGGCGGAAATAAGTTGGAAACGCTTAGGTGCATGCCTAAGATGTGGAAGTCGGGAGCACCGCATGCCTGACTATCCTCTGATGAAAGAGCAATTATCTACGAGGAGTAATGGTGGACGATAGCGGCAAGGTAGATTGAATGCCGTGTTGGAGGATGAACCAACCAAAGAAGGGGAGCCCATTGAAGGTACAATTCATATTCATTCCCATCCTACTTTTGTGTTATTTGATATGGGTGCTACTCATTCTTTTATTGTTAGTTCCTTTACAAAAATATTGCCTATTTCACCTGCTCCCTTACCATCGGATTTAACCATAGTCACTCCTTTAGGGTCGGGAATAGAATTGAAAACTTATTTCCTCAATAGTGAAGTCACTGTAGAAGGACATAATCTTCCTGCTAATCTCGTATGCCTTGATATGGAAGGCTACGATGCCATATTAGAAGTTTATTGGCTTATAGACCACGGTGCCTATATAAATTGTCACAGTATGATAGTTTCCTTCTGAAAACTTGGTCTCCCATGATTTTCCTTTCTTGGCATCAAATACCGGAAGCATCCCTCTCTTATTTCTTCTCTTCACGCTTGCAAACTCATTTCGCAAGGATGTAAAGCTTTCCATGCCTCCGTAGTAGTTACTGAGTCTAAGAAAATTCAGATAGAAGAAATCCCCGTAGTTGGGGAGTTTCCTGACGTTTTCCCTTCCGAGTTACCTGGCTTACAACCCGAAAGGGAGGTTAACTTCACCATTGAACTCACACCTGGAGCAACACCAGTGTCAATAGCTCCTTACAGGATGTCCCCCACGGAATTGAAGGAACTAAAGAAGCAACTTCAGGAGCTGCTAGAAAAAGACTTCATTCAACCTAGCACATCCCCTTAGGGTGCGCCAGTCTTATTTGTCAAGAAGAAGGATGGTTCCCTCAGATTATGCATTCACTACTGGCAGTTGAATCAACTCACCATCAAGAATAAATACCCACTGCCGCGTATTGATGAGCTGTTTGACCAACTTTCTGGTGCAGAGTACTTCTCCAAGATCGATCTCTAGTCAGGTTATCATCAACTGAGGGTCAAGGATGAAGACATTCACAAGACTACTTTCTGAAGCCGATACAGACATTATGAATTTGTGATTATGCCGTTTGGTTTAACTAATGCATATGCTGCATTCATGCAATTGATGAATAATGTGTTCATGCCTTATCTTGACCAATTTATGGTCGTATTCATTGATGATATTCTCATCTATTCAAAGACAAAGAAAGAAAGTGAGGAACATCTGAGGATTGCCTTGCAAACCTTACGGGAACACCAACTTTATGCTAAGTTAAACAAATGTGAATTTTGGCTTAAGGAGGTCTCTTTCCTTGGCCATATCATTTCTAAAGAAGGCATTAGATCCTTCTAAGGTTGAAGCTGTTAAGAACTGGAGCCGATCGAACATCGTATCTGAAGTTCAAAGTTTCATTGGTCTGGCTGGTTATTATAGGCGATTTATCAAGTATTTCTCAAAAATCGCCGCTCCTTTAACAAGACTCACTAGGAAGGAAAATCCATTCGAGTGGATGAAGGAATGTGAAGAAAACTTCTTAGCCCTTAAAGAGCATCTCACCACGGCACCTGTACTGGCATTACCTGTAGAAGGTGGTGGATTTGAAGTTTATACAGATGCATCCGGCATTGGCCTAGGGTGTGTACTCATGGAAAATGGCAAGGTGATTTGCTATGCTTCAAGATAGTTAAAGCGGCATGAGAAAAATTATCATGTTCATGAACTAGAGCTGGCTGCCATTATATTTGCCTTGAAGATTTGGCGCCACTACCTTTATGGAGAAAAATTCACGGTCTATTCAGACCATAAGAGCTTGAAATATCTATTTTCTCAGAAAGAGTTAAATATGAGACAAAGGCATTGGTTGGAGTACCTTAAGGACTTTGATTTTGCTATCCAATATCATCCTGGCAAAGCAAATGCTGTGGCCGATGCGCTCAGCAGGAAACCAATGGGAAAGCTGTCAAGTCTCATGAAAGGTATGACCAATCTCATTTCTAAATTTGCTCAGTTGAATTTAGATATTAATATGAAGAAGAAAGAGGATTGCTTTATAGCTAATATCCGGGCACAACTCACATTAATAGAAGATCTAGTCAAACTCCAAGATAATGACCCTGTGTTATTGGAAATCAAAGCCAATATGGAGTAACGGCCGGATTTCTCTATTGCAAATAATGGAAGATTGTTATTCAAGGGACGAGTTTGCATACCAGATCATTTGGATACTAAGAAATTGATCCTGGAAGAAGCTCATAAATCTAAGTACGCCATTCATCTTGGTGCTACCAAAATGTATCAAGACCTCAAAAAGAATTATTGGTGGCCCAATATGAAAAGGGAAGTAGCGGACTATGTGTCACATTGCCTCACTTGTCAACAAATTAAGGCAGAACATCAAGGGCCCGCTGGAAAACTACATCCTTTGGAAATTCCAGAATGGAAATGAGAGAGTATAGGGATGGACTTTATCATGGGACTGCCTAAATCAAGAGGTGGACATGATGGAATATGGGTGATCATAGATCATTTAACAAAATCGGCTCATTTTCTACCTATTAAAAGCCGATGGTCTGTAGATATCTTGGCTACTTTGTACATAAAGGAGATAGTTAAATTACATTGTGTCCCTGTCACCATCATTTCTGATCGAGACCCTCGATTTACTTCACAATTTTGGAAAGGGCTGCAATATTCTTTAGGGACCCGATTGAATTTTAGCAGTGCGTTTCATCCATAAACTGATGGACAAACTGAAAGAACCAATCAAGTGATAGAAGATATGCTAAGAGCATGTGTTATAGACTTTGGTGGAAGTTGGCACGACCATTTACCTCTAGTGGAATTCACCTACAATAATAGTTACCAAGCTAGCATTCAGATGGCACCATTTGAGGCACTATACGGGAGAAGCTGTCGCTCACCTATCTGTTGGAGTGAAGTTGGGAAAAGACAACTTCTTGGTCCAGAATTGATAAGGGATACTACTAAGAAGGTTAAGCTAATTTGAATAAGACTCAAGATGGCCCAAGATAGACAGAAATCATATGCTGATAATCGAAGGTGTGACCTGGAATTCGGAGTTGGCGACATGTATTTCTCAAGGTCTCTCCGGGTCGAGGTATTCGAAGGTTCGGTATCAAAGGCAAGCTTACACCAAGATTCATTGGCCCTTTTGAAATTCTTGAAAGGGTTGGAGAGGTGGCGTATTGACTGGCCTTACCTCCCCAGTTGGTAGGAGTTCATAATGTATTCCATGTCTCTATGTTAAAGAAATATGTCTACGATCCATTCCACGTTATCACTTATGATAATCTGGAGATCCAAAAGGATTTGACATACGAGCTAAAGCCAATCAGAATAATTGAACAAGAGCTACGTCAACTCCGGAATAAAACCATTCCCATAGTCAAAGTTCAGTGGACTAAATCTTGCCCACATGAAGCAACATGGGAGACAGAAGAAGCCATGCGCAAGAGATTTCTCGATCTATTTGAATGCAAATACAGTCTCCCTTAAAGCCTATGTATTAGAATTTGGGGACCAAATTCTCTTAAGTGGAGGAGAGTGTAATATCCCAAAATTTTGTATATGATATTTTGGAATTTTCTAACATTTTTTTAGAATTTCTAAGATTTCTAAGAGATAAGTGGACTGTTAAAAGAATTTGGGCTAAATTTGAAACCAAATAAAAGGGCCCAATACTTATTAATTAACCTGGCCTTTTGAATAAGACCAAAATGGCCTAAAACCAAGCCCATAAGACTTAGCCCATATTCTAGAAGCATAAATTTAAGAATTTTAAAGGATAAATAGGCTAATTATAAGATAATGGGAGATAATATCAAAAGAGTTTGAACCAAATCAATATTCGGAACCCAAAGCCAAAAACGGTCTATCGGGCGACCGCTTGAGGCAATAAACGGTCGCTAGAAGATCGCATGGCTCTGCAGGTTCCGTGAATGGAAGAAAACGTGAAAAGCTTGGAACTTGGACGACCTAATCACTTTAGATCGAAGCTACCCGACATGGATGACTCTCTATAACTCTTTAGGGATTAACTCTACTCCTAATTTGGACTCTAAGTTCGTTCTAATCCATGAAACCCTAGCTAATCCTATAAATAGACCTAAGATTTCACATGTGCGACTCTTACTTTTGGCTCGCGTGGAACAAAGGTAAGGAGAACGAATTAGAGGAAAGTTCTTTAGAAGAATTTGTTCATAATAGTAAGGTCTAACTCCCCTCCAAATTTCATCTTAGGAGATCAAGCCATCAGGAAGATAGAGGCTTGCAAAGTCATTGGTTCGGTATAAGCAACCCAGGAACCTGTGCAACAGACCCAGGAAGGTCTGCAAATTAGAAGCCCAAAACGAGGTATTTAGAAGTTATGTCTTTAGAACTTTCTGTTCTCCTATGTTTCTTTTTTCTACCCTCTAATTTTCACATCTTTAGGTCGAGAGAATTGGGAGATAGAGGGACGATAAGTTGTTGGCTTAGTATAAGATGTGCAGGAACTAGGGTCTACTTCTAGTCAGAGATTCGAAGTCTAGGAGCACTACCAGAGGAAGGTTATCTCATGAACGGCTTAAACATGATCTTAGGAATTAAAGGCCTCTTCTTGCAGTCAATTTCATATTTTTTGCAAGGCATATTTGATGTTTTATCTCGACTATGCGTCTAGGATTACATAGCATGCATGAATCTTACCTTTAAATGAGAAAATGATCATTCCAGTTTATTTCACTTAAATCCATGCATCTCCATGTCTTAGTATGATGTTATTAGGCCATATTTACCCGTTGCCATGTTTTATTATGCATGTAAAGGCCCTAGATTAGTATATATTTTAGTTTTATTTCTGTTTGCAGCAGACAGGAATAAACGGTCTTCCACAGACTGCATATGTTTCCTTAGCGGCCCTGCGATAGACCGCTAAACCTAGTGAAACGGTCATCACGAGACCGTTTGGTTTTCTGAGTTCTGTATAGATATGTTAACCCGAAACATATTGCAAAATAGCCTTAATTATCATATAGTAAGCCTAGCTAATGCGGTTTTACTCCTATTTTAAGTATTATATCATACACTTGGTTACATTTATTATTCATCTTAGTTGATTTCATGTTATTTTGCACTTGGGACTTATTTTAAACTTATGTTAATTTCATGCCACAATATTATAATTTTGTAATTAAATGGTTTCTATGTTGTGTATATAGTACATATGATATTTTGACCGTATGTTTCACTGTTTTACTCTATTTCGTGAGTCATTTTCTTAAGTATATGGCACATATTCCGGTATGATGTCATTTAATACACTTTGCACTTATAGGCACACTCTCTTGGCCTTATGAACCTCTCCGCCGGATATTCCTTCTTTTGGACTAGGGGATTATGTTTCAAGGCCTCCGTAAGACTCCACGAGCCTATGATTCCCACTAGGACGTCGAGCTGGTTGTACCATCAAAGTCAATTGTCTGGAAAGCACTTTACCAGTGTTTTTATGTATTCTGGACCCTAGAGGCCCTTTGGATCACCGCTAAAATGCACCAAGCGGCCATTCACTAGACCGCATAGCTCCAGAATGTTTTCTTGCATCGACACTTCTTTTTCATGCGTCAACTCTATTCATGAAACGATCTATACTCTGATCACTTTCTGCATAAAACGGTCCAGTAAATGACCACTTTATCTCTGAACCTGTCTAACCCGAGGTTTGACCTTTGGGGTTGGTTTTCTTAAGTTTCTAGATGGTCTTCAGATTATCTGGAGTCTCAACACATGTTTAACAAGTCAATATTAAGATATGAAACTTAATGAATGTACCGTTATGCTGCCGGAATGCCGTCAGAGTATAATATTCTTTTAATTCTTCTTTGATATCTCATATCAAATTTTGGTATGTTCTATACCTTGGTTACTTGGTCATGAAACTTATTATTTGGAATTGAATTATTGGCCGAAATTATTATTAGAAAATAAAACAAACTGGTGAGCAGTCTATTTCTTCTATTCAGTCTGACCATGGTGGTGAGTTTGAAAACTCACAGTTTGATGAATTTTACAGGGAAAATAGAATAAATCATAGGTTCTCTTCACCAAGGACTCCAGAGCAAAATGGAAGAGTTGAAAGTAGGAACAGAACCTTGGTGGAAATGGCTTGAACCATGCTAGTGGAAGGCAACTTGCCAAGAAGGTTTTGAGCTGAAGTAGTGAATACTTCATGCTATATCATAAACAGAGCCCTGGTAAGACCTTCTACTCAAAAGACTCCTTATGAGATACTCAAGGGTATGACCCCTTCACTAGCACACTTTAAAGTTTTTGGTTGTAAATGTTTTATTAATGTTAATTCTAAAAGAGACCTTGATAAATTTGAACCTAAAAGTGAACCAAGAATCTTTCTTGGTTATTCAGAAAAATCCAGAGCCTATAGAGTTTATAACATAAATTCTCAAACTGTTGAGGAATAACCACATGTATTATTTGATGAACTTTGTAATAAATTTGAAACTGGTTTCTGCAGGGATAAAGTTGATGGAGAAATCCTTGAAAATAAAGAAGGGCAAGATACAGAACCAGTTGAAGAAGGTGAGACTAGAGGATCTGATGTTCAGGGGGAGGCAATTGAAACTTCTGGTAATCAGCTGACCAATATTAGACTTTTAGAGATCATCCCTTAGAAAATATTATTGGTAATCTGAATGAACCCCCTAGGACTAAATCACATTTTAGGATAGAAAATGAACTGAATTCCTTTGCTTTAGTCTCACAAGTAGAACCCAAGAATATTGACATTGCCTTAAAGGATGAGCATTAGATTAATGCCATGCATGATGAATTGAACCAATTTGAAAGGAACAAGGTATGGCACCTAGTTCCTAAACCCTCTCATGGCTCTGTCATAGGCACTAGATGGGTATTCAGAAATAAAACTGATGAGCAAGGAAAAGTAGTTAGAAATAAGGCTAGGCTTGTAGCTCAGGGGTATAATCAGGAATATGGAATAGACTTTGAAGAATCTTTTGTCCCTGTAGCTAGACTAGAAGCCATTAGAATTCTCATAGCCTTTGCTTGTAGTCTAGGAATAAAATTACAACAGATGGATGTAAAATCTACTTTCTTGAATGGGTTAATAAAGGATGATGTTTTTGTTAAACAACCTCCTGGGTTTGAATGTATTGATTTTCCTGATCATGTGTATAAGCAAGACAAGGCACTCTATGGACTGAAACAAGCTCCCAGGGCCTAGTACGACAAGTTAAGCTCCTTCCTCACAGGTAAGGGATACTCAAGAGGTGAGGTTGATCAGACTTTATTCACTAAGGTAGAGAACAAAGATATACTTCTTGTTCAAATCTATGTAGATGATATAGTCTATGGATCAACTAAGTCTTCTATGTGTGAGGATTTTTTAAAATTAATGACAGATGAATTTGAAATGAGCTTAATGGGAGAACTGAAGTTTTTCCTTGGTTTGTAGGTTAATCAAACTTTAGAAGTAAGCTTCATCACACAGCCCAAGTACATCAGAGATCTACTGAAGAAATACAAGCTGGACAACCTCAAGGAAATCACTGCACCTATGGGCACATCAACTAGTCTTGATGCTGACCCAAAAGGTAAATTGGTTGATACCAAACTATACAGAGGTATGATCGGATCTCTCTTATATCTTACTACATCTCGTCCAGACATATAATTCTCAGTGTGTTTATGTGCTAGATTTCAGGCTAGTCTTAAGGAGTCTCACATGAGTGCAGTGGAAAGAATTTTTAGGTATCTATCAGGCACCTTTGATTTAGGATTATGGTATCTTGCTAGGTGTGAGCTTGATCTTGTAGCTTACATTGATGCAGACTATGCAGGTTGTAGGATAGATAGAAAGAACACTAGTGGATATTGTCAATATTTAGGTGATTGTCTAGTGTCTTGGGCATCTAAAAAGTAACACATTGTTGCTCTCTCCACTGCTGAGGCTGAGTATGTTGCAGTAGGGAATTGTGCATCCAAAGTACTCTGGATAAAACATCAACTTATTGACTATCACATAAAATGGGGATGCATTTCTATTCTATGTGATAATACCAGTGCTATCTCTCTAACTAAAAATCTTGTTCATCACTCTAGGACTAAGCACATTGAAATAAAACATCACTTCTTGAGAGTTGAAGTAAATAAGAATGAAATTGAGTTTAACTTCATTGAATCAGAAAAATAGATTGCTGATATATTTACTAAACATCTTGGGAATGACAGAGTTAAATTCTTAAGGAGAGAACTAGGTTTAGGTAAATTTCAGCATGATGAATAATCTCTTGATTTCATTCTTGTCAGGAATAAATGTTCTTTCTTTGATATGTTATGTGCTTGTGATTCAATACTTCATTGATTTCAATAGTCATCATTTTAGAACATATCTTGCACTATGTCTGTCTTGATCTCAAGGGTATATCAAATGGGTTGTTGGGAGAAGGGCAAATATCTTCTGTCTGGAAATCCACACCATGTGTAGAGGCTTGTCCTCCGCCAAGTACCCCGAGTCAAGAGTCTGTTTGCATCTTGCATGTCATATAGAAATGATGTGTCCAATAATAACCATGCATATAGATAGGGGGAGTAAGTATTCATATTTTCTATCTTATGTATGTTGTCAGGGGGAGTTCATAATAAATTAGAATCGTGTCCAGGTTGTTCCCTTCTGGAATCTGTAATCATTTCTCTACATTCTTGATAAACAGATTTACTTACCCCATGATTTCGTTAAAACAAGTGGTTGATATCTGGTCCTTCTGGCACTTTAAGACCTTTCCATCCCTTGATATCAATCCTTTGAAAAGTTCTTTCGATTATTATCCTCTGAAATAAAGACAGTCTGATAATCAGTTCATCATTCTCAGCTACTAAAATCAGAAATCTTCTCTTATAAGAATTCTTTATTGTTTCATGAATGAACTGATGGTTTAAACTTAATAAATTTTAGAGTCTAAAGACTGAATTCAATAAATTAGGATGTTTATGACAATTAATAGCTCTCAACCATTTCTCTCATAACATGTCTGATAAAGTCTTCAAATATCTAAAAGTTCTTGGATTAATGATTTCTTGGTTGAGAAACTTGGAATGTGTATTATTTTTAAACAAGTCCTTCTATAAACACAAAAGGTAGCAAGGTTATAAAAATAAGTAAAAATATGTATAGGCAGAGCAATGATTGAATGCACTGAGAAACTGTGTACTTTATCAAAGTAATAGAGAAAAACTCATGTCATGAAGTGCTTCAAGTTATCTTTGTTCAAAGGTCAAAATAGTATGGGTAGCTTCATTGAGTAACTAGGGGTACTGACGTTTGATAAACATGTACCCTTACGTAAAAAGGTGTAAACTATTTCTACTGTTTTGATACATGAAACATAATGGTACACTTCGTTGAGTAACTAGGGGTACTGGCATCTAATCAACGTGTACCCTTATGTCAAAAGGCATAAATGATACCTAACTGTTCAAACTTTTGAAAACAAAAAGATAATGCTTTTGCTGTAACCCTAAAGTGAAAATTCAGAAATGTCAAATTGTTTAGCCTCAATACATATCCTAGTCACTCCTAAATAAACTCACTGATTTTTGAGTAAGTAGGATATAGTAAGGCCTAATTCATCATGTTCAATGTTGTTCTGGTTTATTGATATTAAAGGTTATTGCATATTTATTCAAGAGTCCAGTGGATACACTCTAATTTTTATGACTCTTAAACC
Organism: Amorphophallus konjac; assembly: GCA_022559845.1. Classification (NCBI taxonomy): domain Eukaryota; kingdom Viridiplantae; phylum Streptophyta; class Magnoliopsida; order Alismatales; family Araceae; genus Amorphophallus; species Amorphophallus konjac. The sequence goes on along the minus strand of CM040125.1, from coordinate 294,269,772 downwards.
AGAATTCTATCAAGAATGCAGTACATAGAATCTTATATCTGAAGAATTTAAGCTATGTATGCTTAGCTTAACGAACTATTACTCAGAATGTCAATTAGACTTCTCTTGTTCTTTCCTACTTCTTGATGCTATCCTTTCTTTCCTATCTCTACCATTTCCTTGTTTGTTGATGGCAAAGGGGGAGAAGATTTTATGTACAGAGGCAGAGAATAATTTTGTTTGTTATGCAAAGGGGGAGAAGAAGGGGGAGAAACTTTTGATGGGAGTGAGTTCTGATGCTTCTTGATTGTTTGATATGCTGTGTCTGAGTCCATGATATGTTGTGCCTGTGGGTGTACAAATATGGAGAGTGATGTCACAAGTCACATGAACAAGCATATGTGTATAAGTGATAACATAATGTGCCAATCAAGTGAATGTCATGAACATGTGACTATGTAAACAAGGAAAAGGCGATAAAAGATGTAGAAGAATACTGTGATCGCCACCAAGGATTGACAACACCAAAGAATGTGAAAGGGGAAGGTAAGTGCGTTTCGTACCTTGGAAAAAGGAGTTGATCGCGCTCAATATAAGTAATGTGGGAACTAATGTGGATTACCTCTCCTCGCCTTCCAGTCGGCTAGAAGGTAAGGGCTTCACTTTCCATGCTTTCCTGCGAAACAAAGACAACACAAGAGGCAAAACCCATTAGAAACTGCTAAGTGTAGAAATCTGCCCAAGCGCATAAAGTAGTATGAAAGATTGAGGGTAAACTTACCGGGGGAAGGTTTTTAACACCCGTGGAATGGTGAAAATAATAGGTGTGTATATTGTGATGAGATTAAAATGCAGAGATTTATTTAATATGCCATGATTAACATAGATAAACAAGGTGCAAAAGTGAAACTATGCAAACTGTGCAAACAGGGTGCAAAGACTGATGAAAATAGTAGGGCAAACGAAGTCCAAATAGGGTGAAAATTGGGATGACAGAAGACTTTAGTATTGTGAACAAGCAGGAATAAGAATCACATCAAAAGGATGTTTGGAAAGAAAATTATGGCACCGGAGATTTGGCAAAAAATGCAGATAGTGCCGAAATGTAGAATAGTGCACAAAATGGACTCAAAGAACGATGAATATCTCACAGGATAGGACACCAGAAAGGGAAAGAAAAGATGCTATGGAAAGGTGAGAGTATTGTGATGAAATCAAGGCAAAAAGAGGGGTTAAAAATTGGGAAGAGACTGTGAACGTGTCACATAGATATTTTAAAAAAAGAAAGAAAATTCAAATTTAAAAGATAGAGGATGAACAAGAAAGAAAGGATGGGGGAGAGAGCATGAGATGCTACTTAGGAGTGTGATCGCCAGAGGAATTACCTCAAAATAAGAAAGATGATCACGGAGAATACCTTGTAAGCGGGTGAGATGCGGATCCAACTTCCTCCTCCAACCGGCTGACCGATGAAGGGGGTTTTTAGCTTGATTACCCTTTAAAAGACAAGTAAAGAGAAATGGATTAGAAAATCAAGTGTAGTATCAAGGTTCTAAAGAAATCAACCTATGCAAATTAAGCATGAACATACCTTATATTTTCTTTTAAAGTCCTAAGAAGAGCAAAAAGGTGGGAGAATATGTGCTAGGATGAACTAAGCAACATGATGGAGATGCTGATATGCAAAGAAACTAGAGAGAATAGAGAAAGGAAAGTGGAGTGTCTCTTCTGCGCCTGTAAGCAGAACAGAGGGAGTGAAGGAAAGAGCTCAGGTTTTGAGCTTTGTCACGGAACCAACAGTAGCACCATAGCCCCTGGCAACGGCAGCAGGGAACGGCACAGCACCTTGACAAAAGAGCTATCGCCCTCAGAGGAAGAAGATTTGCCATGACAAGAAGACTTTTTGCCAGTCGAAGAAGCTCTCAAGGATCAACCAAGATGCGTAAGGTTTTCGCGTGGAAAACTGTAGGGTATTTATAGAGATGAAGATCCTTATTCTAACAGGATTAAAACAAGGAAGATGATTTCTGAATAGGGATCTCCTTTCCACGATCAGTCATGGAGTTAAAACGAGGAAGAACACTATCTGGGAAGGTTGTGGATGAGGAAGACACAGAATGAAAATGGCGACCTTGAGATGGTCGCTCTTATAAACAACGCCCCTAGGACTGTCGCTATTTCCTAGAAACATAAGACGGTTGTTTAAACAGCGACCGTCTGAAGAGGCGTTCATTAAAGAGCGCCCGCCCTTAAAGGCGTTATTTCTTAATAATTAATTCCGAGTAGAAATTGGAAAGAATCAAAAATAGCGCCCACGCACACGGTCGTTTATTCACATGTCGTGTCCACTATACTGCAGGGAAATAACGACACTTGTTGGGGCATTGTTTTTAAATAGCGACAAGATGACGGTTGCGATATTTAAAAAAAACCCCAAAAAGGAAAAACCCACCTATTAAACTAGTAATGAAGTCCACATTGGGACATTATATTGTGACATGAAATTTACTCAACACAGCATCAATTTTGACATGTCTACAGTTACCCCGCCTTGGTGTCTGCTTTGTAGGGGAGTGAGACGGAATGTAGCGAAGTGAAATGAAGTAGGAATGGATTAAAAAGTATATGCCAAGGTGTGATGTGACACGCCTCCGATACTAAGTGTTGTAAATCTTTGCATAGTCCTGAATGAAACAACCTCGGATGATCACAAGAAAACAACAATTGATTGGATGAAAAACTAAGCTAAAAATGTGCATGCGGGCACGAAAGGAGAGACACCGTTGGAGAGCGATTACCAGCCAATGTGGATGTGCTACAATCAAGGTGGATTTGCAAGGAAAATAAAAGGAATCGGAGAGGAATCCAATCAAAGGTGCATTCAAAGAATTGGCCAAAGCGGCTTCAAAGAGAGCACAATACTTGATTCTGAATGAAATATTTCATGTCATCTCAAATTTGGAGCTAGCAGCGCTCATGACTGACTTAATATGAGGATTTTTTCCAACATTAAAGCTCAAAGTCCTACATTATGTGTTAGGTCCCACAGTGTAGTGGCACGGATCTAGAGGGGGGTGGATAGATCCCTCTCTAAAAATTAAGACCAATTAAAAAGACTTGATGGCTTCTCAATCAACCATCACCGAACATGCAAGTGACAAGATCACACACGGAGAGATGGCAATTTGAACTAGCAGTGTACGATAACAAATTTAGCATCAATGTGCAAGATAATCAATAATCCATCCTGTGAATAGTGGTAGAAGATAAGGAACAAACACTCAACCAATCACACATGCACAAGGATTTTTAGGTGGTTCGGGACCACGATGGGTACCCTACGTCCACCCCTCACCACCTCGGTGAGACTTCACTAAAACGCTACACGAGGTAGCACACGGGGATGAACCCCAATACACCACACACTGCTCGACGGCAGCAAACCACACACACACGAGCTCGATGCTCAACACGTTGCAGAGCAGCACAGACATGAGGGCGAACCCTCAACACGGTGCTCAGCACCACACACACACACACACCAAAACGGGGAATGCACCCCAACAGTCAATCCACACTCAGAGACACCACTCCGAACACACACATAGTTTTCTTCAGTTTAAGAGATGGACACAGATGTACATTTGCTAGCTCAATAAGCACAAATCTTCAAAGCAATCTCACTAAACATCAACTAAGCACTAGACTGCAGCAAGTAAGAACAAGGACGAGTTGAGAGAACTCCTGGCTGGAGGACGATGGCCTTGGCTTCTTTAATGACTGAGGCGGACTGGACTTTGGTAGGAGGATGAAAGTTGATGCTTCAACAGGTTCATTTCTAAAGGATGGAAGAGGATGAACATCAGACCCTTTCTTCTTCACCTTGAATCACTTTCTGCGCATTGGGTAGCTTGGAGATAGTACAACCGTCTTCTTTAGCAAGATGGCTTCTGGAAGGTGGAAGACGATAGTCTTCAACCTTGAATCGAGCTTAGCACGACCTGAGAAGAAGCTTCAACCCGCTCCAGCCTCTCTCCCTGCAAAAACCACAAAATCGTATATATCCTTCAATGCATTCTCTCTTACATTCAAGAAACCCTATCTCAATCAATTAATACCCAAGAAGAATGGGCGGCCACGTGGAGGATATTATCCCCCAAGGACCAATCATAATCAGGCACTAAAAGAATAGATCGAGCTAGGGCACCCGCCGCCGCGCGAACCGGCGATTTTTCCGGTCGCCGGAAAGTGTCGACCCCTAAGGTCGACACTCGCGATCGGGCAAGACAGAACAAAGGCTCGAACAAAACCCAGCGAAGAAAGTGTCAACCCATGGGGTCGACACTTTCTACCTGTGGCATTGAAACAAGCCACGGCAGAAAGACCCGGAATAAGTGTCGACCTTGTGGGTCGACACTTATTTCCAGGGTTCTGAAAAATTATCCCAGACAGAACCTAGTGATAAAAAGGTCGACCTTGTGGGTTGACTTTTTATCCCCAAGTTCAAAGACATAAGAGGGCCAGCTTAAAACGCCAGACCCTTGGACAAAGTGTCGACCCATGGGGTCCACACTTTTCTTGACATAATGCAAACTTAATAAAACACACACAGGGGTAATTTTAAAAGGATGATACCTTAAAAACACATGCAAGGATGAAAGAATTAAGTATAACCTGCCCCAAATCATAGACTAACAAGGTAGGTATGGATATGGAATTACCTAGGGATTCGTTCATCGAATCCACACAACAAGCCTCCTCCAACCATTCAACCAAAACATCTTACCATTTTGTTGGTCCACATGCATGTGAAGATCCAATTGGAAGGTTTCCAATTGGTCCTTATGTTCATTACCATTCAATACACACTTGAGATCCTGCATCACAACCATTAAGTGAATCAAATGATTCAACCATAATCTGAATCAACCAAAAACATAGTAGGATAATTCCATGAATTGGTTTGAATCAGACCCAGTCTTCATCTCTCCCTGTGCAAATGCCAAGACAATGTCAGTCTAGTTCAGCACATAATTCTTGAACTAAAGGCATCCTATTCAACAATTGCAAAGATATGGGAATGAGCTTCATTCAACCATAAAGAAATTAAAGCATATCATTTCTCATCCACAAACCACATATGCATTTATTTACATGGAACACAATCACATGATATTTATATCATCATCAAAATTCCTTAGCATATATTTGTGCATGGGGTTCAACAATCTCCCCCTTTTTGATGATGACAAATACTATGTGCAATTGACAAAATAGACTCGACAGATAAAAAGTGTTTCAGGGAAATTTAACTCACATCAAGCATTCTAGACATGTAACCATGTTAGCATTCCAACGACATTAACTCATCAACAGAAAATTAAGGCATCCATATCCACAATTCACACTCCATATCATGCAATCCATAACCAAAAAGATTTACATTTCCAAAACTCATGTTCCCACAGAATATCACTTGATCATCAACCATGTCCACAAGTAAATTTAACCTCAAGGTACCAATTGTCACAAGATCAAGATACCAATTGTCACAAGACACATAAACATAACCAAAACATAAACATAACATCTTAGACATAACAACCACACAAGACATAAGGCAGCACATGCATCACATTTCATCTCCCCCTTTGTCATCAACAAAAAGAAGTGGTAAATGGGGGTAAGGTCAATTAGCTTGTCCATTAGAAGGAGGGTGCTAAAGATCAAAGCCTCATGGAGGGGCAGGAGGTGTGCGTGGACGCTTGAGAAAATCATAGAGATCGTCAAACTTAGAGTTTTGAATGCCAATGGCAGTATGGAGTGAGTCAATGGAGTCGGCCATGGCAGCGAACTTCTGAAGATAAGTATCATGATGAAGCTTGAGTTCTTTGACTTCCCGTGTGAGGGCATCCACTGATTCTTTGACATTGCAAACTTCATCAGCTAATTCGTCAAATTTGGTGTTCATTGATGTATCTACTGAAGATGTAGCCTGTGACACTCTGGTTCTGGCAGTTCTACTGATGGGTTGTTCATGACCTTCACCTTCATTCTGCTCAGACCCTGCTGCCGGGGCTTTACCTTTATTTGACGGAAGTGTGCGAACAAGAGCACCATTTATGAATTCATATCCCATGTTGGTGTAGATGGATGGGATAGTATAGATGTCGGCATCCTTAATTGGATGACTGACCTGCTGACTCAAGTCAATATGCAAGGACTGAAAAATTGGTGTTAAAGCAGCTCCATCAGGTAAATTTTGATTCTTGGACTTCCTATAGCTGGTTATGTACTCCATCATCACCACTGGGAAGTTAACCAGTTCTCCACTCATGATTTGTACAAATAGGAATTTGTGCATGTTAGTTACTTGTTCCCTAGACCCTGATCTTGGCAATAGAATAATGGTCATCATGTGATGCAGAATTCTCTGAAGGGATGGGAATTCATTTGCATTGAGCTTCGGTACACACCCTGGTGTTGCTACCTTATCCGTCATTAGTTCATATGCAAGTTCTTCAGAATAAATGGCTTCTTCATAAATCACCCCACTATCCCAAGGCAAATTTAGAGCTTTTCCTATCAACTGAGGAGTTAAAGGAACAGAACGCCCATTTATCTCAGTGTACAATTCATCATTTTTGACAACCATATTTGTGTAGAATTGATGAACTAGGGAATGATAAACTCTCCGGTGATCTGACATGAAGGAAATTAAATTTGGCTACTTCCTTAAGAGTTCGACTAACCTTGGCAGATTCTTTTCTATGCTCCTGAAATCAACCGCACGAGGGCGCAACACTTTCCTTTCAGCCAACATCTTCGTCTCAGAGGCTCTTTTTTTTCTTTCAACCTGGGCTTCCTTGTCTTTACGCCTTAGGTCAGTTTGGATGTGGGCTTCTTCTCGTTCTAGCCAGTTTGGATGTGGGCTTCTTCTCGTTCTAGCACAGACCTTTTCTTAGGTGCCATGTGTACGATTCGGACAACACTCAAGGCAAGCAAAAGACGTCTGGGTACCAACCTCTGAATGGCTGGTCTTCACTGAATCAGGTGGACGAACCCTTGAGCAAGTGGAAGAAGACCGGTAGTGATACCCTCGAGCAGATGAAGGGCTTCCTCTGACTGGCTGGAGTTCACACCACAAGTAGCACCTTCTCCAACCGGATGAGCTTCGAAGGAGGGCGCTGCGACTGCTTCCAGAGGAGGACGAAGAGCGAACACCGCCGCCCACCGGAGGGTGCTTTTGGAAGAGGTGAGGTGGAAGGAATGAAACGAGGGCTAGAGGAAGATTGGAGAAGAGGAGCCGCAGAGGCTTGGGAAGAGGAGGGTCGCCTGTGGGAGGTTGCGGATGGAACGTTAGGGCAGAAGAAGATGGGGTGGTGAGTGGGTTTAAAGGAGTAGAGAGGGGGGTTTAAGGAAGAGGGTTCGATCAGGTTCGGCCAAAAGAGAGACCCAAGTGACCTTGGGTTCGAACCAAGAGAGCAACCGGTGTGAGGAGTGAACCTTGCGGTCCGGTTCACAAACCGGGTTCCGAAACAAAAGTGTCGACCTTGTGGGTCGACATATTTTGGGGATGATTCTGTCTGGCAAGAAACAGAGGGACACACGGTAAGAGTGTCGACCTTAGGGGTCGACACTTCTTCTGCACTTTGAAAAATCAACTAAAATGGAGTGAATTGAAGGCCACATGAACCCAACTTGATAACCACGAAATGATAAACACAAAATGGGCAATATGTGGGTTGCTCAACTGAGAGAAGTTGATTTTGGACAAGGGAAATCAAATACCTACACTTGGATGATCAATTCAATTAAACATGCAAGCTTTCATTTCTAATTTCCATTACAACTCATTGAGATTGAAATGTTGCAGGGAATTAAACTAGATGTGAGTTAAGCACATTCCATTCTCAAGAATATCATTCAAGCCAAGATTGCTTACCTTATATCCTTAATTCTGAGTACTTCAATGAATTCAGGATTAGAGCATGCTAGAGTCATCAATGCAATTTATTAACTCTGTGCATCAGTAATCATGGTCAGTGAAATATGAGACAAGGTTCAAGTAATTGACACAATATCAGAAAGTAACTCATCGCACAAAATCATTTCAATCAGAATTTGTATTCCTTTTACCCATCACAATTTTTAGTTGGTCACATGGGAGTGTTTCTAACTGACTCAGTTCAACAATCAAACAGACATGGTTTTCTCTTCAGCAAAATCCATTTTAGAGGAAATTCAGGGAATATGAGTGGGATTGCAGATTCAAAGTGAGCTATGTACTTCAATTGTGGGGGTTCAACAATTGACTTCTTATAATGCATTTTAAGCATGCAGGCATACAAACAAGCATACATAGGTATAAAATCAAGCATGAAGGTCCCTTAGGGATGGGTATAAGAAGAATGCAATAGATTTGAGCAATTATGTCCATGAACCATATTAACATGGTTGTGCTTACAAGTAGACGTACTGCTTAACCATTGATAATCAACTAATTCAGGAAATACATTCAAACAATCAAGCTCAGATTCAACATGTGAACGATGAAGAATGAGTTTCAAAAAAATATGGATAATCATTTGTTCTAAGTAACACTAACAAGAATCTCTCCTCCCTACATTTCAATACAAAATGCTCGGCATTTGGTAGCTTCGCACAGTCCCATATAATTTTGTATTTGTTTTAAATAGCAACATGACTAACCATTTGACACGAGGCATGCCCTTTGTCTCAGGGGCAGTTCCGGGTTACTCGGTATCATCATTTATGATTATGTGGATAAGACACTTTCCGATGCGAGTTTCCTCCTTTATTTTAGGGGAGATTCCCGATGTACTCGATGTCAAATCACACTTATTCAATTTCTGGTGGGACTGACAACTTTTTCCTCACGAGTCACTTGACTTTAATGTAGGGGATTAAGAATCCTAAAAAGTGTTTAGTGGAATAACAGAGATCCTTATTGAATGAAGTCAGTTGTATCAAGGTTCCATATGAAGTGAGTGATTGAACATATAGTAGAACATGAATTAGCCTTATCAAGGTTTTGTCTCCCCCTAAGTGTACGCAGGGTTGAAAACCAAAAAGACCTTGTTAACATGTGTCATGAGTCATTCATGCCTGAATCAATGCAAATTTATATAACAAGGTTGTTCAGTTGTAGAAGAGTTCAAAAAGAACCTGGTGTATATTATATACATTCAGGCAAGTCATGATGATGTATCCAAGCAATTTGATTGCCGGTACGTGGCGAAGTACGTAGGTCCGAAGACCCCACTCACGCATGATGAAAGCTTCCATGTGGACTTAATCTACCTTTCCTCTGACACCATTTTATATACCGGTTAATCATGGCATTCATGCACACGAATATGAAATGTATGCGAGTCAGTGCAGCAAGATGACAGATGATTAAAAAAAAATTATTTGTATTCACAAGTATGCAAAAAGATGTGTGTGCTCTATGTGTAAAATTCAACTTTTATCCATAAAAAGAGACGAGTATAGCTAGAAAAGAACTTTGTGAACAACTGTAAAATTATAGTTATTCACACAAGAAAATATGAGTGAAAGCGGATAAACTCTATGAACAATTGCAAAAGATTGTTATTCAAACGTGGAAGTAAAAGTGGAATGTATTACCACAATAGCTCATCAAATTTCTTGCCTTGGAGGAATTTTATTCTATTGACTGCTTCTTCCATCACAAGGCATTCCTGCAAGACAAAATCTTCACTTTGATGTTTTGGGAACCCAAGCCATCTTGGGTCCCTGGGGGTTAGGTGCACCACGATTTGTGGCTCTCCACAATTTCCTTGCATTCATATCATCAAGGTGCGATAACGAGCAATCATTCATGACATGTCCCACATAACCACAGTAATGACAATACACACGTGGTTTCAATTTCTTTGGTTGAACATAAGCATTGGACTTTTGTGAATATCTAGGGGGTCTTTGATTTTGATTATGAAATCTGGGTTTCACATTTAACGACCAATAATTTTTCATGGTATGGCCCACTTTCCCACAATGAAAACATTCAACTTTTCTTTTCTGATCAGCTTGAAATCTATTGTCATGCATCTTACAAGCATTCAAGTCATCCTCTTTCATTAAACTACAATCATGCATTAGATGTCCAAGCTCACCACAATAGTGACATGATGCATTGTTTTGTTTTTGAGCTTGATGTTCCACATTAGATTTCTTTACATGCATAATGGGCTTTTGTTTGACAGATGAAGAGGTATTTGGTGTACTTGAGGAACTAGAAGCATGCACAAACGAAGTTTTTGTTTTCAGATTAAATGCTTCCTTTTTACTAGGATTGTATCCTAGACCTTCCCGTTGGAAGTTCACCTTAGTTCCCAAGAGTTTGTTTAGATTCTCTTCACCACTCACAAACGTGCCCAATAATTTGTTCAGGTCAACGATTTCACTTTGAAGTGAAGCAATTACAAGTTCACAAGATAGAATTTCATTTTCACAAGAAGTGACCTTTTCATTTAGAGTGGCATTTATCGTCTTGTAAGATTCTATTTCCTATTCTAGAATACTTACATTCTCACTTTCTTGAGCGACCATGGACTTGCCTTTTTCAAATGTCAAAAGTCTTTCACACATGGTCGAATTTAATTGTTTCAGATTTTCAAGTTCAGATTTCAACAGATCATTTTCTTTTTCAGATTTCTCGAGGTACATCAGTTTTCCCTCTAGCAAGGAGATTTGAATGAGCAAAACATCATTGTCCCCTTTTAGTTTTTCATTTTTATCCAGAAGGGACTTGGCATCTATCTCAGAATCAAGAATTTTATCAAAGAGTTTATCATCATCTGATAAAGAATCTAACTTGCTTTTTAGACTCTCTTCAGTTTCCTTAAGCAATGAAACTTGGCATGTTAGAAGTTCATTTTCTTTTTCCAGTTCTTCAATTTTTGAAATTCGATCAATGCATTTCACACAAGAAAAATTATCATGGATATTTTCATTAGACCTTTTCTTCAGTGCTTTGTTTTCATGTTTCACCTTTTGATATTTTTCTGACAATTCTTCATAGGCATCTACTAGATCTTCAAAAGATAATTCATCTTCATCTGACTTAGAGCTTACCTCCTCAGCACTTTCATCACAAGTTTGATAGATATCATCAGCCATTAATCCCTCTAGTCCTTGCTTCTCTTGAGCTTGCATCAATTTGTCCATAAGTTCTTTGGCGGTTCTGCAAAAGGAGACAAACGTGAATCTGTTAGCATTGACAGAATTTTTCATCAACCTCAAAATTGTAGCATTTTCATGACTCTTTAGTCTATCTCGGTTGGACCACTTGGTCTCATCCCGAGGTAACTTATGAGGACTATCATTAACTAATTTCCACAAATTTGGATCAATTGAATTTATGGTCCTACACATTTTTCCCAGCCATGAGTTAAAGTCATCACCATTATAAAAGGGTAAGGAAGTCAAAGAAGCAATATCTGAAGAAGCATTCATCATTCAAAACTACACTAGGATCCCTCTGAAGATCATTTGATCTAAAATAATAGAGCCGGGCTCTGATACCAATTTTTTGGTCCCACAGTGTAGTGGCACAGATCTAGTGGGGGGTGAATAGATCCCTCTCTAAAAATTAAGACCAATTAAAAAGACTTGATGGCTTCTCAATCAGCCATCACCGAACATGCAAGTAAGAAGATCACACACGGAGAGATGGCAATTTGAACTAGCAGTGTACGATAACAAATTTAGCATCAATGTGCAAGATAATCAATAATCCATTCTGTGAATGGTGGTAGAAGATAAGGAACAAACACTCAACCAATCACACATGCACAAGGATTTTTTAGGTGGTTCGGGACCACGACGGATACCCTACGTCCACCCCTCACCACCTCGGTGAGGCTTCACTAAAACGCTACACGAGGTAGCACACGGGGATGAACCCCAATACACCACACGTTGCTCGACGGCAGCAAACCACACACACACGAGCTCGACGCTCAACACGCTGCAGAGCAGCACAGACACGTGGGCGAACCCTCAACACGGTGCTCAGCACCACACACACACACACACCAAGATGGGGAACACACCCCAACAGTCAATCCACACTCGGAGACACCACTCCGAACACACACATAGTTTTCTTCAGTTTAAGAGATGGACACAGATGTACATTTGCTAGCTCAATAAGCACAAATCTTCAAAGCAATCTCACTAAACATCAACTAAGCACTAGACTGCAGCAAGTAAGAACAAGGACGAGTTGAGAGAACTCCTGGCTGGAGGACGATGGCCTTGGCTTCTTTAATGACTGAGGCGGACTAGACTTTGGAAGGAGGATGAAAGTTGATGCTTCAACAGGTTCGTTTCTGAAGGATGGAAGAGGATGAACATCAGACCCTTTCTTCTTCACCTTGAATCACTTTCTACGCATTGGGTAGCTTGGAGATGGTACAGCCGTCTTCTTCAACAAGATGGCTTCTGGAAGGTGGAAGACGATAGTCTTCAACCTTGAATCGAGCTCAGCACGACCTGGGAAGAAGCTTCAACCCGCTCCAGCCTCTCTCCCTGCAAAAACCCCAAAACTGTATATATCCTTCAATGCTTTCTGTCTTACATTCAAGAAACCCTATCTCAATCGATTAATACCCAAGAGGAATGGGCGGCCACGTGGAGGATATTATCCCCCAAGGACCAATCATAATCAGGCACAAAAAGAATAGATCGAGCTTGGGCACCCGCCGCCGCGCGAACCGGCGATTTTTCCGATCGTCGGAAAGTGTCGACCCCTAAGGTCGACACTCGCGATCGGGCAAGACAGAACAAAGGCTCGAACAGAAGCCAACGAAGAAAGTGTCGACCCATGGGGTCGACACTTTCTACCTGTGGCATTGAAACAAGCCACGGCAGAAAGACTGAGAATAAGTGTTGACCTTGTGGGTCGACACTTATGTCCAGGGTTCTGAAAAATGAACCTAGACAGAACCTAGTGATAAAAAGGTCAACCTTGTGGGTCGACTTTTTATCCCCAAGTTCGAAGACATAAGAGGGCCGACTTAAAATGTCAGACCCTTTGACAAAGTGTTGACCCATGGGGTCGACACTTTTCCTGACATAATGCAAACTTGATAAAACACACACAGGTGTAATTCTAAAAGGATGATACCTTAAAAACACACGCAAGGATGAAAGAATTAAGTATAACCTACACCAAATCATAGACTAACAAGGTAGGTATGGATATGGAATTACCTAGGGATTTGTTCATCGAATCCACACAACAAGCCTCCTCCAACCATTCAACCAAAACAGCTTACCATTTTGTTGGTCCACATGCATGTGAAGATCCAATTGGAAGGTTTCCAATTGGTCCTTATGTTCATTTCCATTCAATACACACTTGAGATCCTGCATCACAACCATTAAGTGAATCAAATGATTCAACCATAATTTGAATCAACCAAAAACACAGTAGGATAATTCCATGAATTGGCTTGAATCACACCCAGTCTTCATCTCTCCCTGTGCAAATGCCAAGACAATGTCAGTCTAGTTCAGCACATAATTCTTGAACTAAAGGCATCCCATTCAACAATTGCAAAGATATGGGAATGAGCTTCATTCAACCATAAATAAATTAAAGCATATCATTTCTCATCCACAAACTACATATGCATTTATTTACATGGAACACAATCACATGGTATTTATATCATCATCAAAATTCCTTAGCATACATTTGTGCATGGGGTTCAACATGATGCATGCTGGAAAACTGAACACAAACTAAAACTAGAAAACAATCAAGGATAATATTGCTAAACCATCCAGACCAGGTCAGGAATCCAGTTCTCTGAGCTGACACTAAGCCGAAGCCCGTTTATCCACGCATCAACTCAGAAAGTGGAACCATCTTCCCAAGCCTTAGATGACCCAACGGCCAATCCGTGCGATTAAGACTCCCCTGGAATTATCACTATTTTTGATGAAGGGGAACTCAAATTTCAGGTTCATCAGAATCACAAGGTCCTTGATATGCTATAATAGAGTAGATAGCATACAGTAATAATGCATATAGGAGGGTATACAAAGGTGAAAAGAAATGTCACCCAAGAAACACCTCGAGCGTTTTGACAACTTGCGTATCTTGTTATTTCCCTGCGCTAAAAGATTATTAACACCACAAGTAATGATATGATTATGCGAGTTCTTATAACAATTCTATCATATTCCGCATGAAATTCATGAACAGCACTGCTCACAGAAAATAGCGACCGTCCAAACGGGCACTTCTTCAGTGATATATATGTATATATATATAAGTCGACAGAGTTTACTATTCATAAAAAATAGCGACCGTTCAAACGGGTGCTTCTTAATGGGGCTATATAAAGTTAACTCCCACGAAATAAAGCGGCAACACTGTTCACAAGAATCGCGACTGTTAAAACAGGTGTATCTTAATGGAACAACGATAGTAAGATAGGCGATGTTCAAGAAATAATGGAACCCTGACAGGCGTCATTTCCCTGTGACTCCGGAAACCTGTGTTCTAACCAAAAACATCACGTTTGATCCCAATCTGCCTCAAACTCTAATCGAGCAGAGTTTTCTCTATAAAAGGGGCTTCAGAGCTCTTCAATCAACCCAAAAGCAAACCCAAAAGCAATTTTCTATGCAGGGAAACAAAACCAGGGAGATCCTCTATTCCACAAAGAACATCAAAGACCTGAAGATGGAGAGGATGATTCAACGCCCATTGAAGAGAACCCAGATGGATTTTACAAGAATTATTGAAATTAAGGGACACATTAGTGGAAAGATTGCACTCAATCAAGTAAGTGTTCAAGAAAACTTAGCTCTATCTAGTTCTCTCTCTTCATCTCTTTCAAATTCTGATGGAATTTTCTCTTCTTTTTTTTTTTGATTTTTAGGATTACCCCCTCATCCCGGGGGCTAAAAGATACACCTAAATCCAATGGCTCCCCTCCTCTCAAAAATCACCTTAGACATGAGATCTTTCCTTTCTAGATGGCATCTTTTAGGGCTAATCACCCATGCTAAACACTATAATGATGTCCATTTTGATTGGGCCGCCATAGGATCTCTCATAGAAATATGGCATCCACACACAAACACCTTATTGTTTCCTACTTTTGAAATCACCATCCTCCTAGAAGAAACGGAGATGTTACTAGGATTGAAGGGCCTACAGCAAGGGGATGAAGAGAAGATGTCGATTATGCAAGAGCCAATAAGTGCAATAGAAATGCTAGCAAGCTTAATCCCAAGCCAAAAGTTGATAGACCAAATAAGAGTCACAAAGGGAATCAACTTGATGAAGCTTGTGGCATGGGTATACAAGGCTTTGGGAAAAGAAAACAAAGAAGAGGAGATGGAGGTGATCATGAAGGCTATGGTGATTTGCCTTGCGGGAGCATTACTATTCCCTTCGCCTGATGATTTCTTGGAAGAGGAGCAATTGAGCGCCATTTATGGAATATCAGAGGGAAAGAGGATTGGGCCGGCACTCTTAGCCTATCTCTATAGTGGGCTCACCTCGGCTTCTATGGGGAGGCCCGTATATGGATCCATGCTTTTGTTCACTAGTTGGCTGGATCTTCACTTCAAGTTTGATCCGTGTGAGGAAGCCCAACAAGCTTCTAGAATTTTTTCTAAGAGCCCACTCTTTTACATGACGGGCACACTTGGGTTGCATGAGAGAGTGACAAATTGGGTTTCCAAGATCAAGAAATGGGTAGATTGGCGTGGATATCTCAAGACCATGCCACAAAATGGCTTCACATGCGCACCGGGATTCCTCAAGACCCAAGACCTTCATGCACGGCTTTCTTCCGGGGTGGAGCTAAGGCTGATCGGTGCCACCGAGTTCATCCTCTACAATGCTCACCGGTGCCTCTCACAACTTGGCCTTCCCCGCCATATCTTTGAGGAAGCCTCTCATCTTCCACCAATTAAGAGGAGAGAATTGGGCTCAAGCGGTGACAAAGAGGAGACCAAGACTATTCAAGCACTATGGCGGGTCAGCAAACTATATAGGCCCATGGAACGAGTGGAAGAATATAAAGAGCAATAGAAGACATATGTAATAGCCCTTAAGAATTTGAGGCCCAAAGTGGCACATTAAGCATGTAATGATTACTCACCTTCAATGAATAAAAGATTTTTCCTTGATTGAGCCACTGAAAAGTATTTAACAGTGATTGAATACTCAAAATCCTTGATTCTATTTAAAAACACAGACTCTGTAAGAAATAGCGACTGCCACAGGGTGCCAGACTTCTTTGAACCATGCCTCATCCATTGTCGCTAATTCCTTTTTCAAGCAATAAAAATAATAATAAATAGCACATCTGATTTATGTCATTGTTCAATCAATAGCACCCTTCGCACTGTCGCCGTTCCTCAATGACCTTTGAATGACGCACTCATAATTACCTACCAGCTTGGATTTTCTCAATACACGCAAAGAAATAGCGCCCACGTATTCAAACACGCCTTCACGATATAGCGTCTGTACTTCCGTCGCTATTACTAAAAATTTTCAAAAATGAGAATTTCCATCAAAAGACGCCCTCAAAAGTGGTCGTTTAATCTATGAATCATGACCTTCAACTAGGCGCTATTTATTTTGAAACCACAATCATAAAAACCCTCTGTCTTCCAACTCCCTCTCATATTCTGGTTGCCACCCCCTTCTTCCTCTGCAACTCCTTCACCGACAGCAACCACCCCGCTCCCTCTCTCACTCTGGCCATGGCGTATATGGGTGGTTCGAGCTGCGAGAAGAGACGGGGGGTGATGGCACCCGCCGTCGTTCTCGTTGACGATGAAGAACATGAAGAAGGGGAAGATCCCCTTCCCGCGGTGGTGGACGCTCCGATAGTGGAGCACGACGGTGACGGAGGAGAAGAAATCGAGGAAGAAGAAGGTGATGAGAATGAAGGAGAAGGCGAAAACATGGACAACGTGGAAGAAGGGGAAGAGGAAGAAGAACACGACGGTGACGGTGATGGCGGCGACGGCGGTGGCTATCACGCCCCGAGCTTTTATTACAATAGAAGATAATCTCGGGAATGGTGAACAATCGGCATGGTAAGTCTCTTGCAAGCAAGAATAATTAGAGCGCAATAACAATCACACATAAAATGCAATTGCACAATAAGTTACTCAAACCTTCCCTTTTATTAATAAGGAGAATAACTCAAATACATCAACTAGTCAACTCTTTCAAATCTACTTGACTCAATAAAAATGGAAAATTACATGAACTCGATCTAGACATTTATTGACTCCTAATTCTTCACTCTCAATTTCATGTGACTTTCATTCGCTCTCGGACCCATCACTTGAATAACTTGAATCTGAATCTGAACTACTTGCATCTCCTGAAAAAGATTGGAAATAGGTAATGAGCACACTTACCCAGTAGGTATCTTCGCATCAACATGATTGGCAATGTTAAAGTGATTAACATTTTTGCTCTAAAGAATAAGGTAAAATCATGCGAAATGCAGTAAATCACGTGAATAAAATAAGTAACAAGATACGATCAAGTTAAGATATGACTGAGCGAACATGATCAAGCAAGAATGAAATTATGGCCTTTCATGAACAAGAATGTACTAGAATGTCATGTAACAAGCAATAATGTACTTCTTCACTTAGTAACAAGTACTTCACGAATTTCTGTGGATTACCACTTAGTGGATAAATCCGTGGATACCCGTGGATATTTCACTTATTTATAAAGAAAGTACTCCCAGTGCAATGCGACGCCAGTAGCATCATACCCCATGGTTTATAATACTATGTTTCCGACAATCAGCCGAGGGGACTAGCATAGAGCCCTTGAACACAATCAGTGCTCGATCAGCATCTTCAAGTATAAATCAAGCTACTTCCATGCATGTAAATAATGTGGCTAAGAATGTACAATTTCAATGATATATTCATGATAAAGTAACCAAAAATAAGAACGCTTGTACAAGGAAATAAGGAATTTCAATAAATACTTTAGTGACTAGGTTATGCCATGGAAATAAATCGGCAGCATAATGGTATGTTTTTTATCTTTTCATAAGTTATCTTAGACATCTTTGAATAATGTCACAAGTCCTAGACTATCATTAGTCCATCTAGGATCATAGGAATATTAACCCCTTTGGGTCAAAACTCAGGAGACTTAGCGGTCTATAACTGGGCCGTCACACGAATATAGCGGTCTAGTTCTGGACCGTTAAGTACAAAACTATTCGATATTTGAAAATAGGCTTTCTGGAGTCTTTGGCGGTCAAAGGTAGATCCGTCAAGGTCCCTTTAGCAGTCTATATAAGGCGGGCTAGAAGACTATGGCGGTCAATTATTGGGCCGCTAAGATCCAGAAATACAAAACATCCGCAGTGCTTTCTAGACAAATGTGCTTTAATAGTACAACCAACTCGGCATCCTAGTGGGAATCCTAAGCTCGCAGAGAATTACGGAGGCCTTGAAACAAGATTCCCAAGTCCATTGGAAGGAATATCCAAAGAAGAGGTTATCATGTCCAAGATTGTGTTCCTATAGTGCATAGTGTGTAACTAATGGTCATATACAGGAATATATGCCATGAACTTATAGAAAATTGACTCTGAGATAAGAATAGAATGTGTAGAGTGAGGAATCAGCGTTAAATCTCGTCAATATAAGCATTCAAACCATAATTTAATACAAAATTATATGATTTTTGGCACAAAATACCTTATGCTTAAAATAATCCTAAGTACCATAAAGAAACATGAACTCACTATCTATGAATCAGGAATTAAAACTCAGAGTAATAAATACCATTAAAATAGGTTAATATATAGTTAACTAGGCATAATTATAAGTTATATAGGTTGTTCTTAAACCTATCTCGGGATGATAGAAAACAGCACAACGGCGGTCTATCATAGAGCCATTATAAGACTCTAACGGTTTATCGTAAGGCCGCCACAATAACTTTAACAGTCTATTTCCGGTCCGTCAGAGGTTTCATAAGAATCGAGATTACAAAGTGTCTAGCGGTTCATCGTAAGGCCGCTATAGAGAGATGGCGGTCAAAGTCTAAGCCGCTAGAGCACGACAGACAGTAACTTAAATAAGAGGGTTCTAAGGTTTTTAACTCACATCATGTCTGAAAATCATATATAAACTTTCCTTATCAGGATAAACGAAGGTTAAGCTAACAATAAGCATGGGTTTTCTGTGAATTTACGAGAAAGTTCCTTTTTAACTTAGTTAGAGCTAAGAATATGCATGCATATATACTAGATGCATAAAACATGAAATTCACGACCTATAAAGCATGAAATCAAGTGCAATAAGAGGGTTTTTATCCCTAGATTGATGTTTTAGCCATTCATGATATGACCTACCTCTGCTAAAGCCTTTAAACTTCAAATTTGATGCTAGATGCTACCCTTAGTCCCTTGCACCCCTTGTGATAAATCAGCAAATTCAAGCTGCTCTAACTCCTTACTCTCTTGACCTAATGATGTGAAATTTGGAGGGTAAGAAATAGATACTAAGGGGAACAAAAAGTTCTAAAGACACTTAGGCTAAATATCTCAATTTGGTTATCTAATACTTTGATCTTCACCGGACTCTTGCATAGTTTCTTGGGTCGCTAAGGTCGAACCAGCAACTTTGCAGACTTCTATCTCCTTGTGTGCTTGATCTCCTAGCACGAAATTTTGGGAGATGTTAGTCCTATATATTGGAAATAAAAACTTCTAAATAACCTACCTGAAATAACGTCATCTTACCTTGATTACACGCGAGCCAATGTAAGGGTTGCGCAGGTCAAAACGAGGTCCTATTTATAGGGTTTTGCTTGGGTTTGAGGATTAGATCGATTCTAGAGTCCTTATTAAACCTTAGATCGACTTCTGAGAGTCCTAAACATGATTACTAGTTCTTCCATCTCGATCTCTAATGGATAAACTAGCAAAAATCCCATCTTTTTGCTCTTTCTTCAATTCACGGAACTGACAGGAAATAGCGGTCGAGATTTGGTCCGCCAAATGACTTGTAGCGATTTTACGATAGGCTGCTACCTGTCCTGGGCGCCGAATTTGAAACTAGTTCAAACTCTAATTTCATCTTATCTACTAAATTATCTAATTAATGGGTATTTATCCCTATAATTTGTGAATAAGCCAATTAACCTTCTAGAATATGAGCCAAGCTTCATGGGCTTGGTCCTTAAGTCTTTTGGGCTTTATTTAAATAGGTTAGGTTAATGGTTTACCATAATTTGGCCTTAATAATGATTTATTTAACCCAATATTTATTTATTAATCCATTTTGATCTTTTAAAATTCCCAGAAAATACTTAAATATTCCAGAAATAATTTATAAAAATTCTGGGGCATTACAATGGCGATGTGGGCCCCCCTCCTCCCCGCTGGCCACTGCGGGGAGGGTTCATGGACCCAGCACCAAGCAAGGTGAGTGCAATAATGTTTATTCCCCCCCCCTTTTTTTTCTTTATTATTGGAAAACGCCATGATCGCCATGGCGGTGAGAGGAATGTAGCAGGGAAATAGCGACCATGGAACTGGCGCCTTTTCCTGGAACATCGACCAGAGAGGGGTCGCAAAAAGCAAAAAAATGATTTTATAACGGCAATATATCTGACGCAATTTTGAAAAGCTTTTTTTTATTTGTATTTTTGTTGTTGTTGTTTTATTTATTATTAGTTTTTTGAAAAATAAGTAAGATGTATTCCTCTTTATTAGTTTTATTTTTAAATTTATTTATTTATTTAATCATGCCATGGAAATAGCGCCCTGGCCCTAGGCATCCTAAAGAAGGAGCGACTGAGCTCAGGTCGCCAATTCAGGAAATAGAGACCATAGCACAGTCGCTATTTAAAACAATATTTTTTTTTCTGTTTAATTGATAAATTGATATGTTGGCCACTGATATATGTTCATTTGTTTGTTCTTCTTGTGTTGCAGGGGTTGATATGGACTCACATCTCTTGGGTCCAGGTGCTGGCCGCCTACCATGGACTGCCCGACTTCCAGAGGGCGAGAGTGGAGGCGATGGGCTTCAGTCCCTTCCTCAGGATAGAGCCGGTACGTCCTGACCTAGTTCTGATTCAGGTGCTGAGAGAGAGATGGGATAGGGCTAGTCAGGCATTTCGAATGCCCTGGGGGCACATGGTGCCGACCATGGAGGATGTCACTAGGATCACCGGGTTGAGGGTAGACGGTGAGGCAGTGAGCGGGGTGACCATTCCATATTACGGTGATCTAGCCCAGAGACTCATAGGCATAGACACAGTGTACGAGCCCCCATGCCGGACGATCCGTCGCACTGACTTGATGAGAGCCATGGGGTTGGGAGACTCTCGATAGAGGTCGGGAGAGTCTCTGACAGAGTACGCAGAGCGGCTGATTGGGAGGGCCCGAGTCGTATATTGTCAGGATCCGGCTCAGAGAGAGAGGGCAAACATGGATCTCATGAGGTTCTTATTTCTGATTCTTGGAAGATTACTGCTGGGGACAAAGAGAGATGACATCAACTGTAGATTCCTGGGCGTCTTGGAGGACCTAGAGGGAGTGGGGCGGTACGCCTGGGGAGCCGCCCTGCTGGCGCACCTGATAGCCGACCTGTCCACCGGGACAAGTCGTGAGACGACCATTAGCGGCTTTTCACCTTTCCTTCAGGTATGCATTTCTTTTATGTTATCGTCTAAATGATTATGATTATGACTGTGACTATGCATGTGACCAATGAATGCTAATGAATGCAGGTATGGAGTCAGCTCTACATGCCAATGGATCGAGTCAACCCCCGTATCGGGAGACGAGGCTGCCTACCCCCTGGCTCAACGAAGGCTACTGCTCGTGACTGGAGCACCTCACGCCTACGAGCTGAGGGTCCTGCGACGGAAGTTCTGAGACTATCCCCTTAACCAGTACATGTTTAAATACGATGCATTCTATTCTTATTTCCTGCTATATAAAAAATGTGATGATATGATGATATGCATGCAGGTTGTGTGGAGACCGTATGAGGGGATGCCTGATGAGGTCCAGCCGTGGGTTGTAGCGGGCCGACCTCACTTTGGGCGTGACCTTTGGGTTCACTGCCTGAACGAGATCGAGTCGCTATGGCTTAGGCTGGTGATGAGGACGCTCGGCCTGCACCAGGAGTGGGTCGAGAGAGCTGAGCCTCACGGGATCGGGCGGAAGACCAGAGGGCGGATGAGGGCGACCGACTGGAGGCTGCGGTTCCCGGAGCAGTTTGCTGACTAGCAACAGGGTGGGATCCCAGTTGTTTCTCATGCTCCAGACAGCTCAACATACCTCCAACACTATTGGGAGACGTATGTGGGCCGGCCTCAGATGAGGCCAGGAGGGGTATGCATGAATGCTTTCTAAATTTGACCTATATGCTTCTGAGAGATGCAACTAATGAATGACCTATGCAGGATGTGCAAGATGCAGCGGTAGTGGACCTACATGCTCGCCTCCATAGCCTGGAGGCCCAGTTGGCGACCACGCGAGCACATCTGGAGACTCTGGTGAGTATGCACTATCTATATGATGTTGGTTATCTTTATGATGTTCATCCACTGATGGTCTCAATAAATGCAGCGTACCCAACAGAGAACGTCAGCTGGAGGGGTAGGAGAGGCATCTAGTTCGAGGGACTTGAGCGTCGAAATTGCCACCCTGGAGGAGTGACTGGCAGGAGCGGTAGCGTAGGTCGAGGCGGTGGAGCACGACCTAGCTGAGCGGGTAAGCATTAAAACAAGAGCCAATTTATTTCAGATATTACGGACTTGGAACATAGAGATGATAATTTGCTGAATGATACATGTTGCAGAGTTGTAGGAGGCGCTCATTCGGGCCACTCTGGCCGGCACCGAGCTCGCGATCCACGACCAGCAGGTCGCTGAGTTAGAGGAGGCTGAGAGGAGGCACCGAG
This sequence comes from Amorphophallus konjac, assembly GCA_022559845.1. NCBI lineage: Eukaryota > Viridiplantae > Streptophyta > Magnoliopsida > Alismatales > Araceae > Amorphophallus > Amorphophallus konjac. Next base: position 294,246,795 of record CM040125.1, on the reverse strand, counting down.
AGGCAGAGGCGCTTCCTCAGGATGTGATAGAGCTACGGATCCTCCTTGAGGTAGGAGAGGAGAGAGCTGGCCAGAGAGAGGGAGGAGCGACTGAGGGAGCGAGAGGGACGGCTCGAGCGAGAGTGGGAGCTATCCGAGCTAAGACTCCGACTTGGTGCAGCCGGGGAGCGGGCTAGAGCAGCGGAGGAGTGCTACCGGAGAAGCCGGGAGCAAGCACGGGCCGAGGGGCGGCCCAGCGACTATTCAGGTACGAGTTACTTGGCGGGTTCCTCTACTCAGCAGAGGAACGAGGCGGGCTAACGGGCTCAGGCTGGGAGGTCAGCAGCCTCTCAGGGGTCCATGATGCCCCCACGGGCTCAGGCTGGGAGGTCAACAGCCTCTCAGAGCCGTGAGCGACCAGAGGAGAGTGGTGGTAAGAGCTAGAGGGATCATTGTGCACCACCTCCTCGCCTTTGTACACAGTTTTTTATGCATATATATATATATATGAGATTTTGATGTTACCTAAGTTACTCCCTTTTGGTTATCCTTGCATGCATCCTTTCTTGTTCCTATCTTTCACATTTAAGCAGACAGATTAATTAATCTGCCCGGCTTGGCCCCTTGCTCAATAAGCAAGGGGAATGTCCTTTTTTGACCTTGACAAAGGGTCAAGGGGCCAAGCCTTTAATCAACTAAGGTAAAACAATAAAGAACATAGGAAAATGCGACATGCAGGCAGGCAAATGCAAACTGAAATTGAAAGATGCTCACACACAAATGCAAGCAAGCAAATGATATGGCAAAAAGAAGAAGCAGAGCTCACTTTAGGAATTGGCGACCAGACAGTTGTCACCAATGAAGTGAAAGATGACTGCTGAATGGTTGCTAATTGAACTCCCTTTTTTTTTTGGAAAATCACGACCTGAGTAGTGTCGCTTATTAAGAAATTAACGCCCCTATGACTAGGCGCTAATTGAAAACATTTTTTTTTGAAAATGATGACCTGAGTAGTGTCGCTTATTATGAAATTAACGCCCCTATGACTAGGCGCTAATTGAAAACATTTTTTTTTGGAAAATGACGACCTGAGTAGTGTCGCTTATTATGAAATTAACGCCCTATGACTAGGCACTAATTGAATTTTTTTTTTTTAGAAAATGACGACTTAGCATGGTACATAGGCTCCAAAATCATACACATTCACCATCTTAAATTCATTAACCCTCCTTAAATAATTTAACAAAGGGTCAAAGTGCTTCGAGCTTTGCTTTCACCCATGACCTCTTACAGCGCATCCTTCTAAGTCTGTCCCTACCATTCTTCAAGCTTATTACATACCGCAGAGGGGGAATGGAAGAAAATGTTGCGAAAGTCCACGAGGGGTTCTAAAAGACCGAGGAAAAGTTCCCTCCCCTATCCTATTGCCTGTTGGGGTTCAGTCTTTGGCTTAGGATGTGACGACCCAGGAGATCTGGATACCGATAAATCGATATCATCGATTTACCGATACCAAGAGCTCGGGGAGGCCACCCAAGTGGCTGATGAGGCCCCGTAAGGGTTAGTGAGTGTCTGTCCAGGGGATGCATAACGAATAGAAATTACACATGCAATATTAATTAAAGCATTCATTTGAACTTTAAACGGAAGCAATTAAATATATCAGAGTGGTAAAATTTATACAAGTAGTCCAGATCCATATATCACAAGTCCCACACTGTACAATGGTCAAAATAAATGACTACACGGGACATACCCTGGCCAAAAGAAGAAAAAAAAAGACTGACTGACTACTAACCGACCACTAACAGACCACTGCTGGTTCTAAGACTTTTCGCCAAAAGCACGAGAGAATCCTGCAGTCGGTTGCTCTGCCTCACCTGAAAAAGGAAGGGGTGAGTCTCACAACAGAGACTCAGTAGGGTTCACAGGGATCCCTAACTCGCAACTAACTAAAAGAAAATAGTAAAGCATGCATTGGCATAAATAAAAGATAATCTAGTAAAGCTATAAAACTATCTAAACAATTTAAGAACAGCTAACTAATATGCCAATTGTAATTTAAATGCAAGTACTCAAAATCTACCAATAGAATAACAACTCAATCATTTCCCAGTGCCAAGAGTGAGAAGGAGAGGAGATCCACCAGAAGAAGAAACCAGATCCATCCACTGACGGCTTACACTGCATCTCAAGAATCTACGCAAGTCTGGATTGCGACAAGCGAGACGCGTAACAGTACTAGAAACAAGTAACTAGTTAGAGCAACACTCATCAGTGTCAGTCCAAGTCTCTGACCACGTGTGCACACACCGGCTCGTCGCCTAGAGCCAGGCCTCTAGCCAGTATTACCCTCCGTAGGACGCTACGGTTGGACTGGGGCCCATAGAACAAGCTTAAAAACCGTAAACTGGGATATCCCGCCACCTCTCCCAGGTGGGATCAACACTAAAAGTCGTCAGGCTACGACTGGTGGTTCCATCACTAGGAAAGAGAATATGATTCTATTGGGATCGAAAAACATGCCATAATTTATGACAACAATTAAACATGGCAATTATTCCATAATTAAATGCATAAATAACTGATTATTCTAAAATGGCAAGTATGCAATTATTAAATGCATAGTTAATTGAATATGCTAAGATGGCAATTATGCAGTGTAGAACGCATAATTAATTGCACTTGATTGAATTAAAATGCTGCAAGAAATAGCGGTGGAATGAAAACCGCCCCAGTTTATAAAATAACCTACTCATGGCGAAGATGCGATATTAAATGCATAATTAAACAAACACATATTAATTACAGAACAAGCGGTTGGACTAGAGCCGCTATAGTCTTAGGCGGTTGAACAACGAACCGCTGTGTGCTGCCAAACGGACTAGTTGTGAAATTTCTACCACCATTCAAAATTAAGTTATTTACGCGATCGAGATGTAAGCCGCTCGGATAAATAAACAGTTATGGCGGACCGTTACAAAATTTGAAATAATATAAACATGGTCCTTACCGGAGAACCGGATCCACGGGAATCATATTCGGATCCCTTCTCGGTCGACTCAAGTCAACGGGAATTATAATTTTTAACATGTTCCCTGCCAATCCATCATCTTAATACAACAATTTATCATCTATGAACTCAGCGACGATAGGATACAGCAGTTTATCATCTATGAACTCAGCAGCGATGGGCATGCTCCAAAAACATAAAGACGATGGGCATACTTCGAAAACATAAAGACGATGGGCATGCTGATTAAAACATAACGACGATGGGCATGGCATTAAGAACAATCTAACGGGCTAGGGCAACGGTCCCCCTACCTCAATCGTGACAAAAGCTCCGTTCCGATCGCATGCAAGCCGAGTGACGCATCGCGGCTCACCTTTCTCGGTCGTCTCTCCACTCCATGGTTCAACCTGGGTTGATGCCACGGCATTCCTCGCGTCGTGGGGAAGCTCTCGTCGGTCCTAGCATGGGAAGAAGGCCGCCCCCCTTCGGATGCCTAGCCGAGGACGCCGATTTCACCGTAAGAAGTGGAGAGAGAGATCCGCCGATGCCGCCGTGGGGTGGCACCTCCCCGCCGTGGTCGGAGCCGACGAGGGCACCGCCGCGGTCCTCCTCCTTGCCAGCCCACCGACGCGGCCGCGGGCTCCTCCGCCGTGGCCGTGCGTCGCCGCGCGCCGAGAAGGGGGAAAAGGGGGGGCCGATTCACGGGCGCCTGCGGATTCCGATCGAAAAGGGGGGGGGGAGAGTAAAGGGGGAGAGACAGAGAACCCTCGGTTCTCTCCTCTCAGGAAAACTTCCGATGCATTTTTTTTCTCCAAAAAAACCTTCTAATTGCTAGAAAACTTTAAGTTAAGCAAAATTGTGTAAATGCCCCATTTATTTTCTAAAAAGCTACAAAGCCCAATTAACTAGGCCTAATAAGCCCCCAAAAAACTCCTAAATTCATGGAATTAATTTTATTTTAATACAGGTAAAGATCCGTAAAAGAACGGGTCTCACAGTCCCTCCCTCCTAATAAAAATTTCATCCTCAAAATTTAAAAGGAAGAACAAGGAGCGAACTGAAAGAAATCATAGTCTTCATAAAGAAATGAATGAGAAATACCTGAATCAAACAAAACACGAGCCGCATGGCCATAAATCAAAGAAGTACCACTTCCTTCCCTCGGGACACGTACCCTTCTACGAGGCGGCATTTTGAACTAAACGGAAACACAAAAATAATAGAAAACCATAAGTCATCACGGAAAACAACCTAAGCCAGCATTAGACTCACATGGACTTGTTCTGGACTAATGCGGATTCAATTCCTTATACAAATCCTCAACACCACTCTGATACCAACTGTGACGACCAAAGAGATCCGGATATCGATAAACCGATATCATCGATTTACCGATACCAAGAGCTCGGGGAGGCCACCCAAGAGGCTGATGACGCCCCGTAAGGGTTAGTGAGTGTTTGTTGAGGGGATGCATAGTGAATAGAAATTACACGCGTAATATTAATTAAAGCATTCATTTGAACTTTAAACGGAAGCAATTAAATATATTAGAGTGGTAAAATTTATACAAGTAGTCCAGATCCATATATCACAAGTCCTACACTGTACAATGGTCAAAATAAACGACTACACAGGACATACCCTGGGTAAAAGAAGAAAAAAAAGACAGACTGACTACTAACCGACCACTGACAGACCACTGCTGGTTCTAAGACTTTTCGCCAAAAGCACGAGAGAATCCTGTAGCCGGTTGCTCCGCATCACCTGAAAAAGGAAGGGGTGAGTCTCACAATAGAGACTCAGTAGGGTTCACAGGGATCCCTAACTCGCAACTAACTAAAGGAAAGCAGTAGAGCATGCATTGGCATAAATAGAATACAATCTAGTAAAACTGTAAAACTATCTATGCAATTTAAGAACAACTAACTAATATGCCAATTGTAATTTAAATGCGAGTACTCGAAATCTACCAATAGAATAACAACTCAGTCATTTCCCAGTGCCAAGAGTGAGAAGGAGAGGAGATCCACCAGAAGAAGAAACCAGATGCATCCACTGACGGTTTACACTGCGTCTCAAGCATCTACGCAAGTCTGGATCACGACAAGCGAGACGCGTAACAGTACCAGAAACAAGTAACTAGTCAGAGCAACACTCATCAATGTTAGTCCAAGTCTCTGATCACGTATGCACACATTGGCTCGTCGCCTAGAGCCAGGCCTCTAGCTAGTATTCCCCTTCATATGATGCTACATTTGGACTGGGGCCCACGGAACTAGCTTAAAAACCGTAAAATGGGATACCCTGTCACCTCTCCCAGGTGGGATCAACACTAAAAGTCATCGGGCTACGACTGGTGGTTCCATCACTAGGAAAGAGAATATGATTCTATTGGGATCTAAAAACATGCCATAATTTATGACAACAATTAAACATGGCAATTATTCCATAATGAAATGCATAAATAACTGATTATGCTAAAATGGCAAGTATGTAATTATTAAATGCATAGTTAATTGAATATGTTAAGATGACAATTATGCAGTGTAGAACGCATAATTAATTGAACTTGATTGAATTAAAATGCTGCAAGAAATAGCGGTGTGAATAATAGAAATTAATCCACTTTTAAGACAAAAATAATAAGCATAAGCAATAAGAAGAATGATGAAAAAGGGAGTAAAGAGCACGTGGTGCTACTAAGGAGGGTGATCGCCAGAGGGGTTACCTCAATAAAAAGAAAAGATGATCACAAATACCTGGTGATAATAGGATGCGGGATGGATGTGGTTCCTTCCTCCACCTTCTATCGGCCGGCCGATGAAGAGGGTTTTCCTCTTTGATTACCTTTGAACAAAGAACAAATAAATAAAAGAAAAAGAGATCAGGCAAACATGAGTGTAGTATCAATCCCAAGATAAAAGATGGTGATGAAAGAAGAGCATAAAGTGTGCACCTTTTGTTTGTTTTTAAAACCCCTAGAGAATTAGGGAAAGGAGAAGAGATGCAATGAAACTAATGCAAGAAAAGGCTATACGATGATGAGATGAACAGACAATAATGGAGATAGGCAATGATCCCTGCTGTTCCTGTAAACAGTAAAGGGAAGAAACTTTGTTTCGGATGTGGCAGCAGGAGGAAGCAGAAGAGAAATCAATCTCTCAATCTCAATCGCCAACACCCGTAAACCTCTGTGACAACCACAGCTCTGCTTCTAACCTCGCACGATAACCTCTCTGTGTCCTCTGTCTAACTCTATCTATCTCTGTGCACTCGTTAACCTCACGTGAGATCAACCAGGGGACTCTTTTATAGGGTCTCGATCAAGATAGACACAGATTTGGGAAGATAAGAATAGGCAGTGGTCGTTAATGGCAAGGACTCTAGTTCCCAGATCGAGCAAGGTGATCAAGAAAGGTAGGGAACTCTTCAGAAAAGACGAGTTTAAGCAGGACACGAAAGGGTGAGACACGACCTACCAAAGGGCGTCAATTCAGAATTGACGACCTGCGCAAGGGCGCTAATTCAAAACACGACCAAGATCAAGGCGTCACTTCCTGGATTCAATTTTGGTAATAAAAACTTTCTTTATTTGAAAATTACGAAAAGACGCCTGAAGCAAAGGCGTTAAACAAAACACGCCCTAGGGAAGGACGTTAATCATTGATTTCAATTAGGGTGGGACTCGTAAAACACCAGGAATTGACGCCCTTCCCTGTGGTCGTCCTTTCTTAAGAACACGCCCCAGATTAGGTCGCTATTTAAAACATGCCCCTATTCAAGTCGTGAATCACCAAAAATGCAAGAATAAATCACAAAAACACACAAAAATAGAAAAACTTTATATTATAGAAATATTGAAGTTCACTTGGGGGCGTTAACATAGTGACATGAGATTTAATCAACAAAGCGTCAATTTTGGCGTGTCTACAGTTGCCCCGCCTTGGCGTCTGCTTTGCAAGGGAGTGAGACGGAATGAAACGAAAGTGCAATGAAGTGAAATGAAGTAGAGCGAACTGATAAGTAGATGCCAAGGTGTGATGTGACACGCCTCAGACACTAAGCATTAGAAATCTTTCCAAGATTCAAAGTGAAACAACTCTAGACGATTCCAAGGAAGCATCGATTTGCTGGATAAAGGAGACTAAACTAGGTAAATAAAATGTGCACGTGGGCACGACAAGGAGACACCATTGGAGAGCGGTTACCAGCCAATGTGGACGTGCTACAACCAAGGTGGATTTGCAGAAAAAATAAAGGGAATCGAGATGAAGATCCAGCAAAAGAACAGTTTCAAGGAACTAGCCTGAGCGGCTTCAGAGAGAATAAAGTACTCAATTTGGAGTGGAATATCTCCTGTCAACTCAATCAAGAGTGAGTGACCTTCATTATTGCCATAATATGAAGATTTTCATCATGAAGCTCAAAGTCCTACATGATGCATGCTGAGCTAAAAGGAAAAGATAAAACAAACTAAAAATATAAAATAATCAAGGATAATATTGCTAAGCCATCTAGATTTGGTCAAGAATCCAGATCTCTGAACTGACACTAAGCCGAAGCCCGTTTGTCCATGCGTCAACCCAGAAAGTGGAACCATCGTCCCAAACCTTTAATGACTCAACGGCCTATCTGTGTGATCATGACTCTCCTGGAATTATCACTGTTTTTGATGAAGGGGAACTCAAATTCCAGGTTCATCAGAACCACAAGGTCCTTGATATGCTATAATAGCGTAGATATCATATAGTAACAATGCATACAGGAAAGAAACACAAAAACAGAGCGATGATACTCCGACACATGACTGACGCTCCTCAAACCTGCAATCTTCTGTACTCAAAAGTTCATTAGTTCTCTTAAAGCAAAGCAAAATATGATCATAAGTGCTTAATCAAAAAAAAATAACTCCAATTAAAAGATAGCACTTAAGTTCATCAAAGCATACGGAGAATCAAAGATGCAAGTCAAAATAACGACTGGTGTTCATGGCGTCAAATTCATAAGAGACGACTGACATCAAGGCGTCTAAAGATAAAACACGCCCTTCATCAAGGCGTTGATTGAGGTGAAAGTTCAAGAAAAAGACGACCCTCCTGGAGACGCGAAATAACACACGGCCTTGGTCAAGTCGTCAATTCAATAATTGACGCCCCAAGAGAGGACGTTAATTAACAACGCGCTTCTGCCTCTGATTCGAAAGCTAAGCCCAGTCCTAACGGTAATCGACCTGCAACTCCGAACGGGCATTAAACTCCCCAAACTTCTATAAAAAGGAAGAAACTTCCTTATAATCAATCAAGCAGCTCGTCGAATTCCTGCTTCTTCTACTTTCTCTGTCTGTTCACAGGTGCTGCGACCGCTCAAGCTCTTCCTATAGACTTAAAGATGGAGAGAACTATTAAAAGATCCAAGAGTTCCACTCTCAGACTAACCGAAATCAATGGGCATATCAGCAGTCGAATTGCCATGAACCAGGTAAAGTGGAATTGTTCTTTCTGTTTCAATCTTTCATATCTTCATAGTCCTTCTATTCTGTATTCTCATCCTCCTCTCTATTTCTTTTTTTTACCTACAGGATTATCCAAATGTTCCGGGAGCCAGGAGATTCACAAAGATTAAGTGGCTGCCTCTTCTTCTCTCCAAGTTCTCTTCAGACATGAGGGTCTACTTAGCAAGATGGCACCTCTTAGGCCTAGTCACCCATGCCAAACACTATGACCAGATTCACCTTGATTGGGCTGCCATAGGAGCTCTAATTGAAATATGGCACCCTTCCACTCATACCTTCCTATTCTCAACTTTTGAAGCCTCAATCTTGTTAGAAGAACTAGAGATGCTCTTAGGTTTAAAAAGAATGAAGCAAGGAGAAGAGGAAAAAATGGCCGTCATGCTAAGACCAATTTCTTCACATGAGCTTCTAACAAGTTTACTTCCCAGCCCAAACTTAGTGAACCAAATCAAAGCTTCCAAAGGAATCAATCTCCTAAAGCTTGCTTCTTGGGTGTACAAGAGATCCGATCAAGCTAAAGAAGACAAAGAGATAGAGCGGGTGGCAAAAGCTTTCATGGTGTGCTTGGCGGGAGCAATCCTATTTCCATCCACAGAAGACTTCTTGGAGGAAACCCAATTAAGCGCAATAGTGAGCCTATGGGAAGGAGAGAGAGCGGGAGCGGCAATTCTAGCCTATCTCTATAGCGGGCTTACCTCGGCGGCAATGGGAAGACCCATCTATGGATGCATGCTAGCACTCTCAAGTTGGGTAGATCTCCACTTCAAATTCGATCCATGTGAGGAGACCCAACAACCTTCTAGAATCTTCTCAAAAAGCCCACTCTCTTACATGACCGGCTCACTAGGGATAAGCAATAGGGTGATGAACCGGATACCTCAAATCAAAAAGAGAGTGGAATGGAGAGGACATCTCAAGGTAATGCCAAAGAACCTTTTTACTTACGCCCCGAGAATACTCAAGACTCAAGAACTCCGCGCACGATTCTCTTCCGGCACGGACCTTCGACTCATAGGCGCTTAGAATTCGTTCTGTACAACTCACACCGGTGCCTTCCTCAACTTGGGCTTCCACGACAAATGCTTGAAGATCCATCTCATCTCCCTCCGATCAAGACACGGGATCTCGGCAGCAATGAAGATGGAGAAGAGTGCACAACTATCCAAGCTCTGTGGAAAATTAACAAGGCTCATCATCCTGTGGAGAACTTAGAAGAAGACAGAGATCAGTGGAAGTCTTATGTAATAGCTTTAAGAAGCTTAAGGCCCAAAGTGGCTCACTGAATGCAATGTAATCTTTCCCATCAATAATGATATTCTGATTGAGCCAATAACACAGTGATTCTGATCAAATCTTCCAATAACCTGCGGTTCTGTTGCAAATAACGACTCAGCCAATGTCGTTAATTCCATAAATGACGCCTCAGCACACGTCGTCTTCAATGATTGATCTCTCATAATTGACGCCTTCACCTGTGGGCGTTAACTGAATAACGTCTTAAGACAAGGCGTTAATTCGATTTATATTCCAAAAAGATTTCGTTGAAATTCCAAAAGTAACGCCTTCAGCAAAGCCACGTTTTATATAAATAACGCCTCAAGAGTAGTCATTACTTAGAAACAATAATCATTACTCCCATCACATCAATCAATCCCCATTGAATGCGTCTGACGACGGTTATCATTCCCCATGCAAACAAAAATAACGCCTTAAGCAATGTCGTCAATTATCAAGAACCGCCCTGGTTTCGGTCGTTAATTCCATAAGACACGGCCTTCCTTAAGTCGTGAATTCTTTTTGACCGTTCGACTTAACTTTTCCTCCTTTCTTCTTCTTCCTCCGTTCTCTTTCCCTCTTTCTCTCTTCTCTCCCACTGCAACCCTAACCGAAACCCTCCCCATCCTCTCATTCTCTTTCTCTATCTCTCTCTCTCTACCCCCTAGCCATGGCCGGTGGACTCAAGCGGCAGAGGGTTTCGGCCCCAGAGGTGGTGGACTTGGGCGAAGATGCCCACGAGGAAGACGCCGTCGTGGAGGGAGCTCCGCCGGCGGCGGCCGAGGAGCACGGCGAGAACACGGAACCCGACGGTGACGAGGCCAACGGTGATGACGAAGAGGGAGGAAATGATGGCGAAGAGGAAGAAGACGAAGGCGGGGAGGGGGAAAGAGAAGAAGAACGGGAAGAAGAGGGACAACCGGCGGAGGCCGTGCCTCGCCGTGGCCAACTCCGACGGCCACGGCAGCCACGGCCCGGTCTCCGGGGAGAACTGGCCGGACCCAAACGACAGAAGGTAAGCCCCCCTGACCCTCTTTTCCCTTTTTTTCAAATTTATTATCACTTTTCGATATTTTCCATAGCCCTCGGGTTTAGAAAGCTCGAAACTCAGAAAAGAGACGCCCTCATGGGTGTCGCGAATTAAAGAAAAGACGCCCATACCCGGGTCGTCAATTCAAATTATTTTCTAAAAAATAATTATCCTCATGAAAACACGCCCTAGAGCATGTCGTTAATTTGAATTATCATTTTTTCATATCAATCATGCTGTTACTTTACATGCCTTTGTTCAATTATATATTTTTCCCATGATTTATATCGCATGCTATTTTTTTATTTTATTTTCAAAACCCTGGAAAACAACGCCCCCCATCGGGGCGTCAATTCAACAGATAACGACCATAGGGATGGTCGTCCATTCCAAAATAAATTATTAAAATCCAAAATCTATTTTAAGAAAAACGTCCCATTCAGAGGCGTTACTTAATCAAATGACGACCCTGAGACGAGCGTCAATTGAAAAACCTTTTAAGAATTTAGAAATTAACCTCAAAACCACGCCTCCCACCGGGGCGTCTCTTAGATAAACAACGACCTAGGGTATGGTCGTTAATTCAAAGCTCACTTAGAAAGCACGCCCTCCTCAGGGGCGCTAATTAAACAAACCACGACCTGGGGATGGTCATTAATTAAATCAAACATCAACATCTCAAACCAAGGTAATTAAATGAATTTCAACAATAATAAATGAACAATTAAACCAAAATTTCTTTCTTTATGCGTGCAGGGGTTGATGAGGACACGGATCTCCTGGGTCATGGTCCGAGCAGCATATTACGGCCTCCCTGAGTTCCAGAGAGCCAGGGTAGATGCTATGGGGTTTGGGGCCTTCCTTAGCATAGAGCCAGTCAGACCCGACCTACCACTTATCCAGGTTCTGAGGGAGAGATGGGATAGGACTAGCCGGGCATTCCTGATGCCTTGGGGGCATATGGTTCCTACCCTGGAGGATGTAGCTAGGATTACAGGGTTGAGGGTAGATGGGGAGGCAGTGAGCGGGATCACCTTACCAGACTATACCGAGCTTGCCCAGAGGCTGCTAGGGCTAGAGATGGTCTACGAGACACCTAGCGAGTGTAGGACTATCTTCCGCACCGACCTGACTACAGTGATGGGCTTAGGGGATGCTAGGCATAGGTCAAGGGAGTCCTTAGAGCGGTTCTCACAGAGATTGATTGATGGGGCTAGGGCAGTCTATTGCCAGGACCCAGCCGACAGGGAGAGAGCAGACCGAGACTTGAGGAGGTTCCTACTGCTGCTGCTCGGGAGGCTATTGCTCGGCACGAAGGGCGACGTCATCAACTGCCGATTCCTAGGGATCCTTGAGGATTTAGAGGGAGTCGGCAGATACGCCTGGGGAGCGGCACTGCTGGCGCACCTACTAGCTGACCTGTTCACGGGGACAGGACGAGAGACGACCGTCAGTGGCTTCTCACCTTTTCTTTAGGTATGCACTTATATATTTTCCCTTCTTTTCTCCTTTTTTATGCATGTGAATATCTTACTAATGCAATGCATGGATGCAGGTTTGGAGCCATCTGTACATGCCTATGGGGCGCGCTGACCCACGGCCAGGAGGTGAGGGTGCTTTCCCTCTAGCACGGCGCTGGCTGCCGGTCATTTTCGGCGCCCCACTCGGCTACGAGTTGTGGGTGCTACGGAGAGAGTTCCGAGACTTCCCTCCCTCGCTGGTATGAATGATGCATTTTTTTTATGTTTATTTGAATTTATTATGAGTATGATGAGATGACATGCATGTTCATGGATGCAGGTGCGATTGAGGCCTTACGAGGGGATGACCAACGAGGGCCAGCCATGGGTCGTAGCAGGGCGACCTCGCTTTGAGCATGAGCTTTGGGTTCACTGCTTGAGCGAGATCGAGCCGTTACGGCTTAGACTGGTGATGAGGACCCTGGGCCTACACCAGGAGTGGATAGAGGTCGGGGAACCGCGAGGGATCGGGAAGAAGACACGCGGTCGCACGAAGGCGATCGACTGGAGGGTGCGGTTCGAGGACCAGTACGCCGACTGGCGGCGAGGCGGGACCCGAGTCACCTCCCAGGCGACTGACAGCTCCGAGTACCTCCGGCGCTACTGGGAGGTTTACGCCGGCCGACCCCAGATGAGGGTCTTAGGGGTATGCATGAATGCAACTAATTCTAAATTAAATGCAAATGCTTATGTATTTCTATTATGTGACTAATATGAAATGGATGTAGGATGCACGGGACATAGCGGCGATGGATGCGCAGGCCCATCTACACAGCCTGGAGGACCAGCTAGCTGCCACACGGGCCGACCTCGAGACCCTGGTGAGTGTTTAAATTATTTCTATATGCAAATGAATTTTTGTTGAATTATTGATGATTAGCCACTGACAATTTCAATAAACGCAGCGTGCCCAGCTTGGAGCCGTAGGGAGAGATGCAGGGGGAGCCTCCAGCTCGAGGGGACCCAGTGCAGAGGTGACCGCACTAGCAGAGCAGCTAGCGGGAGCGGTCACACGGGCCGAGGCTGCAGAGCGCGACCTCGCCTCACGGGTAAATTCCAGAACTCAAACCTCATTCAATTATTGATTATATATTGCATTGTGCACTGATGAAATTCATTTCTTTTCAGACTGAGGAGCTTCGGGCCGCTCTCACTTGCGTCTGCGAGGGACAGCAGGCGATGACTGCCCAGGTGAGTGATTTACCTTCCGTCACGTATTGCTTATTTCATGAATTATTGAACTGTGGAACTGATGATTTGTTTACCTGTTTACAGACCAGACAGTTACAGGCGGCACGTACCCAGGCTGCCCTGGCCGGGACAGAGCTGGCGATCTGCGAGCAGCGGATTACAGAGCTGGAGCGGTCCCTGAGGCGACGGGAGGAGCTACCTCAGGACGTGGCAAAGTTGCGGGTTGCTCTTAAGCTGGAGCGACAAGAGCGCGCTCGAGAGCGCGAGGAGCACCTGGCGGACCGTGCCCGTCACCACGAGCTACAGTAGTCAGAGCGTGCCCGGTACCAGGAGCAGGTGGCAGCACGCGAGCGTGAGCTGGCAGACTCGAGGACCCAGTTGGTCCTTTCTCAGGAGCGGCTACGAGTGTCTGAGGAGCGTCTCCAGCGAGGGCGTGAGCGAGCGCGTGCTGCAGGGTACTCCTTCACCAGCTCCACCTTTGTGGCGGGTTCTTCTCTTCGAGAGAGGAGCGAGGTAGGGGGCCAGGTTCGACTTCCATCTTCTTCACGGGGGCCCATGCCCCCTCCACCAGCGCCTCCTCGGGACGGCGAGGACGAGGTAGAGAGTAGGAGAGAGGAGGGTGGAGGCGAGAGCTGAGAGACTTACTTGTACTCCTCCACCCTCACACCTGTACTCAGATATTCATGATGTATATATATATGAGATTGATATTTTTTGTTACCTGAGCACTTGTGTAGTTGTGTACTTATGGTTGTGTACTTTGCTTTTTTTTTTTCACGTTCTTTGTTTTACCTTACTTTGCCCTGTACCTACAGCTGTGGTTCTCACTTGAATATACAGGTTAATTCATCTGTTCGACTTGGCCCCTTGCTCAATAAGCAATGGATGCCTTTACTTTTGACCTGGATAGCGGGTCAAGGGGCCAAGCCTTTAATCGAATAAGGCAAATGAAATAACCAATAAAGGGAGATGCAACACGCAAGCATACGTATACAAACAATAATCAAGATGCCCTATGTAATAATGCAAGCACGCACATGAAGAATGAACCCCATTTCCTCCTTTCTTTTCTTTTCCTTTTATATTTAATTTTTTTCTTTTATTTTTCAAAAGACGCGCCTTAGATTAGGTCGTTATTCAAACAAAAGACGCCCTAGGTGACGGCGTGAATTTGAAAATGTTTTTGAATTTTGTTGAAAAGACGGCCCACACAAGGGCGTTATTTAAAAAAAAGATGACCTTCTAAATAGGCGTTAATTTCAGAAAAGGCGCCTCAATCAAAGGCGTTAATTTTCCTGTTTTCAGCATTAGGTTGACAAAGCTACTAGGGCACTTGGTCCTACACGGTCATCATTGAGGATTCATTGACCTTTCTTGATTAATCAAAAAAAGGGGGTCGACGTGCCAGTGGTTAAACTTGTACGCAAGATGTCGCCCGGTGCAATCTCCTAGGTCAGTCTCGACCATTCTGCTGGTTTATGACTTACCACAAAGAAAGAGATGGAAGAAAATATAAGGAAGCCCATAAGGGATTCTGAAAAGCTCAAGGTAAAACTACCTCCCCTACCCTATGCCTGTTGGGGTTCGATCTTTGGCATAGGGAAATTTTATTGCCTTTTGCCTCTTTTATATTGCATGCATACGCCCAAGGTTTTCCTTGCGGGGACTTTGCCATCTTGACATGCTTTTCTTTTCACAATTTGACTTTCACTTCGAGACTGATTTGCATTGATAAAAAAAACCTAATTGTACTTGGCATTTGTGGCATTTGTTCCCTTTTGGGCCCTGACTTCCACCTACTAGGGCGGCGGATAGGCTTGGCGGGTCTACCCCGAGACCTTCCTTCCTCCCTTATGGGCCGAAGAGGAAAAGAATGGGTATTGTCTTCACCTTTAGTCAGGTTTTGACTTTCCATCGGATTTTGCACCGCTTGAGTTTCAAGGGTAAGCATGTAATGTGTGTGGGTGTCGACCCCATTTTTAATTCAACAAGACGATGAATGAATACTGAATTTTAACCTTTCGGACCTTGCGTCCTCGCAATCATGGCAACCATCTTGAAAAAAATTTATTCTTTTTTTGGAGAATTTCTATTTTTTTTTGGATTTTGGAAAATTTCTATTTTTTTGTTTTTGGATAGATTTTGAAATTTTCTTTTTTTTTGTTGGATTTTGAAAATTTCTATTTTTTTTGGATTTTGGAAAATTTCTATTTTTTTTATTTTTTTTGTTGGATTTTGAATTAGGGATAGTATTTCTTAAGGTACAGACCATTCCAAGGATGAGTTAGCTCTTGTCCTTCAGCATTAATCAGTTTAGAAGTATTGCCAGGATAAACATCTTTTATGACGAATGGTCCTTCCCAGTTTGATTGGAGTTTTGAGCGGGGCCCACCAGGTTTTACGAAGATTCTCTTGATTACCATCTCACCGACTTTGAATTTTCTCTCAATTACTTTCTTTTCATAAAAACGTGACAGCCTGTTTTGATAAACACGCGCATGCTCAGCGGCGACCAGACGCTTCTCATCTAGGAGTTCCAACTGGGCAAGGAGTGAATCACGACGCTCATCAATAGAGAGTTCCTTGTCCAATTATACTCGTAGAGATGGAATGAGAATCTCATAAGGGACTACCGCCTCCATTCCATAAGTAAGGGCGAAAGGGGTTTGCCCAGTAGGAGTACGAATGGAAGTGCGATAGGCCCAGAGAGCTTCAACCAGCTTGTCTGGCCAATCCGAAAATTTATTAGCCTCGCATGTCTTTTTAATGATTTTGATTAAAGTTTTATTAGTGGCCTCTGCCTGGCCATTGCCCTGCGGATAATAGGGAGAAGAATGATGCAATGTAATGTTATACTTGTTGCAGAGATCCTTAAGCTCTTGGGAGATGAATTGAGGTCCATTGTCGGTGATGATGGTACTTGGGATGCCGAACCTTGCGATGATGTTCTTCATTATGAACTTGCAGACAGTTGATGCTTTGATTTCCACGAATGCTTCTGCTTCCGCCCACTTTGTGAAGTATTCCGTGGCCGTCAGGATGAACGACTTTTGCTTGGTCAGGAGGTTCGAATCACCAAGAGGTCCAATGATATCAAAAGCCCACATGGAGAAAGGCCATGGGGAGGACATAGGATGGAGTGAAGAAGCAGGAGAATGAATTTTGTCGGCGTGCAGTTGGCACTTAACACACCTTCGAACATAGATGGAGCAATCCTCTTCTAGAGTTGGCCAATAGAAACCTAGCCTAAATATCTTCTTAACTAGCATCTAGCTATTCACATGACCACCACACACTCCTGAATGCGCCTCTTCCACAACTTTCCAAGATTCATCATCGTCGAGGCATCTTAATAAAACACCCGTGAGCCCTCTTCTATAGAGCACACCTCCAACCAAAACATAACGTTGAGCCACTCTTCTGATTGCTTTCCTTTCTTCTGCTGTGGCCTCCTCGGGATAGGACTGATCATTGCAATACCTGGCAATCTCATAATACCAAGGTTTCTCTTCGTCAGCCAACTCTTCTTGCCAATCCAATAGCATGACCTCTTTGCCTTTAAGAGATTCACTCCGCTTGACCTTCTCGAGCACCTTATCCCTAATATCGAGGAATGCACGATCCTTAATAGCTGGCATGTCACGCTGATGAATGAGAGGAACATGAAAATCACGCTCAGGAGGGAAGACTAGAGCAGAGGCCAAAGATGCAAGAGCATCGGCTAGGATGTTCTGGCTTCGAGGGACGTGGACGAAGATCAATTTGGTAAAGAGTTTGGCATAAGCCGAAGCAAGCTCCTGGTAGGGCTTGAGCTTAGGATTGATAGTGCGGCACTTGACAAGCACCTGGCGCAGAATGAGCTAACTATCACCAACAATTCGTAATTGGGTAACACCATATCTATGAGCGGTTTGAAGGCCGGCCAAAAGAGCCTCATACTCAGCTATGTTGTTTGTGACAGGGAAGGTGAGCTGAGCAGCAAATGGGATGGTGACCCCTTCTGGCGTTAAAAGAACCATGCCGATCCCTCTTCCTTGGGAATTTAGAGCTCCATCAAAATGTAACGTCCACATAGGATCGTGGGGTTGATTAATGGACATTAGTTCTTCATCTGGAAACTCTGAATTGACAGGATCAAATCGGGGTAGAGGGTGGTGAGCAAGATGTTCGGCAATGGCGTAACCTTTGATTGCTTTCTATTGAATATAAGTGATATCGAACTGTGAAAGGAAACTTTGCCAGCGTGCTAATCGATCAGTAAGAACAGATTTTTCAAGAAGGAATTTAATCGAATTCATGCGAGCAATGAGGTGAACCTCGTGAGCTAAGAAATAGTGTTTTAATTTCTGAACTACCCAGACTAAAGCAGCGCAAGTCTTCTCCATGGCTGAGTACCTCTGCTTACAAGGGTTGAGAAGTTTAGACAAGTAGTATGCTGCCCTCTCTTTACCTTCTTCATCCACTTGAGCTAAGACAGCACCTACGGAGTCTTCCAGGACAGAAACATAGAGGATAAGCGGTTTGCCTGGAATTGGCGGCCTCAGGACAGGAGGATTGGCCAGATAATCCTTCAATCCGTCAAAAGCTGCCTGACACTTGTCATCCCAATTGAACTTGACCCCCGGCTTAGTAAGCTCGTAAAACGGCCTACATCTTTGTGAATGCTGGGAGACAAAGCGGCGGATAAATTGTAACCTCCCGATTAATCCTCGAACTTCCTTCAAATTCTTGGGAGGAGGCATGTCTCTGATGGCCTTCGCCTTATTGGGATCAACTTCAATTCCCCTTTTGCTAACAATAAATCCAAGCAACTTCCCTGATGAAACGCCAAATACACACTTTTTGGGGTTCATTTTCAACTGATACTTTCGTGATGTTTGCAAGACCTTAGCTAGAACCCCAGGATGCTCAATCCTTGTCCTTGATTTTACTACCAGGTCATCCACATACACTTCAATATAAATATGGATCATATCATGAAAAATTGCCATCATTGCCCTCTGATAGGTGGCTCAAGCATTCTTGAGTCCAAAAGGCATGACCACATAGTAGTATGTACCCCATGGTGTAGTAAATGATGTCTTCTCTTGGTCTTCTTCAGCCAGGCGAATCTGATTGTAACCGGAAAACCCATCCATAAAGGAGAGAGTCTCAAATCCTGCCATATTATCAATCAAAACATCAATATGAGGGAGGGGGAAGTCATCTTTAGGACACGCACGGTTGAGGTCCCGAAAGTCTATACAAATCCGAACCTTTCCATCTTTCTTCATGACTGGGACGATGTTAGCCACCCAGTTAGGATAGAGGACAACTCTAACAAATCTAGCCTTGTGAAGCTTGTCGCCCTCTTCTTTCATCTTTAAAGCCATGTTAGGGTGGAAACGTCTCAACCGTTGTTTGATCGGGACAGATCCTGGCTTAAGTGTAAGCCGATGTTCAACGAGCGCAAGGTCTAATCCAGGCATATCCTCATAACTCCACGCAAACGTGTCCTTGTATTCTTGAAGCACCAAAATAAGCGCCTCCTCTTCGGAGGGCGGCAAATTCTTGCTGATGAGGACAATCCTAGGGTCTTCCTTGGTACCCAAATTAACTTCTTTGGTAGGCTCTTCTACTGAGGCTGATGGTTCATCAAATCTCCTCATACCACTGGCAAAGGCATCAGCCTCTCCTTTCCTTCTTCATCCACCTGAGCCAGGACAGCACCTACGGAGTCATCCAGGAAAGAAACATAGAGAATAAGTGGTTTTCCTGGGATCGGCGGCCTCAGGACAGGAGGATTGGCCAAATAATCCTTCAATCCGTCAAAGGCTGCCTGACACTTGTCATCCCAATTAAACTTGACTCCCGGCTTAGTAAACTCGTAAAACGGCCTGCATCGTTGTGAGTGCTGGGAGACAAAGCGGCGAATAAATTGCAACCTCCCGATCAGTCCTCGAACTTCCTTCAAATTCTTGGGAGGAGACATATCTCTAATGGCCTTCGCCTTGTTGGGATCAACTTCAATTCCCCTTTTGCTGACAATGAATCCAAGCAACTTCCCTGAAGAAACGCCAAATACGCACTTCTTGGGGTTCATCTTCAATTGATATTCTCGTGATCTTTGCAAGACTTTACCTAGAACCCCAGGATGCTCAATCCTTGTCTTTAATTTCACAACCAGGTCATCCACATACACCTCAATATAAATATGAATCATATCATGAAAAATTGCCATCATTGCCCTCTGATAGGTGGCTCCAGCATTCTTGAGTCCAAAAGGCATGACCACATAGCAGTAACTACCCCATGGCGTAGTGAATGATGTTTTCTCCTGATCCTCTTCAGCCAGACAAATCTGATTATAACCCGAAAAGCCATCCATGAAGGAGAGAGTCTCAAATCCTGCCGTGTTATCAATCAAAACATCGATATGAGGGAGGGGGAAGTCATCTTTAGGACACGCACGGTTGAGGTCCCGAAAGTCTATACAAATCCGTACCTTTCCATCTTTCTTCATGACTGGGACGATGTTGGCCACCCAATTCGGATAGAGGACAACTCTAACAAACCTAGCCTTATGAAGCTTGTCGACCTCTTCTTTCATCTTTAAAGCCATGTTAGGGTGGAAACGTCTCAACCGTTGTTTGATCGGGACAGACCCTGGCTTAAGTGTAAATCGATGTTCAACGAGCGCAGGGTCCAATCCAGGCATATCCTCATAACTCCACGCAAACGTGTCCTTGTATTCTTGAAGTACCAAAATAAGCGCCTTCTCTTCGGAGGGTGGCAAATTCTTGCTGATGAGGACAATCCTAGGGTCTTCCTCGGTACACAAATTAACTTCTTTGGTAGGCTCTTCTACTGAGGCTGATGGTTCATCAAATCTTCTCATGCCACTGGAAAGGGCATCAACCTCGTCCTCATATTCTTCATAACTTTCATCCCCCTCTTCAATAGGGTCTTCATCATTCATAATCTCATAGACACCAAAACCCTTATAAGAAACATTAGCACCCTCATATTCCAACTCTGGCAGGAGGATCGGATTTTCCAAAAATTTGAGAAGAGCTAAACAAGCCTGGCATCTTCTGGCTAACTCCAACAAAAATCTACGCAGAATCTGCTTACCCTTGGCTTTCTTATGAAAATATACCCCATGAATCTTATTAGAAGAAGAAGAACAACTAGCTTGATTGAAGGAAGGAGGTGAAAAAGTGGATACAGGAGGTGATACAGAAGGAGACCCCTCACCAGAGGGGGAGAAAAGATTTATCAATGAATCATGGAAGAGTGGCCCCTGGGTCGGGACACACTCGGAAAAGAGATAAGAAGTCTCCTCAACGGAGATGGAGGACTGAAGAGTTGGAATTTTGGTGTTTTTTTTCGTTTTTATCTTTATCTTCATTTTTATTTTCCTTTTCTAGAAGAAAGCAATGTGAAGGGAAAATAACAGGAGGAGTGGAGATTGAAAGCTTGGAGAAAGATTGAATCAGAGATGACCCGCATGGGGGTGTGATGGAGAGTTTGGAGAATTGCTCGAGGAGCAAGGGAGGAATCGGGAGAGAAATCTGCAGTGAATCTGGAGAAAAGCTGATCATAATTGGCGGCGGTCTCGGCACGCGAGAGAACAATTGAGAATGTAGAGAAGCTAGAAGAGACGGATGCATGGAAGTGAGAGAGAAAAGGCCGGCCCACAGCCTGTCTATTGTAAATCCTTCTTCATACGGAACATCTGGCTCTCCAGTGTCCGTATAATCACTCAGCAACTCCCTCTTATCTGTAATCACAGCCGACTTTTCAATCAATTCATGTATTAGTGGCGGCCATTCCGGATTAGTCGGCATAAAGAGACGGCTCAAGGCAATAGTAATATCATACATATCAAACCATATGTACCAATCACACTCTGGATCATCCATCTTTCTTCTTTTATCAGGCCTTAGAGATTCCACGGCCTTATAAGTGGCCAATGGTGCAATATGGCGAGCAAACTGTCTTGCATGAACATCTTGACAGTCTAGAATGGAGGTGATTGTTGTAGTCTGCTCATGATTCTGAACGCCACCCGTGACAAAATGTGTCTTCAATGTCCAAGTAAGCGGCTGGCGATCTGTCTTCAAGGTGGATGTCATAACTGCCCATGGTTCATCTTCATTTTTGCCTGGCCCTTTGTAGCCCAGGCCGCCTCGTGTAATCAATTTCTGAGGCTTAATAGGCCTAGTCCTGCCTTGACAACTGGCACCCAGACCTTTGCCGTTTTGATACCCCATTTTCATTAGGATTTTCCAGCCAGGGGTGTTTATCATGCTTTTCTTCTTCCTCCCCTTGGAAGGCAAGGGTGTCATAGCAACTGTCGTGACTGTCTCGGGCGACATTGGCCGTGAGTGAGGGAGGTCTAGCATTGATAGCAACGGCTTGTTGGCAGGCCAAATAGAAGGAACCAATGAAGCCAAATGTATATCTTCCTCTGGCAGAATTGGCATACTGGTAACTTTGATAATGCGGCCCTTGTGTGGAAACTTAAGGCACTGATGATTTGTAGAGGGCACTGCATCGAGTTGTTGAATGTAGGGGCGGCCCAGAATGCCATTGAATGTTGGATCCATGTCCAAAATGTGGAAATCGACCGTGATTGCGGCTGGACCCAAACTAACCTTTAATGTGATCATGCCTAGAGGAGGTTTCTTGGTATTGTCATATGCTGTGACTGTTATGGTAGATGGCCGAATCAGGTTTTCAGGAATGCCGCACATCTTCAAAGTGCTCAGCGGCAATACATTGATAGATGCCCCAGTGTCCACTAGACATTGTTTCACTGCCACCTTATTAATATCAACTGTGATGCACAGAGCATATTTCCTTGCTGAGAGTGGTGCCAGTTCATGCTCATGAAAAGTAATCGCCGGTTGACTGCTAGCGGGCGTTAATACTGTGGTTATCTGCTCGACCGGAATGTCTTCATTAACCATGACTTTCTGCAGATAATCTTTCAGGGCCATCTGATGAGTGGTTGACCTTTTGATCAGTTCTAAAATGGAAATTCTTGTTGGAGTTCGGTCAAGATGCTTTAACAAATCATACTGAGTGCCGGGTACGGACTCTTGCTCCTGTTCTTGTTCATTAGGCCCCTGCACGGGCTCTTGCTCTCTTTGGGGAAAGATGCGCTGGAACATCCGTCCACTGCGGAGCGGTGCCACGTTCTGCCGTGCCTCTGTCGGGGGAAGTAAAGGAGGAGGGTTGGAAGAAGAAGAGGGTGTATTGGCGTTAAGAAGTGGTGGAGGGGTGTTTGAAGAAGGAGCTCCCGTAAGAGGTGTTGGTGAGGAGTTCAAGGAAGAAGCCCCCGCAGGAGGCGTAGGAGTAGGAAGGGGTGCCCGAGTGTGAGAAGAGTTAGTGGGTGGAATGAGGAGAGATCTGGGTATAAAAGATGGGTGAGCCGATGGTGAGGGGATCCTTGTCGGTGAAGGAGTAGTGGTGGTGGGTGTAGCGTGCGTTGGCGACGGGCGGATAAGGAGTGGTCTAGACGGCGAAGGTGAAGGGTTAGTAGTGGATGGCGGGGTTTGCTGCGTGGTAGGCTGCGGAGGCGGTAAGCGGGTAAGGAGAGATCGGGTTGGCAAGGATGGAGAATTGGTGGGAGCAGGTGGATTAACGGGGCGTAGAAGAGCTCGGCTCAATTGGGGAGTAGAAGAAGAAGGAAGGGTGCGCAAGAGGCGCGGAGGTTGATTTGGATTATGATTAAATGCCCCGACAGAGGCGTTTTCTTCATGCCATCCCTGTCCTCTCTCCACCTCATGGAGAGATGTGACCGGGTTCACATGCTGATTTGGCGGGTGCTCCGGTAATGGATTGTGGATAATCCCCATATCTTGCTGAGGTACTGGAGCTTGCTGTTGCGGCTGCGGAGCTGGTTACTGTGGCTGGGGAGCCTGCTGTTGCCGAGGAGGCTTTCTTTCTTTCATAGTGGTGATAAACTGTCTCATCTCATCCCAATTAATGCCACCCTGGTCATTTAAATCATAAATGTAATCCTTGAAGTGGAAGCAACGATCAATGTTATGACCAGGGGAGCGGTGAAAGACACAGTAGCGGGACGTGTCAACATTAGCAGGCCACGCTGCCCTTTCCTTTGGTAGCATGAGCAAGTTGGCGGCCATTAAGGCATTGAAAATATCCGGTAGACTTTCTGGCAGTGGAGGATAATGGGCCCTTTTGGGGCCAAGTGGTCTCCTTTGCTGTTGTTGTTGCGGTCCGTAGTTAGTGGGTGGCGGTACTTGGTGGTATTGTTGCGGAGCTGGAGGGTCAGCGCGGGGCGCTTGGTTTTGTGGTGGAGCAAAGGAAGGTTGAGGAGTAAATTGGTGTTGTGGGGGTGAATTAAAGAGGGTGCCTTGCGATGGAGGTGGCGGAGGTCGTGGGTTAGATTGGCGAAAAGGTGTGGGGTTGCCGACCGCGCCAACTTGCTCATTTATGACGGTGCCCTCAGTCGTGGGCCCACTGCTGTTGACATTCGTATTCTTTTTAACCAACCTTGGTTTTGGCTCAAACATGCCCATGATGGGCGAATCTTTCATTTGGGTCTGAATATAACGAGCTCTTTCATAGAGCTCCTCCATGGTGGTCAATCTGTTCATAGCCAGTATATGCCGGAACTGAGGGGTTGCATTGGATATAATCATCTTAACCTGTTCCGATTCTGATAAGGTATCTTTCAACTTCTCAGCCATTAACCGCCATCTATCAGCAAATATGATGAAGTCCTCCTCGGGCTTCATTTTATCTGCAACCAAATCTGTAACTGAAAGGGAGGGTCCAACCCGGTCCCTATATTTCTGTAAGAATTTCCTTTGAACCACATCGAAATCACTAGCATCTGCCGGATCCAGGGAATAGAACCACTCGAGGGCTGGCCCCTCTAAAGATCTTCTAAACAAATAAGCCAATGAGGCTTTGTTGCCCTGCCAAAAGGATGTTTCATACATAAAATCCTTCAGATGGATAAAAGGATTTCCAGTTCCATTGTATCGCCGAAAATTCGGCATCTAAGAAGGCGGCAGATGGAAAACTGGCAGTGTAGGGAGAGAGATTTCTGGGGCATTCTTGGCAGCAGTAACCTTGTTGAGTTTTTCTTCCATGCTAGCCAATTTCTGAAGGAGCAAAGCATTAGTGTCTGACTCGACTGGGGCCGAATTTGGAATGAAGGTATTTAGCATAGGCGTCCTTAGAATTTGGGGAGGTTGAAAGAATTGGGGCCTAGCCGCTGAGTAGCTCGCCTGTTGGGCCGGCATGGACGCACCAGGTGTCGGTGGACAAGAGGGGGGTTTGTGCAAGACCGCTTGGTCATTAGTGAGGTGATGGCCACTCTCGGCCAGAGGGGGATTGGAGGATGAAGAGGGAACGGACTTCCCTTTCAAAGCGGCCTGAACTGCCCGTCGCTGGGAGTCATCTAATTGAGATAGAGCATTAATTAAATCAGTAACATTGAAAGATGGGGAGGGGTTCCCCGAAGTGTTGGAGGGTAAAGCCTGAGAAGAGGGCACAACCTCTTGAGTAGTGGTATCAACCACATGAACTTGAGGATAATGAGAATGAGGAGGAGGGTAATTCCCCTCATGATAGATAGAATCTTGGGGAACCTCATATGATTGACCAAAAACGTTCTCCTCCACATCATCATAGGAATATCCGTAGCTTGCCATGTTGATAATCTTACCTGAACGGAGTTGCATGCTTAAAAAGAGAGAAAGCTTTATGAAGGAATTATCACACAATCAATCACCCAATCGAAACAAGCTTAAACAAATCAACCCAACCAAGTTTATGCAATCAAGTTGAGATGAACGCAAGATTTTAGTGTTATGTTTGAGATCAGAGTGAGTTAAATTGCAGGATAATTCACTCTGTTGAGTCTTTACATGTTTTGAGGATGACAAAACTATGAGCCTTAGTGGAGAACAAAAAATATTTTTCTGTGGAAAACAAACTTTCGTGTCACTTCAGTTATGTTCAGGGGTTGTCTTCGTGTCGTTATTTGTTCCATCGCGTGCTGAACACTACAGCACCTCGTGCTACTTTCTGTGCCACCTCGTGTCGCTCCATCTGTGTCACCCCTATGTCTTCGAGTCTTATGTTCTGGCCAAGTCTATACAGCCTCATCTTTACCTTCGTTCCAAGCCAAAGTCTACACATTCGTTTTCTTGGGCAAAGTCTATACATCGTGGCCTTGAACTCTCAGTCTGTACACTCTTTATTTCAAAGTCTGTACATTGTTGCCTTGAAGCCGTTCCAAGTCTATACATCCTGTTGAACGCAAAGTCTACACATCACCTCACATCATATGAAGGCTGTACGTTGCAAGTGTCTTTCTTGCTTTGTGACCACACTTTGTGTCGGTTTCTGTTTTTGTATTCCATGGTGTTTTCGTGTCGTCCTCGTCTTCGAGTCGTTCGTTAGTTCGAGCAATCTTGTATTCGAGTCGTGTTTTATGTCTTCGTGTTATCTTTTGTGTTTTATGTCTTCGTGTTATCCTTTGTGTTTATGTCTTCGTGTTATCTTTTGTGTTTTATGTCTTCGTGTTATCTTTTGTGTTTGTGTCATCGTGTTATCTTCTGTGTTTGTGTCTTAATGTTGTTTTTATGTCTTCGTGTTGCTTCTTTCTATCTTCCTCCAGGTTTCCTCTGATCGCGTGTCTTACTACCGTTTTACTCTGTGTTATTTCCTTTTTACCTCGTGTTGTTCTCATCTGACCTCGTGTCGTTCCCTTTGTAGTGTTAGCTTCATTATTGTGTATCTCGTGTCGTTCTCTTTTTACCTCGTGCTGTTTTCATCTGACCTCGTGTCATTCTCTCTTTATTTCGTACTGTAATAATCCTGTGTATCTCGTGTCATTCTCAGTATAGTGCATCTCGTATTGCTATCACATACCTCATGCAGTTTTAGTTTTTGTGGCCCTGAGTTTTAATGGTTTTAATTTCTTTGCAGGAGAAGAAGAAGGTGGTCCGAGAAAGAATATTCCCCAGTGACTGAGCTGCACGTGATCCAATGCTAAAGGAACCAATGATATAAAGGCACGTGGCAAGAAGGTTCTGGATCAAGTGTGGGAGGCACACGCATTCTGCACCTTATCCACCTGCTGCTGCTATATATTGAAGCCTTCGTCCATAGATGAAGACTGATCGAAAGGGAAAAAGAAAAAGTAGAAGTGCAGAGAGTTCGATCTAGAAAAAGAAGAAAAGAAAATAGAGGGCAGAAACTGAAGAAGAGGAAGAAGAGAGAATAGCAGAGAGAGTGAGAGAGAGAGAGCTCGAAGCTGAGAGTTCAGAAAGAAGAAGAAGAAGAAGGTTTCTGGTTTCAGGATCAAATCCGAACCAGTTTGCTCTATTGTGAGCTATATTTCGTGTTTCATCATTCCAGCATTCAGTCTGCTGTATCTTTTTTAGTTTCTTGTTTTTGATCTTTCTTTACTGTTCTAGTTTTGTATCCTAGTCTCAGGTTGAGATCGGTGATCCTCCTGTTCTGTTGGTTCAGGAGAAAGGAGACGCTGTCTCCAGTTGCAAGTGGCCGTGTGCTGCTTGTGGGTTCCCTCTGGGCTTCAGAGGAAGAGAGACCTTGGTCTCTGGGTCTAGTGACTGCAGATCACTAGTGTTCCCTCCGGTTGGAGGAAGAGGAACTTGTTTCCTAGTTTCTAGGGACTTGACATCCTTAGGGTTCCCTCCGGGTGTGGAGGAAGAGGGGAGGGTGTTCCCCTGGTGAAGCTGTGAATCAGCAGTTGTCGCAGACTGAGTCTGCTTGGCTAGCCGGTGCTAGTGGAAGCCTCACTTCGATTTGAAGAGAGGGGTGGACCTAGGCAGACTGGAGGTCTGACCGAACCACCTTAAAAATCCCTGGCGCAGTGTGTTTGGTTTCTATTCTGGCCTTGGATCTTTTTGGTAGATGCTTGTCTAGGCCGATCCATCTCTATCTTCCTAGCTGATCGTTCTGCGCGGTTAGTGTTTGACCGTTAAGATTTTTTTTGGAAACTCCTAATTGAGAACTTAATTTTTACTCCTCATTGTTCTTACGGGTAAAGGTCCATTCACCCCCCTCTGGACCTATCAATTGGTATCAGAGCGGTCTCTGGTTCAGAATCCAATGATTCTCAGAGGATCATCTACGTGCTTCATGTGTGCATTGTTTTGCTTGTGAGTTAGTGTTTGATATCTGTTCGTTTGAAGTAATGGCAATGGCTAATCCACCGATGTTTAAGGGATCTGATTTTGACATTTGGTTCAGTGTTTTTCGCATGTTTGTTAAATAAGCTGATAAGGACTTGTGGAAGTTGATTTCACAAGGCCCGTATGAACTGCCCAAGAAAAGGTCCAAGTGGACGGACAGTGAGAATCAGATGTTCCGAGAGAATCAAAAAGCCTTAAACCTAATGTTAACAGCGACTGATAAAGCCTTGCATTCTTGTTTCCATGATTGCAGATCCGCCAAGGATATTATGGACCAGCTGAAGCTAGCCCACAGGAGAAATGAAAGAACATGCATGATGGTTAGCAGAAGTGACCACAGTACCAGCCAAGAGGTGGAGGAGAATGAAGAAGAGGTAAACCTCTTCGAGAACTTTTCTATAGAAGATTGGGAAAATGCTTACAGCGATTTATCTGAGTCATATGAAAAATTGCAAAAATGATATAAAAAATTGAAAAGGAATAAGGGATTAGATAATTCAAGGTCTGACTGTAAAAATTGTGCTGAATTGAAGAGTTCTCATGATGCCTGTGTGTCTAATCTACAGATGTTGAAAAAACAAAATGATGTGCTAATCAATGGAAATAAGAATCATGTGAGTGAGATTGATTCCCTGAGAAAATTCTCAGCTGAAAGCAAGGAAAGTTTAGAGAAGCTCAGGATTGAAAATAAAGTACTTGCTGAAAAATCTGAAGCCATTAAGTCTGTCAACTTTGAATTACAGAAAAATATTGAGAAACTGCAAAAAGACTTGAAAACTTTTAAGGATGGAAGAAAATCTGAAACTGACTCTGATGATCAGATTTTGATAAACGAATTAATTCAGAATGACAGACTAAAAGAAGAAATTGAGAAACTAAAACAGTTGAACACCATCATGTCAGAGAGATTGCTGACATTTGAAAATGGTAAACATGTGGTGTCCAATAATCCAGAAGAAATTGATGAGTTGAGAAAGGAAGTTGAGAAATACATCATTGCCAACAATGTCTTGAATGAGGCTGTCAATTGCAGTGAACAAGAGACTGCAAGTTATGAGTTACACATTGCCTCTTTAGAAGAAGAAATCCAATACTTAAGGAAACTTTGTCTAAATTTGTTGATGGGCAAGAAAATCTGAACAACTGCTGGGAGTAAAAGTCAATTTTCAGAAGGAGGGGTTAGGTTATAACCCTGTAAATAAAAAGATCTTTGAAAATAAAATTCAGACATATTCTGTTTCTAGCTCTACTTTTGAGAAAAAGGGACTGGGCTACAGTCCAGTCATGAGTAAGGTCTGTGGATCAAATTTGGAAACTATTTTTGTTAAATCATCTGAACAGGATAAAAGACAGAAAATGAATAAAAAGGGCTCATATGTGCATATTGATCACAGTCCGCACACACACTCATCTAAAAGGAAAATGTCATGCCACTACTGTCATAAACTTGGACATTTAATGCATGAGTGTAAATTGATGGTGAAAGATGATATGAGGGCCGAGATAATGAATGCTAAGAAATTTCATGATAAAAATTCTTCATTCCAGAAAAAGAAAATTGAATGTCTGCACTATGGCAAACTAGGACACAGCATCACACAATGCTGGTTTGCAAATGGTAAGAAAATATATTCTTCACATCATGCTAAATTTCCTACAAACCATAATGATGTTGAGAGGAATAAAGTTTCCGCAAATAGAAAATACTCTGCATGTGTCAACTATGGAAAGCCAGGTCACAGGGCTGCAACCTGTTGGCTGGCTGGATACCAAAGCAATGCTGGTTTTGGTAAACAGAATTTCAATTCTGTTAACAAAATTTTTCATTCATATGTGCATAAAAATCATGTTTATAAGAATGTGCATAAATCCAATCTGAAACCTGCTGCTAGGAGATTGGTTAGAAAACCTGCTAAGAATGTCACTGCTAACTCAGGACCCAAGACTTCTTGTGTGCCTATTCGTGCAAAATAGTTTGCTAACCTGCAAGTGTGCCTTGGAAGCTGAAGAATAAAGAGGATAAATAAGCCAAGGCACTTGAAAAGAAAAGAAAAAAAAGGGGGGGAACTAGGATCTTAATATTCAGGTCAGTTCCCAATACCTGCTTTAATTCTATTTTGGTGTGATTTAAATTTGGTTATGTGATGTAGTCTGTGTGCATCTAAGTATTCCATGATCATGAGTGTCCTCCTCTGACTGCATTGCTAAAATCTCTCTTGGATGGATACTTGGTATCACGCTGTAATTCATGCTCATAGTCAGGGGGAGATACAATTATTGTGTCAACTTACTGATTCGTGCTCATTGCATCACATTCCATTTATTTGAAAAGAAAAAAACCATAAGTTTGCTTTAACGTATTGCATTTCAGCTGATAGCATCTATGTTATTCAATAAATAATTAATATTTCCAAGAGTTGTGTGTGAGATGTCCTTGTGTGGGCTAAAAAGGAGCTTGTCAGGTCATCTGGTATCTGAAGAATCTTTGTCTGCCGATGTGGTTAGTTGGTGTTGAGTTCAGTCATCTCATGAGGTTGCAGATTTTTGCCCAGGAGCATTCTCTGGTTACGAGATTGATTTTCCTCAGGAAGATTTCATTTGTGAGCTCCTTGGTCTTTAATTTCTAGAGTAATCTCTCACTTGCTACTTTGCTGAAAGGAGTGCTTCTCATCTCATCTCATCTCTCTCCATTCTGTTTGTCACCACCTTATCCTTTTCTTATCCCCTTTGGTTCAGGAATATTCTTGAAGAAAAATTCCTTCTTATAGCTTTGTTACTCTTATCAGATTTGATCAGAATACCTTAAACTACCCAAAATCTATTGTAACAAGTTACACCTGTTAATAAAGAACTTTAATGTATGGGGGTTATATCTTGTCCTTTAATCCTTCTAAGTTATCCTCTCTATTGTTGGTCAACATATTGTAAAACTTTCTGTTAAATGGAAAAACCTTGCGGAGGATTTCGTTTTAACTGAAACTTATGTGAAGAGGGCTATGAAAAAAAAAAATTTAAGTAAGGGCTCTATCTTTTTGTCCAAGATCATGAGAGGTGTTACCAGGGAATACGCCATTCTTTGTGGCAGAGCAATGGCAATTGTGGAGAAATAGATATTCTAGATCAAAGAAGTCTAGAGTTTCTGTCATGATACAATTAGCTATCTCTGTTTCTTATAGTAAAGTTAAAATAAAAAAAAAGGAAAGAAAAGTCAACAAAAATTCATTGGTTTTCATTGGCATAAAGGTAGCATGTCCTGAGTAACCAGGGATTCTGGTGTCTTATAAACATGTCTCCTTGTGTAAAAAGGGACAATTCTACCTAAGTGCTCAACAAATTGGTTGACTCTGTATGCTCTCTCTTGTCTTTTAAATGAAGTAATGAACCCTGCTTGACTATCTATTTGTTATTTCTTTGCCTGACAAACATAAGGAGTATTTTAATCGTGACCTTCTGTAGGCTAAGTACCTTTAACAGCTAGTTTTGTGATCATGTTGATTTAATGTCTTGAGGTAACTGTCCAAGGTATTCGGAAGAATATAATAATTCCATATATTGAAGAGCGAACTTTAACGGGCAATGGCTGTGTTACATACTGAATAAGGGTAGTTTGGGTATTTCCTGAAAAGTTCGATAAGAGTGAAAAGTGACCCCCCCAAACCCTTCTTGTTCCTCAAGGTTACATCCAAAAACCCTCGCATGCCCTTGCCGCTTCCTGTTTCTCCTCGTGTCGATACGTCTCGTATGCTCCTTCAAACCCTTCTCTCCCGCTCATTATTCTTCACGAAAATTTCATCTCCCCCACAGAGTTCTCTTCCGTTCTTGGTCCTAGCTTCATCTCCAGCAGCAACCTGCAAGAAAGGGTTGATACTCTGGGAGTTACGGCAAATGGATCAGCTAGAATCCATCGCTCCTGTTGAAAGGAAGAGGAAGGGAAAAGAAACAGTTGAGGAGCCTTCGTCCAAGCAGCAAAGATGTGTTGAACCAGAAATAGCGGTGGATATTTCTTCTGCACAAGGTACCAGGCCTTCTCAGTCTATCGTGTTTTTAGAGAGTGGGAAAATTATTCCTCCAAGGATAATAGATTTCGGCGATGAATCTATGGTTTTGAAGTTTCCAGAACTTTTGGAGATTTTTGAGTTTCAGGATTGGAGGAAATTCCTAGAAAATCACAGTGTCTACTACCCTAGCCTGGTAATGGAATTTTATAATAACTTGTCTTTGAGCCGAGATAAGTCTGCTCTGATCTCGTCTGTTAAGGGGATTGAGATAGCAGTAACGTGTGACTCTCTTCATAAAGCTCTCAGTATTCCAGAAAAAGGAGAGGTGGAAAGAGGGTTTAGATATAATTTGCATGAAGCCTTTTCGGTCATTACTGGTAAACCCAGTAACATTCATGACAAGGGGCAGTTGAAGCTGAAAGCTTACCAAACCTTATCATTTCCCCCTCTTCACAAGCTTCTTCAGAACGTCATTGCCTCTATAGTCACCCCACAGACTGGAGCTAGAGGAAGAATCACAGACACTCAGAGATTTCTTTTGTTCTGTCTGATTCAGCGTGTAAAGATCTGTCTGCCTGAAATTATTTTTTCTGTCATGAAGGGGTGTATTGGGTCCAAAAGACACCTGCCCTATGCCGCCCATCTGACAGATATCTTCAAGTACTCAAAGATTTCCTTGGATGGAGAGGCCATGTCTGAAGTTAGGAGTCGAAATATATTTAACATGAATTTTGTTTCAGTATTTTTGGGCTTAGAGGGCTCTTCTCTCATGGGGCAGGTTAAGGCCCAGAAAGTCAAAGAATCACAAGCTCAGGGGGAGCTCCTGGAACACCCTCAAGATTCTGCCCAAACAGTTTTAGCATCAGCTTCTGAGGTTGCTCTACAGGAAACACCATCTGAACAACCACAGTCTGCTATGTCTGCTGCATCCACTGAAACATCTCTATCTTTTCAGAGGCTTGTTGAGATTGCATCTAAAGACGTTAGGATGTCTGAAAATAGCATTCAGCCTGAACTAGATACAAATATTGGTGGTTTGTTTGATTCCTTTGGGAAGACATCAGAAGAAGTGAGGCTGCCCGTGGAACAGCCTGCCCAAGAGCAAGAAAGTAATGAGTAAGACCTTGCTGAGTTTGTTAATTCCATTCTTAGAGAGACTATGGAGAAAAGCTTGGAAGAGGCTGACAACGTGGTTATAGCTGAAATTATAGAACAGGCACCTGTTGAAAGCTCTGCAGATGATGATCTCATGGAAGATAGAGTGGATGAGTGTCAGGAGAAAGTTACTGACCTAGAACAAGAAGCAGAATCATCAAGTGAAGAAGAAGCACCTGAGAATGTATTTCCTGAAAAAGAAATCCAAGCTGAAGATGAAGATAGGGTTCCAGCAGGAGACAGCCAAACGCTAGTACAAGAAGAAGCAGATGAGAGAACAGCACCTGGCTGTGAATCTTATGGTACACCCCTAGGTCAACCTCGACTTCTATCTGCTCGGGCGCCCAACATTGAAGAACTCCTTATAAATTTGACACAGCAGATGCAGAGACAGGATAAGAAAATGGATGATCTGCTCAAGTATGTCACTCTAAATATTAATCAAGTTCATTCCAGGCTACTGAAGCTTGAAATTTCTCTCCTGATTGAATGGAAAAAGTTCCTGCTAAACAAGAAAGCTTCAGATGATGCCACCAGGTCCTCGATGGAAATCCTGCAGGTAGTATGTTCGAAGATAGCAACAGCACTTCATGAATTACAAGATGCTCATATTTCCTCTATTAAGTCATCTGCCAGCATTATAGATCATTGTTTTGAGATCTGGACATCCTTAGAAGTTTTGAAGGGGTCATCTAGTACCCTAGGTCCAGATGTCCAGAAGATCTATGACAGATTGATCGCCTTCTTAACAGAAGTGAGAACTCTGACTGACAGATATGAATCTGTTAATATTCGCCAAGAAGACATCATTTCAGAAGTGGCACATGTCAGAAGCTCCGTGGTGTATTGGCTAGCTGAATTGTCCAATGACTTGAAAGATCTTCACTCTGCCTTGGGTTCATCCCCTGGTCAGGCATCCTCCAACAGAGGTCCCACTCAAGAATTTTCCTCTGTTGCTCCTAGGGGTAGACCTCCACACGACAGGCAGCGTGGCCCTTCCAGCAGACATGCCAGATTCTTTTCTCCTTAAAAAATAGTGTTCTGTAGTTTTTGCCCATTTTGAGGCTCTCTCACACTCTTGGACTTGTTAATTACACCTCATATCATTTGCATTTCTGCCTCCTTTTGGTTCTTTCTTTTTGATGTTGACAAAGGGGGAGAACTCAAGTCTTTGCTACTACTACGATTGTGAATGAATGATTTTTTGTTGTTGTTAATGATTCTTTAATATTCTTTAATGATGGTGCTGATGATGTTTAGCTGTGAACAGGTAGAAAATTATTACTGCAAAGACTCAAGACTCATAGTGTTGCCTTCCATCCTATGAACAGGTTGAAAATTATTACTGCAAAGACTCAAGACTCATAGTGTTGCCTTCCATCAAAAAGGGGGAGATTGTTGAGTCTTTACATGTTTTGAGGATGACAACACTATGAGCCTTAGTGGAGAACAAAAAAAAAATTTCTGTGGAAAACAAACTTTCGAGTCACTTCAGTTATGTTCAGGGGTTGTCTTCGTGTCGTTATTTGTTCCACCGCGTGCTGAACACTGCAGCACCTCGTGCTACTTTCTGTGCCACCTCGTGTCGCTCCATCTGTGTCACCCCTATGTCTTCAAGTCTTATGTTCTGGCCAAGTCTATACAGCCTCATCTTTACCTTCGTTCCAAGCCAAAGTCTACACATTCATTTTCTTGGGCAAAGTCTATACATCGTGGCCTTGAACTCTCAGTCTGTACACTCTTTATTTCAAAGTCTGTACATTGTTGCCTTGAAGCCGTTCCAAGTCTATACATCCTGTTGAACGCAAAGTCTACACATCGCCTCACATCATATGAAGGTTGTACGTTGCAAGTGTCTTTCTTGCTTTGTGACCACACTTCGTGTCGGTTTCTATTTTCATCTTCGAGTTGGTTTCAGTCCATGTTATTTTCGTGTCGTCCTCGTCTTCGAGTCGTTCGTTAGTTCGAGCAATCTTGTATTCGAGTCGTGTTTTATGTCTTCGTGTTATCTTTTGTGTTTTATGTCTTCGTGTTATCTTTTGTGTTTTATGTCTTCGTGTTATGTTTTGTGTTTGTGTCTTCGTGTTATCTTTTGTGTTTGTGTCTTCGTGTTATCTTCTGTGTTTGTGTCTTAATGTTGTTTTTATGTCTTCGTGTTGCTTCTTTCTATCTTCGTCCAGGTTTCCTCTGATCACGTGTCTTACTACCGTTTTACTCCGTGTTATTTCCTTTTTACCTCGTGCTGTTCTCATCTGACCTCGTGTCGTTCCCTTTGTAGTGTTAGCTTCATTATTGTGTATCTCGTGTCGTTCTCTTTTTACCTCGTGCTGTTTTCATCTGACCCCGTGTCATTCTCTCTTTATTTCGTACTGTAATAATCCTGTGTATCTCGTGTCGTTCTCAGTATAGTGCATCTCATATTGCTATCACATACCTCATGCAGTTTTAGTTTTTGTGGCCCTGAGTTTTAATGGTTTTAATTTCTTTGCAGGAGAAGAAGAAGGTGGTCCGAGGAAGAATATTCCCCAGTGACTGAGCTGCACGTGATCCAATGCTAAAGGAACCAATGATATAAAGGCACGTGGCAAGAAGGTTCTGGATCAAGTGTGGGAGGCACACGCATTCTGCACCTTATCCACTTGCTGCTGCTATATATTGAAGCCTTCGTCCATAGATGAAGACTGATAGAAAGGGAAAAAGAAAAAGCAGAAGTGCAGAGAGTTCGATCCAGAAAAAGAAGAGAAGAAAATAGAGGGCAGAAACTGAAGAAGAGGAAGAAGAGAGAATAGCAGAGAGAGTGAGAGAGAGAGAGAGCTCGAAGCTGAGAGTTCAGAAAGAAGAAGAAGGAGAAGGTTTCTGGTTTCAGGATCAAATCCGAACCAGTTTGCTCTATTGTGAGCTATATTTCATGTTTCATCATTCCAGCATTCAGTCTGCTGTATCTTTTTTAGTTTCTTGTTTTTGATCTTTCTTTACTGTTCTAGTTTTGTATCCTAGTCTCAGGTTGAGATCGGTGATCCTCCTGTTCTGTTGGTTTAGGAGAAAGGAGACGCTGTCTCCAGTTGCAAGTGGCCGTGTGCTGCTTGTGGGTTCCCTCTGGGCTTCAGAGGAAGAGAGACCTTGGTCTCTGGGTCTAGTGACTGCAGATCACTAGTGTTCCCTCCGGTTGGAGGAAGAGGAACTTGTTTCCTAGTTTCTAGGGACTTGACATCCTTAGGGTTCCCTCCGGGTGTGGAGGAAGAGGGGAGGGTGTTCCCCTGGTGAAGCTGTGAATCAGCAGTTGTCGCAGACTGAGTCTGCTTGGCTAGCCGGTGCTAGTGGAAGCCTCACTTCGATTTGAAGAGAGGGGTGGACCTAGGCAGACTGGAGGTCTGACCGAACCACCTTAAAAATCCCTGGCGCAGTGTGTTTGGTTTCTATTCTGGCCTTGGATCTTTTTGGTAGATGCTTGTCTAGGCCGATCCATCTCTATCTTCCTAGTTGATCGTTCTGCGCGGTTAGTGTTTGACCGTTAAGATTTTTTTTGGAAACTCCTAATTGAGAACTTAATTTTTACTCCTCATTGTTCTTACGGGTAAAGGTCCATTCACCCCCCTCTGGACCTATCACACTCCTCTTTGCAAAGTGAAACCTAGTTTGGGTCCAAGTGTAGTCTCCAGGTTAACTAGGTTCTCTCTCTTCTTACCAACGATAGGTTCTCTAAACTCCGGGTACTTCAAGGGTACAACCGGCCCAGCGTCCGTGAGGGAATCCACGGGTGCGGGAACTTACGAAGGTCTTGGAAAAGGGATTTCCGGTCCAAAGAGATGGAATGCTCAATGGAGGGTTGTCCCGATTCCAAGAAAGGTGTGTGGAATCCTAGTGTAGAGAGAGGAGGTCTCTCAACCAAAATACCACAAAAATGCAGTATAAGATAAGCCAATCACAGCAATATAATCAAATAATCAATGTAAGTATGAATCCAACAAGAATAGACAGAAACAGTAAGGCTCTGTAATCACACAGGAAAGAGGCGACCTGGAGGCAGTCACTACCAACAAAAGAGACGACAGGGTAGCTGTCGTGAATCACTGCGAGAGGCTCTCAGACAATGAAAAAAAGTGCCTTGATGTGGGGCACTAAATATGATAAAGACGCCTCTGACAGAGGGCGTCAAATATAAGTGGTGCGCACGATCGAAGAAAAATGCGCCTTGGTGTGAGGCACTGCCAAATAAAAAGACGCCTGAGAGGAGGGCACAAATTCACAGAAGCAGCAGATATGATGAAAGACGCCTTCGTGGAAGATGTTAAACAGAAAATAGACGCCCTGGATAAAGGCGTTAAATAAAAAGGCACCTTTGTGAAGGCGTTAATTCAAAAACAGCAATAGATTAATCACAAGCTGGCTGATCCCGGGGAGTGTGCAGTGTGCACAGTGGAGGGTGCCCGTGGGGCACAAAGGAGGGGTACCGTGGGTGCCAAAGGGGAAAGGGCACACATGGGTGCCAATAGGAAAGGGCACACGTGGGTGCCAAAAGGAGATGGTAATCAAAAGAAAAATAGTGGAAGTCCCACCGTGATCACCAATTTGTGAATCATGGAAATTAATCCACTTTTAAGACAAAAAATAATAAGCATAAGCAATAAGAAGAATGATGAAAAAGGGAGTAGAGAGCACGTGATGCTACTAAGGAGGGTGATCGCCAGAGGGGTTACCTCAATCAGAAGAAAAGATGATCGCGAATACCTGGTGATAATAGGATGCGGGATGGATGTGGTTCCTTCCTCCACCTTCTATCGGCCGGTCGATGAAGGGGGTTTTCCTCTTTGATTACCTTTGAACAAAGAACAAACAACTAACATAAAAAGAGATCAGCCAAACATGAGTGTAGTATCAATCCCAAGATAAAAGATGGTGATGAAAGAAGAGCATAAAGTGTGCACCTTTTGTTTGTTTTTAAAACCCCTAGAGAATTAGGGAAAGGAGAAGAGATGCAATGAAACTAATGCAAGAAAAGGCTATACGATGATGAGATGAACAGACAATAATGGAGAGAGGCAAAGATCCCTGTTGTTCCTGTAAACAGTAAAGGGAAGAAACTTTGTTTCGGATGTGGCAGCAGGAGGAAGCAGAAGAGAAATCAATCTCTCAATCTCAATCGCCAACACCCGTAAACCTCTGTGACAACCACAGCTCTGCTTCTAACCTCGCACGGTAACCTCTTTGTGTCCTCTGTCTAACTCTATCTATCTCTGTGCACTCGTTAACCTCACGCGAGATCAACCAGGGGACTCTTTTATAGGGTCTCGATCAAGATAGACACAGATTTGGGAAGATAAGAATAGGCAGTGGTCGTTAACGGCAAGGACTCTAGTTCCCAGATCGAGCAAGGTGATCAAGAAAGGCAGGGAACTCTTCAGGAAAGACGAGTTTAAGCAGGACACGAAAGGGTGAGACACGACCTACCAAAGGGCGTCAATTCAGAATTGACGACCTGCGCAAGGGCGCTAATTCAGAACACGACCAAGATCAAGGCGTCACTTCCTGGATTCAATTTTGGTAATAAAAACTTTCTTTATTTGACAATTATGAAAAGACGCTTGAAGCAAAGGCGTTAAACAAAACACGCCCTAGGGAAGGACGTTAATCATTGATTTCAATTAGGGTGGGACTCGTAAAACACCAGGAATTGACGCCCTTCCCTGTGGTCGTCCTTTCTTAAGAACACGCCCCAGATTAGGTCGCTATTTAAAACACGCCCCTATTCAAGTCGTGAATCACCAAAAATGCAAGAATAAATCATAAAAACACACAAAAATAGAAAAACTTTATATTATAGAAATATTGAAGTTCACTTGGGGGCGTTAACATAGTGACATGAGATTTAATCAACAAAGCGTCAATTTTGGCGTGTCTACAAGCGGTTGAATGAAAACTGCCCCAGTTTATAAAATAACCTACTTATGGCAAATATGCGATATTAAATGCATAATTAAACGAACACGTATTAAATACAGAACAAGCGGTTGGACTAGAGCCGCTATAGTTTTAGGCGGTTGAACAATGAACCGTTGTGTGCTGCCAAACGGACTAGCCATGAAATTTCTACCTCCATTCAAATTTAAGTTATTTACACGATCGAGATGTCAGCCGCTCAGATAAATAAATGGTTATGGCGGACCGTTACAAAATTTGAAATAATTTAAACATGGTCCTTACCGGAGAACCGGATGTTGTGACTCCTCTGTGTTGATGATGTTGACATTTGCTTCATTTCTTTTGGCAACACTTTATCTTGATTGATAGTTTGTTTTGATTGATTGGCAACAGTTCCTATTTTGATGAAATTGCTTTTATCAGGTTGTCTGTGTACATAATGCAATCAGAGTTTATACTGTGTTCTGCACACACTCACAAGTCTTCACAGTGCTTTGCAGCATGAAACTCTATACATTGGCATACATTGCAGCGTCAACGCATTGCATCATCTTTACATGTGTGTACATTGCATCACATCGTTAAAGTCTGCACATCGGCTAAGTGTGTACATTGTCCACCTTAGTTAAAGTCCATTCATTGGACTGTGCATAGTCTATACATTGCCCGTTGTTGCAAAGTCCATACATCCACAGTGCATTGCATAGTCTATACACTGCACGTTCAAGTTCAAAGTATATACATTGCTGCATTACCTGCTAGAGTGAAGTCTGTACAGCCGAAGCACACATATCAAGTCTATACATTGAGCTACTGTGCAAGTCCACACATTGGCCTTCAGGCTTGAAAGTCTGTACAATGGACTGTGCTTCGTAAAGTCTATACATTTGTCGGTGGTAAGTATATACAGTGAGCGTCTCATGAAGTCTGTACATCGCATCATATTGTTCATGCAGTGTCTTGGTGAAGTCTATACATCGTTTCACTGTACAGGTCCATACATTGCATTGCATTGGCTAAGTGTGTACATCGTCCGTCTCAATTAGAGTCTAAGGCAAAGTCTGTACAGCCATCAGTGATCTTCCAAGTATGTACATCCAACTGTTCATCTTTGAAGTCTGTACATTGGAAGTTTTACCTACATTTTCCTTCAAGTCTATACTTCGGTAATTTTACCGTCATTTCCCTTGAAGTCTATACACTGATCGCTTTACCGTCGTTTCCATTTGGAAGTCCATACATTCACTGCTTCTTTATTCAAGCCTATACAGCCTTTCATTTTGAAAGTCTATACATCGGGAAGTCTTCACATTGGCTGCTGAATGATATTCAAGTCTACACATCGGCACTGTAGCATGCATTTCGTAAAATCTATACATTGCATGCTTCACTCTAAGTCTATACACTTGTGAGTGTTTCATCAAGTCTATACATTGGATGCTGTTCTTCAAAGTCTGTACAGCCAGGTACGTCTCATTTAGAGTCTAAGGCAAGTCTACACATTGGACCCTCATTCAAAGTCTGTACAGCATCTCGTTCATGCATTGTTCATGAAGTCTATACATTGGACTGTGTCTATACTTCGGTAATTTTACCGTCATTTCCCTTGAAGTCTATACACTGATCGCTTTACCGTCGTTTCCATTTGGAAGTCCATACATTCACTGCTTCTTTATTCAAGCCTATACAGCCTTTCATTTTGAAAGTCTATACATCGGGAAGTCTTCACATTGGCTGCTGAATGATATTCAAGTCTACACATCGGCACTGTAGCATGCATTTCGTAAAGTCTATACATTGCATGCTTCACTCTAAGTCTATACACTTGTGAGTGTTTCATCAAGTCTATACATTGGATGCTGTTCTTCAAAGTCTGTACAGCCAGGTACGTCTCATTTAGAGTCTAAGGCAAGTCTACACATTGGACCCTCATTCAAAGTCTGTACAGCATCTCGTTCATGCATTGTTCATGAAGTCTATACATTGGACTGTGTCTTCGTGCATCATGTTAAGTCCATACACTGGGTCAGGTTCTTAAAGTGTATACATTGGCCTTAGCTCTCATAGTCTGTACATTGGTCCTCAAATTCGAAGTCCATACATTGGTCTTCATATTCAAAGTCTGAACACCCGTTCACTTCACTCAAGTCTATACATTGGAGTCTTTCCCTACGCTTCTAAGGCGAAGCCTATACATTGCCTTTGGGCTTCAAAGTCTATACATCGGCCTTAATCTAAAGTCCATACATTGGGTGAGGTTCTTCATAGTCTGCACATTACTTTACAATTCAGCAAGTATGTACAGCCCTTCATATAAACTGAAGTCTATACATCGTGATGTCTTACACATTGGCTGATTGAATGATCTCAAAGTCTATACATCCAATTGTTTAGCTTGTGGCCAAGTCTGTACATTGGCCTTCATGCCTCAAGTATATACATTGCTTTTTCGTTCAAACAAGTCCATACACTGAGCAAGTATACACATTGTGTTTGTCTTGTAAAGTCCATACATTGATGTCTGTACGTCGGCTATAAACCGAAGTCTATACATTGCAATGAATATACTTACAGCTGATGATCCGATACTCTGTCTGACAGGGATTCTCTACAGGGATTGCTGACATGGCTCGTGATCCCAGGAGGACGAGGTGATCAGATGATGACACGTGGATAAAGTTGCCTCGGATCTGGCGAATTTCTTGGGTGGGAAAATGTGGAAACCACGCGCCCTTATCCACCTGCTGCCAGTATATATTGAAGCCTTGGTGTTCAGATGGAGGCTGATCAAAAACTGAAGAGAGCAAAGTCTATACAGCCAGTCTGAAAGCAGCAGAGTGCCATCGATCCACTGTGAGAAGAGAAATAGAGAAGAAGAAAAAGAGAGAAGAGAAGATCAAGAGAGATGAGTTGAGAGAGCTTGATCGAGAGAGTAGATTGTGAGAGTTTTTGTTTGAGAGGTTGTATCTCAGTCTCTTGGTTCAGAAACCAGAGCTGAGCATTGCTCATTCGAGCTACATTCCCATTTGGGTTTTCATTTTCGTTTTGCTTCTGTCTTTCATTTCCGAATTCCTGTTTCTTCAAGCTGTGAGTCAGCGGATTTGCAGTGGAAGTCTCCACTGGACGGGTTAAGCTGTATTTTCCCAACAGTTGCAGAGGATCTGTTCCTCTGGTCGGCAAGCTGTAGTGCCCAGCGAAGCTGTGTATGAGCGGTTGTTGGCCAAGCTGTAGTGCCCAGCAGACGCAAGCTGTTCTGCGCAGCAGTAAGCCATACTCGGTTGAGTGTGGGGTGGACGTAGGTTCTTGACCGAACCACCTAAAAATCGTGGGTGTCTTATGTTTGTGTGATTGTCTATGAATTGTGTGCGACTGGTTGTCTTGTTTACTTTAAGAGCTTGATTCGGTTCTGTTGAAATCTAGTATCAGGGTTAGTGATTTAGCAGATTTGCCTATATTCCGCATTTGAACCTTACATTGGTTTTTTAAATAGGCAGTAGATCTATTCACCCCCCTCTAGATCCACATTTCGTGGAGATAGACTGCGTCCATCTAACTCAACACTTGGTTTCAGAGCCACACTCTTCTACAGGGACTCATCGCCCGAAGAGGATAGGCAGAGATGGATGCTCGAGGGATGATAGCTGAAGGTCACTCAACAACTAAGCCCCCATTCTTCGATGGATCTAACTATGCATACTGGAAGAATCATATGCAAGTGTTTCTGAGGGCTATGGATTACGAGATCTGGAAGGTTGTCAGCAAGGGACCATATGAGCTGTCCCTGAATGAAGATGTCTGGACCAAGGAGGAGATTAGAAGGTCCATGCTGAATTGGAGTGCCGTAAACGCCATCTAGTGCTCTCTGCACCCTACCGAATTCTCCCGCGTGTCAGCCTGCAAATCAGCCAAGGAGATGTGGGATGCATTGGAAGTCATTCATGAGGGTACATCTCAAGTAAGAGAGCAGAAGGCCAATCTTCTTGTATCCGAATACGAAGCCTTCAAGATGAAGCAGAACGAGACCATCAGCGAAATGTATGCTCAGACAGAATATGATGTGGTGAGGAAGATTCTGCGGTCCTTGACTCATGCTTGGCACATAAAAGCTACAGTGATGGAGGAGTCAAGGAATTTGCGTAATACAAGAGCTGATGAGCTGATTGGCTCGCTAATGGCATATAAGATTAATATGCCAAGGACAGAAGAAGCTGAGAGGAAGAAGAAGCCGATAGCGCTGAAGGCTGGTTCAAGCAATTCCAACAAATCTAGCTCCAGCAGTTCTTCATCATCAGAGGAGAGCCCGAATGAAGAAGATATGACTCGTTCTGAGATGGCCATGATGACCAGAGAGTTCAGGCGATTTCTCAGAAAAAGAGCAGGACGATTCGGCCAAAAGAAATACAGTGGCGGCCGAAAGGATAAAAGGTATAAATCTAAACCTGCTAAGAAAACTAAACCTAACGTCTGTTACCAATGCAGGAAACCGGGCCATCTGAAAGCTTACTGTCCA
This sequence comes from Amorphophallus konjac, assembly GCA_022559845.1. NCBI lineage: Eukaryota > Viridiplantae > Streptophyta > Magnoliopsida > Alismatales > Araceae > Amorphophallus > Amorphophallus konjac. Next base: position 294,203,501 of record CM040125.1, on the reverse strand, counting down.
GACAATCAGAAATACAAGGACAAGTCAAAGAAGAAAAACAAGAAAGGGAGAGCTATGATTAGCACCTGGAGTGATGAAGATGAAGGCTCCTTCAGTAGCAGTTCAGTCAGTGAAGCCGAATCTGAGAAGCCCATTTGTCTCATGGCAACAGCAACAAGCTCAGAAGATAGAGAAGAGGAATCAGATGAGGTAATCACTAGATTCGATGATTTTACTATCAATGATTGGATAGATGCTTATCATGACATAGTTGATAAGGCAGATGATATCAGAAAAGAGAATAGGCATCTTAGAAGAAAAATTAACTCCATGCAAAATGATACAACTCTGACTGATAAGATTGCATGCTTAGATTCTGAGAATAAAGAATTGAAACTCGCATGTTCTGAATTAGACAAAATCAAAAATGAGTTAAAAGCTACTAGGGAAGAGAATGTGAGGCTTGAAAAAGAAATTGATGAATGGAAGCTGAAAATTCAGAAATGTGAGAGTGAAGTAAAAATTACTTCTGAAAAATATGAAGCTGTCCTCAATGTAAATAATGAACTAAAAATGTCTATTGATGAAATTCAGAAAGACAATGAGGATAAGCTGAAAACCATTGAGAAAATGACCCAAGGAACAGATAATCTAAATGCTTTGTTAGGGTCAAAAGTTAATTTCAGAAAAGAGGGCCTAGGATTTAATTCAAGTGCAACTAAAACCTTTGGAATGAAAACTATTTCATTTGTTGCACAAAAAGAAAAAGGACCTCTAATTAGCATGAATTCAAATATTTCTGTGAATAAAGCTGCTAATCTGAAAAAGATCAGTGCTGAGGAGAAGGGTAAACAAAAAGTCAGTGAGCCTAGTAGAGCTAGCACATCCAAGCAAAATCCTAGGGCTCAGACTCAGGTTAGGGGTCAACCTACACAGTCTCATAAACCCCAGGTTAAAGTCACTAAGTCTCCACCATCATCACCACCTCTGAAGAAGACCCAAAACAAACCTATGAATAGGACAGCATGGTCCAAGGTGTAGGGGAGACAGAATGCTGCTAGGAGTCAACCCAAACATTTTTACCAACCCAGAGTTCAGACCTATCACAATGCACAATCAACCTACTTCAACAGGTCAGATTGGACTAGAACTCCGGGGAGGCATACAGGTCTTGCATATCAGGCTGCACAATATCAAAGACCTTACACTAGCAATTGGGTAAATGGGTATGGCAACTAGACACCTAGGAACCAACATTTCTTTAGCCAGCCCAGGAACTACTATGGCCAAAACTTTGTGAACACACCCTGGCCAACAGAAGAAAATCTGTAGGATCCACTGAACAAAATTCATTTAAACAAATGTGGATTCCGAAAATCCTGCTTTCTTGCTTTGCTTCTAATTCATCTGTTATGGAGCCCAATCAGTCTTGGGTTCCAAACCTCTTTATCTAATTGTGTATGCAGGTATGCCTAGTAGCCAAGAACAACTTGTGGTACTTGGATAGCGGCTGCTCCAGGCATATGACAGGAGATAAGGCCAAGTTCTGCATGCTGACTGAGAAACTAGGAGGCCTTGTCACCTTTGGAAGCAACACAAAGGGTAGGATTATTGGATCATGTAAAATAGGTAAGTGCTCTACCTGCTGCATTGATGATGTTATGCTGGTTGAAGGGTTAGCTTATAATCTACTTAGCATCAGCCAGTTGTGTGATAAAGGATACAATGTTTTATTTGATTCTCAATGCTGCAAGGTTTTTGAACCTTATTCTAAAAGTGTCAAATTTTCTGGAAAAAGAATAAATAATACATACATGATAGATTTAGATGACATTCAACATACTAACCTTTGCCTTACTGCCAGTAGAGAAGACTTAGCATTTTTATGGCATCGTAGGTTAGGTCATGCTAGTTACACTGTTTTGCACAAACTAAATAAGCATGGCATGGTTAGAGGACTTCCTGAAGTTTCCTTCAAGAAAGAAAATAAAATCTGTGATGCATGCACTCAATCAAAGATAACTAGAAAGTCATTTAAGTCTAGAACTGAAAATCTATCTTCCAAACCCTATGAGCTGATACACATGGACCTTTTTGGCCCAACCAAATATGTCAGCTTATCAGGGAGGAGGTATGGGTTTGTCATGGTAGATGACTTTTCTAGGTATACTTGGGTTTATTTCTTATCAAATAAGAGTGATGCCTTCTCAGAATTTCAGGAGTTCTATGTTAAAATAAATCATAAAATTGAAAACATTTTGACTGATCATGGAGGTGAGTTTGAAAACTCACAGTTTGATGAATTCTGTAGGTCAAATGGAATCAACCATAGGTACTCCTCACCAAGGACACCTGAGCAGAATGAAGTTGTTGAGAGAAGGAACAGAACCCTAGTGGAGATGGGTCGTACACTCCTTGTTGAAGGTGGTCTACCAAGAAAATTTTGGGCTGAAGCAGTGAACACTGCCTGTTATGTAATTAACAGATCCATGGTAAGACCTTCTACCCAGCAAACACCATATGAGATCTTAAAGGGTAAGAAACCTTCTATTGCTCATTTCAAGGTTTTTGGATGTAAATATTTTATTCATATAAATGATAAAAGAGACCTTGATAAATTTGAACCTAAAGGTGAACCAGGAATCTTTCTTGGTTATTCTGAAAACACCCGAGCATATAGAGTGTACAATCTGAACTCTAAAACTGTTGAAGAATCTCCACACATAGTTTTTGATGAATCCTTGGTAAATTCTAATGTTGGTCAATGCAGGAATGAGGACAATGGTGAAATTTTGAAGGAAGGAGATCCTGCAGACAAATCCGAGGATGAAGAAGAACATACAGAGCTTAATGAAGAGGAGCCTACAGTTCAGAGGGAGGTAAATCAAATTCATGATAATCCAATTGTTAACATTAGATATCTCAAGGATCATCCTATAGATAATGTAATTGAAAATATGCATGACCCCCCTAGGACTAGAGGCCACCTGAGAATTCAACATGAACTGAATGCTTATGCTTTTGTATCAAACACAGAACCCAAGTCTATTGACTGTGCTCTCCAAGATGTGCATTGGATAAATGCCATGCATGAGGAGCTCAATCAATTTGACAGGAATAAGGTGTGGCATTTGGTTCCACCTCCTAATCATGAAACAGTCAAAGGGATGTGGACGCGGATTTTATTTTATTTCGTTATATTATTTATTTATATTTTTCTTTGGATTTTTGATTTATTAGGCGTGCCAGTCACCGGGGTGACAATTTTATTGTGCACTCGATCTGACTTGGTCAGTCGATTGTGAAGTCCGAGTTGGGACCTGAAGCCCGTCATACCATAAAGGCTATGACGTTAATTACGCCCTTCTAAAGAAGGACAACCCTTGATTAAACGCCAAAATAGGAGGCCTCGAGAGGCAAAAATATATTCATGTGCGCAAAAATGGAACTTCATACCAGAGCCAGGAAGGCGGGCAAGATAACAACATCAGCTGTAAAAGCAGACGGTATCGTTAAGTCAGCGGCTCAGAGACGATATCGTTAAGTCAGCGGTTCAAAGATTGAGCCGTGGCCATGATGGAGGTTTAAAGCATCGATCAGTATTTCGACAGCATTTCCCCTTTATCTGGATTATGCCCAGGGGGAAATAGGCTATCACCCACGGAGTGCCGGGATGAAAGCCGAGAGAAAGAGAGAGGCCAAACCTCCCTACCTATATATATATGCCATGGGGCAATGTTTGATTTTCCCTTCGGGAAGCCGGCGGAACTCATGCAGTGGCATAGCCCTCCCGAGCTAAAGGGGTTACTCATAAATCCGATGCGGGACGACGGAATGTAAGTGAACGCTCAATGTTGCACCCTCGCACGCGGATCGACCTGCGCGGTCAGGTCGCGGGGATCGACCTGCCCTGTCAGGTCGCAGGGGTCAAGGGGGCAGCGCCCCTTGCGGGGGTTTCCGGGGGCGGAGCCCCCGGAACAAAATTTGGATTGAAGACTCAGTAATACAATTTGAGTAGGTTGTCGGTGCAGTTCAACCGTGCATAGGTTCCCGGAAAGGCAAGATGGCGAGGGGATTGCCGGCGCGCAGGCAAAATGGCCAAGGTTCCCGGCACAGGAAGGGGGGTTCCCGGCACGCCCAGGAGATGGGGTTCTCGGCGCGCCCAAGAGATGGTTCTCGGCGCATAGGGAAGCCAAAGGGGGGGGGGGGTTTCGGCGCAAGGGCCAAACGGCCAGGGGTTCCCGGCGCGCTAATAGCAAGGTTCTCGGTAGGAGGCCAAGGAGGTGGGCTTGGGTTCTCGACGCGGGCTGAAGGGAGGAAGAGGAGTTCTCGGCGTCAGGGTTCCCGGCGCGCTGAAAGCCGCGCCGGGAGCTGATGGCGCCGAGAGTTCGGTGCCGAGAAGGTATTGGTGTTTGGGCGCCGTGAGGAGTTTAGGATTTTACGGTACCCTATTTTTGGGGTTTTAAGAGTTTTCTGGGAATTTATATCAAAGTAGATTGGCTCTGGGGACTCAGAGATGGGGTTCAACTGGTTTTAGTTGTATATGTTTCAAAGGAGGCCGAGAGCTGAGAGGGATTGGAGGAGGAGAGTCCAACACAGAGAACTTTTTTACCATTACTATGCGAAGTCCCGAGGACAGCTTCAGTGTTATCTTTCATCGGCCTGGGAGGATTTCAGCAGCACCTCCCCCGTACCTAGCGTATGCCAGGGAGTGATAGACGATCACCCACGGAGTGCCGGGATGAAAGCCAGAATAAGGGGGGTGTAGGACCCCTAGCCCGTGTATGTGATCACAGCACCAACTTAATATCCCTTTGAGGCCATTGAAACTTATGCAGTGGCAGAGTTTCCTTGGCTCGTAAGGTTATGTAGGGGGGTTATCCCCAATAATCTTTATCCCTTAGGTATATATGGTGATCTGGGGCGTCCTTCGACCGAATTCAAGGTCACACTGAACGGACTGTAGGGGCTATCGGTGTGGCTTCTATTGGCCAAGGGGGGGGGGGGGTTTCGGCCCCAAGGGTTCTCGGGGCGCTCGTCACCGCGTCGGGAACCTGGCGCCGGGAAGCCCCCGGGCCGGGAAGGTTATATTGAAGGGCTTTATTGACTTGCTGAAGGGGCTAAAGAAAGGGACCTCTCGGTGGCATAGCTCTCGGCGGGGAAATGACCACGCCGGGAAGGGGCTAAATGGTTTATGGCTTGATTGCGATACTCTGCTCAGGAGACTTCTGGGATTTCTGGCTCGGATTGAGGCAAGATCTGGAGTGCAGGAGGGGATTATATGGAGGTTAGCATCAGTCGAAGGGCAAGATCATCCATTATTAAACCCTCGGGGATGAGGGGTGTTTTTCTGGTCACCTGCTGCTCAGACGATCAAGAGATTGATGTCTCTGACCCCGAACCAGCTGGGAGCTCGGCAGAAATCCACAATATGCAGGAAAGTCCATCATCAGAGGGAGGGAAGGAGGAGGACAGAGCCCAATAACCCATTGAATGAGGGTTGGGGCTCCGTCTTCATCCTTCACGAGAGAACGACTCGAGTCGAAAATCCGGAGCATCTAAGCAAACAAACGCTTCGAAGAACATCGGATGAAAAGAAGGGGGGACATATAGCAGATATTTCAATCATTCAATGCCCAAACGGGCCATCGTGACTTTCCATTTCAATGCATCATTCCAAAACTCACACCAATCACAAGGAGGGAGTGAGGGAATGGAGATAAAACAGAGGCCGAGAAATCCCGGTTACATCCGATGAATCGAGATAGAGCTCGCAAGATTACATGATGAAGAGAAGAAAACATAAGAAAAGAAAACATGGGGGGAGGGCGGAGCATTGACTCCTCTCCCTCCCCCAGCTGCTTGCCCACCTGGAGCTTCTTCTCCTTCTCTTTCTCTTCAGATCGATCTCTTCTCTCTTTTCTCAGCAGAGGAGGCTCTCTCTCTCTGTTGGTCTCTTTATCTGGCTATCCTTTTCTTTTTCTTTCTTTTCGATCCTCCTCTTTATCTTGAGAGGAAGGGGCTTTTATAGCACAGCCCTCTCCCCCTATCGGCATGATCATCTCGGCCTGCTTTTGATGAGCTCCCGACGCGCCTCAGGCGGAAGCAGTAGGCTTCCCGGCACCCCTTCCCCATATGGGCCTTGTTGGGCTTTCGGCGTGGCCACTATCGGTGCGCCTTTTGGTGGCAGTGGGCCTCTTCAGCAGCTTCTCGGTGCCACAGGTATTGGCCCATTTAGGGCTTTTGGGCTTCTTGTGTTCATTTCTTCAGTTGTGAGGGCTGACTCATCGGCTGACATATCTTGTTGGCTGAGCTTCTTTCTTGCTCGTTCGGGGATGGTCCCGAGTATCTTTCGAGGTCTTGTGTCTCGTTTCAGTGGTTCTCTATTAGAGCCGGCTGTCTCTTCTTTTCTTCTTTTATTCCTGAAAACAAGATAACAGAAATAAGACATTTTATAAAGGTATTTTAGGGTTATTATTATTATTTCATTGCTGCTATTATTATTATCTTTATTTTATGTGTCAACAAGGGACTAAATGGGTGTTTAGAAATAAAACTGATGAATCAGGGAATGTTATTAAAAATAAAGCCAGACTTGTAGCTCAGGGGTACAATCAGGAATTTGGAATAGACTTTGAAGAGTCTTTTGCCCCTGTAGCTAGGTTAGAAGCAATCAGAATCTTATTAGCTTATGCATGTTCCCTAGGAATAAATCTTTAGCAGATGGATGTGAAATCTGCTTTTCTGAATGGGAAATTAATGAGGATGTCTATGTGAGACAGCCTCCTGGGTTTGAATGTTTAGATTTCCCTAATCATGTTTACAAACTCAATAAAGCTCTCTATGGTTTAAAGTAAGCTCCTAGAGCTTGGTATGACAGGTTGAGCAAATTCCTCACCGACAAGAATTTCACAAGAGGTATAGTTGATCAAACATTGTTTACCAAGGTGAGTCATCCAGATATTCTTATTATTCAGATTTATGTGGATGACATTGTGTTTGGGTCAACTAACCCCAAATTGTGTGAGGAATTCTCTCAAATTATGACTGATGAGTTTGAAATGAGCTCAATGGGTGAGCTCAAATTGTTTCTTGGACTGCAGGTTACACAATCAAAAGATGGCATATTCATTTCTCAGTCCAAGTACATAAAGAATCTATTGAAGAAGTATAAAATGGACAACCTCAAGGAAATAGCAGCTCCAATGGGTACCTCAACAAATTTAGATGAAGATTCTAAAGGTAAACCAGTGGACCAAAAGCTATATAGAGGTATGATCGGATCCCTTCTTTATCTTACAACATCTAGGCCTGATATTCAATTTGCAGTGTGTTTATGCTCTAGATTTCAGGCTAGTCCTAAAGAAACCCATTTTAAAGCTGTGAAAAGGATTTTTAGGTATTTACTAGGCACCCAAGAGCTAGGTCTTTGGTATCCTGCTAAGTGTGAGTTAGAGCTTCTAGCCTACACTGATGCAGACTATGCTGGGTGTCGAGTAGATAGAAAAAGCACTAGTGGCTATTGTCAATTCCTTGGTGGCTGTCTAGTGTCTTGGGCATCTAAGAAGCAACACACTGTAGCATTATCTACAGCTTAAGCTGAGTATGTTGCATCATATAATTGTGATGCCCAAGTACTTTGGATTAAGCACCAACTGACTGATTATCAGATAAATTTGGGATGTATTCCACTTTTATGTGATAATACTAGTGCTATATGCCTTGCTAAAAATCCTATTCATCATTCTAAGACTAAGCACATAGAGATAAAACATCATTTTCTTAGAGATGCTGTAAATAAAAAGGAGATTGAAATGAATTTCATAGAAACTGAAAACCAAATTGCTGATATTTTTACTAAGCCTCTTGGGAATGACAGATTTAAACTTCTTAGAAGAGAACTTAGCTTATGTAAATTTCAGCATGATGAATGATATGTTCAGCTGCCTTGAATAAAATTTCTGATTTGGACTTGCATCTGATAGCTTGAATAAACCTGTGGATGTTGAATGTGGCATCACACTCATGATCATCATTGCATATCATTTAGTCATGATTGTGTCTAAGCTCTCTCTCATTCAATTCTTGCCATTCATTTGCAAAATTGCATGCATATAGACAGGGGGAGTTTCTGCTAGAAATTCAGAGTGTCTTCAACTTTCTTGAATTCATTCATCCTTTAATTCTGAATGTCGATTCTGACATTATGGCAATCTGTTAGTCAGTTCTGATTTCTAAGTAATAGAAAATGGACTTCTTCAGTTGTAAGAATTTGAATTGCTTAAGGACTGACCTAATGGTTTAAATTTTATAACTTGTTGGAGTTTAAAAATTGCAATCAGTATAGGAGTAAGCTGAAAATTGATAAAAACTCTCAACCCTTATCTTATTTCATGTCAGACAAAGCTAATCATATCTGAAATCATGTTAGAGAAGCTAAGTGTGTGTATTATTCTTAAACAAGTCATTCTGAAACATATAAAGGAGTAAAGGATAGCTAAGAAAGATATTGAAAAATATTGTAGAATAAAATTGGTAGAGCAATGACGGGTAAATCACTGAGAAACTGAGTGATCCATCAAAGAAGTGGACAACACTTATGTCATGAAGTGTATCAGCTATCTCTGTATAAAATGATCAAAACAGTATGGTGGTTTCATTGAGTACCTGGGGGTAACTGGCGTCTGATAAACATGTACCCTCACACAAAAAGGTGTAAATCACTTTTATTGAGTTTGATCATGGAAGAATGGTCCATCATGTTGAGTATCTAGGGGTATTGGCGTCTGATAAACGTATACCCTTATGCAAAAAGACAATGGCACCTGAATGCCCTTAATGAGCTTGTATTGAAAATGCTGCTCCATCAAAAGAAATTTCATGAATGTCAATTTGTTTAGTTTCAATACATGACTTGGTATCTCTCAATTATTTTTTTTGAGACTATGAAAGTAAGATATTTTGAAACTGACTCTCTCATGCAAATGTGATTCTGGTTTATTGTTTTATCATGCACAGTGAACTTATCTATTGATTGTAGTGCATGAACTCCAAATTTTATAGTCTTTAAACTAGCACTCTATCTGAAAGTAGTTCCTAAATTCATATACCTGAAGACTATGTGCTTTAGAATGCTTATTCATGAACTACTTGTTCAGAATGTCAGTTAGATAACTTCTTGATCTTTCCCTTGCATTCCCTTTCCCTCCTCTTTGTTGATGGCAAAGGGGGAGAATATTGTCTAGGGGGAGAATATGTTGTCTGACTTCTGAATTCATTTACAGGGGGAGCCTAGGGCAGTAAGTTGCTTGCATTGTGTAGCATGCATTCATAGCATCTGCATGTCAATCTGAATAACAAATCATATTTTTCATCAAAATACATAAAAATACATCTGTTTGACAGGATGTTGCTATTCAATTTAATAAGGGGTTGCCATCATCAAAAAGGGGGAGATTGTTGTGACTCCTCTGTGTTGATGATGTTGACATTTGCTTCATTTCTTTTGGCAACACACTATCTTGATTGATTGTTTGTTTTGATTGATTGGCAACAGTTCCTATTTTAATGAAATTGCTTTTATCAGGTTGTCTGTGTACATAATGCAGTCAGAGTTTATACTGTGTTCTGCACACACTCACAAGTCTTCACAGTGCTTTGCAGCATGAAACTCTATACATTGGCATACATTACAGCGTCAATGCATTGCATCATCTTTACATGTGTGTACATTGCATCACATCGTTAAAGTCTGCACATCGGCTAAGTGTGTACATTGTCCACCTTAGTTAAAGTCCATTCATTGGACTGTGCATAGTCTATACATTGCCCGTTGTTGCAAAGTCCATACATCCACAGTGCATTGCATAGTCTATACACTGCACGTTCAAGTTCAAAGTATATACATTGCTGCATTACCTGCTAGAGTGAAGTCTGTACAGCCGAAGCACACATATCAAGTCTATACATTGAGCTACTGTGCAAGTCCACACATTGGCCTTCAGGCTTGAAAGTCTGTACAATGGACTGTGCTTCGCAAAGTCTATACATTTGTCGGTGGTAAGTATATACAGTGAGCGTCTCATGAAGTCTGTACATTGCATCATCTTGTTCATGCAGTGTCTTGGTGAAGTCTATACATCGTTTCACTGTACAGGTCCATACATTGCATTGCATTGGCTAAGTGTGTACATCGTCCATCTCCTTTAGAGTCTAAGGCAAAGTCTGTATAGCCATCAGTGATCTTCCAAGTATGTACATCCAACTGTTCATCTTTGAAGTCTGTACATTGGAAGTTTTACCTATGTTTTCCTTCGAGTCTATACATCGGTAATTTTACCGTCGTTTCCCTTGAAGTCTATACACTGATCGCTTTACCGTCGTTTCCATTTGGAAGTCCATACATTCACTGCTTCTTTGTTCAAGCCTATACAGCCTTTCATTTTGAAAGTCTATACATCGGGAAGTCTTCACATTGGCTGTTGAATGATATTCAAGTCTACACATCGGCACTGTAGCATGCATTTCGTAACGTCTATACATTGCATGCTTCACTCTAAGTCTATACACTCGTGAGTGTTTCATCAAGTCTATACATTGGATGCTGTTCTTCAAAGTCTGTACAGCCAGGTACGTCTCATTTAGAGTCTAAGGCAAGTCTGCACATTAGACCCTCATTCAAAGTCTGTACAGCGTCTCGTTCATGCATTGTTCATGAAGTCTGTACATTGGACTGTGTCTTCGTGCATCATGTTAAGTCCATACACTGGGTCAGGTTCTTAAAGTGTATACATCGGCCTTAGCTCTCATAGTCTGTACATTGGTCCTCAGATTCGAAGTCCATACATTGGTCTTCATATTCAAAGTCTGAACACCCGTTCACTTCACTCAAGTCTATACATTGGAGTCTTTCCCTATGCTTCTAAGGCGAAGCCTATACATTGCCTTTGGGCTTCAAAGTCTATACATCGGCCTTAATCTAAAGTCCATACATTGGGTGAGGTTCTTCATAGTCTGCACATTGCTTTACAATTCAGCAAGTATGTACAGCCCTTCATATAAACTGAAGTCTATACATCGTGATGTCTTACACATGGCTAATTGAATGATCTCAAAGTCTATACATCCGATTGTTCAGCTTGTGGCCAAGTCTGTACATTGGCCTTCATGCCTCAAGTATATACATTGCTTTTTCATTCAAACAAGTCCATACACTGAGCAAGTATACACATTGTGTTTGTCTTGTAAAGTCCATACATTGATGTCTGTACATCGGCTATAAACCGAAGTCTATACACTGCAATGACTATACTTACAGCTGATGATCCGATACTCTGTCTGACAGGGATTCTCTACAGGGATTGCTGACATGGCTCGTGATCCCAGGAGGATGAGGTGATCAGATGATGACACGTGGATAAAGTTGCCTCGGATCTGGCGAATTCCTTGGGCAGGAAAATGTGGAAACCACGCGCCCTTATCCACCTGCTGCCAGTATATATTGAAGCCTTGGTGTTCAGATGGAGGCTGATCGAAAACTGAAGAGAGCAAAGTCTATACAGCCAGTCTGAAAGCAGCAGAGTGCCATCGATCCACTGTGAGAAGAGAAACAAAGAAGAAGAAAAAGAGAGAAGAGAAGATCAAGAGAGATGAGTTGAGAGAGCTTGATCGAGAGAGTGAGATTGTGAGAGTTTTTGTTTGAGAGGTTGTATCTCAGTCTCTTGGTTCAGAAACCAGAGCTGAGCATTGCTCATTCGAGCTACATTCCCATTTGGGTTTTCATTTTCGTTTTGCTTCTGTCTTTCATTTCCGAATTCCTGTTTCTTCAAGCTGTGAGTCAGCGGATTTGCAGTGGAAGTCTCCACTAGACGGGTTAAGCTGTATTTCCCCAGCAGTTGCAGAGGATCTGTTCCTCTGGTCGGCAAGCTGTAGTGCCCAGCGAAGCTGTGTATGAGCGGTTGTTGGCCAAGCTGTAGTGCCCAGCAGACGCAAGCTGTTCTGCGCAGCAGTAAGCCATACTCGGTTGAGTGTGGGGTGGACGTAGGTTCTTGACCGAACCACCTAAAAATCGTGGGTGTCTTGTGTTTGTGTGATTGTCTATGAATTGTGTGCGACTGGTTGTCTTGTTTACTTTAAGTGCTTGATTCGGTTCTGTTGAAATCTAGTATCAGGGTTAGTGATTTAGCAGATTTGCCTATATTCCGCATTTGAACCTTACATTGGTTTTTTAAATAGGCAATAGATCTATTCACCCCCCTCTAGATCCACATTTCGTGGAGATAGACTGCGTCCATCTAACTCAACACCGGATCCCTTCCCGATCGACTCAAATCGACGGGAATTATAATTTTTAACCTGTTCCCTGCCAATCCATCATCTTAATACAACAATTTGTCATCTATGAACTCAGCAATGATAGGATACAGCAGTTTATCATCTATGAACTCAGCAACGATGGGCATGCTCCATAAACATAAAGACGATTGGCATGCTTCGAAAACATAAAGATGATGTGCATGCTGATTAAACTATAACGACGATGGGCATGGTATTAAGAACAATCTAACGGGCTAGGGCAACGGTCCCCCTACCTCAATCGTTACAAAAGCTCCATTCCGATCGCATGCAAGCAGAGGGACGCGCCGCGGCTCGCCTTTCCCAGCCGTATCTCCACTCCACGGTTTGACCCGGGGTGATTCCACGGCATTCCTTGCTTCGTGGGGAAGCTCCCGTCGGTCCTAGCACGGGAAGAAGGCCGCCCCCCTTCGGATGCCTAGCCGAGGACGCCGATTACACCGTGAGAAGGGGAGAGAGAGAGCCACCGATGCCGCCGTGGGGTCACACCTCCGCACCTTGGTCTGAGCCGACAAGGGCACCGCCACGGTCCTCCTCCTTGCCAGCCCACTGGCGAGGCCGCGGGCTCCTCCGCCGTGGCCGTGCGTCGCCGCGCGCCGAGAAGGGGGAAAAGGGGGAGAGGGGGGGCCGGTTCGCGGGCGCCTGTGGATTCTGATCGAAAAGGGGAGGGAAGAGTAAAGGGGGAGGGAGAGAGAACCCTCAATTCTCTCCTCTCAGGAAAACTTCTGATGCATAATTTTTTTTCAAAAAAACCTACTAATTACTAGAAAACCTTAAGTTAAGCAAAATTGTGTAAATGCTCCATTTATTTTCTAAAAAGCTACAAAGCCCAATTAACTAGGCCAAATAAGCCCCCAAAAAACTACCAAATTCACAGAATTAATTCTATTTTAATACTAGTAAAGATCCGTCAAAGAACGGGTCTCACATAGGAAATTTTTTGTTGTCTTTTGCCCTTATTCATACATACTTACGACCAGGGTTTTTCCTGTAGGGACTTTACCCTCTTGTCATGCTTTCCTTTTGTGTTTTATTTTTTTGCTTTTCTTTTCAAAAATAAAAACCTAATTGTACTCGGGGTTTTGTGACACATTGTTCCCTTTTGGGCCCTGACTTCCACCTACTAGGGTGGCGGGTAGGTTTGGTGGTTTGCCCATGGTCTAACTTCTCCCCTTGTGAATCGAAGAGAAGAGAATAGGTAAAGTCTTTACACTCTTAGTTTTGCTTTGACTTTCCTCGGTTTCTGCCCCGCTAGAGTTCATGAGCTAAGCGTGTTGTATGTGTATTGACCCTAGGTTAAATCATCGAGACTGAAGAATGAATTAGAGATTTTAATTTTTCGGGCTTCGTGACCCACGTACCATGCCATCATTATTTTTTTTGATGTTGTATTTTTTTTGTTTTTTTTGTTTTTTTTTATTTTTATTTGTGGCTTAGGGGTAGTATTTCTTAAGATACAATCCATTCCAAGGGTGAGCCGATTCTTCCCCTTCAGCATTAATCAATTTATATGCATTGCCAGGTAGACTTCTTTTATTACATAATGCCCTTCCCAATTTGGTTGGAGTTTTGAGAGAGGTCCACCCAGTTTTACAAAGATTATCTTAATTATCATTTCACCGACTCTGAATTTTCGTTCAATCACTTTCTTTTGATAAAAACGTGAAAGCCTGTTTTGATAAACTCTTGCATGTTCGGCGGCAGGCAGTCGCCTCTCATCTAAGAGTTCCAATTGTGCAAGGAGAGATTCACGACGTCCATCGATAGAGAGCTCCTTGTCCAATTGTACTCTTAGAGAAGGAATAAGGATCTCATAGGGAACTACCGCCTCCATTCCATAGGTGAGGGAGAAAGGGGTTTGCCCGGTAGGAGTACGAATGGAAGTATGGTAGGCCCTTAGAGCTTCTACAAGCTTCTCTGGCAAATCCGTAAATTTGTTAGCTTTACACGTTTTCTTGATGATTTTAATCAAAGTTTTATTTGTTGCCTCTTCTTGGGCGTTGCCCTGCGGATAATAAGGAGAAGAGTGATGCAATGCAATTTTATACTTGTTGTAGAGGTCTTGGAGTTCTTGAGAGATGAATTGCAGCCCATTGTCGGTGACGATGGTATTTGGAATGCCGAATCTTGCAATGATATTCTTCATGATGAATTTGCAAACGGTTGACGCTTTGATCTCCACGTATGCTTCCGCTTCCGTCCACTTGGTAAAGTACTCCGTGGCCGTGAGTATAAATGATTTTAGTTTTGTGAGGAGGTTTGAATCACCAAGATGTCCAATAATATCAAAAGCCCACATGGAGAAAGGCCATGGGGAGGACATAAGGTGAATTGAAGAAGCAGGAGAATGAATTTTGTCGACGTGCAGTTGGCACTTGACACCTTCGAACATAGATGGAGCAATCCTTTTCTAGGGTGGGCCAATAGAAGCCTAGCCTAAGGATTTTCTTTGCTAACATCTGGCTATTGACATGACCCCCACAAACTCCTGAATGTGCCTCTTCCACGACCTTCCAAGATTCATCATCGTCAAGGCACCTGAGTAAAACACCAGTGAGACCCCTTTTATAGAGTACGCCTCCAACCAAAGTGTATCTCTGAGCGATCCTTCTAATGGCTTTCCTTTCTTCTGTCTTGGCCTCTTCAGGATAAGACTGATCTTGACAATATTTAGCAATCTCATAATACCACGGCTTTTCCTCATCATCCAACTCTTCTTCTAGATCTTGTAGCATGATCTCTTTGTTTTCAATGATTCCACCTTCCTTAAGCTTCTTAAGCACCTCCTCCTTAACACTAAGGAATGTAGGATCCTTGATAGCAGGAGTAAGATGCTTCTGAATGATAACTGAATGGAAATCTCTTTCAAGAAGGAAAACTAAGGAGGAAGCAAGTGAAGCAAGAGCATCAGCTAAAATGTTCTAATTTCGAAGAACATGGACAAAGATCAGCTTAGGGAAAAGCTTGGCATAAGCAGAAGCAAGTTCCTGGTAGAGTTTGAGTTTGGGATCGAGCGTGCAGCATTTAATAAGCACTTGATGAAGAATAAGCTGACTATCACCTACAATCCGCAATTGGGTAACACCGAATTGATGAGCGGCCTCAAGTCCGGCCAGAAGAGCCTCATATTCATCTATATTATTTGTAACTGGAAATGCGAGCTGAGAGGCAAGTGGAATTGTGATACCCTCGGGTGATAGGAGAACAATGCTAATCCCCTTTCCTTGAGAATTCAGAGCTCCATCAAAATGCAATGTCCATATCGAATCGGGCTGATTGACGGACATTAGTTCCTCATCTGGAAACTCTGAGCGAGTAGGATCAAATCTATGGAGAGGGTGATGAGCAAGGTGTTCTGCTATGGCATAGCCTTTAATTCCTTTTTGCTGAACGTAAGTGATATCGAACTGAGAAAGGAAGCTTTGCAATCGTGCTAATCGATCGGTAAGAATAGATTTTTCAAGGAGGAACTTGAGGGATTCATGCGAGCAATGAGATGAACCTCATGAGATAAGAAGTAATGCTTCAATTTTTGAACTACCCAGACTAAAGCTGCGCAGGTCTTCTCCATAGCTGTATACTTCTGCTCATAGGGGTTGAGAAGCTGAGACAATTAGTAGGTGTTGTGTCGCTATGTTTTGATGCTGTCAAAACCATGAATCATGTATACTCTTTAAATTTTTTTTGATTGAGTTGTTTAAGTGTTTAAATTGCCATGTTGCATAATGAACAGGATAAAGGCAAGTCAAATTCAAAAGTTAACGCACAGTCAACACGAAAAGTCAACATGGTCAATGAAGTCAATGCACAGTCAACAAGAAAGCTTAATGGTCTAGCTCAGCCAGTCAAAGCTCCAATCAGCACAACTGTACTAATGGCTGACAGACAGTTGGCATAGCAACGAAGGTCGATGCACCCTTGTGATTTCAACAAGCAAGGTCGGTGCAATGCCTTCCCTGCATAAGCAAGGTCGGTGCAATGCCTTCCCTGCACTAGCACGGTCGGTGCAATGTTTTCCTTGGCACAAGCAAGGTCGGTGCAATCTCTTTGCTAGCACAAGCACGGTCGGTTGTTGACACTTTGAAAATGAACAAGGGTGGAAGCACAGTTGAAAAGAGGATCAGACCAACAGTGAAAGGCCAATGATGAAGCCCGCCAACCTTTTACCCGACTGAAGCCTTTGTCGGCCAAGCCGATACCCAGTGCCGATATCAGTCAGACGACAACACTGATAAAGCAGCAGTCACTCGACTGATGGGACCTCCCAGCACACTTTTACTAAGAGCTATGTTACTGTTACATCCAAGGATCCACAGATGACATGTCAGCATAGGCCAGATGTCTGCTTATTGACAGATGTGATGTAAGATAAGGATGAAGCCGGTGCCGGCAGATGAAGATTGTAAAGGCTTTTGTAAAGTCAGAACACAAGAAGAATCGTCTCCACAGATTATACACCCGGCTGAAGTCTTTCCAGACTAAAGCTGATGTCCGAGCTCGTCACCATTCAAGTGACGATATCGATAAGATAATACCCGGTTTTGTCACCATTCAGATGGCAATACTGATGAAACCCCTGTCTACGGACTGATGAAACCCCTGTCTACGGACTGATGAAATCCCTGTCTACGGACTGATGAAAACCGTAATAATGATACAAGCTGTGTCACCAATGGAAGACCCTTTTGGGTGAGGATGCCCTTGAAAGACCCAAATGGGCCTGTGAAAGTGGCTAAAATACTTTAATTGGGCCTGCAATATTGGCACCAAGAGTCACTTGCCGAAGCCCAAAAGGTGGCGCCGAGAAGCTGAAGGCAGGCGCACCGGGAAGCCCAAAGGGCGCGCCGTGATGAAACCTGCCGAGAAGGGGGGAAACGGTTATAAAAAACCCATCCCTTCGAACAGATGAAAAAAAAGGAGAAAAAAGAGAGGGATCGGAGAAGAGAAGAAGAAAAAAGAAAGAGAAGAAAAGAATCGAGAGGGAGTCCTGCCAAGAGAGAGAGCCCCCCTCGGCCGATCGAAGAGAAGAAGCAGAAGAGAGGAAGAAGCAGACAAGCTTCAGGTGGGCTGCTTCGGGGAGGGAGAGGAGTCAATGCTTCGCCCTCCCCATGCTGTCTTTTCTTTCTATTGATGTAATCTAGCGAGTTTTCTTCTCGATTTATCAAACGTAGCTAGCGAGTTTTAGGTCTCGAGCTCCGTTTCTCTCTCTATTTTGCATTTCTCTTTTACAATCAGTGTAAGGCTTCGAGCAATGCAATGAAATATCAACGTGACCCATTTGGGGATCTTCTGATTGAAATGTCTGTTCCCCTCTGATTGAGATATCTGCTCTTCGTTCCTCCGTGTATGCTTATCGTTATGCGAAATGTCTAATGATTCATACGAATCTTCTCTTCAGAGGCATGGGAACAGAACCCCTACCCTTATCTAATGGGTTACTGGGTTCTGTCACCTTCCCCCTTCCTGTCTCGAGAGTAGATCCATCGCACCCTTTCGAGCTTTCTCACAAGGCCCCTTAAGGCTCCTCTTTGTGCCGTTCAGGACCAGAGACATCAATCTCTTGGATTCCTGAACTACCGGCTATACGAGAGGACATGCCGATTCTACAGACCGCTGCTATCCCTCCGATTCTAGCGAATGACGATCTCGATCTCTCGACCCTCCATTCTAACCCTTTGGATGACTAGGGTCTGGAGTTTCGATGCTAAAGGTTCCTCAGTCACCGGTTTTTAGATGCTATTGGGTTTGTCCAGGGGATCAGAGACAGTCATCTCTTGATCCCCAGACGGCCGGCGGCAGAAATAAATAAAGTCTTCAGAAATCCAGACGATGGTCTCGTTCCCCATCGATTCTACTCTCCAGATCCCCCCTTGGCCCTTTCTCAGGGAAGCATCCATGAAATCCCCCCTCCTGCACTTCAAATTCGGCTTCAATCGCAGCCAGAAAGCTCAGGAATCCCAGAAGCAGAGCATCGTTTGAGCTCTGTAAACCCTGAAACCCTGTAGCAATTCCACCTTCTCGGCGTACAAAATTCCCCGCCGAGAACTATCCCGCCGAGAGGCCATTCTCTTCTTTCCCCTTCAGCTAAACGACAAACCATGGCCCTGTCATTCAAACCCTTCGTGCACACCTCCCAGCCCATAGGCTCTCGGCGCCAGGCTCCCGACGCGGCCAGGAGCGCGCCGGGAAGCCACCCCCCGAGATCCCCCTTTTTTGCTAAGGAGGTCGCGCCGAGACCCCTTTTTTAAGCCAGTAGACCTATGCCGAGAAGCCCCCCCTTTTGTCCAACTAAAGCCAACGCCGGGAGCCTCTCCCTTTTTGGCCAACTAAAGCCACCGCCGAGACCCTTCATCTCGGCCAAATGAAGTCCAGTCAGAGGCCCATCTCTGCACTACCAGTTGTCAGCCTTCTGATCTCTTCACATATATGTCCCGGGGATGTTCAGAGACCGTCATTAATGCCTTGAGAAGACACATTATTGGGGAAGACCTCCCCTACAGTCCTCATTCCCGATCCGGATTTCACCCTCATGAACCCAAAGGGCCATGTCGTTACATGAGTTCTGAGGGGTTTTGAGAGGATATTAATCGATGGTATAAAGGCAAGCGATGTCCCGGGGCCCGGTGCCCATCCTCGTTCGGTCGTCATCCTGGCACTCCGTGGATGATGACCTATCCTCTCTTGGCATAATCCAAGTTGAGGGGACATGCTGCCGAAATTTACACATACCTTGCCAAGTAGCTGTGATGTTCTCTCTCTCAACCCCGTCGGCCCCCGGAGCTATGTCCCTACATGCTCTCCGATGGTCCTTCGAAGGGGGATATAGATGCGCCACCGCACCCACATGGAGCGTGTCATATCACGCCAGCACCTACTCGGATTCTGGGTCAATTATGCCCGATCTTTTACGGATCCCACCCTGCCGCTGCATGGGTGATTTCCTATTCCCCGCTTGGCATGGTCCAAGATGGTGGGAATATGCCGTTGAATTTATCCCAAAAATAACAAACTCCTGCTTTGTCAAAATCCATTTAACGTCTTACAAGAGAACGAATTCCGTCTCTTTTGAGCATGCGGCTTTACCGCTATCATCCTCCTATCTTTAGCGTTTAATCAAGGGTTATCCTCCTTAGGGGGGGACGTAATTAACGTCATAGCCTTTATGGTATGATGGACTTCTGGTCCAGACACGATCACTCACAATCGACTGACCAAGTCAGATCGAGCGCACAATGAAATCGTCACACATGTGACTGGCACGCCAATAAATCAAATAATAAACCAAATAAATAAATAAATATAAAAAAAATCCGTGTTCCCACAAGTCTGGCACGCCCGGTGGGACTGAGTCTCCCTTCATCTTTACGCTAAAGTAGGAGGCCCAGCGGGCCCCCCTCAAACCTCTGATTCCGTCCACTTTCCTCATTTTCAGGAATCTACAATGACGGCTGGAATCATGTCTGTCTGCTTCGACCAGCAACCGATTGACATGCATGAGCGAAAGGGCTACCTGGCGGTACCTCTTACATTCGGATCAATGCCGCCTGCTGTCGGGCTGCCCAACTGCCTGGGCCTCGTCTTCACCGACCTTCTGCAGGTCGACAACAATGAGCAAGGCACTGTCGCAAGTGCCCCGACGCAGACCACTGATGAGAAAGCTAGCTTACTGAAGAAGATAGCTTCCACCGTTGTCTCCTGCTATGTCCATCATGTCCAAAGGAAGGACATGGTCCCCGCTACTGCCCAGAAGGGGAAAAGAACCAACCGGAGAAGCTGGTGTGCCGCTGCTAACCGTCGTCTTTCCAATTCCGGGAAGACGATGATGATGGGTGATATTAGGGCGAACCTTGACGGCCGCCCGAGGGAGATCCGTCCGGACAGGATTATCCCGACCATCCCGACCAACAACAAGTTCCAAGTTCTGGCCTCCAGGGGGGCCAACCGGGAAGCTGATGAAAGGAAGACGCTGGCGCCCAAGCCAGCAAGATACAAACAGGTCTGGCGGCCGAAGAAGATACAGAGCTGGGTCCCAGCTCGAGACAGAGAGAATCTTACTGATGTCACTATTGCCCGCTTCAGAGCAGGGGGCAGAAGGGAAGAGAGAAAAGACAAAAGAAATGCTACTGCTGTCTACCCCAGGACCCGGGGGAGGAGAGATGAGACTGAGGGTCAAGGAAGGAATATGACTGCTGCTTGCCCCATGATGAGGGGTAGAAGGTATGAAAAGAAGGAGGACTTTACTACCACCCGCTCCGGGGCCGGGGGCAGAAGATGGCAAAGAAAGAACCATGATGCTGCTGCCAACTACTGCCAAGTTGGCAATGTGAGAAGAAGTGAACCAATCACTGTGGTTGCTGCAAGAAGACCAAGGGCCTGTGCCAGACAGGCTGATATCTTCAGATACTCCAGAACCGAGCATTTGAATGCTCAGGTGGCGAGACTGGCTTATCAGCAAAAGAGCCAGGACAGATTGATACTCCAACCCGAGCCACAAAGGCACAAGCCGGAGGAGATGAAGCAAGTGGTCCAAGACTACTTCCATTACCTAGGGAACTCTGCCCTAGGTCAACAAAGATTGTCCCGTGCTTTGGGCACCGTGGATGAAGAAGAAGGAGAAGCCCTTCAAGAAATGATGTTCGGAGCCTCCTCCTCCGATTCAAATGATTATGAAGGAGGCCGCGAGGCCGGATATGATGAAGAAGACCTATACAGAGAGGAAGCTGAAGAAAGAGTATCGGTCTTCGACCGACTCAAATACCCTGACCAGGCAAAAAGAAAAGTTTGCAAGCAGAAAGGAAGAATGCAAATCTTCGCCTGTAACATGGCTGGAATCGCCAGGGGGCAGAATATGCTACCAACTCAGCCAGATGAACTGCTCAGGCTGGCTACCAGACCAGGCCCCGTCACAAGAAGAGGCCAGGCTGCAAAAGATAAGATGAAGAATGACGAGGAAACCCGCAAGATCACCACCATGACAGTCAATGTGGTGACAACAGAAGAAGAAGACAATCCCTTCGTTGATGATGCTGAAGGGACTTCAGAAGATATACAGATCCCATCGACTCTGGATCCCATGATCCAGATGATGTTCAGAAGATATCAACAGGAGATCAGTGCTCTCAGAAGACAGCTAAATGAGAGGCATGAAGCCACACCGGTCTCCAAACAAGCCGAACCTGTGGGGCAGACTTCCAGCTCAGCAGAAACGGCTGTCCCGACTAATCCTCCTCCAGCTGATAAGGGCAAAGCACCGAGCCAACCTACTCCACAGCAGACAGTGGCTCAGCCCTCTATATCTCAGACGTAGCCTGTCGCGCCCATCTTGCGCGCAACTGTGATGACGACTCCTCACAGCCAGCAACAAGCTCATTTCTTCCCAGAGGAGATAGATCCAGCCATAGCCCACAAGCTGATGATTGAGAAAATTGTGGAGATGAAGCTGTCGGAGAAGACTGGTGACGATGGCAGCACCTACGATGTGTACAAGGTGCCGTATCCGCCCCAGTATGCGGCTAAAAGATTGCCTCCGGGCGTCAGTAAGCCACCAAAATTTGAGAAGTTCAATGGCCAAGGCTCCCCCAGGGAACACATAGCTTACTACACCACAATTATGGGTGATTTGGCAGCCGACGAAGCTTATCTGCTCAAATTCTTTGGCTCATCCCTCACTGGGTTAGCCTTCGAATGGTATTCGAGCCTGCCAGCTGGGTCGGTGGTTGACTGGCCTGATATGCAGAGAAAGTTCCGTGACAGATTTCATGTCACAGAAAGAGAGATCACTATAGCAGAACTATATGCAACCAAGCAGAAACAGGATGAGACAGCACTGGATTACATCAAAAGGTGGAGGAACTTGGCTATGAAATGCAGAAGACCTCCCCATCAAGAAGATGCAGTGCAGATATGTAAACAAAGCCTCAGGAGAGAGGTGCTAGAAAAGATGATCGATGCAGATGTTAGAACATTTGACCGACTGAACAATATAGTAGCGGAAGTCGAGACGTTCTTGTCCAAGCGTCCGACCGCTAATGCTCCCACTATGCCGAAGGGAAAATCCAATGATCGACGGCCATCACACTCTGAGGCCAACGCCGTCGATTTTAGAACCTTTGAGCAACAGAAAGGGAAAAAGGAAGCAGATGAAGCTCCCCCGCCTGAGGGTGCGACAGAAAGAAAGGATAAAGTCTCTCTGAGAGACAGAATGAGAAGGGCTTACTCTTTTCCCAAAGATAAGACATCAGCATTATTTAACTGGGCATATAAGTTCAACAAGGTAACATTGCCTGAACCGAAGAGACCCGCAGATGCGGAAAAGAAAGATGATCCGCTGTTCTGTCCATTTCACCGTGCGCTGGGGCACGCGATTGAGGACTGTTATGTCTTCAAAGATATCATGGAAGGAATGGTTAAGAAGGGTGAGCTGCAGCTGGGAGATTACCAGGTGAAGCCGTCTCGTCCACATGAGCCTCCGCCCTGGAGGCTGGCTGCTAATATGATCTCAGTCTACCAACAGCTGCCCAAGGAAGTCGCTGAAGAATGCACAAGGCATACCTATGAAGCTTGCTTCCTCACCCCACAGAAGGATCAGGAGGGATGGCAGATGATACCCATAAAGAGCAGAAAGAAGACTCCCGCAGCCAGTACCAGCGGAGCAGTTATCCGGGGTGTCACCCCAAGGCCCGAGCCGCCTCCAATAAAGCCAGTATGACGTACAGCTGAGACCGGACCAGTCATCCGGATCCCTACTCACAACCGGAGGAGACAAACTCCCCTCCCTACACATAAAGAAGTAAGTCCTGCAGCCAGGCGTCTACAACAGTATATCAATGAGCTTGACGAATATGAGCAAAAAGAGCCCAAGCACATGTTGGTGAAAGACTGTATACTCTGGGAATAGCTCGAGGAATTGAAAATTGAAGAGCAGCCAGAGGCAGAACAAAGAAAAGATGAGACTGAGCCCTTCTGGGGGCAGGAGCCAGCAAAGCCAAATTCCCAGAAGAACAAGAGACGACCCAAGTCCAAAAAAGAGAAGAAAGTCACGACAGTACAATGTAACACCCTGTCGGTACTCTTTTCCTTGCCCGGGGAGAATGACGAGGATGAAGCATCAAATGCCCCGCTAGAAGCCAACCATGCTGAGGCCTCAAACTCGGCCCATGCAACACGTTCTGGGAGAAAATGGGGGCGCCCACCACCAGCTAACCATAACATCATGTTCAGAGGGGAGCAGCCCTATCAAATCCCGGAACCAGAGATGCGAGGCGTCCAGGTTCCTCCCCCTGCCAGTTTATACCAGGAGGGAAGAAAAGCAGATGAAGCCCCCTCATTCCTGGAATTTCTGTCCAGTCTGGAGAACGAACAGTCAGTGCAGGTTATGCCAGCTACAAACAACAAGTGCCAGCAGTCGGCAGATAGAGAGCAGAAGCAGCATGAAGAAGATGAAAGATGTAACCCTTTAGCAAAGCCAAGGGCCGTTGCTATAGAAGAAACATCCCAGGGAATCGACCTAGAGGATGAAACTGGCGCCGGGCATCAAAGGCCACAGGCACCACATGAACCTCCAAGACCCCGTTGGGTGGAGGAGATGAGGCTATCCAATGTCCAGGTGGGTAGCCGGATCATGAAACTGTTGAAGAAGCTCCCTACCAGGTTTTCCATCTGGGAGATCCTCTCTCTGAGTGAAGAGGCTCGCCAAGCCATCATTGATGCCTTGCAGTCGCCGGCACAATATGAAGCACTCTTGACAGAAGTGAATTCTGGGCCCTCGATCACGTTCACAGAAGATGATATGCTGATCCCAAATTCCAGCCATAACAGACCGCTATATATGAGGGGTTCCCTGAACTGTCAGCCGATAAGCAGGATACTGATAGATCCCGGGGCTGCTGTAAATATTCTCCCATACCGCATCTACTAGAAATACTACTTTGATCTGCAGCTCACCAAGGTCAAAGACATGAAGATTGCAGGATTCAACCAGAAGTGTGAGACACCCCTTGGGGTAGCCGATTTCAACCTCACATTGGGAGACCTCACTACCGTGGTACGATTCTATGTGATCGACTCCAATACCACGTATAAAGCCCTACTGGGGAGACCGTGGCTGCATGAATATCAAATAGTGCCATCCACGCTACATCAGTGCATCAAATACTGCCATGAAGGAAAAGAAGAGAGGGTGTTTGCAGATCTGCATCCTTTCGAAGTGTTCGAGTGTCAAATGCTCGATGCATCCTACTACACCGAGGTATCGCGAAAGTGCGAAAGTAAAGAGGCTGTGATCAGCCAGAAAAAGCCCACTACAGAGGCAAGGGATTGGTCTCCACCGCCACCAAAGGGCTATGTTAAGAAGCATAATGTATCTCATATCTCTTATGCCGGTGACTTTGCTCGGGTTACCCCTCCTAGCGTCCACCCGGATGATGCCGATGAAGAAATGAAACAAAAGTACACTCAGGTGGAGGTGCCGCAGGGTTTATTTAAACCCATCGTCAGTCTTGAGTACCAAACGGTGCTACCACTGAAGACTATAGAAATCCCTCGCTTCTGCGAGCCCCCTATTATATTCTACACCGGGGAGCCAGTCGAAGAAGATGATCAAGACTGTATGGCCCCTGAAGAAGCAGCAAACCGGATGGTACCGATTACAGGCTTGGATTACACTACCCAAAGGGTTTCACAAATGTTCTCCAAGATGCAAATGCCATCAATGCAGCCTGCTGCTCAGAAGAAGGCATTCAAGGAGTTATGGGATCCACCTCGAGACAACAAAGAACTGAGGAAGTTCACTCAACACCCGGGATTGGGTTATACCCTCCAGGAATACTATGAGGCTGAGGTAGACGTCATATCTATCTCCTACCAGCATGATGATCCTCCCGAGGTAGGATATGACAAATACCCCTTGGAAGATGAAGAAATCATTTATCAATCCATAATAAGCAATGAAGCCTCAGACAACCTGTCAGAAGCAGAGACATCTGATGAGACAAAGAAAGCTTGGTACTGGGAGGACCTATCTTCCAAAGATGATCTATTCCAGGCTGAAGCAAAATTTGATATGGGAACCCCGGATGAAGATCAAATAGCCAGAGAGCTGGAGGAGTGTCTGGAGTTCGGGCGCATCCTAGAAGAATTCCGGGCTCTACAGAATAATGACCTTTCAGGGGAGCCCACATCAGAAGAGCCTCTAAGAACGGAAGAGTCCACTTCTGAATTTCCTGCTGAACTAGCCTCGTCCTCGGGACAGACTGAACAGAATCTGGTAATATTAGCCCTATATGATGCACCAGCATATGCTGATGACCAGTACGATGAAACAGAGGAGCATGAAACTGAGGAAGATTACATCCCGGGAGGCTTTATTGATTTGCAAGAAGCCCCGCCCGAAGTCGAAGACGGAGGCCAAGCCACCGTCGATGAGCTGATAGAAATAAATTTGGGGTCCACGGATGAACCAAGGCCGACATTCCTCAGCGCACTGCTGGAGCCAGATGTCAGGGAACAATATATACAGTTCTTGAAAGAATTCCGAGACTGTTTTGCATGGACATATGACGAAATGCCGGGACTGAGCTCTGATGTGGCACAGCACCGATTGGCAATAAACCCAGAGGCCAACCCTGTAAAGTAGCCTTCCAGGAGAATGCGTCCTGAATTGATAAACCAGATCAACAAAGAAGTTGACAAGCTGATTGATGTAGGCTTTGTCGAAGAAAACCAGTATACTACATGGCTGGCTAATATAGTGCCCGTAAAGAAGAAGAATGGGCAGATTAGAATATGTGTTGATTTTCGGGACCTTAATAAGGCTTGTCCGAAAGATGATTTCCCAGTGCCAATCACTAAGGTGATGATCGATGCAACTACTGGCCATGAGGCCCTATCATTTATGGATGGGTCATCTGGATACAACCAGATCTGGATTGCTGAAGAAGACAGAGTGCACACTGCATTCCGCACTCCGAAGGGAATATTTCACTACAAAAGGATGCCGTTCGGCCTCAAGAATGCCGGCGCTACTTACCAAAGGGCTATGACAAAGATCTTTGATGACCTGCTCTTCCAAAAGGTAGAGTGCTACATTGATGATCTGGTGGTAAAAACCAGCAGAAGAGAAGATCATTTGCAAGACCTGAGGATAGTATTCCAGAGGTTGCGCAGATATGAACTCAAGATGAATCCTATGAAGTGCGCCTTTGGCGTGTCCAGTGGGAAATTCCTCGGATTTATTGTCCGGCATAGGGGTATTGAAATTGATCCATCCAAAATTAAAGCTATCCAGGAGCTCCCTCCACCAAGGAACCTGCACGAGCTGAGATCTCTGCAAGGGCGTCTGGCCTATATCCGATGATTTATATCAAATCTGTCGGGAAGATGCCACCCCTTTCACAAGCTCATGATGAAAGATGTACCGTTCCTCTGGGACGATGGGTGTCAGGAGGCCTTTGAGAAGCTAAAAGAATATCTCAAGACCCCTCCAGTGCTGGGGGCACCAATTAAAGGCAGGCCCTTGATACTGTATATCGCAGTCACATACTGTTCCCTGGGGGCAATGCTGGCACAAGTAAATGAAGAAGGCAAAGAGCAAGCCCTGTACTACCTAAGTCGGAGGCTGATTAGAACCGAAGAAAGCTATAGTTATATAGAAAAGACATGCTTGGCACTAGTCTTTGCTGTTAAGAAACTCCGACACTATATGTTGTCACATGAAGTCAGATTGATATCTGCAGCAGATCCACTCAAATACATATTGACTCAGCCGGTACTGAAAGGCCGGTTGGGCAAATGGGCAGTGATTCTGATGGAGTTCGATATTACCTATATACCCCGAAGGGCGATAAAAGGACAGGCCAAGGCTGATTTCTTCGCGGAGCATCTTGTGCCAGAGAATGATATGTTGGGGACCGAATTACCCGATGATGAGACACTCGAGGCTTGTCAAGCTCAGCCAGTTATGTGGCAACTGTTCTTTGATGGAGCATCCAGAACGGAGACAGATTCTGATGGAAAGACCAGGATACGGGCTGGAGCCGGTATTGTGCTGAAATCACCAGAAGAGGAGGTTGTGCATACTTCCTATTCTATAAACAAGCCATGCACCAACAATGAAGCTGAGTATGAAGCTCTGATAATCGGACTCAATATCAGCCTCAACATGGGCATCCAAATGCTTCAGGTATTCGGGGATTCAATGTTGGTGATAAAGTAAATCCAAGGGGAGTTCGAAGTGTGAAAGCCGGAACTAAATCCCTACCACCAAAAGGCTGTGAGCCTCATGGCGAAATTCTATCATGTTGAGCTCAAGCATGTAGGCCGTGGACATAATGCCCAGGCCGATGCACTGGCGAAACTGGCCAGCTCACTAGCAGTCCCGCCAAATGAAACATTGAACATTATTGTTATGAACCGGCGGCAAGTCCCCAGTATGCTAGAAGGATGCCCCGAAGAAGAAGAAGTCGCCACTATCAGCGCAGTATAAGCGTCTGATTGGAGACAGCACTTGCTACAGTGGTTTCTGCACCAACAGCTGCCACAGAAAAGGGAGGAAAAGATGAAACTCCTGAGGATCAAAGATTCCTATGAATTCAGAAACGAAACTTTATTCCGAATAATGGCGGATGCACGCAAAAAGATTCTACTCCGCTGCCTGTCCACTGAAGAAGCTTGGCAAGCGATGAAAGAAATACACGCTGGGACAGCAGGCACCCACCTGGCTGGCCCCAAGATGAAGATAGAAATCAAGAAGCTGGGCTACTATTGGCCTACCATGTTTGAAGACTGCTGTAAATTTGTAAAGTCATGCCAAAAGTGTCAGGAGCATGCTACTGTGCCTAGAAGGCCACCTGCAACTCTGCACCCTACAATCCCTAGCTGGCCGTTTGCACAATGGGGAACTGATGTAGTCGGGCCATTGCCAACTTCCTCGGCCGGACATAAGTACATACTGGCCATAACAGATTACTTCTCCCGATGGGTGGAAGCTATAGCATTAAGAGAAGTGACTGGTGAGCTGGTCTCCAGATTCATCAAGCAAAACATTATCTTCCGGTTCGGGATCCCCAATCGAATAATATCTGATAATGGAAGTCATTTCAGAAATCAAAAAATCTATCGGCTTGCCGAGAAGTATAAGATTGAATGGAGAACCTCCACTCCCTACAATCCACAGGCAAACGGGTTGGCAGAAGCTTTTAATAAGACCTTGTGTACATTGCTGGCCAAAGTCGTCAGTTCCAACAAGAAGGATTGGGAAGAGAAAATGTATGAAGCTTTATGGGCATATCGCACCGTCTTCAAAACACCTACAGGGTGCTCACCATACTCATTGGTATACGGCTCGGAGGCAGTAGTTCCACTAGAGCTGGAAGTCCCGTCACTCAGAGTGGCAATCCAATATGGCCTGGCCCATGGCGAACAAACAAATGCTGAAAGAAGGTTAGAAGAACTGGCGGAATTGGAAGAAAGCGCCTCCAAGCTCAGAAGAATATCCAAATGTACCAGGCCCGCATGGCCGCCGCATTCAATAAACTCATAAAAGGACAAGAATTCAAGAAAGGTGACCTCGTCATGGTCAAGAAAAAAGAAGTCATGGCGTCCAACCCAAAAGAAAAGCTAAATGCTAATTGGGAAGGTCCTTATGTGATACAAAGGGTCTACGAAGGAGGGGCCTATGTAGTGGTTAACCATCGAGGGGAAATTCAGTTCTCGCCGCTCAACGGTAAACACCTCAAGCTGTATCATGCTGCACAACTAATATTCCCCGAGTAATCGGGCAGATACCACCTTTCCTTGGCTTAGTGGCATCCCGCCCTAGCCGAGATATACCCCTTCCTTGGCTTAGTGGCATCCCGCCTTAGCCGAGATACACCTTTCCTTGGCTTAGTGGCATCCCGCCCTAGCCGAGATACGCCTTTCCTTGGCTTAGTGACATCCCGCCTTAGCCAAGATACACCTTTCCTTGGCTTAGTGGCATCCCGCCCTAGCCGAGATACACCCTTTCCTTGGCTTAGTGGCATCCCGCCCTAGTCGAGATACACCCTTTCCTTGGATTAGTGGCACTCTGCCCTAGCCGAGCTACACCCTTTCTTGGTATAACGGCGCTCCGCCCTAACCAAGCCGTCCCTCATCATGATCCAATGGCATTCCGACTTGTCACCCTCAAAAAAGAGGGGAAGAGAGAATAAAACAATAAAAAAAAATGGGGTTAAAAATAGAGATACCCCGCCGGTCTTGTTCAGGTTTTCTGAGCAAGGGCAAAAAATGGCTAAAACCCAGCTGTGGTGAAAACCCGAAAGGGCACTTCAGGCAAAATCGGGTACCCCGCCACGTGAAAACCCGAAAGGGCGCGTGGGCAAAAGCAAGAGGGGGCTGGCCCCGGCGAAAACCCGAAAGGGCGCTTGAGTCAGTAATGTGGTGATCCTAAAGAAACCTCGCCTCCCGCCATAAACTTCTCGTCGATCGACCGGCACATTGCCCGATCAACGATCAAACCCACCCAGTACAGACCCTACGTCTGTCCTGATAAAACCCTCATACCTTGCCAAAGTCCCACCATGGTGAAGCCTGCGTTGATCGGTTGGCGCACTACCCGGTCAATGATGAAACCTATCCGGCTTAGACCTTACGTCTATCCCGATGAAACCTATGAAATCTTTGCATTGGTATAAACCCAATACCGATGATGAAACCTGCGTTGATCGGTTGGCGCACTACCCGGTCAATGATGAAACCTATCCGGCTTAGACCTTACGTCTATCCCGATGAAACCTATGAAATCTTTGCATTGGTATAAACCCAATACCGATGATGAAACCTGCTGTTGATCGATTGGCACACTGCCCGATCAACGATAAAACCAGCCCAGTGTAGACCTTACGTCTATTCTGATAAGATTCATGAGGTCCTTGCATTGGTATAAACCCAATACCGATGATGAAACCCACCTTTGATCGATGGGCACCCTGCCCGATCGACAAAGAAACCCGTCCTATTAAACTTGCATGTCTTTCGACGTCCCGCCGTGATGAAGCCTACCATTGGTCGATCGGCACCTTGCCCGATCAATGATAAAACCTATCCGGCTTAGACCTTACGTCTATCCCGATGAAACCTATGAAATCCTTGCATTGGTATAAACCCAATACCAATGATGAAACCTGCTGTTGATCGATTGGCGCACTGCCCGGTCAATGATGAAACCTATCCGGCTTAGACCTTACGTCTATCCCGATGAAGCCTATGAAATCCTTGCATCGGTATATACCCAATACCGATGATAAGAGCAGCCACTAATGAAGCAGCACATCGCATGATCCGTGCTGAAGTCCCAATTCAAGAAGTATATATACGTATATATAAATAAATAAATAAAAATGGGGTTAAAAATAGAGATACCCCGCCAGGCTTGTTCGGATATCCCGGACAAGGGCAAAAATGGCCAAAACCCAGCTGTGGTGAAAACCCGAAAGGGCACTGCAGGTAAAATCGGGTACCCCGCCACGTGAAAACCCGAAAGGACGCGTGGGCAAAAGCAAGAGGGGGCTGGCTCCGGTGAAAAACCCGAAAGGGCACTTGGGTCAGTAATGTGGTAATTCAAAAGTTCCATGCCAACCGGCATGCTACCTTCACCTCCCCTTCACTGATGAAACCTCCCGTCGGTCAGACGGCTTCATTCCCCACTGATGATAAAACCCTTCCGAGGTAGACCTTACATTTACCCTGATAAAATTCACATACCCTCTTTCAAACGTCCCACCGACAATGAAACCCATCACCATTCTGATAAAACCACTCCAGGAAAGACCTTACGTCCGTCCTGATGAAATCTACACACCCTCTTTCAAATGTCCCACCCGCAATAAAACCTGCTGGAATAGACCTTACGTCTATCCTGACGATTCCTACGCCTCTACCTACAACCAACTGTTGATCGATTGGCACCTTGCCTGATCAATGATGAAACCCTATCCAGTTTAGACCTTACGTCTATTCTGATGAAACTTATAAATCCCTTTGCATCGATATAAACCCAATATCGATGATGAAACCAATTGTTGATCGATCGGCACCTCGCCCGATCAATGATGAAACTCTGCCAGTTTAGACCTTTCGTCTATTCTGATGAAACTTATAAATCCCTTTGCATCGATATAAACCCAATATCGATGATGAAGCCAACTGTTGATCGATTGGCACCTCGCCCGATCAATGATGAAACCCTGCCAGTTTAGGCCTTTCGTCTATTCTGATGAAACTTATAAATCCCTTTGCATCGATATAAACCCAATATCGATGATGAAACCAACTGTTGATCGATTGGCACCTTGTCCGATCAATGATGAAACCCTACCAGTTTAGACCTTTCGTCTATTCTGATGAAACTTATAAATCCCTTTGCATCGATATAAACCCAATATCGATGATGAAGCCAACTGTTGATCGATTGGCACCTTGCCCGATCAATGATGAAACCCTGCCAGTTTAGACCTTTCGTCTATTCTGATGAAACTTATAAATCCCTTTGCATTGATATAAACCCAATATCGATGATGAAACCAACTGTTGATCGATTGGCACCTTGCCCGATCAATGATGAAACCCTGCCAGTTTAGACCTTTCGTCCATTCTGATGAAACTTATAAATCCCTTTGCATCGATATAAACCCAATATCGATGATGAAGCCAACTGTTGATTGATTGGCACCTCGCCCGATCAATGATGAAACCCTGCCAGTTTAAGCCTTTCATCTATTCTGATGAAACTTATAAATCCCTTTGCATCGATATAAACCCAATATCGATGATGAAACCAACTGTTGATCGATTGGCACCTTGCCCGATCAATGATGAAACCCTGCCAGTTTAGACCTTTCATCTATTCTGATGAAACTTATAAATCCCTTTGCATCGATATAAACCCAATACCGATGATGAGACCAACTGTTGATCGATTGGCACCTTGCCCGATCAATGATGAAACCCTATCCAGTATAGACCTTACATCTATTCTGAAACCCCTCCTCGCGTCGATATAAGCTCAATATCGATGATGAAGTCAACCGTTGGCTGATCGGTACATCACCCGGCCAATGATAAAATCTTTCCAGTTCGTACTTTATGTCCGTTCTGATGAAAACCCCATATCCTTTTTCAATGTCCCACCTGCGATAGTCTCTACCCAGCCTAGACCATACGTCTACTCTGATGAGACCCCCCTCATTTACATTCCGGCAAATCGTCTCCCTTACGGCACACATGGCCAATAGGACGTTTGCTGCCACCAACCAAAATCCGGTTAAAGCACCCCTTGGGATGCCGTCACGCGGTGGAGCGGGTTCCCCATCCTTTCTCTGAAGGGGTGGACGCTCTCCTGCCAGGTACGAGCCATTCGCATGAGGGATCGCTGAAACCACTACCCCGCTTCCCAAAACAATGAAACCACATGAAAAAAAATGGATACACATGAAGACAAAAAAATTCCTTGTCATTGAGAAGAAGAGGGATACATAAAGGGCCCCGAGGGGACATTGTATCACAAAAGAAAACAAAAAAAAGGGGAAAAGGAATGAAGGAATGGTTCATGGCCGCCGGAATATGTCTTCAAATGCCAGAAGACCCACATAAGGAGTAGCTCTTAGCTCATGAAGGCGCGCCTCCTCCTCCTGAAGCCTCGCGGACATGTCCTGGAGAGACATTACTCGTCCCTCCAACGAGGCTACCTCTTCTACAGACTGCGGCCGGACAAAGGATAATTGCTGCAGCTCAGTTCGAAGCTCTGAGAGCTCCGCCTCCAGAATAGCTATCCGGTCCTGCACAGTTGCCTCCCGTTGAATAGCACCTTGCAGCTCGGCCCGGCGTCCATCAAGCATGAGCGTCAGCTTCCCCAGCTCAGACTTATATTCTGACCTCTGCAGCCTCAGCGCCGTCAGCTTATCAACCATAGTACGTGCTAAGAAGTCTCTCCTATGCACGAATTTCAGTAAAAGCAGAACCCGCTGAGCCCATATGTCCAAAGGGCAGCCCATGGCTTGCAGGCCGGCGGTAAAGCGATTGGCGATTTCCTTCAGCTGCTGATACGTCAAGCCAGGCTGGGATTCTACCAACTGACGTAGCATGTCCAGATGCTGCCAGACAAAGTTGTCAGAGGAAGCGAAGCCGAAGGAAGCAGAGGGGACGACTTCAAAGGTCACCTCGCCATCGATATCTTCCCACAATGCAACGTCCGGCTGAGAGGACGAAGACGGCAGATCTGCTGTAAGGGCTGGCCAGTCCCTCTCTGTGCTCTCCTGCTGAGCTGAAGATTCCTCCCCTATCGCTGTAGCGGAAGCTATAGTTTGAACATCCACAGGAGGAGAATCGATGAAGGATGGAGCTGCCTCTTCATGAGTCTCTTGAATAGGGGCTTCATCTTCAGCTGCTCTTTCTGGTGACAGGGAAGGTGCTGCTATAGGCGGAAAAGGCAGAAGTCCAGTCTCTATAGCCACTATGGCAGGGACTGCTGACTCGGGCGCAATTGACATTACTGCGGCCGGAATAAAAGCGGAGCTTCTAGATGGATCGGCTTCAGCTCTGAAATCTGAAGCCCTGATAGGGATGCAACTCTCTCCTGGGGCCCCTAGGTCCAACGATGCTAAATCTGTCGAAGACTGTATCCGCGCTGGCACAGGGCGAATGATCTCAGGAACTCCCGTGCAAGTTAAAGGCAGAAAAGGGACAATAGCCCAAGAAATGTCCGTGATAGCCGCAGTTGTGTCTGAGCTAGCAGTGGCAATGCCCTGAGATCAAAACAAAGCAACTTCAGCGCTAGATAAAAAAGGGGGCAGATGAAGCAACAAACATGAAAAGGAACCCACCCTTGAAGCCGGGTCCACATCCTCGAAGTGGGGTGAAAGAGAAGGAAGCTCCGTGGTCGGAGTGATAAATGGTGGAGTTATGTCAATCTCGGTGTCGAGCCCGGCAAACCCCTCTTGCAACTCCTCCTCAGGAGATAGCACCAGCAGCTTAGCAGGCTGAAAAGGCAGAACACCTTTTGCAAATACAAGTGGGGCCTCTGATTCAGGAGCATCCCCCTCACTGTCGCTGAAGGTCGCTTCCTCCTCATCAGAGGCGGTCTTAGAACTGCCTGAGGATATTTCCACACTAGCTACACGCTGTAGGGCCACCTCTAAAGCATGTCGGGATGTAGACCGGGTAATTATGCGCCTGGTCGGAACAGTACTCTGCTTCGACTGAGTCTTGTGACCCTCTTGGGGTTGAAGCAATTCTTCTGTCACCATAGCTTCAGTCTGCTCCTCTCCTGCCACTGCTGCAAAAAGAGACCTCTGAGAAATATAGCAAAGAAAACAATGCAGGTATGAAACAGGTGAGAAAATACACTTACCCCCCGCCTCACTAGTCGGCGTGGGAGAAGGCAACCTGGTCTCCACCACAGAAGGTGCTATGACCGTCTCTTGGGCTGTGCAAAAGGAAGGGGGTCAGATTCAAGGATTTCTTTGAGATTCTGCAAAAGACAATGAAGAACGCAAATGCAAGTTTTTGATGTTACCCTGAAACGATGTCTCAGCAGCCGCCCTTTGAGACTCGAACTCATCGAAGGAGGGAATATCAGGGAGAGGGGTCCCGGTGTCCATAGCCACCGAAGCCGACTGTTGAGCGTAAGCCTTCTTGGCCTTCCTGGCCTTCCCAGCTGCAGCCTTAACTACAGAGGCCTTTCTCTTCTTGCCAGGAGGCAAGGGAGTGGTAGTCGGTGCTGCTGCAGGGATTTCAAAATAAGTGGGCTTCTCAGCCTGCGCAATGATTTTTCTATAAAGCCCCTGTCGCTTTATATCAGGCCTGTCTGTTGAAGATGTCAAAGAGGCAATGTGATCAGTGGATGCAGAGTATGAATACTGAGCAGAAAGCACTGCAGTCAAAAGAGAAGAGAGCATACCTGCTGGACCGTCGTAAAAGACAGAAAGCGGCCAGTACAGATAAGCCACCTCCTTGGAGCGTGAAGCAGCCTCCTTGATAAGCCAGCATACATCGCCAAGTACCTGGCACTTCTCCACTAAAGCTGCCAGGTCACTATGACCATGAAGGTCAAGACACCGAAACAAGTCGAGGTGGTCCATACCCCAGCCGTCGACATAATGGAAAGAGATAAACAACGGCTTGTTCAATATGCCGGCTATCGGGTTTTCTGCAGATAACCCATGTAAATTCAGCAAAATAAACAACCAGGACGTCTGCTTGTAGTACGTCTGGGTTCTATCTTCCCGGCGCACAAACGTCCTATAGGGGTGAAATCTATCTGTCGGACCCCTCCAAGAAACTACTGCCGAGAGCGGCTCTTCGACAGGAAATGGATATTGTTGCGCCTCCAAGCGAGCGCCCCCTACATGGCTCAGATGTTTCAAACTCTGCATGAAAGTGTCCTCGTTGATAGCAGCGAAGACAGGAGCAGGCGGGTCGGAATTCTTTTCCTTCAAAGCCCGACGCTGGGCCAGATAGTTCTCAGCCTCCCTCTGGTGCTGTGAATAAAGCTTTCTCAAGTGGGCCTCGGGGATGTCAAATACTGGCCCGGGCTGTTGTTTCAGAAAGGAACGCTCGGCCACGTCCCAGAATGCACCTCTACTATCTCTGTAGAAGCTGGTTCGAATGTTCCACCATTTGATATATTCTGATGTTACCCGGGGAACACGGTTAGAAACTGTGGGAACTCTGAAAACTGCACCATCCTGGCGATGGTAGAAATCCCACCACAACCGGCCGTCGCCGACAATGGTGGACCCATGCTTAGCCCGGCTGTCCAGGGGAAATTGAGCAACCGTGGTGGGGATATGCTGGTCATAACCAAAGTTCCGCCCAAAGCGGAATGGATAGTATGGTTCCAGAAGGAGCAGGCCACCCTTTCTGAAAACTAAGACGCTAGGCCGAATGGCCATGGCCCACCT
This sequence comes from Amorphophallus konjac, assembly GCA_022559845.1. Taxonomy (NCBI): domain Eukaryota; kingdom Viridiplantae; phylum Streptophyta; class Magnoliopsida; order Alismatales; family Araceae; genus Amorphophallus; species Amorphophallus konjac. Next base: position 294,167,235 of record CM040125.1, on the reverse strand, counting down.
CACCAGCTCCGGTTCCAGGATTGGCCGGGCAGTGTTAACCCCTGAGACAGGATGGATATATGTCTCCACCTCTTCCAGCTTGCACTCTCTCTGAGGATCAATCAAAGGAGCTGAGCCTGCCGCCAGGCTCCAGAAATGAATGCTGCCAGGGGCATCCACTGGCACCTTTATCAGTCGGCCCCTTATTTTGAACAGCTGATCATAAAAAGGACCAGGTTCAGCACTGGCAAACTCAATCATTCTGGGCATCACTGTATCTGCCTGCAAAGTTCTGGGAGCCAACTCAGGAAATAAACTGCAGACCCAGGCGTTGAAGAAATGAAAGGGACCCACGGTCCTCAAAGAGCGGGGAGTCCGATGCTTGTACAGATCCCCCAAAGACTTGTATATCAGACACAGGGCCACTGGGCAGAGCGACAGCCTCATTCCCCATGCCATCTGACAGGCCGGATATATAGCTTCTGGCCGGATGATTGTCTCGTCCCCTTGAGGGAGAGCGAAAGTGCACAGCCAGAATGTGAAGTAAGCCGCACAGTGTGTGATGGGGTCTACGCCCGCTGGGTTGGGACCACCGCTGCCTGCACGGCGCAATGAAGCTGGCAGCGCCGACTTATAACGGGGAGCCCTTACCTGCTTGCTAGCAGTCGGACCCATGGAAGGAAAGTCTGAATATTTCAGCGGGCCGTCAAAGAAGTACTGAATCCACTGCCCAACCCGGATCCGCAGCTTGCTGCCCTTCTCCCGGGGATGATAACCTTTGGAGGACCCTCTACTGTATGCCAGACAAATGGAGCGATATGCCTTCATCAGATACCGGTATGAGAAGCCGATGGAGTATCTGCCTTCACCATCAGAGCTATCCTTCTCAGAATCTGCCAAGCAGACTTCTTCATACGGCTCGCCGTCAATAGGCAGTCCGGAAAGCTGTGACAGACTCCAGAGGTCCAGAGATGTCTCACCCTCTGCTGTATAGAATATGTTGAATAAGGGGCAGAAGACCTCGAACATCCCGCAGCATAACCCTCGGGATATAGGGTACCGAAATCGGGAAGCAAAAACACTATGATATACCCCGGCTCTGATCAGTAGAGGGGCATATTCCTTCAGAACAAATTCAGTAAATTCCACGGCTCCTACCCGAAATAGGTGGGCGTCAGTGATTTTGGTATCCCCAAACCAACCAGCGGCCAATTGATACTTGAACTGAATGGCCGAACAATTCAGCACAAAGGGCTCCTCGCGGTACCCCCACTTCACTGGCGCCAGGAAGAGACCATAGCCGGGCTTCTCCCTATTGACTCGGCCGCTGGCATTATCCCACCGAGCAGGTGTGAACTCCGGGGCCCGGGTCAACATTTTCTTTTCCGGCTCCAGCTCCGATAGGCCAAGGACTGCATCCCAGTCACGCTTCTCCCCGGGAAGATATATAGCCTTTCCGCGATACACCGAATCTTTCAGGCTGTCTCTCTCAGCTAGAATTGCGGCTTCAACTGTACGGGCTATTCGGTAGTTCCGCATTCCGCCCACGGTGAAAGTCCGGATGAACGGCATCAAATGTCGGTCCTTCGGGAGATCTGGCCGATAGCTATCATCCCGCCTGAAGCGTGTCTCGGTCGCCGTGGAGTATACCCGGGATGTTGACACCGTATCGGTATCAGAATCGGATGATTCATCAACGGAGGCGATCTTGTCGTATCCGAAGTCAAGGCTGTGCACATTCAGCCAGTTTACCGTGGCCCGTGATATATCCGGTTGGGCTGACGAACTTGTTCCGACGGCTCCAGAAGATGCAGCAGCAGAGCCGGAAGCCATTGCAGTGTCTGCAGTCGAAGAAGTAATGTGAATTAAAAGTCAGTCTTATAAAGATTGCAACATGAGACCCTATGAAAATTTCGGCAGCATCTCCCCTTATTCAGGATCTGCCCAAAAAGAATAGGGAGTCACCAACCAAGAGGGGGTGATCCCGGAAGCAAAAGGGATTAAATCCCCAAAAGACGTCATACCCGGGACGGAAGAACTCGCGGCCACCGCCGAGAGGATGAAAACGGCTCGCGCCGAAGAGAAGAAATGCAGAGAAGAAAGGCTGAAGAAAGAGAAGGCAAACTGAAGAATGAGAAGAAGAAAGGGCCTCGGCGCCCTAAATAGGGGCCCGAGCGACCAGGGTCTCGGCGCGGTGAAATGCGCGCCGAGAACCCCCAGGCCGAGAGCCCCCTTGGGCCAAAAGGGCGCGCCGAGAGCCCCAGGCCGAGAGCACCCTTCGGCCGAGCGCGCCGAGAAGCTATGCGCGCCGAGAACCCCAGGCCGAGAGCCCCCTTCGGCCGAGCGCACCGAGAAGCTATGCACGCCGAGAAGCTCCGCGCCGGGAGGCCTTCGTGCGCCGAGAAGCCTATGGCTCCGTGCCGAGAAGCTCCAAATGCTGAAAATAAAGAAGATATGAAGATGGGGAAAAGTGAAAATGAGGAATACGTGTGCAGAATATTGTTGCAACGAGATGTTCAGGTCTGAGAACCGGATTGAAGACAAATTGAGGAAGATGCCCTCGAATAGTGAACGTCACCTGCAGGCCCCGTGCCGCCCATTCTGTGCTTACGCCGCCTGCAGGTGGGGGGCATTTGTTGACACCTTGAAAATGAACAAGGGTGGAAGCACAGTTGAAAAGAGGATCAGACCAACAGTGAAAGGCCAATGATGAAGCCCGCCAACCTTTTACCCGGCTGAAGCCTTTGTCGGCCAAGCCGATACCCGGTGCCGATATCAGTCAGACGACAACACTGATAAAGCAGCAGTCACTCGACTGATGGGACCTCCCAGCACACTTTTACTAAGAGCTATGTTACTGTTACATCCAAGGATCCACAGATGACATGTCAGCATAGGCCAGATGTCGGCTTATTGACAGATGTGATGTAAGATAAGGATGAAGCCGGTGCCGGCAGATGAAGATTGTAAAGGCTTTTGCAAAGTCAGAACACAAGAAGAATCGTCTCCACAGATTATACACCCGGCTGAAGTCTTTCCAGACTAAAGCTGATGTCTGAGCTCGTCACCATTCAAGTGACGATATCGATAAGATAATACCTGATTTTGTCACCATTCAGATGGCAATACTGATGAAACCCCTGTCTACGGACTGATGAAACCCCTGTCTACGGACTGATGAAATCCCTGTCTACGGACTGATGAAAACCGTAATAATGATACAAGCTGTGTCACCAATGGAAGACCCTTTTGGGTGAGGATGCCCTTGAAAGACCCAAATGGGCCTGTGAAAGTGGCTAAAATACTTTAATTGGGCCTGCAATATTGGCGCCAAGAGTCACTTGCCGAAGCCCAAAAGGTGGCGCCGAGAAGCTGAAGGCAGGCGCGCCGGGAAGCCCAAAGGGCGCGCCGTGATGAAACCTGCCGAGAAGGGGGGAAACGGTTATAAAAAACCCCTCCCTTCGAACAGATGAGAAAAAGGAGAAAAAAGAGAGGGATCGGAGAAGAGAAGAAGAAAAAAGAAAGAGAAGAAAAGAATCGAGAGGGAGTCCTGCCAAGAGAGAGAGCCCCCCTCGGCCGATCGAAGAGAAGAAGCAGAAGAGAGGAAGAAGCAGACAAGCTTCAGGTGGGCTGCTCCGGGGAGGGAGAGGAGTCAATGCTCCGCCCTCCCCATGCTGTCTTTTCTTTCTATTGATGTAATCTAGCGAGTTTTCTTCTCGATTTATCAAACGTAGCTAGCGAGTTTTAGGTCTCGAGCTCCGTCTCTCTCTCTATTTTGCATTTCTCTTTTACAATCAGTGTAAGGCTTCGAGCAATGCAATGAAATATCAACGTGACCCATTTGGGGATCTTCTGATTGAAATGTCTGTTCCCCTCTGATTGAGATATCTGCTCTTCGTTCCTCCGTGTATGCTTATCGTTATGCGAAATGTCTAATGATTCATACGAATCTTCTCTTCAGAGGCATGGGAACAGAACCCCTACCCTTATCTAATGGGTTACTGGGTTCTGTCACCTTCCCCCTTCCTGTCTCGAGAGCAGATCCATCGCACCCTTTCGAGCTTTCTCACAAGGCCCCTTAAGGCTCCTCTTTGTGCCGTTCAGGACCAGAGACATCAATCTCTTGGATTCCTGAACTGCCGGCTATACGAGAGGACATGCCGATTCTACAGACCGCTGCTATCCCTCCGATTCTAGCGAATGACGATCTCGATCTCTCGACCCTCCATTCTAACCCTTTGGATGACTAGGGTCTGGAGTTTCGATGCTAAAGGTTCCTCAGTCACCGGTTTTTAGATGCTATTGGGTTCGTCCAGGGGATCAGAGACAGTCATCTCTTGATCCCCAGACGGCCGGCGGCAGAAATAAATAAAGTCTTCAGAAATCCAGACGATGGTCTCGTTCCCCATCGATTCTACTCTCCAGATCCCCCCTTGGCCCTTTCTCAGGGAAGCATCCATGAAATCCCCCCTCCTGCACTTCAAATTCGGCTTCAATCGCAGCCAGAAAGCTCAGGAATCCCAGAAGCAGAGCATCGTTTGAGCTCTGTAAACCCTGAAACCCTGTAGCAATTCCACCTTCTCGGCGTACAAAATTCCCCGCCGAGAACTATCCCGCCGAGAGGCCGTTCTCTTCTTTCCCCTTCAGCTAAACGACAAACCATGGCCCTGCCATTCAAACCCTTCGTGCACACCTCCCAGCCCACAGGCTCTCGGCGCCAGGCTCCCGGCGCGGCCAGGAGCGCGCCGGGAAGCCACCCGCCGAGATCCCCCTTTTTTGCTAAGGAGGCCGCGCCGAGACCCCTTTTTTAAGCCAGTAGACCTATGCCGAGAAGCCCCCCCTTTTGGCCAACTAAAGCCAACGCCGGGAGCCTCTCCCTTTTTGGCCAACTAAAGCCACCGCCGAGACCCTTCATCTCGGCCAAATGAAGTCCAGTCAGAGGCCCATCTCTGCACTACCAGTTGTCAGCCTTCTGATCTCTTCACATATATGTCCCGGGGATGTTCAGAGACCGTCATTAATGCCTTGAGAAGACACATTATTGGGGAAGACCTCCCCTACAGTCCTCATTCCCGATCCGGATTTCACCCTCATGAACCCAAAGGGCCATGTCGTTACATGAGTTCTGAGGGGTTTCGAGAGGATATTAATCGATGGTATAAAGGCAAGCGATGTCCCGGGGCCCGGTGCCCATCCTCGTTCGGTCGTCATCCCGGCACTCCGTGGATGATGACCTATCCTCTCTTGGCATAATCCAAGTTGAGGGGACATGCTGCCGAAATTTACACATACCTTACCAAGTAGCTGTGATGTTCTCTCTCTCAACCCCGTCGGCCCACGGAGCTATGTCCCTACATGCTCTCCGATGGTCCTTCGAAGGGGGATATAGATGCGCCACCGCACCCACATGGAGCGTGTCATATCACGCTAGCACCTACTCGGATTCTGGGTTAATTATGCCCGATCTTTTACGGATCCCACCCTACCGCTGCATAGGTGATTTCCTATTCCCTGCTTGGCATGGTCCAAGATGGTGGGAATATGCCGTTGAATTTATCCCAAAATTAACAAACTCCTGCTTTGTCAAAATCCATTTAACGTCTTACAAGAGAACGAATTCCGTCTCTTTTGAGCACGCGGCTTTACCGCTGTCATCCTCCTATCTTTAGCGTTTAATCAAGGGTTGTCCTCCTTATGGGGGGACGTAATTAACGGCATAGCCTTTATGGTATGATGGACTTCTGGTCCAGACACGATCACTCACAATCGACTGACCAAGTCAGATCGAGCGTACAATGAAATCGTCACACATGTGACTGGCACGCCAATAAATCAAATAATAAACCAAATAAATAAATAAATAAATTAATATAAAAAAAATCCACGTTCCCACATCGGTGCAATCCCTTGATTAAGCCAAGAACTAAGGTCGACGCTAGTTCTGCCCTCAAGCAACGAAGGTCGATGCTAGTTCTGTCCAGTTTTGATTTCTAGTGTCTGAGTTTGATGCTACTTCAGTTTGCACGCAGCTAAGTGTTGACACCCATTTTTAGCCCACAAGTTGCGTCATTTCTCTTATTCATCATTTTTGATGTCCCGAACTAGCCATTATTTTGGAGCCTTCCTTGGATGGATTTCGAGCCAATTTTCATTGTTCCATTTCCTATGAGCCCTAGAGATCATGATTTTTTAGAGTCCTTGGAGCTTATCTTATCAGCTTTCGGCTTCTAAGTTGACTTGCGGCCCATTTAGGTCGGCTTCCTTCAAGCAATCGGCTCTCTCTCACTGCGTAGTCCTGAAAGTGGTTCTTTTTCACCATCTTCCAGTCCTCTATTCAAAATGTTCCCTTCACCAAAGTTGTTCAATTTTTAAAGATAAAAAATTATATTTCTACGCCATTGGCCAGTTCTGCCCCGATTGTGAGCTATTTGCATTTTTCCAGCAGGCTATGATGTTCGCCTACGTCCTAGAATTTTCTCTCTTTGTTATAGCCCCATTTTCTCCTTCTTCTGATCATTTTAGCATCTTGCTCTTTTCATGAAAGTTGTTCCTCTTTCAGTTATCTACAATTTCTTCTTCTACCACTTTCGCTAGTTCTACACCTTTTGAGAGATACGCTTCAAATTCCAAAGTCACGCGCAGTCTACCCAAAATCTTCTTCCATTCATGTGAAGGTCTATTAGTGGTGCGTCACAGCCATGTGAAGGTCTATTGGTGGAGCGTCACAACCCCTGTAACGGTCTATCGTAAGACCGCCAGAGCACATGTGACGGTCCTATGATAGACCGTCACACCTAAACTTGTCCGAAATCACCCCGTTCGACCCCCAGAGTGTGGCGGTCCCATCCTAGGCCGCTAGAGACTCTGATGGTCTTACGATAGACCGTTACACACACCGAGAGTCCAATTCATGCTGGACTCTGCTTCGTTTCTGTGTGCCGTGGCCCTCTTGCAGAGCCCATAACATCTTGAATTCTACTCCGAATTGAGCACCGTTTGTTCCTATGGTTTCTCCATTATATTATCTTGAATTTGATCCATAGATCTTAGATTTTCATTGGCTTTCTTGCTCAGAATCACGGACGAAGGTTGGGGTGTATGCATCTAGTTCAACACAAACTCTGTAGATTAAGCTCCAGGGCTCCCTTCTAGAAGCCATATCTTCCATATCCTTCCACCAAATTGAGTCCCACTTGTTCCTACCTCTTATCCTTTGTATTATCTTGAGATTGATCCATAGAACACGAATTTTGGTGGACTCTATCCTCTAAAATCTTGGGAGAACTTTTTGAGATTTCTACAACCTCTATATAAACTACCCAGTTCGTAGTTGTAAAAGGGGGCTCTTTCCGGACGTGGGGTGAAGCCATGCTACAACTCCAACTCACAACTTTGATCCTGGCTTGAAGAGGGAAGTATTAGGTTTCAATTCCATCCTTCTGGGCTTGATTTCATGGTCTATACGCTTAGTTCTCTTCCTCTCAAAATCACAAATCATCACAGTTTTCTGCACTTTTCTGCTACACATGCGTTTTTCCCCATTTTGCATCAATGATTTCTCTCTATTCTCTCAATCAAATCTCATGATTTCAAATCTCATGCATGCACAACACACACACCTATTATTTCCACCCTTCCAAAGGGGTTAAAAATCTCCCCCCGGTGAGTTTACCCTCAATTTCTACCCCTATTTTATCACTCTGGGATTGATACTACACTTCATGATCTAATTGGTTTTTGCCTTCGTGTTTTATCTTTGTTTTGCAGGAGAGTATGATATGAACGTGAGGCCCTCTTCTTCTAGCTGGCTGGAAGATGAGGAGGTTTGAATCCACATCATTCCCCGCACTCCTTTGTCAACTGTCATCAAATCTTCATCTTTTTCCAAGGTACACGGCGTCGTTGCACTCCTTTCTTCATCCTTGTGGCGTTGTTAACCCTTGGTGGCGATCACGGTCAGTTCTTCTATCTCTCATCGCCCTTTGTTCATCATCTTCCATGCCTTTCATGCTATTATGTTATTAGCATAGTTAGGGGTGGGGTAAGAGAAAGAGAGATAAAATTATCAACACTAAGGTCGATGTTACTTGATCTAGGACAGCAACTATGGTCGATGGCATATAAGGTATGTGCTAGTTGAAATAAGGTCGATGCTAATATAGCATGTTTTGCATATAAGGTATGTGCTAGTTCAAGTAGGGTCGATGCATGTTTTAACCTAATGCATAGTTAAGGTCGATCCTACTTCGGGCCTCCAGCAACAGAGGTCGATGCCACTTCGGTCACACAGTAACTGAGGTCGATGCTGATTCAGACTTCCAGAATTTGAGGTCGGTGCACGGTTGGTGGGGAGCTTCAAAGGTCGATGCCACTTGTAGAAACTAAGGTATGTGCACCTTTTGGCCCTCAAGCAAGAAGGTCGATGCCACTTGTATAAACTGAGGTCAGTGCACCTTTTGGCCCTTAAGCAAGAAGGTCGATGCTAATTTCGCTCTTAAGCTTTCAAGGTCGATGCTACTTTAGTTAGCACGCAGCGATGCACATCAAGCGAGCGCACGAAAAATGTTGATGCACATTGGATAATAAGGTCTGTGCATGGTTATCTTCAACATAGAAAAGGTGTTTGAAGACATGCCTGAGTAAACTATTGGGAGAAGCAGCGAACTCGACGAAGGCACGTGATTGGGCACAAGGAGACAAGTGTGACCAATCATTGGTACAACAGTGATGGGCACGTGATCCAAGGCTAAGGTTAGAGGAACATTCTCCTCCCTGCCACGTGGACCAATAGGATATCACTAGGTTACTTTTCTACCTCATCCATTCGGAGGCTCTGTCCTATAAAAAGACTACCTCATCCTTCGATGAAAAAGGGCTGAAGGGCTACAGAAGGCGGCAGAAAGTGCAAGGGCTCCTCTGAGCGAAGGTTCCATTCGAAAAAGAGAGCTGTGTAGAAGAAGAAAAAGAGAGTGAGAGCTGAGAAGTGAAGAGATCAGGAGCAAAAAATAGAGTATCGTAAAAGTGAGAAGAAGAAGAGAAGGAGAGAGCTCGTGGAGTAAATGTGTGCAGCATAGTTCTAAGTGATGTTCTGGGTGTTCCTTCTCGGCCTCTAGATCAAATCCAAGCTATCGTGATTTTTATTTTCATAGCTACTATTGCTATAGTTCCTGTTGCTTTTGTCTTTCATTTTTTCCTTGATTTCTTTCATCAAGCTGTTAGTCAGTGTGTTAGCAAGCTGTGAGGCTCAACGTTAAGGATTTGTTCCTCGGATAGCAAAGCTGTAAGGCTCAGCATGTAGCAAAGTTGTAAGGCTCACAGTGTAGCAAGCGGTGATGCTCAGCGTTTCAAGCTGTTTGTCAGCGGTAAGCCTCACTCAAGTTTGAGTGGGGGATGGACGTAGGTCTATGGTAGCAGACCGAACCATCTAAAAATTTAGTGTGCCCATGGTTTGTGAGTGTGTGTGATTCCATATCTTCTATCTCCTTCACAGGATGTGTTAGCTTGCCTTATTCAACGCTATCTGGTTAATGCTTATTTTCCTTGACTCATTGATTGTCCCACTATAAGAAAAATGGGAAATACCGATGGTATTTTTTGACTAAAAAGTTTTCATCGGCAATACGTCAGAATGTTTTATCTTTCTGACGGAAATATATTCTGTCAGAAATTCGTCAGTAATTACGGACTATTTTTCGACATAATATTTTTGTCGGAAACACGTCCAAAACTTTCGACAGAAAAAATTAACGTCGAATATTTCGGACGTATGTCCTACAAAAATCAGTTTCGTCGAAAATAAATAAATGTTGTTTAAAATATATGAATAGTTTACGACGGATAAATTTAAGGTCAAACATTCGTCGGAAACTTACCGATGTATCTCCAACAAACCTTTATCCGTCAAAATATTTCGATAAATGATTAAATAGTTTTCCACCCTTCCTATTATTAATAAATATTATTATATTATTATATTTATTAATTAACACTTTTATGGTTTTTCGTTAGTTTTATAATTATTTTATGGTTATTGGCAAGTGGACCAATGGGAATTTAGAAAAATAAAAGATTTTATCCACTTGAATTCCCTTTGATGTTGCTTGAGTCACCTTCTTCTCGTAAACACACGATAGTCACCCTGGTTTTTCTGGTTGCACGCCCTTTCTTCTCATTTTTTTATCTGTACGTGGTTTTCTCTTCGTTATGTAAGCATTCCCTCTTCGCACGGTATGGAGACCCCCAGAGGTTGTTATGACAAAGAATGACTCTTGACAGAATCCTGATAAAAAACTCTTTCATCTGTAAACATAGCAGTTTATCTGTTCAGACGCTTATCAGGCACCGTAAATTAGTAGAACTTGAGATAATCTTATTCCTTGATCTTAGATGAGTTTAATTAGTGTCATTTGATGACTAGGAAAGCTTCAGATCCATGTTGGTAGAGTTATTAGGAAGCCCATACACGGTTAAACCCTACAAACGAACTTGAGTTTCTTTAAGTTTCACTACGATAAGCTATTTGTCACCGTTACATAGTTATTTGTCACCTCTAATGGGCTATTTGTCACTCATAACGAGATATTTATTACCCTTATCCTACTCTAGGCGTCTGGTTTGTGTCGCTTCATAACATATTGTGACTTCTGTTTTCCATTTATTTCCCTTGAGAGACATTTTTCAGCCTCGAAGCCTATTTGTCACCACTGATGACTATTTGTCATCACTATGCGGTGTTAGCCGTCGCGCTTTATTTTGGCTTATCTGACTAACTGGCTCCAAAACTTCAAAACATGTTCTTCTTTCTGTCTAATAGTGATAATTAATAAATATAATAGTATAATTATAAAAAAAAGTAAATACAAAAATCATAAAAATCATAAAAATTGAAAACCAAAGGTTACGATGTTGCCATCCAACTCTCTAAATAGAGCATAAAAACCAAGGGATGTGAGGGTATGTCCCTGCGAAATGGACAATACCACAAGGTGATTATGTAAACATGACAAAAGTCACGAACGAAGGAAATACAACATAGTAGGTGGATACAACGTAGTCCAAATACAACAAACACACTACATTATAACAAGGTAAGAAATTGAGCAAGTTCACGAAATAGATAATAATTTGTAGCACATATACTATTAGGCCCTATTTGTTCAGCAGTTGTCACATATTTGGAATCCTTCACTAACCCACGACCTACCAACATGTCCCTTAACCTTGCATTCTGAAGACTTTGTTCAGCAACAGTGACCTTCTATTAGACTTTTATCATTATTATATTAATTGAATATCATTTTCATAGTTTGTCAGAAAGTCATGTATTTATTGATTATCATTTGTTATGGATTTTTATTATTATTATAATTATTTTCTCTTTTGGGTTCACCTCCCGTATGTGAGAGTAGCATAGTAAAATGTATGATGAGGGTGATGAATGCATATTATTGGTGACAAATAAAGTTGACAGAGGCAACAAATGCACATTAGGGGTGACAAATAGGTTAACAGGGGCGACAAATGTGCATGAGGGATGACAAAAGGCTCGTAACGATGAAAAATGCACAAAGACGACGTCTCCCAGGAGCAAAGGCGATGGCTATGCTAAGAGTGAAAATTGCCTATTAGTGGTGACAAATAGATCAAAAGGGGGACAAATGGATCCTAGTGATGAACTATAAGCATGAAGATAAGTCCTACTAATATTAGAACCATCGACAAAACCTGCTACTTATAGGGGAAGAACTCCGCTTCGTAAAGGTAACCCCTACCTGTGATGAACGTTATCCTTCATTTGACGGCAACCACATCACACAAAGATCAAGCATCCATCATGCAAAGAAAGGTTGCAGAAAAAGAAAGTATCTTGATAGGAGGAGAGGGTACAAGCGGTTACTCGTCCTCTTGGGGATGGAACCTGTCAGGTTGGAGGCTCGACACACCCTTGTTACAAAATAGGCGGTCCACCTTCGCCAAGGCGTCTCGCCACCCTTGCAGGTACCCCTGCTTGTATTCCTCCGAAACATTGCCGCCGCTGCTTTCCCCTGATGGTTGGTCCGGCACCGGCAGGGCTTCCTTTCGAAAGCACAGACATTTGGCGGGAACTGACTTCTCAGACGACGACATCTTCACGAGAGTATCTTTGACTGCCAAAAGAACTCAGGATGTCCTTCATGTTCCCCACAAAGTCTCTATTTATAGGAAGGAGGCTAAACCCCCAGAGCCCAGAGGGAAAAAGAGTGTTCGTGCCTCCCCAATTTTATGGAAATCAAAGCGACGAGACCACGAAGATCGTTCCATCTCCCCCAACTTTTTTGACTCTCGGTCCTTCCTTTTTGCCGGTCATGAGATCGCTTGGACCGAGGTTCCTTTCGTCCAGATACATCAACCGCATAGTAGACGAGAGGTCGGAGAGAGATAATGTAACGGCTAACACCGCATAGTGGTGATAAATAGTCATCAGTGGTGACAAATAGGCTTCAAGGCTGACAAATGTCTCGTAAGGGTGATAAATCGATAACAGAAGTCACAATATGTGATGAAGCGAAACAAAGGCGATGTCTAACGAGCAATAAGGGTGACAAATAGCTCGTTATGAGTGATACATAGCCATTGGAAGTGACAAATAGCTCTGTAATGGTGACAAATAGCTCATAACAGTGAAACTTGAAGAAACTCAAGTTCGTTTGAAGGATTTAATCGTGTCCTAGCGATCCTAACTCTACCAACACGAATCTGAAGCTTTTCTAATCATCAAATGACACTGATTAAACTCTACCTGTCTTTCTAACTAGACCTGCCTTTCATATGTTCAGACCTAAAATTGCACATATGCTCAGATCTAAAATTGAACATATGCTCAGACCTTAGTGTGCGCTCATGCACATATGCTCAGACCTTAGTTGAGACTTCTTCCAGGAGCCATCATTTTTTTTGTTTGTTAATGCCTCTCTCTCTCTCTCTCTCTCTCTCTCTCTCTCTCTCTCTCTCTCTCTCTCTCTCTCTTTCATTTGTCACCACTACAGGCTATTTTTCACGTTTAGACACCCATTTATTACCCTTAGAAGCTATTTGTCACCCTTAGGACCTATGTGTTACCCTTACGACGTATTTCTTACCTTAGAAGCCATTTCTTTTTCCCCCATCCCTTGCTTTTCCTCCCGTGTGTAATAAATAACAAAAATAAATATAAATATATCAATAGTTTAGCTGGATAATATTCGAATTCGAATCTGTATTAATTAGCGGATAATATTCTAAATAGTATTTATTTTTTCGGATACGGATAATATTCAAATTTGAATCGGAGCGGAAATGGATATTATAATATTCGTTTCATAAAATATCCATTTGTAATATTATATTATATATCATATGATATATATATGTAAATAATATATTGTAAAATATAATTTTCGTAATATAAAATATAAAAAATATGATAAGATGGAAGAGACAATTTGACTAGCCTATTTTAACAATTTGACTTGTAAAATTAAAACTAGCATTTAGTTGGGAGAGACACTTTGTCTTCCACCGACTTTAGGTCTTCCACTGCCTTTAGTAACATTAAAAACCTCAACTCAAGAGTAGTTGGCAGCACCAGGACTGCAGGAGGATGAGACGTGTGCAAGGAGCCTCTCTCTCTCTCTCTCTCTCTCTCTCTCTCTCTCTCATTTGTCACCACTACATGCTATTTTTTACGTTTAGACACCCATTTTACCCTTAAAAGCTATTTGTCACCCTTAGGACTTATTTATAACCCTTAGAAGCATTTTTCACCCTTACGACCTATTTGTCACCCTTACAACGTATTTGTTACCCTTAGAAGTCATTTGTTTTTCCCCCATCCCTTGCTTTTCCCCCCTCGCCGCAGACCATCGGCACCTTGTCCACTTGTGCCCACGGGTGCCCTGCGCACCCTCCCTCTCCTCCGTGAACCAGCACCGCCGTGACTACCGACCAGCCCACCATCGCGCTCCCCCTTGCAGCCACTCCGGTAGAGCACCGCTGCCCCTCCGATGCCGTGCCGTTGAAGCCGACCGGTGTTCCTGTCGGACCCGCCCACCGACTGCCGTCTATCACTGCTGCGGCCGCCGTCATCGGCCGCCCATCGCCATTCTGCCACCGCCGCCCGTGCAGGGCCTCTATAACATCACATCCAAGGTGTGACTGCCAGGGTTTAATCCCTCATGTCATGATTCCTAATTCCATCTCAGTTCACATGTTGGATGTATTTATATTTTGTTTAATATATTTTTTCAGGATGTTAAAAACTTGAGAATAGTCAATTTTTAAGGGAGATGCTATCAATTTTTTTTAGAATACTCGCTCCATTCAAACCACAATTTTGAAATAAGCTCTTTTCTAAAGCAAGTATCATGATTTCTCTCTTCCTGAGAATCAGCAGCGACCAGCCTATATGTGTAAACCTTCCTCGTCTGTCCTGGTCTAAAAGCAGAACCAATGGCTTGGCGAGATACCAAAGCTATTGTTCGTGCTTTTAGACCAGGATAGATGAGGAAGGTTTACACATACAGGCTGGTCGATACTGATTCACCGGAAGAGAGAGATCATGATACTTGCTTCAGAAAAGAGCTTATTTCAAAATTATGATTTGAATGGAGCGAGTATTCTAAAAAATTGTTGTATCAGAGGATTCTAGTGCCGAAACTTTTCAATCAGACGAGAGTTGGTTGTTGGGCAAGAGGAGTCGTCTAAGAGAGGGGATTCTTCTGCAACTGGTGATGGTGGAGGATGATCCAACGGATATCTGTTGATTTGTAATTGTAATTGTAAAAAATGACACATTTGAATTAATGTAATTGTAATTTATTTTATTCATTGATTTATATGTTGTATGGATTACATCGGGGGATGTGTGTTTTATGTTGAGTTGTGATGGTTGTGTATAAATGGATAACATAAGTAAAAGGTTTGATGGATAACAGAAGCAAAAGGTTTGTTTTGTAGCAAAACAAAGGCGACGGCTGGCTAGCGATAAGGGTGACAAATAGATGTTCTGAGTGACAAATAGCCGGTAGCAGTGACAAATAAATCTGTAACGGTGACAAATAGCTCATAGCAGTGAAACTTGAAGAAACTCAAGTTCGTTTGAAGGGTTTAACCATGTATTGTTTCCTAACTCTACCAACACGGATCTGAAGCTTTCCTAGTCATCAAACGACGCTGATTAAACTCATCTAAGATAAAGAAATGAGATTTACCTCCAGTTCTACTAATTTACAGTGGGATCAAGCTAAGTCGTTGACAATGAGTAAAATGTCCAGTACATTATTTCCCTACACAGACAACAATAGTAATAACAAAGCAATTAATATGAAGAGGAGCAATACTACTAGAGTACATAATAGAACAATAGCAATACAAGGCACAATTGACATTTGTGTAGTCGTCTGTTGGCGTAGTGCATGATATGTAAGTTGAGGATGATCAACATACGCATGGCTGCTATTGCCAGCCCCATTTATAGTAGCATGTGCTTCCTCTCTACCGAGTGAAAACCCTTATAACGAGCTCCAGGGTATCCATTCACTTGGACAAAGCATTCGGGCCAACTATAATATACACCGGGTTCGCGACCAACCCACACTACATAGCATTTGTACCTTCCCATTTTCTAAACCTCAATTCCCTGCATGTAAGGTGTTATAAAAGACAAGGGACCAGTGACGATTACAAGGGATCAAGAGGAGGACGCAGAGGAGACAGGCTTTTATGCTGGGGAAGCCACCGCTACGCGCACTGATGAAGGGGATGACATTACGGAGGAGCCTTAAAAACTTAAAATAGAAGAGCGGGTGTCACTGTAGGGTCATGAGCGAGATCGGTGTGTCGATTTAACACATCGCTGCAATGGAGGTGGTAACACAGCCCCTCGGGAGCAGAAAAAAGGGGAACGTCAGGAGCGTATTGCAGAGGTGATTGGACAAGGGAGGGTGTAGGCATAATTAGGTTCCCCAACCACCCTTCTGACGTTGCAATCTACCGTGACGGTCGCCGTTGACGTTGGCCCCGGGAACGCACATCCACTGTGACGGCGAAGGCAACATGCTACACCAAGACTGGCGCAGTGAAGCGGCAGCGAGAGTGAGATGGCGGAGCACGTCGTCGAGGGTTTCGTGAGTGGAGAAAGGAGGATAAGGGTGTTACGTAACCTACATGGGGTACCCCGATTTATACCACGGTTTGACAACAGGTTAGTGGCGACAGGGAGTATAAGGGTGACAAATAGTTGCCTAGTGCTGACAAATGTCCGATAGCAGTGACAAATAGCTGCGTAAGTCTGAAAAATAGCTTGCAGCGTTTAAATTGTGGAAACCTCAACGTCAACGCATGAAGCAAAGCCAGTGGATAAGGGTGCAAATGCCCTATCAGTGGCGACAACTAGATCTGCGTAGTAGCCAAATACACTGGTAAGGGTGAAAAATAGATTCTAGAGCTAACAAATGAAATGTTGAAGGAGCTGAAAGAAGGAGTCAAGTTCACAGGAGGAAAAAAATATGAACAGTGTATCAAGAGTTTCTACAGCAATCAGAAGAACAACGAAGGGACTTGGTCAATGTCAAGACAGTCAATGTTCACTGGTCAAGGTCAACGCAATTCAAAGAAGTCTCCAGCCAAGCTCAACTTTTTGTTGAACAGTTATGAAGTCCCAGTCAAAGTCCAAGGTCAATGAATAGACTAGTCACCACTATGCTCCCTAGACAAAGCCAAGTAGGTAATGAAGAGAAGAGAAGGCAATGGCTGCTCATGTAGTCATGTGGTAAGAGTGATAAATATGCAGTAAGGGTGACAAATGGCACTTTAGTGGTAACAAATGCACAACTAGCGGTGACAAATGGCTAAGGCATAAGGTCTATGCATGAGGTCTGTGCACATTTGCATTTTGCATGGTCAGGTCGGTGCACATGTGTTAGCGACAGCACGTAAGGTCGATGCACATGTGTTAGAGATAGGCATAAGGTATGTGCACATGCATTAGTGTTAGAAGCATCAGGTTGGTGCACATGCGTTAGCGATAGAAACATAAGGTCTGTGCACATAGCACTATCAGGTCGGTGCACATTCACATTCTAGTCTGTGAGGTCGGTGCATGTCTTCATTCCACTCTAGTCGACACTTGTGTAAGTAAAGCCTTCATCTTTTCACACTTCAGCCCAGTTCCTTAACCAAACTTGAATCTATCTTCAGAAAACTCATTGATATTCATGAATACACATTATCAAGCACACATTAATGTCATTAAAACATATGAAACTTTGAAGATCAAAATGTATGAAAAAAGAAATATCAATCAACATAGGTATGTCACATTCTGAGGTTTGAGACGTGAAATTGTTTAAGATCTTCTATTTCCAAAGTTAAGGAGTTGGGCCCCAAACCGGGCTCTAATCATATTACAATCATCCTCACTAAATGTCCATGATGTCTCCATCTTCTTTGACAATTCATCAACATATTTTAGTACATAAATGACACAGTTGAGGCTTCGATCCTCCTGTTGGGGACATTCGTTGTCGAACACAAGTTCCCAATTCTCAAATCCCTTGAATGTAGGCCCATAGTTGTTCATAAACCCCCGTACAACTGCAGCCTGCAAATGAAATATTTGACATTATTAAGGAATAACTAAAAGACACATTAAAGATATCTTTAATACAGGTACATGGATAAGAAAAAGTACCCATTTTCTTGTAGTGGCATTATGGATGGCCATGCCTCTCATGGAATTGTATGAGACAAAGCGGTGATTCTCCGTGTCAACAGCAAGTAGATGCTAGTGATTTGATGAGTGTAACATGAAGAATAAATATTTGTTCTTGTGCAGTTCGATTAATTCAACATTCTCGAAGGCGCACTCCAACAATCTGTTTGATTTTACAGAGTCCTGGTCTGGGATGACGTTGATGTGATTCACTATAATGGTGGGAAAAGAAACCCACTGATGAAAGATGCCAGATTCATTGCGTCTTGATTTGAGGATGTACATCATGGCGTCGATAACATGTAAATTAACAATCATGATTCTATTAGCAGTAGAAACACAAGTTCAGGGTAGGGCGAGGCGTAAAATTACACAATTAATGAAAGAGAGTACCGTATCATCTATCATCCGGCCGTATAATAGATCAATGACATGACGACGTCTCAAAACAATCACGTTCTCTAATGATAATATGGTGTCACTATATTAGACAAAAATTTAGTTATTGGCAGTCAGAGTAAGGTAAATCAGGATAATTACAGAAAGTATAAGAGGACAACTTACTCAATATCCCCCGAGACACAAGCAACAATGAATTCATTCACAGCGTTGTTATCTTTCGGATTCATCCGGCCTTTGCAGATCCAATCAGTATTCTATAGGAGCATTCTGATCTCGTCGGCTTCATCTCCCTTCTACATGTATGCCAATGTACCAATATTAGATTCTATACTGTAAGAAGTAGGAACAACGCAAACTCACCTTCTTCTTCCCCCGTCCTATTTTCTTTGGAGGTGCCCGCCTTTTCCTCACAGGCTTCTCGTCCCGTTGATGAAGGGACTGACAAAAGACACCTGAACGACGGTCACCATGCCCATTGGTCGCCTCCACCTGACATTCGATATCGCCTTGCACATCCTCTTCAAGAGCTACCTTACATGGCACAGTATCATCCGTAATTTGTGGAAGTGGCCTTGGAGCTGGGACATTGGCGGCAATGTCCACCAAAGTTTGACAGATATTTTCCTCAACAGTTTCAGCCCCCTGCACTTCCTCTCCAGGGGGTGGCTACGATCGTTTGCCATCATCTGTCGCCTGTTCGATGGGGCCAGGAGGTGCTGCATCAGCGGGAATGTGAGCCCCTTCCATACTAGTTAGATAGAAGGCCTTCATTTCCTTAAGTAGTCGCTGCTGGATCTTCAATGTAGCGGCAATATCCTATAGCACATGCATGTATCTCTCTGATGAGGATGTATAATGGCGGCTGGGTCTGGCCATCATCGTTTCACCGTACAACATCACCCTTTCACTTGGCTCAACAAGGAGCTCTTCGATCACCTACATTTCAAACCACATCACTCCGGTTATCCATTAATGTTGAATGACAAAGAAGAAGTTAATTTTAGTACTCATAATACATGTTGGTCTCGTAGGGATCCAATGGAGAATTTTAATTTCCTTTCTACAAATGTCCCCCACCTAAATAGTCGGGGAAATGCCACATGCCTTACTGGCTGCCTCACCCGCGTGTGATCAAAAAACCAGACCTGTAATATGAAATATATCAAGTTATTTTACAATGCAGTAGAATTAATGATTTACACATTATTAATTACACAACAAAAATAAAAAAACTTACAGTAAGTGCAACAGAACAACCAAATATGGGGGTATGGGCCTGGGATGCATTTCTGCCTCTTCTCTTAGTACGGTCAATTGTACCAGACCACCGTTTCTGGACCGTCGACACTAATTCCTCAAACTTGTGCATCGTTACCTGTTGCACGGCGGTTGCCCAATTATAATATGAAACTCTCTTAATGTCATCTAAGCATGAAAGCATCTGCTGTGGACAAGAAGTTGCCGACCGTGGGCAAAGAAAAGTGGATAGCAGGAGTATAATCCACCGCCGGACAGTGTCGGCCACATCCTGCTCTTCATCGGAACCAACAATTTGTTGGATGAGAGAGCACACTTTCTTCCGGTCAAATGTTGCTGCAAATCCAAAGCGATTATGCAACTTCGACTTCTGAATTGCGAATCCAGAATGTTGAACCGGCTGACCGGAGTAAGGTAATCCTAAAATTATGCCCACATCTTCCACACTGAATGTGACCTCATTACTACCCATACGGAAGTAATTTCCTCCACTATGGGTGCAAATAATCTCCTCCAATAGTGTCATGGTGAAGAATACGGGAGAAGCATTGTCAACATATGGACCAAAGGGTGTGGTCCTCATCAATGACTTGTGGCATTCCCGAAATGCCATCTGATCCCTCTCCTTCATGTAAATGTCCATAGAACACCGGGCCCAGATGACCCGCGTGTTCACTAGATTCAAAACATTAACGTGTAAACAATAAATTTAGTTAATTAATTGACGGATCAAGAAATACAAAAAATATTAACAGTAAGACAAGGGTGACAAATGTATATATTGACAAGGGAGTTTAGGTGTGGCAAATAGGTGCTTAAGGGTGACAAATGTATGAAATACGGTGACAGGTAGGTCTAAATCTGACACAAATAGGTAGATAAGCGTGACAAATAAATACGTCGATAGGGGGGCAAATAGATATGTAAGGGAGATAAGGAACCATAGTACCTTTAACTTGTCGTCCTGAAGTGGAGGCCTTAGAAACTCTAGGTTCCTCAAACATTTCTTCTTCAGTCGTAGGCATTGGTACAATGTCCTGAGATGCAGGTGGGACATCCACTTTACGGTGGACAGAGCGTTGCATGGGTGTCTTCTTCGGCTCCATGGCTGAGAGGTCGCAAAAGGCACCATGAGGAAGATGAGACGCTGAGCATGATGGAGAGACAAACCGCCTTCTGGTAGGTTTCGTAAGAGGCGAGACATGGCGGGAAGGGTATATAAGGAATTGGGGATTTTTAGTTTCGAGGTCCAGTTCGGCCCTTCGGCGTCATCATTTCTGTTGATGTAGCCTGCGGCGTTGGATCGGCAGCAATACGCGAGCAACACCCACGCGTGGCCGACATGTCCCGTTTTCCACGTGGGCCAATTGGAGGTTAAGGGCGACAAATGTGTCTACACGGGTGACAATGGGTTAGCAAGGGTAAACAATACCCTGCTAACGGTGACAAATAAGGCTCAATAGAGACAAGCCCGTGACGCGGCTTTCAGGCAGTGGAGTAAGGGCGACAGTTTCTGGAGTTTAGTGGTGAAAATTAGGTGAGTATGGGTGACAAATGCTCAACTGGGGTAACAAATAACTTCACATTGGTAAAAAGTGAGAAGGAAGCTGAAGGTGAAAAAGAACAGGGGGAACTTGAGGAGAAAGAGACGTGCTCACTAGAATAGGGTGACAAATAACTTCAACTATATGTTGACCGAATGCCCCAATACTCCAGGCAAAGTCAATAGTCAAAGTCAAACTTTTGTAACTGTTGACGTCTAGTCAAAGCATGGTCAATCTTCGACCAGTGACAGTGGACACAGAAAATGACAAACATGGAAGAACAATAGAAGAAGAATGAAGGTAACAAATACTCTCCTAAGGGTGACAAATGAAGATGATCTCGGTGACAAAGAGATATATAAGGCTAACAAATGGATATTAAGGGTGACAAATGTGGGAACAACGGTGAAAATTTGCAAGACAACAGCTACAAATAAGTCGCTAAGGGTGAAAAATGAGTTAGCACAATGGCAATGTTCCAGTACGGAAGGGTGACAAATAGATGTTAAGTCTGACAATTAGCCGTTAAGACAAAGAGTGAGCTTGCAAGGGTGAATAATGGCTCAGCACTTGAGACGTAGAGCGGGGCACTAGACTAAGTTCGTTTAGAGTACCGTTGTTAATCGTGACGTGCCGAGTTCAAAGATATAGTTCTACCGTGTATTCATTTACTTTTTTGAATAAGTTATATTCAAAAAATTTACGGAAACCTTACGCTGAAGCTAAGATTCGAACCCAGAGAAACCCGTTCAAACGATCGAACAATTATCCAAATGACACAAGATGTCATTTCAAATAGTTTAATTTATTCCATTATATATATATATTATAGTTTTCCGTATCGGTACGCAATGTACCATCCCGTCTCGAGCCGTGGTCGAGATGACCGATTCGGCAGGGACGGCCACACCTGCCCCAAATGATGTGCACGTGACTCAAGGATGGAGTGACATCATTGATTGCTTCCACATGGCATTAATATTCCCCGCGATCGAGGAGCCCTATCTCCCAAAATGTTGGCGATATATAGACGTGACAGTAAATTCACAGCACATGAGTTTCAGGGGGGCACGGAACAATAAGGAAATGGTCAACATGTGAGCGATACGGCTCTGAATACCTTTTCGCGTGCACCCCGATGTCGGGCTTTCAAGGTAGCTTGGCTTTTCAACATGTTCTCTATTCTATTTATATAATCGAATCGACTTATCGACCATGCAGCCCCATTACTTGGCGTGGCGATTAATCAAACGGTTTCCCCTCTTTTATCATCGTGAACGACCTTTATGGCATGGCGGGTCGCCAGTCCCGACCGAATGCCCACCATCGTCGATCTACTTAGTGATCATAACGAGTGAGCCTTCGGTTAGTCCAGACCATCCCAGCCTTGGAACTAGAACACATTGTCAGACACGTGATTGGCACGCCCTATCGTGAGTAAAATCGATGAAAGATACAATGATATTTCACTATTAATTATCCTATATCCCGAGTGCTTCCACGTGGCATTAATATTCCCCGCGATCAAGGAGCCCTAGCTCCCGAAAATTCATTATATAAAGACGTGATGGTAAATTCATGACACATGAGTTTGAGGGGGGCACGAAATAATAAGGAAAGGTCACAACATGTGACCGATACGGCTCCGAATACCTTTTCACGCGCACCCCGCTATGGGCCTTTATAAGTAGCTAGACTTTTCAACACGTTCTCTCTTCTTTTTAAATAATCGAATCGACTTATTGGCCATGCAGCCCCATTGCTTGGCGTGGCGATTAATCAAACGGTTTCCCCTCTTTTATCATCGTGAATGACCTTTATGGCACGGCGGGTCGCCAGTCCCGACCGAATGCCCACCATCGTCGATATGCTTAGTGATTAGAAGGAGCGCACCTTCGGTTAGTCTAGACCATCACAGCCTTTGAACTTGAACACATTGTCAGACACGTGATTGGCACGCCCTATCGTGAGTAAAATTGATGAAAGATACAATGATATTTGACTGTTATATATCCTTAGTGCTTCCACGTGGCATTAATATTCCCCGCTATCAAGGAGCCCTAGCTCTCGAAAATTCATTAAATATAGACGTGACGGTAAATTCACGACACATGTGTTTGAGGGGGGCACAGAACAATAAGGAAATGGTCAACATGTGACCGATACGGCTCCGAATACCTTTTCGCGCGCACCCCGATGTCGGGCTTTCAAGGTAGCTACGCTTTTTAACACGTTCTCTCTTCTTTTTATATAATTGACTTATTAGCCATAAAGAAGTTAAAAATATTTAAATTACAGATCTTCGGATCTCTAAATAATAAATAATATATTTTTTAGATGTAATGATATTTTTTACTGAGAGAGATTTTATCCTATTAGAAGAAGTGAATGAATGATAAAGAATCACGAATGAATGGATGAAAACATGACGCCAAATGAAAATATGGCGCCAAATAGAAAGAGACAAGAATTATAAAAAACGTCCCCTCTCCTGTCCTCCTTAGTCCTTCCTCCTCATTCAACCACTGCATCCCCCTCTCAATCTCGCACCGGTGGGCGACGGAGTGGCGAGGGTGGGCGGGTGCGGCGGAGCTACCCAGGGACGCCGGTGAGGGGCGAGCGGAGGCGGCACCGGCAGCAAGGGCGCAGAAGTGGCGGTGACCTCCGACAGTGGTGGTGAGCTCCCGCCCTTTCTCACGCTCACTCTCACACACACACACGCAGACACAAACTCTCACACACTCACTTTTCATGCATCGTCTACAAGATGAACCTTTTCTCCTTATCACCTACTGTACTCTTACAACATCAGATGAAATTCCAAGCCCCTGTTTTTATTGGGAGGGTGGGAAAAGGGATGTGGATATAAATGTGTATGTCGCAATGTGGATATGACCCTTTGTTCCGTTTTTACCCGTTCAAGCCTTTGGTTATGATATATGTGATTACTATGCTTGGATGTGAATTACATTTGTAGACAGATGTGGATGTCGATATGTGAAAAAATGTGTATGTGCTACCGAGTATGATAATGATTTTTTCCAGAAGATGATGTCGATGTCAACGTGGATGTGTGAATATGGAAGTGAAAGTGGATGTGGATATGGATGTATATGTGACCAAACGGGATGTACAAATGTGAAAAAATAGTCAATATTTAGGGGAGATGTTGTCGATATTTGTTAGAAGTAGTGATAAGACATATTGATATGAATTTTGTAATTTGTTAGGTAAATATGGCTAGAGTTGATCGTTCATGGATGAATCATAGAGTAGTTGACGGAGTGGTGTCCTAGGAGTTTAAGGATGGAGTTGATAGTTTTATTCAGTTTGTATTGAGGCATCCAACGGTAGTGGACCAGCGGGGTAACATCTGGTGTCCTTGTTTATGTTGTAAAAACATGAAATTTCTTTCGCTATGGGATGCACAAGTTCATTTATACAATAAAGGGTTCATGAAAGGTTATATGAATTGGGTGTGTCACGGTGAGGACTTTTGGTCGCATGCACCCGACAATGTTGGCGGCACAAGTACCTACGCAGACATGGTAATCGATGCTGTTGGCCCTAACTTTAATGTACAAGGGGAACACGTGTACAATGAAGAATCACCAAACAAGTCGACTGAAAGATTTTATCAATTACTTCGGGATGTTGATGAGCTGATGTGGGATGGTTGTGAAAATCACACTCGCTTATCTGCTGTCTCATAGTTGTTTAATTTGAAATCAGAATTTCACCTTAGTGAGAGTTGTTTTGACCGTATGCTCCTCCTTATCAAGAGTATGCTGCCTACGGATGAGAAGCTACCTGAAAATTTTTACCGTGTAAAGAAGATGGTCAATGATTTAGGGCTTGGATACCAAAAAATAGATGCATACCCTAATCACTGTATGCTATATTATGCAGATGATGTAGATAAAATATCATGTGATATTTGTCATCATGATAGATTTAAACCTAAGAGAGGGGACAAATCAAAGCAGAAGGATGTGCCTTACAAGTCACTATGATACTTCCCTCTCACGCCCGATTGCAGCGGATGTATATGTCATCAAAGATAGCTTGGCATATGATATGGCACGCGGAAAGAGTACGTCGTGTAGATGATATAATCAGTCATCCCGCCGACGGTGAAGCTTGGGCTGATTTCAATCGTAACTATACTACTTTTGGTCATGAGCCACATAATGTTAGGTTAGGTTTATGCACAGATGGCTTCAACCCATTTGGAGGTTCAGTAGCGTCTTACTCATGTTGGTCAGTCTTCATGACGCCGTACAACCTTCCGCCGGGCATGTGCATGAAGCGTGAGAACCTTTTCTTAACTTTTGTGATTCCAGGTCCAAAAAATCTAGGAAAAAAATTGGACATATATCTCAGGCCACTGATTGATGAGTTGAAAAGATTATGGAATGATGGAGTTGTTGCTTATGATGCGTACATAAAATAAAATTTCACTATGAAGGTTGCATTGATGTGGACAATAAGTGATTTCCCTGCATATAGAATGCTATCTGGCTGGAGCACACACGGGAGGTTGGCATGTCCTTACTGTATGGCTGATACCAAATCCTTTGTTCTAAAATATGGTAAGAAATCATGCTGGTTCTATTGTCATCGACGGTTTCTACCAAATGACCATCCTTTCCGAAGGCAAAAGGACTCATTCATTAAGAACACTGTTGAAATGGATGAAGTAGACTTGGAACGGATGTCTGGTCGACAAATGGTATTAGAGGTGCAAAACTTACTAGATATAGTGCAATTATCAGGTAGTACATGACATCTTCGTGGATTTGGAGAGGAACACAATTGGGTGAAGAAAAGTATCTTCTCGGAATTGCCTTACTGGTCAGCCCTTTTGGTACAGCACAACCTAGACGTTATGCATGTTGAGAAGAATGTCTTTGATAATGTGTTCAACACCATCATGAACGTGAAAGCCAAAACAAAGGACAATGCCAAGACGCGAGCGGACTTGAAGATACTTTACAAACGACCAGAGTTGGAATTGCGGCCAGTATGGGGCAAAGTTGTGCAACCTAAAATAGCTTACGTGTTGAAAGACACATAGATCAATGAACTATGCCAGTAGCTGAAGCAATTAAGATTCCCTGATGGATATGTGTCTAACATAGCCCATTGTGTGAATGTCAATGAGGGAAAAATATATGGGTTGAAAAGTCATGACTGCCATGTGTTGATGGAGAGACTTCTGCCCATTGCATTCCGTGACATATTGCCAAAGCCTATATGGGGAGCATTGACTGAGTTGAGTCAGTTTTTCAGGATTCTATGTGCATCAGAACTAAAACTTGGGGACGTGCAAACTATGGAACAGAATGTGGTCATGACGGTATGCAAGTTGGAGAAGATATTTCCCCCTGCGTTCTTCGATTCCATGGAGCACCTGCTTATCCATTTGCCATACGAGGTCAAAGTTGGAGGATCAGTACAATTTCGATGGATGTATCCATTTGAGAGGTAATCATTATGTATTTACTGATAGACGTGACAATAGTTACATGTGTCTGTCAATGTCACTGTATGTCATTGTCATTTGAATTGTTTTCATAGGTGTATGCATGACCTGAAAATGAAGGTGCGCAACAAGGCTAAAGTAGAGGGTTCGATTATCGAGGCATATATTATTTAAGAAATTTTGAACTTCTGTTTGATGTACTTCGAACCCGAAATTCAAACTCGCTGCAATCGACCTTCACGTAATGATGATGGAGGAGAGGTGGGTCCGTCCAACCGGTTGTCCATATTTAAGTATCCAGGTCTTGCATTCGGACGTTGTTCGAATCGCATATTAGAGGACAGAGAGTTGTTGGCCGCAGAGATCTATGTTCTCCTGAACTGTGCTGAGATTGAACCTTATGTTGAGTGACTCCTCAACTCCACAGGTGCTGAAATTTATAAGCATCTTGACGTTCTTCCTCCCATTTACGGTGATGTTGCATTCATCATTGCAGGTAATTTGATTTAGAATTAATTACTCGATGTCCACACCTAAATGAGTTGGAGGTTCAAAATGAACGAGAGAGATCTTTTGCCAGATGGCTTAAAGGTCAAGTAAGTGTCAATCTACCATTTCCACAAAGCTTGATGTGTATGCAAGTTCAATTTAAAGTAACGTGGTTTATATTCATAGGTTGAAGAAGGTTATGTTACTGATGAAAGAGTCCGGGTGATAAGTTATGGACCTTCGAAGGTCGCACATGCCTATCCAGTATTTTTTGTGAATGGTTATAGATTTCACACCAGAGATTATGGACAAAATAAATCTACGATGAATAGTGGCATATGCGTAAAATGTAGTACATACAATTAAAATGATCTCGATTACTATGATATTCTTGAGGAGGTCATAGAATTACAGTATTTCGGACAACACAAGCATATATTCCTTTTTAAGTGTCATTGGTTTGATCATAATTCAGTTCGAAACGTCGTAATATATGGGATTGTCGATATCAAACATAGGTCTAAATTGAATACCTATGAGCCGTTCATTTTGGCCGCACAAGCCCAACAAGTGTATTATTCAAGATACTATATCGTCCAAGAATAAAGATTGGTGGGCAGTCTGTAGGGTAAAACCAAGGCTTGCACCTAATGATGAGTTAGATCTGACTAAAGCTGTCTCAGAGGATTCTAGTGCCGAATATTTTCAATCAGACCAGGGTGACACTGCAGAGTTGGTTGCTTCTAATCTTCATCTGATCGAATCTGACGATCCACTTCAGTTGTGTATAGAGGACGAAGTGAAAGAAGTCAATTCAACTGAGCTAAATGAAGCAATTGTTGGGCAGGAGGAGTCCTCTGAGGAGGAAGTGTATGAATCTAGTGAGAATGAGAAGATGACGAAGATGACAATGAGGTTGATATATCTTCAGCATCTGAAGATGAAATATATACTGATTGAATATTTTGTAAGAAATTTAACATATATACACTTATCATTATTACTTACCACCTCTCCTCGTAATTAGTTGTCGACTAATATGCACTTCTTTAAATGTTGTCAATAATTAGATGGTTCGAGGCCGTAGCGGATCTTCGAGGAGAGGTGGTTCCGGGAGGGGTTCTACTGGTATGTTTATTTCAATTTTTAGATGAATCAGTAGTGGTTATGCACTTTGTTTGGGTAATGATATTTTATGTCTCTGCACCAGGTACGTAGTCTAGACTGGCCCCACCACATGCTGCGGGTATGTTTATTTCAATTCCTAGATGAATGAGTAGTGATTATGCACTTTATTTGGGTAATGATATTTTATGTCTCTGCACCAAGGTACACAGTCTACAGCGCCCCCACCACCTGCTGCGGGTATGTTTATTTCAATTCAAAGATGAATGAGTAGTGATTATGCACTTTGTTTGGGTAATGATATTTTATGTCTCTGCACCAGGTACACAGTCTAAGCGCCCCCACCACCTGCTGCAGGTATGTTTATTTCAATTCTTAGATGAATGAGTAGTGATTATACACTTTGTTTGGGTAATGATATTTTATGTCTCTGTACTAGGTACGCAGTCTACACCGGCCCCACCACCTGCTGCGGGTATGTTTATTTCAATTCTTAGATGAATGAGTAGTGATTATGCACTTTGTTTGGGTAATGATATTTTATGTCTCTGCACCAAGTACGCAGTCTACACCGGCCCCACCACTTACTGCGGGTATGTTTATTTCAATTCTTAGATGAATGAGTAGTGATTATGCACTTTGTTTGGGTAATGATATTTTATGTCTCTGCACCAGGTACACAGTCTACAGCGCCCCCACCACCTGCTACGGGTATGTTTATTTCAATTCAAAGATGAATGAGTAGTGATTATGCACTTTGTTTGGGTAATGATATTTTATGTCTCTACACCAGGTACACAGTCTACAGCGCCCCCACCACCTGCTGCGGGTATGTTTATTTCAATTCTTAGATGAATGAGTAGTGATTATGCACTTTGTTTGGGTAATGATATTTTATGTATCTGCACCAGGTATGCAGTCTACACCGGCCCCACCACCTGTTGCGGGTATGTTTATTTCAATTCTTAGATGAATGAGTTGTGATTATGCACTTTGTTTGGGTAATGATATTTTATGTCTCTGCACCAGGTACGGAGTCTACATCGGCCCCACCACCTGCTGCATGTATGTTTATTTGAAGCCTTACATAAGTGAGTAGTGAATATGCACTTTGTTTTGCTAATAATATTTTCTATTTACAGGTTTGAGTGCCTCTACATCAAGTCTACAGAGTACACCCCTTCCATCACATTCTACTGGTATGTTTTTTTAAATTCTTAATTAAATGATAAAAATTCTACATGTTTACTTATTCAATAATTTTATTTTTAACAATGTGCTAAATTCTGATTAACTACTTTTATTTTACTTGTAACAGGTACGTCAGGCACACCACCTACGATAGTTGGCTCGTCCGCCCAGACGGGCACACAACCGGCAAACGATGCTCTTAGCCATCCTGATGGCGAGCAGGTGGTGTTGCAAGAGGGACGCAAGCCATGTTGGGTCTCTAGGTAAATATTTAAATGCATGAATTGTGTTCGTTACCTATCCAACAACTATATAATTGTTGGCTATCATTTTAACACATGTAATTGCAAGGATAAAGTAGAGCCCAGTGAGGCTTCTCGTTTTATTACCAACATTATTGAGCGACATGTTACTGGCCCATATAAGTCATTTCAAAAGTTTCCTCAGGATATCCTCGATCGATTGTATGACGAGTTCCTGGTATACGATTTAATCTTTTAAATTACATATTTTCCAACTCCACAATTTCAATCCACCAACATATAAAATTTGAATTCTTGACAGGAAGGATATCAGTTTGTGAGGCGAGCTGACGCCGGACGAGCTCGACGTGTATGGGAGGCCACAGCAACTGTAAATTATAAGCATCATTTACATGGCTGTCGGGAACGTGCCAAGGCTCTAGCCGGGGGGAGCGAGGACCGTGGCCTTTGGAAGGCACACGGCCCCACATGGATGAGGAGGGAGCACTGGGAGGACCTCTGTGATAGATATGCCGAGCCTAAATGGATCGCCAAATCCACAAAAGCCAAAGCCGCACGTGCGTTACATCCAGACGTGCATCTCCATACTTCTGGATCTGTTTCCTTCGCGACCCAAAAGGAGAGATTGGTAAGTAATAATCTTAATTTTATTATATTTTATTTCTTATATGTCCTTATTTATTCTCTATAACATGTATAACAGGAAAAGAAGAGGGGTGGTACGGTCTCGTACCGTGATTTATTTGCTACAGTTCACCAGAAGAAGGGGACCGATCAGTATGTGAGCGAGAGAGCTCGCTTGGTAGTGGTAAGATTATACATATACATTTCTTTTCTATTTTAATTTTTAAATATGATTGATTAATATGAAATTTATAATATTTTTTATTCAATTTGCAGGAGTCATATGACAGGCATATGACTAAAAGTACGGGGAAGAGGAGACGCAGCGGCCGCAGCTAGATCCTGACGCATGGGTAGCAGCAGTCGGCCCACCGAAGAAAGGACGAGTATACGGTTTTGGGCAGAGCTTGGACGCCAGCCCGATTCTAGCATCATGTCCAGGCTCAGTTTCATCCTATCCCGGTAGCAATTCCTTCTCTACTCCCTCCATCGGCACTTCTACGAGTCAGATTACATCCATCATCGAACATGCAGTAGAATGGTCGAGGAACGCATGGAGGCATGCTTTGCTCGTGTGGTTGCTACCCTCCTGGCCGAGGCGGGGATTTTGCCTCAGGGAGCACCCTCACCTCGAGCACAACACGGCCCTCTCATGTGAGTATTTAATTTAATTTTTAATTTCGTAGACTTTAGAGTTATAATAGGGGAGAATCTTTGATACCAATGTTGTATGCCCTATAGGCAAAGTCGGAAGCAAGTATATGATAATGTGTGCGCAGCAGTATAGATCCTATATAAATTTTAAGCTCAATTTTTAGGCCTAAGATAATTTAACACTCAGCTATCAAACCACGAGCTCATATGATATCTGTGAGAACAATATAAATGAAAGTGACAAGAATGCACCAACGAAGAGAATGCTACTTCATAGAATCCACTCAGATCAGACAGATCTAACAGAATGCAATACAACCACTTAGCATTTAGGGAAGATCAATTCATACGCAAACCTGTGAATGGAGGCCTTAGATGATAAGGGCCAATCACACCAATGAAAATCACGGCACACAGAAATTTTAGGTGATTCGATCTGCCACGCAGATCTACGTCCACCCCACACTCAAACCTGAGTATGGCTTCCCCTTACAATAACAATAACCACAGACTCAGTCTACAAACAAACGCTGACTTACAGCTTGACCTATAAGAACACTCTCCTCTCTTCTGATCAAATTAGAAGTAACCGTGAGTAACACCCAGTTACCCACAACCAGACGACCAGTCCTCTCTTCCTCTGAAGCACAGAGGGAATCATTCTCTTCAACTAGTTTCATCATTCTTCAAATATCAGCGACATGAGCCACTTTACACCATTGAACAGCCATTTCAAACTTCTATACAGCCATTTATCTGCTTTGTCCATCCATTTTCACCCTTAATCCGTAGCTAAAAAGTCTTCTTTCATTCTGTGAATTCTTCTGTCAGAAGTCGACTTGTAAGCCCTCCCGAGTCGGCTTGAGGTTCTTAGATTTCAGTTGTTTCACACCTGCTGCCTATTATTCACCTTTGCACTGCTATTTGTCACCACTGTTGCCTATTATTCACCTAGTCCATCTATTTGTCACTCTTAAGGTAGTATCTGTCACCCATAATGCACATTTGTCAGCCTTAAGGGATATTTTCACTCTTATTCTTCAGCGGGTAAAGAGTCTATCTTAAGCTGATATATCAGCTTGTTCCTTCAGCGATTGGAGGCTTCTTCTGCAGAGTTGCTTCTAGGGCCGCTGTGACACTGCCATGCTTATGCTTACCTGAATTCTTCAGATATTACAGTTCTTCAAACATACATTCTTCAAGCATACAGACATAACAGTTCAAGCATTCATAGCATTCACATTACAACTCTTCAAGCCTTCATATGAAAATGTTGTTCAAGGTATTAGAAAATATATCGACATTAGCTAGCACACATCAAATTCTTGATATAAAAAACCATTATCATAATATGATTCATAGTGTTAGAGATCATCAAAACCACAGGGCTCAATAATAATAGTACTACTTAGTTCAAAGAATTCACCTTTGAGAGGGAAAGAAATCATCTTCATGTTATCTACTTTCGACCTTAGAAAATCAAAAAGATATTTAACTAGATTTATTGATAATTATATTTATTAAAATCTATTTATTATTATTTTTTTATGATGTTGGATCACTACAAGAAAAAGTGGCTATAGCGACCGAATTAGCGACCGATTAAATCGGTCGCTAGTCGGTCCCAAATAGAGACCCGAGACCGTTTCAGCGACCGCATGTATATCGGTCGCCAATCGGTCGCTATTATTGCGACCGAAATAACTTCGGTCTCCAGTCGGTCGCTGATGCCGTTATACTTCCTACTACGACCCCCGCCCGCCCGAGCCCTCCCGCCCGAGCCCCCCCCCTCCCGCCCGAGCCCCCCCTCCCGAGCCCCCTTCCCCTGCGGCCCCCTCTCCGCCCTAGCCCCCCTCCCCGCTCCCGCCCGAGCCCCCTCCGCCGGAGCCCCCCCTCCGCCCGAGCCCTCCCGCCCGAGCCCCCCTCCTCCGCCGGAGCCCCCCTCCCCGTGCTGCCTCCCGCCCGAGCCCCCCTCCGCCGGAGCCCGTCGCCGCGCCGCTCGCGTCGAGTCGCCGTCGCCGCTCGCCCTGCCGTCGTCGCCCTCCGCAGGTACCTCTCTCTCTCTCTCTCTCTCTCTCTCTCTCTCTCTCCCTTCCCCCTCCGTCACCGGCCTGCTCCCCTCCCCCGCCGGCCTACTCCCCTCCCCCCTGCGGCCCCGTCGCCGGCTTGCTCCCCTCCCCTCCCCCCTTGGGCACAACGGCCCTTACCTTGTTTCGAGGGTGGTGGAGCGGGTGACTGGAAGGCCTGGGTTTGAGTTCACGGTGCTGCCGCCTTCGGCGTTCTATCCGGTGGATTGGAGTAGGATAAGGGGTTTGTTTCGTGGCCCGCGGTCGGAGACGAATCTGAGGTGGTTGTCTGAAAAGCTGAGGAGGATTCAGGAGGGTAGCTTTGCTGTTCACCTTTGGAACAGGCAGAGCAGGAAGATACAGGTTGAGAAGGGAAGCATCATTGCGCACATACTGTCCGACTGCTGCGTATTTTGCAATGGATCCGTGTCTTCTTTGTAAGTAGCGGGTGGCGAACGTGATGGGTTTCACCTTTTAATTCGCCGATTGCTGGCAAGTTCTTTGGTGATGGATAATCTCAGTCCATTCCATGTATTATTGTCAACGTCTGAAATCACAATAGTAAGAATTAGCAGTAATAAAAGGAAAATCTCTTTCTCTCTAGTCTGCAATTTTAACTAATTGACAATGTTCTTCCTCTTTAATATAATGTGAATCAGTTATGACAATGTTTCAGTTTTTGCTTCTTTTCATACAAAAAAGATGAAACTTTGGCTTGACAGTATACCTTGGATTATTGAAACCAAAAAGAAAAAAAACCACTTTGGATCTTGTAATCAACCACAAGTTAGAATAATGCAAGCATCTGATATTCTTTCTATCTAAAATATGTTTCTTGGAAGAAATCTTGTCATATTGCCATATTGGACACTCTTACAGTTATTTAAGAGGCTTTTAGAAACAGTTTTCTTATCAGTGTTCATTAATTGTATGGTAGCGCCTGTGCTCTTATGTGGCATAATTGTTCGTGAATCATGCCCTGGAAGCATTTTCAGCATCCGTGAAAAATTATAATACCCTGCTTTCTTTACTTGGATTCATATTTCCGTATTTAGGTTGATTCAGTAGTGACACGTTGTGAGAACGATAATTCCCCCTCAACCTTATTGGAATTAAGCAGGCGCATCTGCTATGTGCATAATCCATGATCTGTTCTTCGTGGGAATATCTGCTAAGGTGTAAGCATAGCTTTTGTTTTTATGCTTGTACTCGAGGGTTTTTCATTTCTATGCTTGCACATGGACATATTTAATAGTTTTGTTCATGGTCACCAAGATCAGAAATGAAAGCAGGAGGCCATACGTGAAGAGAAAGCAGGAAACACATTCTTTGGTAGCATTTTGAGCCACAAGTTAAGGTGAAATGAGAAACAATGCAAGAAATAAGGGGAGAAATTCGATTTGTTTTAGGTGTAAATGAGTTTCCCAGTAACTCTGTTTTTATTTAAATATAGTTGTTCAGCATGCACCAAGCACCACCTTATCTGTGTTGTAGATGTTCTTTCAGATGTTTCTTGTTTCTTCAAAATAAGTTCTTATACTTATATCCATTTCAAGTGTTTAACTAGCAACCTGAAGGCATGAAGTATGAAGGCTGTTCCCAGCT
This sequence comes from Amorphophallus konjac, assembly GCA_022559845.1. NCBI lineage: Eukaryota > Viridiplantae > Streptophyta > Magnoliopsida > Alismatales > Araceae > Amorphophallus > Amorphophallus konjac. The sequence continues at coordinate 294,132,823 of CM040125.1, read as the reverse complement.
TTCTGATTTTGCTCAATTGCCACATATATATCATTTGAGCAGCAGAACATCTGTTGCTACCTTTGTATGTGTTGCCTCAAACATTGGGATGAAATTGCAGCTACATGGGTTTGCACAGGTTTTTCTTGGTTACTGTGTCTTAGGCATACTAGACACCTTATTGATGATGACTGGTTAAAGATGGGAGAAGGCAGCCGCTGGGTTGCTATAGCTTGAGACAAGTCCTGATCATCAAGGACAACCCAGCTAAGTATCTCACTTTTATCAAGCTTAGCAACCCAGCTAAGTACCTTTATCAGTCAATGATTGTAGAAATATTGATGCCCACAGGTTAAGTATCTCACTTTTATCAGCTAAAGAGATGCATAAGACCTTCTGCACATGTCATTCAGTTATCAAATATTGTATGTCCTCTTCACTACCCAAGATATATAATGAGCACTCTGAATTTCCTTCTGTGACAAATTGTATTAAAAAAGTACTGAATGTGCATCTTGTCATATGCATTTAGCTGAATTGCAGTTTACTGAATCATGCGAAAGGGAAACAGGAACAAATTAGCTACCAGATCCTGCGCCATGCATTTGCTTATATGTAATAGCATGATCTCATGGTGTAAGGTGTACAAGTAGGAAATGACACATTTCCTCTTGAATCCACTTCATGGGCATCATTACCCTAAACTAAAACCACCCGGCACTAAACTATAACACTTGTATGGTCTTATTCTTTCTAAATGATTTTAAAAGGGTATTGTGTGTATGCAGTGTCACGTTGACAGCAGGCTGGAAATCTCTATTCAATCTTGGGCGTAAGACTGGATGATGATGATAGTGCTATGGTGTCATGGTGTGTACCCATCATGCATTGTGTGCAATTTGATTTTTCACCCTTTATCTTGGTGCATGTTCTATTTTGTTGGTTTTTCTTTCACATTTATTTGGGAACCCATTATTTACATCAGGCAGCCAATGACCGGATGCGTGGAGATTGTTTTCTCACTCTATATTTCATACCGGTTGATCTATTTGCCTGAGTTTTCTTTGTCATTTATTTCTCGTAAGTGTTGTTTACGTAAGACAATGAATATATTTAATTAGGTGGCGATTCATTTTCCACCGTTCATTTTGTGCTGGATGATGCATTTGCAGGGGACTGTATGCCTTCAAATTTATTTATGATTGTGTTGGTTAAATCTGGCAAGACATGATTTTTTGTGCAGAATGATTTTATAAGCCTTTTTTCAAGTAGGATGATCTTACCTTACTTGGGTATCCTTTCTCATTTATGCATGATAATTGTACTTTACACAATCAACACCATGATTTTGTGTGCAGGTTCATTTTTCACCCTATTTTCATGCTCCATGATCTATTTCCTTGGGTTTGGACATGTTTATGGTTTTGGACATAGCTTGGGCACGACTAGGGTGTTATCATCATGCTCGAGTTCGGTCTCACATGCGACCTCTCCATTTACCACACCAGCAGCCCCAGATGGTTCTTCCAGTGCCGCCCCGACCATGACTCCAGATATGTTTAGGCAGATCGTCAACGAGACCGTCTCTCAGAATATCTCTCAGAATATCTCAACCATCGTCGCTCAGACCGTCTCCCAGATGCTCACATCCTTGGGAATTGATAGTAGTAGAGCACCTCCTGCACCTCCTGCACAGCAGCCTCCGGTAAGTATTTTATTTGATTGATTTTCTATTTGTTAACTCTAAATATCATCTTACAAAATATAAGAATTTAGATTGAGGAGGGGAAAATATCATTTTCTTAACTCTAAATATCATCTTACACCTATCCTCTGGATATTAGAATCAACAGGCAGACTGTTCTGCAGGATTTTCCATAGGTGTATAGAGATTTTGGTTAGAACTGAAAGTGAAAAGATATGTATAAATTCTATTCACTTGAGTGGGGGAGGATACAGATCTATAAATATTCATAAAGCTAGAATAATATAAGGAAAGTAACATGTAGACATGAATAAAATATGCCAATTTAGGTGAAAAGATCTCCCCAAAGTCTGGTAACTGTCATGGCAGGAAGCCAGGAACAGCACCTTTAAGCAAAGGAAGGGCAGTTCATACAAAGGAGCATAGGTCATAAGTTACAAGAAGTGAAGGATATTATATATAGTCGGCGGCAAGCCTGTTGTTAGCCGTAAATTGGCAGGCTTGATTCTCAAAAATGCCCTGGATGCAAAGGAGCAACACAGAAAATTTGAGCATGTGCAGAGATGGTTATCATTGGATGTAGCTGTTAGGGCCCAGGTCAAAGGATGTTTACTACAGACTCTCTCTTCACCGGTGATTGATGCAAGATCTACTGCATCTCAAGTTGTTGCAAAGATTGCTGGTATTGAGTTGCCTCAAAATCAATGGCCTGAACTTATCAGTTCTCTCTTGTCAAATATTCACCAACTTCAGCCAGATGTTAAGCAAGCAACTTTGGACACCCTAGGTTACATGTGTGAAGAAGTCTCCCCTGATGAAGTTGATCAAGAGCAAGTCAATAAGATATTGACAGCGGTTGTTCAAGGCATGATTTGCGACCGATCTACGACTGAATAGCGACCGCTAGGTCGGTCGCTATCCGCGATTTTTCTTGTAGTGGATCCTCCTGCAGCCGGTGATGGTGGAGATGCTATGAATGACGAATGAGGATGATGCAGCGGATATCTCTTGATTTTTTTTAATGATATTATGAAAAAATGATACATTTCAATTAATGTAACTGTAACTTTTTTTATTCAAAGATTTATGTGTTGTGGACATTCTTTATTCAAAGATTAATGTAACTGTAACTTTTTACAATATGATTTTATCCTATTTTATCCTATTGTGTGTTCTATATGTTGTTTATTACGTGTTTTATGTTAAGTTGAGTCGATTGTGGTGTATAATTGTAGATTTAAACAGATTTTTATAATTTTAAAATATATAAAAAAGTATGTGGAGAATATTTTCGACGGAATTTCGACCAACTAACATTCGTCGAAACCAATTTCACTCACTTATTTCCTGACGTATTTATTTTCCAACGTAAATCAGTCGAAAGGTTCAGTCGTATTTTTGACCAAGTAAATGTTCGTCGGAACAAATTTGATGCACATTAGTTTCGACATATTATTTATCCGTCTTAAATACGTCGAACATTAACGACGTCTTTTCGACCAGAGATAGTTTCGTCGGAAGTAATTTGATTCAAACTAGTTTCGACGTATTAATTGTCCGTCTCAAATTCGTCGAGCATTAACGACGTATTTTCGACACAATAGTAGTTCATCGGAACTAATTTGACCCACATGTTTTCAACGTATTATTAATGTGATAAAAATTTGTCAAAAATTAAGGATGTATTTGCCACAAAATTAACTATCGTCGGAACTAATTTAACCCATATGTTTGCGACGAAAGAATATAACTGTCGGATATCCGTCGAAAACTTTAGACCTATTTTCAACTAAATTATGTTCGTCGCAATGATTAATTAATTTCAGTATTATTAATTACCGACATAAATAGCCACGATGATTTCGACGTTCTAGTTTCATCGGTAATTTCAGACTTATTAGCGACGCTATTTCAGTACGTCAAAATTTTGCGACGAAATAGTTTCGATGTCCATATTCCGTCGTGAATACGTCAGAAATACGTCGAAAAGTCACATTGCGACGTATTGCCGACGTATTTGCGACGGTAAATGGACGTCGGAATTTCTCATTTTTCTTATAGTGTCCCTAACTTGGTCGAGTTTCTAATTCCGCAATAATTTTTAATGGGGATTCATTCACCCCCCTCTTAATCCGAGCCTTGCATCCTATCAATTGGTATCAGAGCTGGGTTTCCCATGATGTGCTCCAACGACCAGGGAAGACCTGGGAATGGAAATGTTCGCAGCTTCATAGCTGAGGGACATTCTATTAACCGTCCTCCTTTCTTTGATGGTGTTAATTATATTTACTGGAAAAATAGGATGGAGGTATTCCTGAGAGCACAGAGCCATGAACTCTGGAGAGTAATCACCACAGGACCATTTGAGCTGTCGCCAGATGAAAACGCATGGTCAAGGGAACAGGTCAGGCTCTCAACGGTGAACTGGACTGCTCTAAATATAATGCAGTGCGTAGTTCATCCAGAAGAGTATTCTAAGATCTCTACTTGCAGATCAGCCAAAGACATGTGGGACAAGCTGGAGCTGATATATGAAGGAACGTCCCAGGTAAGAGCAACAAAGGTAAATATGCTGGTCTCCGAGTATGAGGTATTTAAAATGAAGTCTGATGAGTCAATAAAGGAAATGTTCTCTAGGCTTTCTCAGCTTACTAACAGTCTTAAAGCTCTAGGCAAGGATTATTCTGATAGTGAGATTGTTAGGAAAATCCTCAGGTCTCTATCTCTTGCGTGGCACACAAAGGCCACTGTAATAGAAGAGTCTAAGGACCTAACCACCATGAAGGTGAATGAGTTAATTGGGTCTTTGATGACTTACGAGTTACACTTCAGGAAACCTAAAGATGAGCAGAAGAAACCCAAGATGCTAGCCCTCAAGGGGTCTGGTAGCAGTGGTGAGAGTAGTGATGAACTAAGTGAGGAGTTTAATGAACTGTCGGCCTCTGAACAGGAATTCCTCACCAGAAATTTCAAAAGGTTTTTAAGAATGAGAGGTAAGTATGCCCAGAAGAACAAACCCTACCAGGCATATAGAGGCTATCACTCTAAATCTGACCAAAGTAAGAAATCTGACAAGATTGTCTATTATAATTGCAGGAAATCAGGGCATGTCAGGGATGAATGCTCGGAGCTGGTAAAGAAGGATGCCAAGGGCAAGAAAAAGTAAACAAAGGCCATGGTGTCAACTTAGAGTGACGAGGAAGAAAGTGTTCTGAGTGATGAAGAAGAAATTGAGGTCTGCGGTCTTATGGCCATTGAAGATGGAAGTGATCACCACAATGATCAAAAGGAAGATGAAGAGGTGAGCTCTTTTTTTGAGAATTTTACCATAGATGATTGGGAGCATGCATATACTGTGTTATTTGAGTCACATGAACAATTAAGGAAAAAGAATAAGAAATTGAAAAAGAAAACTTCGCAGTATGCTGATAATTCTTCATGTGAAAAATATTCCCAAGTAGAAGACTTAATTAGGTCTCATGATCTAGACACAGAAAAGCTTAAGGAAATAATTGGCTCGTTGAGAACTGAAAACAAAGAATTATTAGCCAAAATTTTTTAGTTTGAAAACAATCTGGAAATGGCCAACAATGATTAGAGCTTAGTTGATGAATTAATTCAAAATGATCTTCTGGTAAAGGAAAATGAAAAGTTGAAGTAGTTAAACACTGCTATGTCCGAGAAGCTTCTAATTTTTGAAAAAGGAAAATCTGTTTACATAGATGAGTCTGAAAAATTGCACAATCTGGAACAAGAAATTAAAAATCATAAAACTGCAAATAAAGTGTTGATTGAGTGCGTTAATTACAGTGAGCAAGAGATCGCCAGTTATGAAATTCACATTGCCACCTTAGAAAATGAAATTAAAGATTTAAAAAATTCATTGTCAAAATTCACTAGTGTCAAAGAAAATTTGGACAGACTATTGGGAACAAAGGTTAATTTCTGGAAAGATGGGTTAGGCTATAACCATATTAACAATTTTGAACAGACTAGTAGCTCGACCTCACTTCACAAACAACTTGTTGTTCAAAAGATTCAGAATCATCCTAAAAATCTGAAGAACCTAAAACGCAAAAATAACATGCATGCTAAGAAATCAAATGTCAAAAACCATGCTTCAAAGAAAATGAATGTGTCCTGTCATTACTGTAATAAGTATGGTCATTTGATGCATGAGTGCCTGTCAATGAAAAAGGATGATTTAAATGCTGGTAGGAAGTATGTTAAGAATTTGCATCTTATGAAACTCTCTTCTGTTAAGAACAAGAAAATACATTATTTTCATCGTGGTCAGTCAGGCCACATTGCTGCTGAATGTTAGCACGTTGTGTGTTACAAGTGTGGGAAGAATGGCCATACAGTCAAGGACTGTTGGCATGTTAATGAAAAGAAAGTGTTTCACAGGAAACATGATCACAGGTTTAATTATAACCATAAATTCAATGACAATCCTTTTATGCACAAAAAGTACACAAAACCTGTTAGTTCATGTCATTATTGTGGGCAGATTGGGCACTCTATGAATAATTGCCTGTTAATGAAGTATGATGATATGGAAGCCCAAAAGCTGTGGAGAGCACCTTACAAAGGTGCCACTGACATTTCAGGACCAAAGAATTCTTAGGTACCTAAAATTACAAAATAAGATTTGTGTTTTGTAGGAGTGCCTTGGAGCTGAGGAATAAAAGGGGTTTAATAAACTAAGGCACCTGAGTATGATAAAACCCCATTTCTACTGTTAACAGGTTTGGTCATTTCAGTCTTCAATAATCCCATTTAGAAAGCTGCATATCATGTTTGATTTGCTAATCAGAATTTCATGTATATATGCTCTCATCTAAATTTTGACTCTCTGCATTATCCTTCATAAGCCCTTAAATGCATAGGCTGAACTATCTGTACATATATTGGGATGAGAGTGAATTGAAGGTCATATTTTGAAAAATCTGAACTGCATGAGGTTTGCATCTGTCAACTACACTTGTTTGATAATTGTAAATGTCATAATGCATATCTCTCACTGAACATTTGTTGCATATAACTTTTCATCTGCATACATATGTGTTTGGGAAAAGGTCATTCAATTTTTTTTTGAGATCCATATAGGACTGCACGTTGTCTTGCTTGATCTCATGGTATATCAAATGGGATGTTGGGAGAAGGTTTAGTGCATATCATGCTTAGATGAGTCATAGTGTTTGACATCATGAAAACCACAAGGGTACAACAATGATAATTTTGATGATGGCATATGTGTTTTGGTGCTATTATATGAGGTTTTTGATGATGTCTCTATGAATCATAGTTAGTGCATAGTGCTTGAAAATATTATGGTTGATGTGCCTTGTCTGTGATTATAAGTCGGTGCACATTTCAATGTATGCTTCACAAAGTCTGTACACACTTTCATATGCTTCATACGAGGTCCGTAGATATTTGTATATGCTTAGTCTGCACACTTGCACATTTGATTAGAAAGTCCAAGCACAACTGTTTTCTTGCTTTAGGCAGTCGATGCACATTGGCTTTCATGCGTTGGATGATCTGTGCACATGTGTGGGTTACATTGACATTTCATCGAATAGGTTTAGTGCACATTCAGTTTATCAAAAAAGTCAGTGCATGTTACTGTTTGTACATGTAAAGGTCGTTGCAGGTTTTTGCATTATGCATGACAGAGTCGGTGCACACTCATGCATATATGTCTGAGCACTGAGCATATATCAAGGTCCGAGCATACACTCGCTCGGAGCATGTTTTTGGCTAAGGCCTATACACGGTTGGTGCACATTTGGTGATAGTCTGATAGAGTCAGTGCAGAGTGTGTGTTACCTATGCCAAAGTTGGTGCACATTTAGCGTTGGCCCTATTGGAGTCGATGCTAGCATAGAGTGTCTAGCATATAGGGTCTGTGCTATTTTGTCATGTCTTGTTACTGGGTCAGTGCTAGTTGCACCTTCTACAGACAGAGTCGGTGCACATTCTATCTTGCACACATATGAAGGTCGGTACATATATAGTTTGCTACGAGTGCTTCAGGTCGATGTAGCTTTTGCTGCAAGCATAAGGTCGGTGCAAGTTTGCTACACGCATGCAAGGGAAGTCGGTGTAGGTTTTGGCTCGCATTAGGTCGGTGCATTTTTTTGTTAAGCATAGGTATATGTCTTACACAATGTCGGTGCAACTACTGTTCCAAGTAGGTGCACATAGCAGCTCATGCGAGACTAGGTCTGTGCATATAGCGCATCTTGTATACACAAGGTCGGTTCACATACTGTTCAGGTCGATGCATTCTTTCCTTTCTTCTAGTTAAGCACAATAACTTCAGGACGATGCATCTCTCTATCTCAACTGCATGCATAGTACTTAAGGTCGACACTAGTTTGCTTTCTAGCAGGCTAATGTCAATGGCAGTCTGTGCATATAGGCATATTGAGGTCGATGTTAGTTAGGGGTCGACGTGAGTTCTTGCATGTTTGATCTACTAAGGTCGATGCTAATCTGTATTGTCTTGCAGATAAGGTCAGTGCTGGTGTGGCCACCTACATAACTGAGGTCGATGTCAATGAAGAAACTATTTCTACCAAGGTCGATGCTAGCATGGCGTGGCAAATCATGAACTAAGGACTCAGGGCAGCAGAGGTGTTTGAGGAAATGAATGTCTAAAGTAGGGCAGGCAAATGACTAATTAAAGCAGCTCGTGAGCTCGAACTGATGCAGGCACGTGTTCCCAGAAGGCTGGATGATGGGCACGTGATCCAAGGCACAATGACAAGAGGAATAATCTCTTACCTACCACGTGGACCAATAGGGGTTTAGTATGTTTTATCTGCTTCATGTATACGGTGCCACTATTCCTATATATAAGGATTCACTGCCCTTCAAAGAAGGGTGCTGGAAAAAGCTACCGTAAAAGCTCCCATCGTCTCCACCTGAAAAGAGAGCATCTCCAAGAGCAAGAGAGAGCGTGAGAAACCCTGTTCAAGCCAAGAGGAAGTGAAAGAGAGTTTGAGAGCAGCCAGCCAATGATTATGTTTATGCTTCTTTGGAGCTACATTCTCCAGTGTTTTTCTCATTTCTTGGTTTACGTTTTGATCCAAGTATTATCGTCTGTGATTTCTGTGTTCCCTCTGGTGTGGAAGAAGGGAGACTGTGTCTCCGGTTTGCAAGTGGCGGGGTGTCACTTGTGAGTTCCCTCCGTTTGGAGGAAGGGAGACTGTGTCTCTGGTTGCTAGTGATTGGGTGTCACTAGTGTTTTCCCTCTATGGATTCGGAGGAAGGGAGGACTGGTCCTCCGGTTCTGACTTTGTGGGTTGCAAGGTCGGAGTTTAGATTATGTGGGTTGTAGGATCTATGTTGAGGGATTTGTCTCCCTCGATTTTTCAAGCTGTTAGGCAACGTATGTTGAAGACTGAGTCTGCTGTGGTGTTCTTGCTTGGTTTGAGCAAGGGAAGCCTCACTCGGTTTGAGTGAGGGGTGGATGTAGATCTAGGGTCTCAGATCGAACCACCTAAAAAATCATGTGGGTAGTGGTTTGAATCGTGTGCTTGTTCCTTATCTTCTGCCCCCTTCACAGGTTTCATTAATTATTCTATTGGGCGGTGGTTATTCAACTCTTTATCTGCTTTCTTGAGCTGTGTGTGCCGTGGGCTATACCTTACCTCCCGCTGAGTCTATGTTAGAATGTTAAGTGTTTGTCCTCTAGTCCAATAGAAGCCCTCATTGTTAAGTGTCTTCCGTGGAGCTATTTTCATTTGTTTCATAGAGTGGGGTTTGGATTTTAATAGGGTGAAAATTCCAAAATATCCATTCACCCCCCCTCTGGATCTATTTCCGTGTACCACCTAGTCTAACACATATCACTTCTGTCTGGAAACCCACCTTATGCGTAGAGGCTGGCCCTCCGCCTAGTACCATGAATCATTTATATGTCTAGGATCTTGCATATGGATTATCAATCATGTCATTTTTAATGTCTTGCATATGGTTGCATTCGAAGTCTAGTCATACATTGCATTTAGTTAGGGGGAGTTAATGCAATTATTGGTTAGCTCATGCATACTCTTAGGGGGAGTAAAACATAAAATTTGATATGAAATAATGAGAAAATTGCACCAAATTCTTTGTCTGAAAATGGTTTTTGAAACTCCTCTCAAATTCTCTGCATTTATTAAGGGGGAGCCTTGTCTGAAATCTCAAATGCTTGATCTTCTGCCTGGAGTTATTTCATGCCACTTACTTTTGTTCATTCTCTCAACAATTGGCAACCATCTGGAATCACCCTCTACCTGCTGCTATGTTGAACTTTCCTGAAAATCTCTTGGCATCTGTTAAGTTTCATACCTGACCACCTTGAATGTCTTCACTGCGTTATTTGTCACCCATCTCAAGAACACCCAAAATTCAAAAGGATTCCAATTTGTGTACTATAATCATAAATCTAAACATCCTTGTTTCATAATCTTCTATTATACATGATTATGATGCTCCAAAATATTTTACTTGTTTGAATTTAATGATTTTCCCGAGTTTAGAGATAAATGCCTTGAAAAGAATCTGTTTTCAGTTTAATAGGCCTTAACCAACTTTCACATTGTTGTGTCTTGAAAAATCTTCTTGAATCTGAAAATATAGAATCATGACTGTCTTTAGTTGAGATACTTGGATAAAGTATTGTTTTTAAATATAGAACTATCTGAAAACTCTAAAGGGTAGCATGATAAAATTATATTTCAATGCTCATGGCAGAGCAATGACAAAGGCTACACTGAGAAACTAAGTCCTCTATCAAAGAAATGGAGTGGACCTAGTCATGAGGTATCCTTACTACCTCTGTTCAAATTGAAGCAAGACAGTTAGTCTCACTGAGTAACTAGGGATACTGACGTCTGATCAACGTGTACCCTTAAGTCAAAAGGTGTTGACTACACTTGATTGCTCTTAAAAATATTCTGAGACAAAAAGAAAAATCTGAAAATTTGACCAAAGGTCAAGCAAATGTGCTGAAACCCTGAGAACCTGAACAGAACTATTTTTGTGTTTAGCTTCAATACTATTTTTGAGTAACTTCTAGAGGTGACATTAGTTTATTTGAGTAAGATAATAGGAGGTTGTCAAGGCTCTATTATATAAAATTGGTTCATTTCTATTAAACAATAATGCAGTTCTTTCTTTTAAAAGAATTTTCATTGATAAACTCTGAATTTATTAGATTTGAACCATGCATGTGAATAAGGATCTGATCATAACTCTTTTATAATGAAAGAGTCTGAACTTGAATTTACTCTGATTTATGAAATTAGTATCTGACTGAGAATCCCTTCATTCCTATCTGCTAAATTGGCCTACCTGAAAATCCATTCTGTCTATTGCCTTTGGTGCTGAGAATCCTACCTTCCAAGCCCTCTTGCTTTTCTTTCTTACTTTAATATCTCATTTCTACTCTCAAACTTCTTCTTTTTGATGTTGTCAAAGGGGGAGAATAGTTTATGAGTCTTTCAGTCATTCCTTGGGGTCATTGAACATTGTCATTAATGAGTGGAGTTATGAGTGGAGATGATGCATGATGCATGATGTGTCCTTAATATGCTGCATTGTTATGGGGGAGTTAGTTAGTTGTTTGATTAAAATGACTTGTAATGACTCATAATTTTGCCATCATCAAAAAGGGGGAGATTGTTGTGTCCCTGTGTTTTGATGTTGTCAAAACCATGAATCATGTATACTCTTTAAATTATTTTTGATTGAGTTGTTTAAGTGTTTAAATTGCCATGTTGCACAAAGAACAGGATAAAGGCTAGTCAAATTCAAAAGTCAGCGCATAGTAAACATGAAAAGTCAACATGGTCAATGAAGTCAATGCACAGGTCAACAAGAAAGCTTAATGGTCTAGCTCAGCCAGTCAAAGCTCCAATCAGCACAACTGTACTAATGGCCGACAGACAGTTGGCACAGCAATGAAGGTCGATGCACCCTTGTGATTTCAACAAGCAAGGTCGGTGCAATGCCTTCCCTGCACAAGCAAGGTCGGTGCAATGCCTTCCCTGCACTAGCATGGCCAGTGCAATGTTTTCCTTGGCACAAGCAAGGTCGGTGCAATCTCTTCGCTAGCACAAGCACAGTCGTTGCAATCCCTCAGTTGAGCCAAGAACTAAGGTCGACGCTAGTTCTACCCTCAAGCAACGAAGGTCGATGCTAGTTCTGCCCAGTTTTGATTTCAAGTGTCTGAGGTCGATGCTACTTCAGTTTGCACGCAGTTAAGGTCGATGTTACTTCAGCTGGGACAATAACTAAGGGCGATGCTACTTCAGTTTGCACGCAGCTAAGGTCGATGTTACTTCAGCTGGGACAACAAGTAAGGTCGATGCTACTTCAGTTTGCATGGAGCTAAGGTCGATGTTACTTCAGCTGGGACAGTAACTGTGGTCAATGGCATATAAGGTCTGTGCTAGTTGAAATAAGGTCAATGGTAGTATAGCATGTTTTGCATATAAGGTCTGTGCTAGTTGAAATAGGGTCGATGCATGTTTTAACCTAATGCATAGTTAAGGTCATGCTACTTCGGGCCTCCAGCAACAGAGGTCGATGCCACTTTGGTCGCACAGTAACTGAGGTCGATGATGATTCAGACTTCCAGAATCTGAGGTCGGTGCACGGTTGGTGGGAAGCTTCAAAGGTCAATGCCACTTGTAGAAACTAAGGTCGGTGCCCCTTTTGGCCCTCAAGCAAGAAGGTCAATGCCACTTGTGTAAAATGAGGCCGGTGCACCTTTTGGCCCTCAAGCAAGAAGGTTGATGCTAGTTCTGCCCTTAAGCTTTCAAGGTCGATGCTACTTCAGTTAGCACACAGCAATGCACATCGAGCCAGCGCACGAAAAATATTGATGCACATTTGCTAATAAGATCTGTGCATGGTTATCTTCAACATAGGAAAGGTGTTTGAAGAAATGCCTGAGTAAACTATTGGGAGAAGTAGTGAACTCGACGAAGGCATGTGATTGGGTACAAGGAGACAGGTGAGACCAATCATGTGTACAGTAGTGATGGGCACGTGATCCAAGGCTAAGGTTAGAGGAACATTCTCGCCCCTGCCATGTGGACCAGTAGGATATCACAAGGTTACTTTTCTGTCTCATCCATTCGGAGGCTCTATCCTATAAAAAGACTACCTCATCCTTCGATGAAAAAGTGCTGAAGGGCTGTAGAAGGCGGCAGAAAGTGCAAGGGCTCATGTGAGCGAAGGTTCCATTCAAAAAAGAGAGTTGTGCAGAAGAAGAAAAAGAGAGTGAGAGCTGAGAAGTGAAGAGAGCAGGAGAGAAAAATAGGGTATCGTAAAAGTGAGAAGAAGAAGAGAAAGAGAGAGCCCGTGGAGTAAATGTGTGTAGCATAGTTCTGAGTGAAGTTCTGGGTGTTCCATCTTGGCCTCTGGATCAAATCCATGCCATCGTTGTTTTCATTTTCATAGCTACTGTTGCTATAGTTCCTGTTGCTTTTATCTTTCATTTTTTCCTTGATTTCTTTCATCAAGCTGTTAGTCAGTGTGTTAGCAAGCTGTCAGGCTCAACGTTGAGGATTTGTTCCTCGGATAGCAAAGCTGTAAGGCTCAGTGTGTAGCAAAGCTGTAAGGCTCAGCGTGTAGCAAGCTATAATGCTCAGCGTTTCAAGCTGTTTGTCAGCGGTAAGCCTCACTCAGGTTTGAGTTGGGGATGGACGTAGGTCCGTGGTAGCATACTGAACCATCTAAAAATTCAGTGTGCCCGTGGTTTGTGAGTGTGTATGATTCCATATCTTCTATCTTCTTCACAGGATGTGTTAGCTTGCCTTTTGAGCGCTATCTAGTTAATGTTTGTTTTCCTTGACTCATTGATTGTCCCTAACTTGGTTGAGTTTTTAATTCCGTAATAATTTTTAAAGGGGATTCATTCACCCCCCTCTAAATCCGAGCCTTGCATCCTATCAGTAGGCTGCCCTCTCCTTACCTTCTTCATCAATTTGCGCAAGGACAGCACCTACTGAGTCATCCAAGACTGAGACATAAAGAACGAGCGATTTGCCTAGAATCGACGACCTCAGGACAGAAGGATTTGATAGATAATCCTTCAATCCGTCAAAAGTCGGTTGACACTTGTCATCCTAATTAAATTTAACTCCCGACTTAGTAAGCTCGTAGAACGGCCTACACCTTTGTGAGTGCTGGAAAACAAATCGGTAGATAAATTGCAACCTCCCGATCAACCCTCGGACTTCTTTCAAATTTCTGGGAGGAGGCATATCTCTTATTGCCCTCGCCTTGTTGGGATCAGTCTCAATACCCCTCTTGCTGGCAATGAACCCCAACAACTTACCGGACGACACACCAAACACACACTTCTTAGGGTTCATTTTTAACTGATATTCCCTGGCTCTTTGCAACACTTTGGTTAGAACCCCAGGATGCTCAATCCTTGTTCTTGATTTCACTACCAAGTCATACACATACACCTCGATATAAACATGGATCATATCATGAAAAATAGACATCATAGCCCTCTATTAAGTGGCTCCGGCATTCTTGAGTCCAAATGGCATGACCACATAACAGTACGTGCCCCAAGATGTAGTGAAGGAAGTCTTTTCTTGATCTTCTTCAGCCAGGCGAATCTGGTTGTACCCGAAAAAGCCATCCATAAAGGAGAGGGTCTCATACCCTACCGTATTATCAATCAGCACGTCTATGTGAGGGAGGGGGAAATCATCTTTAGTACACACGCGGTTAAGGTCCCAGAAGTCTATGCAAATTCTGACTCTTCCATCTTTCTTCATAACCGGGACAATGTTAGCCACCCAGTTCGGATAAAGGACGACCCTAATGAATCTAGCCTTATGGAGCTTGTCGACCTCTTCTTTCATCTTTAATGCCATATGAGGGTGGAAACGTCTTAACCGCTGCTTGACCGGTACGGACCCTGGCTTAAGTGTTAAGCGGTGCTCGACAAGCGCTGAATCCAGACCCGACATATCTTCGTAACTCCACGCAAACGTGTCCTTGAATTCTTGTAGAACCTGAATACGTGCCTCTTCTTCAGATGGAGGCAAATTTTTACTTATGAGGACAATCCTAGGACTTTCCATGGTATGCAAATTGATTTCTTTGGTAGGCTCTTATACTAAGGCAGATGGTTCATCAAATGTGCTTATGCCACTAGCAAAAGCATCAGCCTCATCCTCATATCCATCATAACTTCATCCCCCTCTTCGACAAGGTCTTCATCGTTCATAATCTCGTAAACCCCGAATCCTTCATCTAAAGAGCACGCATCCTTACATTGCAAATTGGTGCGGACACCCGAGCAGTTGAGCGGCGCGACACGGCGAGCCACCGGCACCGCACGCGGAGCACGACTCGAGCCACTTCAGCGTCCATCTGGCTCGGAGACAGCCTGGAGACTCCCCCCTAAGTCTCGACATTTATCATATTTGTTTAGACGTTATTTGTGTGTAATGTGTGTGGGTTTCATTTTATTCGGTTTGTAATTTTGATTGTAAGAGGGGTTTATTTGTAAAATGGGACCCCCGGGCCCCACGGGACCCCCAGACCTCTTCCCATTGATCCACCTCAGCCTAGGGCCCCATGTGGGGTTAGTCAACATTTCAAATGGAGACATCTAGAAGGTTGAATGGTAAATGCCACATGGGTAGACAATTGGACTTCAAAGTCCAAGGTAGGCTACCTACCATTCTACCATGTCCCCCCCTTGGTCAATAGGCTACCCCCCCCCTTATATTTTATTTAATTTTTGTGTGTGTGTCACATTCAATCTAGGCCATCCATTCCCCCATCCCTAGATCCAAGGGTGGCTATTGGATTTGATATGTAACCTATAAGTACCCTGTATTTTCTCATTTAGGAGAATTAATGCATTTGAATTGGAAGAAAATCCCCTTGAGCAAGGCCTAGGCCGCCCCTCTCTCCTCCTTGCAGCTGGGAAGGCTGTATTCTGGTGGTGTGACTCCACCCCTATCAGTTTCGGTCGCCGCCACCGCCGCCACGTGCCGCCATCGCGCCTCCACCATCACTGCCGGTGTTCTGTCCATCCAGGACAGAGGTGTCTTCTCCGAATTCTTGCTCTCCACCCCGTCGTATTTTTGAGCTGGGATTTTGAGGGGATGTTCCAGAGGTGTTCCTCATGATCCAAAAAAATTGATACAGCAGATCTCCCTGGCTCTAGATTGAAGGATTTGGAGAGAGCTTTCCAACGATAGTTCGTGCGTCCCGATCCGACGCCGGGATTGATCGCAGCGGCCGTTCTTGCCGGAGCGCGCGCCGAAAAACAGAACCTGAAATCCATGGGCTATTAGTTCAAGAGTTGGGAATCGGGGCCGATCGACCCCCGATCGGTGTTTCCGGCCGACCGCCATCCATGGAGGCGCGCCACCAGGGGTCCCCATCACAGTGGGTCCCACCCCCGCAGATCCGGAGGACAGCGCCGTCCGTGGGCCCCACGGACCGGTAGAAGTCGCCGTTCGGAAAGCACGAAAACGTGGAGTTCGGCACTGCCGGGCGACATCAAGATGCTGCCCGTCAACCCGATTTGCGTGATTCCCGGGCCCCACTTGTGACCTTTTACCTCCCTGCGTCGAGTGGGTCAAATCATTATATTGCTGTAATATTGTTTAACCGGGAGTCCGTATTTCGGCCGGGGTTGTCTGCGCCACGCCGGGTGCGTGGAGGCAACGGTCTAACTTCTTGGCGTTCATTTGCTAGTTTAGTATACGGTCATATGCCGCTGTCGAGAGTGTAGGTTCCTAGCCCGTGTGTCCATGTCACCGCTGTGAGCGTGAGAGTGACCCGTCCCGCGACTCGATCCGAGTCCGGAAGTGAGTCTGACTACCTTGAACTCTGCCGGTTCTTTAACCGCGCACGATCCACGCTTTCAATCGCATGGGAAGACGAGTGAGTTTGCACTTCTGTTAGCGACATGTAGCCTATAGGAGCTCTTAGGGTCGAGCCGAGGTCGCTCTAGTAGTCGTGTCGTTGCTGGTCGAGTCGTGTCCGTCTCATGTAGCGTCGTCTCGTGTCCGTCCCGCATCACAAATCCGGCAGGGAGATTGGATCCTCCAAGAATCCGGGAAGGGCCAAACATGCCCGGCACCTCCTAGCTAAATCCAACAAGAACCTATGGGGAATCTGCTTACCCTTGGCTTTCCTATTGGGAACTACCCCAAGACTCTTAGTACTAGAAGAGGAAGATGAACTAGCCTGATTACTAGAACCTAAAGAAGAGGACGAAGAAATGGAGGGTACAGGAGAAGGTACAAAAGAAGACTCCTCATCAGAGGAGTAAAAGAGGTCTGCTAACGGACCTTGAATGAGCGGCCCTTGGGTCGGGGCACACTCACGAACAAGATAGGAGGTCTCTTCAATAGAGATGGAGGATTGAAAAGTTTGAATTTTGGCATTTTTTTTTGTTTTCCATAATGAAGCAATGGGAAGAAGAAGATGAAGTTGAAATTGAAAGATCGGAAAAGGGTTGAACAAGAGACTGCCCGAGCGAGGGCACAATGGAAAGTTTAGGGAATTGCTGGATGAGTAGAAGAGGAATTGATGGAGTATGTAGAAAATCGGGAGATAAGGAGATCAGGACCGCGGGTGGTCTAGTGATATTGGAGGTAAAGAGTTTGAAGCACCAAAAGGTGATGAGTGATGGGTGCAAGGAATCAACAAGGAAAAGTCCGGCCCACAACCGGTCTATAGTGAAATCTACCTCAAACGGCACATCCGGCTCTCCCGTATCAGTGTAGTTGCTCAATAGCTGTCTCTTGTCGGTGATTACTGCTCACTTTTCAATCAATTCATGAATGAGTGGTGGCCATTCCGGATCAGTCGGCATAAATAGTCGGCTCAAAGCAATAGTAATATCATTCATGTCAAACCATCGGTACCATTCACATTCAGGATCATCAATTTTTCATCTTTTAAGCGGCCTTAAGGTCTCCAAGGCCTTATATGTGACTAGGGGCGCTATATGGCAAGCAAATTTATGTGAATGCACATCTTGGTGATCCAATAATGAAGTAATCACTATAGTTTGCTCGTCGACCTGGTGAGCGGACCCCTTCACAAAATGAGTGTAAAAGGTCCAGGTAAGCGGCTGTCTGTCTGTGTTTAGAGTAGAAGTCATGGCAGCCCATGGCTTCTTTTCATTTTCATCAGATTTCTCACTGGCCGGCCCCTTGTAGCCAAGCCCGCCTCGGGTAATAAGCTTGCAATCCTTGATGGGCTTCACTCTGCCTTAGAGACCGATACCCAAGCCTTTGCCAGATCTGTACCCCATTCTCATCATGATGTTCAAACCTGGGGTATTCACCATATTCTTCTTTTTCTTCCCCTTGGAAGGTAGGAGTGATGTTGGTGTTGATATAGAAGATGAAACCGGTGGCCTTAATAAGTCATGCCGCGGATCGGCAAGATCCAATACTGATAACAAGGGCCTATTAGCTGGCCATATAGAGGGCACTGAGGTTGCAGAGTGTATATCAACTGACGGCAGAATAGGCATGCTAGTAACTTTGATGATGCACCCTTTATGTGGAAACTTTATACATTGATGGTTTGTAGAGGGCACGACATCAAGCTCTTGAATATACGAACGGCCCAAAATACCATTAAAAGTCGGATCTATGTCTAAAATGTGAAAATCTGCTGTAATCGACACAGGACCCAGCCCAACTTTCAAAGTAATCATATCCAGAGGCGACTTCTTGGTGTTATCATAAGTCGTGACTGTAATGGTTGACGGTCGTATTTCACTGTCTGGAATGCCACACATTTTTAAAGTGTTGGGAGGCAGCACATTGATGGACGCTCCAGTATCTACCAAATATTATTTAACGGCCACCTTATTAATATCAACGGTGATGCACATGGCATATTTTCTGGCCGGCTTTGGAGCTAATTCATGCTCATGAAAGGCAATGGCCGGTTGGGCACCTACCGGAGTTAAGACTGAAGTGATCTGTTCAACTGGGATGTCTTCATTGACCATCACCTTCTGTAGATATTCCTTTAAAACTTGCTGATGAATGGTGGATCTCTTAATCAGTTCCAAAATAGAAATCCTAGCTGAGGTTTTGTCCAGATGTTTTAACAGATCATACTGGGTGCCCGGTATGGATTCTTGTTCTAGCTCTTGTTCTTCATGCCCCTGTGCGGGCTCTTGCTCCCGTTGTGGAAACACACGGTGGAATATCCGTCCACTGCGGAGCACCATAGTTTGCGATGATCGTGCCTCTGTCGGGCTTTGGGTAGACGTAGGATTAGTGGATGTAGAAGGGTTATCGGGGTTAATAGGTGGTGGAGGTGGTGCAATCGAAGAGGGAACCTTTATGCGGGGCTTTGTAAGCCGAAGGTTAATGGGAGCTAGAGGGATAGAAAGGGAGCAGGGTTAGAAGGGGGAGGCGATGTCCGGGTGGGTGGATGCAGCGTAGGCCAGACAAGGAGTGGCCTAGGTGGAGGTGAAAGATTTGCGGTTGGTGCGGGTTGGGGTGATGGAGTCCTTACCGGCGAAGGGTTGATGGTAGCGGTAGTAGGAGCGGGTGCCGGTAAGGGGTGGATGAGGAGTGGCCTAGATGGCAAGGGATTTGTGGAGAGACGAGGTGTTTGTAGTGGTGCGGGAGGAGGTGAAAGGTGAATAAAGAGAGGCCTAGCTGGCAAGGGGTTGGTGATGGCGGAGGGAACTTGGTTGGTGGTGCGTAGAAGAGTACGGGAAGGTTGAGGAAAAGGTGTTGGTTGGGGGTTTGTTCTTAATCAATGAGGTGATTGGTTTTGGTTTAAAGCCCCGAAAGAGGCATTTTCTTCATGCCACCCTTACCCTCTCTCCACTTCATGAAAGGAGGTGACATGGTTCAACTGTTGATTTGGTGGGTGCCCCAGCAGCGGGTTGTGAACAATCCCCATGTCCAATTGTGGTGCGGGAGCCTATTACTACTGTGGGGGTTGTTGGACTTGTTGTGGCGGTTGCTGAACCTACTGCTGTCGAGGAGGTCTTCGTGCCTTCAATACTGCGATAAACCGCCTCATCTCATCCCAATCAATACCACCCTGGTCATTCATATCATATATATAATCTTTAAAATTAAAATAATGATCTATGTTATGACCGGGTTGCCGATGGTAGACACAATACCGAGAGGTGTCCACATTCTGGGGCCAGATCATCCTCTCCTTTGGCAATGTAAGCGCGCTAGCGGCCATAAGGGCGTTGAATATATCGGGAAGGCTTTCAGGTAAAGGAGGGTACTCGGCTCTTTTGGGGCCCGTGGGTCTCCTTGGTTGCTGAGGGTCATAATTAGCCGGAGGTGGCACTTGGTGGTATTGCTGGGGAACTTGCGGGTTCTATGGAATGGCTTGATTTTGTGGAGGAGATGGTCGGAATGGTTAAGGAGGGTTATTTACCTGATGGGGCATCTGATTAATAAAAGAGGGTGGTTGTTGTTGTGGCTGCTGTGGGGGTCTAGGGTTGGAAGGGTTACGGAAAAGTCTGGGATCGCCAATCGCGCCCACTTGCTCATTGGTAATAGTGCCCTCGGTTGTGCCACCATTAGTATTAACATTGTTGGTCTTCCTCATCACTCTTGGCCTCGGTTCAAACATGCCCATGATCGGGGAATCCTTCATCTGAGTTTGGATATATCTTTCTCGTTCATAGAGCTCCTCCATGGTATTAAGCTTGTTCATGGCCAAAATGTGCCGAAACTGTGAAGTCGCATTTGATATTATCATCTTGACTGGTTCTGACTCAGACAAGGCATCTTTCAATTTCTCAGCCATAGACCTCCACCGGTCAGTGAACTGAACGAAGTCCTCATCGGACTTCATCTTCTCGGCTACAAGATCAGTAACAGACAAAGATGGCCCCACACGTTCCTTGTATGTTTGCAAGAATTTTCACTGAACAACATCAAAGTCTCTAGCTTCGGCTGGCTCTAGAGAGTAAAATCATTCAAGGGCCAGACCATCAAGAGACCTTCTAAAGAGATAGGCCAAAGAGGTCTTATTATCTTGCCAAAAGGACGCCTCATACATGAAATCTTTCAAGTGGATGAACGGGTTGCCTATTCCATTGTAACGCCTAAAGTTTGGCATCTCTGACGGAGGCAAGTGGAAGACCGGGAGAGTAGGGAGAGTGATCTCTGGAGCATTCTCGGGGGCCGTGACTCTCTTAAGTTGTTCCTCCATACTAGCAATCTTCTGGAGGAGAAGGGTGTTGGTGTCAGACTCGGCCGGGGCCGGATTAGCGGGGAACGGATTTGGCATAGGCCTCCTTCAAAACTGAGGAGGAGAGGGATTTTGCGGCCGAACCATGGAGTGACTTGCCGGTTGGGCCGGAGCAAGAATAACGGGAGTTTGTGGATGGGATGGAACCTTCTGAGAGACCGCTTGGTCATTGGAAGCATTGATTGGAAGGCCACCTGCAGCCTGAGGAGGATTTGAAGATGAAGGGACATATTTCCCTTTGAGAGCGGCCTGGACCGCTTGACGTTGAGAGTCATCTAGTTGAGATAGAGCATGGATAAGATCATTTATATTGAAAGATGGGGAAGCATCCCCAAGTGTGTTTTGAGTGATAGGTTGAGTTTTAGAAGGAGACTCAATCCATTGAGTGGTGGTGTCCACCACATAAACTTGAGGGTGATATGAATGAGAGGGAGCATAATTTCCCTCATAGTGGATGGGATCTTGAGGAGGAACCTCATAGGATGGTTCAAATTGACCCTCCTCACAACCATCATATGAGTACTCATAGTTGGCCATGTTGACAATTCTACCTGACCGAAGCATCATGGTTGTTATAAAAAATTTTATTTAAATCAAACAAGTGTATGGCAAGCAAGCACTCAAGTAGGTTGTTAAACAAGTTGTGATGATTGCGTAAAGTTTAAAGATTCTTTGGAGACTTAATCAAGATGGATTTTAATGAAAATTTTCTCACTTCAATGTAGATCCATAAGTCCCCGCACTCCGGGTTAACCAGGTTCTTTCTCTCTCTCCTCACAAGCGCATGGGTTAGCTTAACTTCAAGATTCTTCAAAAGGTACAACCAGCCCGACATCCGTGAGGGAATCCACGAGTGCGGGGACTTATGGTTACCTTGGTTAGAGAATTTTCAATCCAAAGAGACGGAATGCTCAATGGAGGGTCCTTCCCTTCCCAAGAAAGTGTAGGAAATTCTAGGGGTGTAGAGAGAGGAGGTCTCTCAACCAAAATGTCATAATGCAAGCTAATGCAAGTAGGATCAACCATCAACGATGAATATCAATAGTAATAGATCATATCAACGCAAACAACAGCAAAACAGGCGTTCTGTGAAACAGAAGTAAATGGCGACAGCGCAGTGATCGCTATATCAATAAATAGCGACTGTGTGACAGTCGCTGATCAATAGCAGGCGCCTCTGTGCAGAGGTGTTGAATCTGCTGAATCAGTAAATGAATAATATCTGTAAAAATGCGATCAACAGTTACAGGAGCAAATGGCACCTTCGGGTTAGGCATTGATTATGTAAAAGATGCCTCTGTGAAGGGGCGCAGAATGCAGTAAATGATAAATAGCTAAAAATGAAATGAACAGTGATTTCAGGAATTGACGCCTTAGAGTTAGGCACTGAATCTAAAGATGGCGCCTCTGTGGAGGGGCGCAGATCATAATCATCATAATAAAATCAAGTGAGTGCCTCTATAAGAGGTCGCTGATTCTTAAAATAGAGACTGCCTGAGCGGTCGCTACTTTCTTTTAGCAAAACAGAGATAAAATTTCTTCTAAAAAATGCTATGAACAGTTCAAAAATTGGCTAATCAAGTGAGGGGTGTGCACATGCTACACAAAAGGAGGGTGCTACGTGGAGCACAAATAAGGGGCATACGTGGGTGCCAAGAGGAGGGGCACGTGAGGGCGCCAAAGAGAGGGGCACACGTGGGTGCCGAAAGAGGGGTAATCAAAATAAAAACATAAAGTGTCCCACCGTGATCGCCAATTTGTGAACGTGTCACATAGACAATTAAAAAAAGAAAGAAAATTCAAATTTAAAAGATAGAGGATGAACAAGAAAGAAAAGGTGGGAGAGGGAGCATGAGATGATACTTAGGAGTGTGATCGCCAGAGGAATTACCTCAAAATAAGAAAGATGATCGCAGAGAATACCTTGTAAGCGTGTGAGATACGGATCCAACTTCCTCCTCCAACCGGCTGGCCGATGAAGGGGGTTTTTAGCTTGATTACCCATTAAAAGACAAGTAAAGACAAATAAAGAGAAATTGATTAGAAAATCAAGTGTATTATCAAGGTTCTAAAGAAATCAACCTATGCAAATTAACCATGAACACACCTTATAGTTTCTTTTAAACCCCTAAGAGGAGCAAAAAGGTGGAAGAGATATGTATGCAAAGAGAATATAAAATATGTGCTAGGATGAACTAATCAACGTGATGGAGATGCTGATATGCAAACAAACTAGAGAGAATAGAGAAAGGAAAGGGGAGTCTCTCTTCTGCGCCTGTAAGTAGATCAGAGGGAGAGAAGCAAAGAGCTCAGGTTCTGAGCTTTGTCACGGAACCAACAGCAGCACCACAGCCCCTGGCAACGGCAGCAGGGAAGGGCACAACAGCTTGACAAAAGAGCTATCGCCCTCAGAGGAAGAAGAATTGCCGTGACAAGAAGACTTTCTGCCAGTCGAAGAAGCTCTCAAGGATCAACCAAGATGCGTAAGGTTTTCAAGTGGAAAACTGTAGGGTATTTATAGAGATGAAGATCTTTATTC
The DNA here is from genome assembly GCA_022559845.1 of Amorphophallus konjac. Lineage (NCBI taxonomy): Eukaryota > Viridiplantae > Streptophyta > Magnoliopsida > Alismatales > Araceae > Amorphophallus > Amorphophallus konjac. The sequence continues at coordinate 294,109,343 of CM040125.1, read as the reverse complement.
TAATCGGATTAAAACAAGGAAGATGATTTCTAAACAGGGATCTCCTTTCCACGATCGGTCATGGAGTTAAAACGAGGAAGGACACTATCTGGGAAGGTTATGGATGAGGAAGAGAGGGAATGAAAATGGCGACCTTGAGGGGGTCGCTCTTATAAACAGCGCCCCTGGGACTACTGCTATTTCCCAGAAACATAAGACGGTTGTTTAAATAGCGACCGTCTGAAGAGGCGTTCATTAAAGAGCGCCCGCCCATAAAGGTGACATTTCTTAGAAATTAATTCTGAGTAGAAAGAATCAAAAATAGCGCCCACGCACACGGTCGTTTATTCACATGTCGTATCCACTATACTGCAGGGAAATAACAACACTTTCTAGGGCATTATTTTTAAATAGCGACAAGACAACGATCACGATATTTAAAAACCCAAAAAAAAGGAAAAACCCACCTATTAAACCAATAATGAAGTCCATATCGGGGCATTACATCATGACATGAAATTTACTCAACACAGTATCAATTTTGGCGTGTCTACAGAGATCAGTGAAAAATGGGGTGGAAAATACAAGAAAACAAAAGGGTGCAGAACATGGCAGAAAAATGACTAAGTGTCAAAACAGAGTCAAAGTGTAAAAAGATAGAGAAAAATATGTATGAAGAGGATGAGATAATGAGCCCATAATGGAGGAAAATGAAGAGTATACTTCCCTTAAGAGTCTGGAGTTTGAAAAGAATGATCGGAGGTACACCATGACTTCGCTCCGGCGATGCAAACGTGCCCCCATCGCAAGAAATCTGGATTTCAGATTGACAGAACAAAGTGGTGAAACCTGAAAAGTTGGGGCTTGGAAGAGGGGGAACATATGAGAGAAATAAGGCACATATATAATCAAAATGAAGCTAATACTCTCCTCTTCAAGATGGAGTCGAAGGAGGACGAAGAGGATGAAGCATGACTCCGCGCTGACTTGAAGAACATGCCCATGTCACGGAGTTGTAGCAGAAAAATAGAAAATTGAGATGATTTGTAAGAAGTAGGGGCGAAGTTAAGAGGGCAAATGTTGATGAAATCTAGCAAATAAAGAACCAAAACGAAGTTTATACTTCCCTCTTCAGGCTAGGGTCAAAGGAGGATGAAGACGATCCGACATGGCTTTGCCGTCACCTCGAAAATGCGCCACCGTCACGCAGTTCGCACATGGGCCCTTGTATAGAAAACTGCATAAATCCTGAACTTTCTTCCACAATTTCAAGAGATAGAGTCCACCAAATCTCAAGATCTATGGATCAATCTCGAGATAATAGTTAGGATAAGAGGTAGGAACAAGCAGGACTCAATTTGGTGGAGGATTCTGGAAGATATTCACGCCGCAAGATGGGCCCGGAGCCTAATCGGGTGGAGTTTGACTTGAACTGGGATTACATAAGCCATGAACTTTCAGCCATGTTTCCAAGCAAAATAGTCCACCAAAATTCAGACCAAACTCGAGATAATAGTAAGGATAAGAGATAGGAACAAACGAGACCCAATTTGGTGAAGAATTCTAGATGATTGAGGCCTTAGAAGAAGCCCCCGGCGAGCAAAAATGCCTAGAAATAGAGTCCAGAACACTTAGGACTCTAAGGCAGAAGAGGGGAAGGGGTGGTCAATAGTTGACCGTGACCTTAATTTTTTTTAATAAAAAAGAAAAACATCCTCCAAGGGCTCCAAGGCTTAATGGGCTTAGAAATGACCAAAAATGCGTTGGAAATAGGTTTAAAGAAGACTCCAAACTAATAGAAAATTCAGAGCATTATAAACCAGAATAAGAGAAATAACTCAACTTGTAGGCTAAAAACGGGTGTCAACAATGCCGAAGTCCAAGCATGCCTGTGGTATATCATGTCTGCATTTATGTCTATGCACTATTGTGTTTAATTGTATTTGACTGAAATCCAAGCATATTCTGAAATAAGTGTTACCATCAAAATATATTTGTGTTGACATCATCAAAAAGGGGGAGAATGATGTGTCACCTCAGGATTTGATGTTTAGTCAGGAATATGCTGTGTTTTGGTGTTGGCAACAGTTCAGTTGACTTTATTTTCACTTTGGCAACACTGTTACTTTGATATCCTTACTTTAGTGAGAATGATGTTTTAGTCAAGTAAAGGTCGATGCATACTTACATTACTGCATATAAAGGTCGGTGCATTTGTCCATTTCCATTCTGAAGGTCTATGCATGTGCAGAACTTTGCTTAGAAAGGTCGATGCACATGTATACGTATTGCTTAGAAATGTTGATGCACTGGTAGAAGCGCTACGTTGAAAGTTCGATGCACATCCTTCTTTCTGTTTAACAGGTCGATGCATATTCTAAGACCACCTCAAAAGGTCGATGCACGTATCACGGTCTTGCATCATAAGGTCATTGTTCACATAGAAGCATTGCACTAGAAGGTCGATGTATATATATATACTTGAATTGGAAGGTCGATGCACATATGAAGTCCTGCACTAATAGGTCGATGCTAGTAAGCTAGCATCTGTTGCACAGGTCGATGCATGCTTCAGAAAGTCAATGCTAGTAAACTAGCAATTGTAGTCTACGTCGATGCATATCAAGAAGGACTGCATTATAGGTCGATGCATATCGAGAAGGACTGCATTATAGGTCAATGCATGTTTCAAGATGGTTGATGCACATAGGTGTTTTAGTTCAGAAGGTCGATGCACTTCATACACTGAATGAACAATCAGGTCGATGCACATTGAACAGCGTACACACTATTAGGTCGATGCACCTCATGCACCTTATGCTATAAGGTCGGTGCACCTTGTATAAAGGTTGATGCTAGCAACCTAGCGGTTGGAGAAAGATCGATGCTGGTCTGTTAGCCTCTGCAGCATTTAGTCAGTGCTTTTAAAGTCTTCTCTATGAAGGTCGATGCATCTTGTGTATTTCCCATAAAGACAGGTTGATGTACCTTCATTAAGGTCTACATGTGCTATATTAGAGGTTGATGTTGTTATTCACAAATATTGAATGGGTCAGTTAAATAGTATGATGCATCTCCTTTATGCATCAATATTTCTACAGAAATGAGTATATTATTTGACTTGACTAAATCTGTGGAAATGATTAAGATTGAACTTGTGCTTATGTTTATCATTTGATTAATGACTAATACCTCTTTATCTCTTATTTTGACAGCTCAGCTATATGATCAAACACCTGGACATCGTAAAGGCAGTCCGCTATCAAATTTCACGTGGAACTTAAAGAACCAGATTAAAGGCACATGATTCGAGGCAGGGAGCAGAACAGATATTCTGACACGTGGATCGTCACAACCTCCACTCCGGACATGTGACCCATCAAAGTATGCATGAGCTTTGAGCGGGGGTGTGTCTTCCACGCGCCCAAAATTCAAAAGCTCAGGGGACCACCTATATCAGCCTGCCCCTATAAAAAAGGAGATCGAAAGGAAGAGAAAGCAACACAGTAGAATAGCAGAAGAGCAGAAGAGTTAAGAGAGAGCTGAGAAGAGTTAGAATCTAAAAGAGAAGAGTCAGAGAGAAGATCGAAAGAGTGAGAGCCTGGTGCAAAGTTCAGAGAGAAGAATAGAGTGCTTTAAGATGAAAAGTTAGTCTGAGTGAGAAGAGAGTTTGAGAGAGTCTTTCTCTGTAAGTGACTCCTGGATCAGATCCAAAGTCAATTTGCTCAATGTGAGCTACATTGCTTCTTCGAGTGTTTTCTTTTCTTTTTATGTTTGATTTCTGATTACATTCATAGGTTGTGTATCAGCAGTCAGCAAGCTGTGTGCTCAACGGTGAGGAGTGTTCCTCAGATAGCAAGCTGTGAAGCTCAGCGGTCCGGGATGTGTTCCCTAAAGATGTGGATCAGTAGTTCAAGGGATTATTTTATCGAAGCTGTGAATCAACGGTATTCAAGCTCTGTAGCAGCAGAATCCTTACTCGGTTGAGTAAGGGGTGGACGTAGATCTCAAGATTGAGATCGAACCACCTAAAAATTGTTTTGCTCATTGTGTGATTGATTTTATCTCATTACGAATAGATGAATGCTTAGGATCTTCAACTGCTGTCTCTTACCAAATTCAATCGATTCGTCTATTCCATTCAAAAATTCTGAATCTGTCTGCTCTAACATACTTTGGATCTTACTGCGTTGATTCTCCTTGAATTGATATTGTTTTGAATTGCTTAGAGACTTATTATCCTCATCTATTTGTTATATACATCTCAGTAAATAGGTTCAGTCAGAAGGATAGATTACATCATCTGAAAACTGACCTATGCATGAGGAAATTTTTTAATCAACCCTCTGCCCAGTACTATACTGAGTGGATTGATTGTTTGCTTTGGTGATTACCTTGATTAATCTGCAACTTCATTGCAGATTCTCCTATTAATAACTCTCACTGCTATTAGTGTTTGTGTTTATAGTAGTTTATTTTAATTCCCACTTCTTTTAACTGCTGTAGATTTTATTTTGGGGTAGATCTATTTGCCCCCCTCTAGATCTCTTATTCATCCGTTCTTTTCATCACCTCTCTGGGTCGTCCCTACGTAGATTTCCTACACAGGGGTCGACCCCCTTTTTGCCAAAGGGGTCGACTCCCCCTGACCATGGAGTTGACCCTCCCATTAAGGCCTGACTTGTCCTATGCTAAAAAGAAAAGAAAAGAAGAAAATTGAACATGACATTCGTACCTTCATACATGCATCGGTTCATACATGCAGATAAGGCTTCATGTACGCTTGAATTCTTGAATGCTTGCGTGCCATGACTCTTTTGATATATCAAATGGTGAACGGTGAAAGGCCGGACTATGTCTAGATGGAAACCCTCACCATGCGTGAGTAAAATACTCCGCCATGTACCAGGAGTGACCCCGCATGAGGAAATGACCTAATCCTTGTGTGCACCGTAATTACACACATTGAAGTGAGCAAGTCTCATTCTCAGATCGCATTCATATACATGCCATCTTTTAGCCCCCCCCCCCCCCCCCCCCCCTCTTTGTACATTTCATGCACAGATAAAAGGAAAAGAAGAAGAAACAAGAAAAAATAGGAATAATGGAAACAAACCAAAGAAGATGAGATTTCAGTCTGTCACGCCCCGAACTGATAGCAGCGGAACGTATTGCTCAGAACATGGCAGCGATACAGTCGTGTCAATCAGAGCAATAACTTAAGACACAAAAGACCAGAAATTTGCCAAAATTAAACTTTATTTATATAAACTTGTTATTACAACTTATTGACTCAATTATAATTTCCAAATAAAAATAAAAGACACAATAGCTAGACTTGATACAACATTCTAATCTAGACTCAAGAAATAGGAAAGACATGGGTCTTCTAGCTTCAAGATCACTCATTCACACTTTGCCCTTCCTGGTTAGAGTAAGCGTCCTCACTAGTCACCTGATCACCTGAAAAATAGGGAAACACAATAGATGAGCGAACGCTCAGTAGGAATTATATCTTTGATCCAAACTTGTTTGAAGTAATTAACGATTTATGCAATATGCCATGATCATGTATCATAGAACGCAGGATAATATCGAGAGTGGAATAACAAGAAATAATAAGGATGAACTAACAAAATTTCGAGATATATCAAGCAAAGTCAACAATGATATCAAGCATGTAATATCAAGTCATGTCACAAGATATTGACTATTTAAGTTCTAGCAAGTACCATGTTGAGTCAAGCACGTCAAGTAATATCATGTATTTTCATATCACGAGAGAGTGGAATGCCATAGATTAATCTAGAAAGTCAAGCACTTTGATGCAATGCCACACTATGGTCCATATAGCTCCCATGGGCACAAGTACTTTCGGGTGCTCCTCACAGGACCAGACCGAGCCCCATTAATGTCAGGCATTGAGTCATGTAAATGTCTAGACATCCACTATTGTTTATAGCCAATAGATTTCCAAAGGAATAAGCCATTGTAGGAACATTAAGGTAGATTCGAGGATTTTTAATAATTCAAGGACAAAACGTATGTAGAGATGACTTTGCAATAAATCCCAGAAAATCAGGACATTCATGAAATCTGGGAAAATTAGCATCCACTCAGACCGCCATCAATTACAAAATTCACATCCACTGTAGTGGTCGCCAATTCACGAAGGGAAATCGCGTCAACTGTAATGGATGCTAAATCTCAATATGGCGTCAACTGTACTGGATGCTAATTCCAGACAGGGACAGGACTCTCACATAACACTTGAACAGCGCACTATGATGGCTAGGGCATCATGTTTCTTCAGATTGACCTGATTAACATGGCTTCCATGGTTTTTAGGGTACAACCCACTCGGCTTCCTTGAGGGATTCCAAGACTAGCGGAGACTTACGGAGGTCTCAATGAAGAAAGTCCCGATCCGACGGAAGGAATATCTGACGGAGGGTCCAATCCTCACCAAGAGATAGAGGGTACGTAGTAGAATACAAAACAGGGACCATGCCTCGGCCTTAAGAGGATGGTGCCAAGATCCAGCGGTATAGGACCAAAAACCCGAATAAAATAATCATCAGAAAACGGCACCTAGATGGCATCCGCTAATTAAAATACACGTCCACTATCATGGACATTAATTGCAGTAATTTTTAGAATAATAATAATTAAATTATAATTACTAAATATGCGTGAGTGTGAAGGGGGAAATTCAAGGATACGCGTCCATGAATTGGACGCTAATTCGTATAGTGTAATTGGTTTGATTTAGTTAGGATGAACAGTAGCAATTGTAAATAAAAGATGATTTTTAGAACTAAATACATGATAATTAAGAGGATTTTACAAGGATCACGAAAATATGTATATTGTAATTTTTACTCACTCGGATCATAAGATATTACTTTTTCCAAAACATAGATTCAATTTGTTAAAAATAAAATTCATGATCGATGCAGTTGACGTTAAAAACAATGGAAAGGAATTAACGTCAGTGAAAACAGACGCGTAATCTGGATTTATTTTTAAAAGAATTAACGTCAACTGAAGTTGACGTGTATTCTTAAATTCATGAACAGTGTAGAGCTAGTTTAAACCTCGATTTCTTGGTGTATTCACGTCAGAATCACACAATCTATAAACCAAATCGAAGAGCACAAAAAACTCTACCTAATATTATGCTTTATTAAATTTTTACTTGAGAGAATGTCCACCCTAGGATGGGAAAAAAGACACATCACCCGCAAGACCGCGCACACCGCCCCTGGAACGCCTCCACAAAATTTCACACCCAAACTCTCCACCGGCACCAAAGCGATGATTACTTCTTGAAGAATTGACGTCAATGCACATGACATCAGTTTCTTAATGTACTTTTTTTTACAAATTTTCAATAATACGCGTCTCTTTGAAAAGACTCCAATTCATATTTTATTTTTATTTAATTTAATAATTAAAAAAATAACTTCCCTTTAAAAGGGCACTTATTTTAATGGGCACCATGGATATGGATGCGCACTCTATATTTAAGTATTATAATTATTATATATATATATATATTGAAAGAATAAGGATAGAGATGAGGTTTTTATTTAAAAAGAATAAAGATGAAAGGGGAAAAACAAATAAGGGCACAAAAGAGAATAAGGTTTTTTATGGGGTTAATGGAAAATCTTCATAAGAATTAACGTCAAAGCATTTGACATCAATTCTTTAGTATATTTTTTGAGTAAATAGTGACACTTTTTATTTAGTGAGGATTTAGCGTAACAAGATATATGAAAAATAGGAGAAAAATCTAAGGATTCTAACCATATACCTATCAAGATTTTTTTTATGTGATTTTATAGTTATAAAGTTTTAAAGATGGATGTAATCTCACGGTGCATAGTTGAATCACTGTTCTCATTTAAGAGTGAACAGTGCTACTTTTAATCTATCAAGTTTTTCATGGATCTAAAGACATGAAAATTAAGAGAAAAATATCGGGATTCAAAAAATACATATATCAAGATTTTATGCGACATGATTTCATCGTTATAGATTTTCAAAGATGCTTGTTCTTATTAATTAGCTAAGTAGAGACGGCCGAAAACGCTATAGAAAATGATCAAAATTGATTATACAAAACCATGCAGGAGGTGTTACAGGAACGTGAACATGCATATGCTCATGCTGGGCAATTAATTTAACTTGCAAACATGTTATTTAACAGTTTTGTCTTGGGAGAAAACCTACCTCGATGTGAAGAAGGAAGAAGAAAAAATGGAGGAAGAAGAAGGAAGAAGAACGGTGCCTGACGCGACACCACGTCGACTCAGAAAATAAGAAGGCACTCCCTTCACGTACAGGACGCAGGCAACACAGAGCAACAACACCTCCCCTTCCAACGCATAGGCATCAGTAACCCTCGTGCATTCGAACGGATTAGTATTTATAGGGGGAAGAATCCTAGTGGAGCCATACGTGAACTAAAGAATCCTATTTGATTTTATGTTTACATGCTTGATCCTATCTTTCTATAATTTCAACCACCTTCCCACGATGATCGCAGGAAACCTCAGGCTCCATGCAACTTCGAACGTGACATAGGGTTTTGTAATTCAAAAAGGCCCATCATCTATCTAATGGCCTTTTATATATAAAGCCCTCTTAAGCCCTTCATTCTCCTACGGGATATCCTTTGTACTAAAGCCCATTTAACCAAGTTAATGCTATTGATCTTTACCATGGAAGTCCATTTATTGTTTTAATGTAAGGTCTGATATCTGTTGGGCTTTGTTAATTATCATGCTTTTTATTTGTTAGTGGATTTTAGCCTATTAACTAATTGGGCTAGTGTTATTAAAAAAGCTTATTATTAATTATCCATAAATTTTAGAATTATGTTTGGAAAATATATTTGTCATCGTTAATTTCGACTACTTATATCATCAACAATTTTTAACATTCTTACATTGACTTGATATCATTAAGTATTTTGAAAGATTACATATTATGTTAGCTCACCGTATTTTACGAGATTTCCCCTTAAAGATAATTGCCCGAGCTTAATTTCTATTTTTCCTCAAAAAATTAAGTCACTAATGATTACTGAGATAATTATTTGTCAATTGTATTTTAAATCTTTTCACGTAGATTATAACTTATTCATTAGCTTAATCAAGTTGGACTCCCATTTTGATCTATTGTATGACCCTATCTTATTCGTCTTAAATAAGCAAATTTTTGTTTATTCTTTTACAAGATTCATAATTTCTTTTCTCTTTCCAAAAATATACATAATTATTCCTATTTTAGATTTCATAATTAGTCGGGCATTACACCCTCCCCCACTAAAAGAGAATTTAGTCCCCAAATTCACACCACATTCTATTCTAGAACTACAAATCACTGAGGTAACTATGCAAGCAAAAGAATTTAAGATCTATGAAAAGGAAGAAAGTTAACTGAAGGATAAGGAGAAGGGGTGCCTCCCACAATTCCTTCTTCGGCGGGCTCGACTTGCATTAATTCTTGAATCTTTCCTTGTTGCTTCCGGGATGGAGCAGGGTATCTAGCTATCTTATGTTCTAAGCTCCCACAACGAAGACATGCTCTCGACTTCCGCCAATAATTTTTCGATTGGTGACTATACTTCTCACAATACTTACATCTTTCTCGAGATGAATCTATTGGAACTACCCAACCATTCTCTCTCTTAAGCTTCTTACCCTTTTGCGAGCTACAACCCTTATTAGGTCACTTCTTAGTCGGGTTAAACTTTCTAGAATTTGTGGCTTGTTCCTTCTCTTCAACTCTCCCTCTCTCTTCCGTGGCCTTTTCTAATTACTAAACTCTCCTAACTAGGTCTACATAAGCTTGGATATCTATGAGTGCTACTTGGGGAACAAAGTCAGACCTAGTCGTCTCCATTGAATCTAGGTTCCTGTAAAAATAATTTATGGAAGTTAATTATCCAATTCAAGAATAATTATACCTTTTTCATTAATAACGAAAGTTAATTATCTTATTCTCTTTAAGGATACATCTTTTTAATATTTATCCCCAAACTCTACCCATTCTCACTAGATGACAATAACGAAAAGGACCTAATGACACATACTCATGGCGAAACCTAGGGTTCATGAAAGCCTAGGCTCTGATACCACTTCTGTCACGTCCCGAACAGATAGCAGTAGAATGCATTGCTCGGAATGTGGCAGGGATACAGTCTTATCAATCAGAGCAATAACTTAAGACACAAAAGACCAGAAATTGGCCAAACATAAACTTTATTGATATAAACTTGTGATTACAACTTATTGACTGATCAATTACAATTTCTAAAAGAAAATAAAAGACACACAAGCCAGACTTGATACAAATTCTAATCCAGACTCAAGAAATAGGAAAGACATGGGTCTTCAAGCTTCAAGATCACTCATGCACACTTTGCCCTTCCTGGTTAGATTAAGCGTCCTCACTAGTCACCTGATTACCTAAAAAATAGGGAAAAACACTAGATGTGTGAACGCTCAGTAGGAATTATATCTCTGATCCAAACTTGCTTGATGTAATTAACGATTTATGTAATATGCCATGATCATGTATGATAGAACACAAGATAATATCGAAAGTGGAATAACAAGAAATAATAAGGATGAACTAACAAGATTTCGAGATATATCAAGCAAAGTCAAATAGGATATCAATCATGTAATATCAAGTCATGTCACGAGATATTGGCTATTTAAGTTCTAGCAAGCACCATGTCGAGTCAAGCACGTCAAGTAATATCATGTATTTTTGTATCACGATAGAGTGGAGTCATCCACTTCGATGCAATGCCACACCGTGGTCAATAGAGCTCCCATGGGTACAAGTACTTTCGGGTGCTCCTCCCAGGACCAGATCGGGCCCCATTAATGCCAGGCTTTGAGTCATGTAAGTGCCTAGACATTTACTATAGTGTATAGCCAATAGAGTACCAAAGGAATAAGCTATTGTAGGAACATTAAGGTAGATTCACAGATTTCCAGGAATTCAAGGGCAGAACGTATGTAGAGATGACTTTGCGATAAATCCCATAAAATCGGGACATTCATGAAATCTGGGAAAATTAGCGTCCACTCAGACCGTCGTCAATTATAGAATTCACGTCCACTGTGGTGGTCGTTAATTTCGTGAATAGTAAAGGCACGAAGGGAAATCGCGTCAACTATAATAAACGCTAAATCTCAATATGACGTCAATTGTACTGGACGCTAATTCCAAACAGGGACAGGACTCTCACAGAACACCTGAACAGCGCTCTATGATGGCTAGGGCGTCATGTTTCTTCAGAGTGACATGATTAACATGGTTTCCAGGGTTTTTTCGGGTACAACCCGCTCGACTTCCTTGAGGGATTCCAAGGCTAGCGGAGACTTACAGAGGTCTCAATGAAGAAAGTCCCGATCCGGCGGAATGAATATCTGACGGAGGGTCCAATCCTCCCAAAGAGATAGAGGGTACGCAGTAGCATACAAAACAGGGACCATCCCTCGGCCTTAAGAGGATGGTGCCATGATCCTACAGTATAGGACCAAAAACCCGAATAAAAAAGTCATCGGAAAATGGCGTCTAGATGGCATCCGCTAATTAAAATCCACGTCCACTATCATGGACATTAATTGCAGTAATTTTTAGAATAATAATAATTAAATTATAATTACTAAATATGTGTCAGTGTGAAGGGGGAAATTCAAGGATACGCGTCCATGAATTGCACGCTAATTCTTATAGTGTAATTGGTTTGATTTAGTCATGATGAACAGTAGCAATTGTAAATAAAAGGAGATTTTTAGAACTAAATACATGATAATTAAGAGGATTTTACAAGGATCACGAAAATATCTATATTGTAATTTTTACTCACTCGGATCATAAGATATTAATTTTACCAAAACGTAGCTTCAATTTGTTAAAAATAAAATTCACGATTGATGCAGTTGACGTTAAAAACAATGGAAAGGAATTAACGCCCGTGCAAACATACGCGTATTTAGGATTTATTTTTAAAAGAATTAACGTCAACTGAAGTTGACGTGTATTCTTAAATTCATGAACATTGTAGAGCTAGGTTAAACCTCGATTTCTTGGTATATTCACGTCAGAATCACACAATCTATAAACCAAATCGAAGAGCACGAAAAACTCTACCTAATATTATGCTTTATTAAAATTTTGCTTGAGAGAATGTCCACCTTAGGATGGGAAAAAAGAGACCACCCGCACGACCGCGCACACCGCCCCTGGAACGCCTCCACAAAATTTCACACCCAAACTCTCTACTGGCATCGAAGCGATGATTAACTTCTTGAAGAATTGACGTCAATGCACACGACGTCAATTCTTTAATGTATTTTTTTAATATAAATTTTCAATAATACGCGTCTCTTTGAAAAGACTGCAATTCATATTTTATTTATATTTAATTTAATAATTAAAAAAACTTCTCTTTAAATGTGCACTTATTTTAATTGGCGTCATGGGCATGGATGTGCACTCTATATTTAAGTATTATAATTATTATATATATGTATGTGTATATATATATATATATATATATATATATATATATATATATATATATATATATATATATATATATATATATATATATATATATATATATTGAAAGAATAAGGATAGAGATGAGGTTTTTTTAAAAAAAGAATAAAAATGAAAGGGGAAAAATAAATAAGGGCACAAAAGAGAATAAGGTGTGTTATGGGGTTAATTGAAAATCTTCATAAGAATTAACGTCAAAGCATTTGACGTCAATTCTTTAGTATATTTTTTGAGTAAATAGTGCCACTTTATATTTAGTGAGAATTTAGAGTAACAAAATATATGAAAAATAGGAGAAAAATCTAAGGATTCTAACTATATGCATATCAAGATTTTATTTTGTGTGATTTTATAGTTATAAAATTTTAAAGATGGATGTAATCGGACGGTGCATAGTTGAATCACTGTTCATTTAAGAGTGAACAGTGCTACTTTTAATTTATCAAGTTTTTCGTGGATCTAAAGAGTAAAGATATGAAAATTAAGAGAAAAATATGGGGATTCCAAATATACATATATCAAGATTTTATGCGACATGATTTCATCGTTCTAGATTTTCAAAGATGCTTGTTCTTATTAATTAGCTAAGTAGAGATGGCCGAAAACGTTGCAGAAAATGATCAAAACTGCTTATACAAAACCATGCAGGAGGTGTTACAGGAACGTGAACATGCATATGCCCATGCTGGGTAATTAATTTAGCTTGCAAACATGTTATTTAACGATTTTGTATGGGGAGAAAACCTACCTCAATGTGAAGAAGGAAGAAGAAAAAATGAAGAAGAAGGAAGCAAAACGGTGCCTGACGCGACACCACGTCGACTCAGGAAATAAGAAGGTGATCCCTTCACGTATAGGACGCATGCAATGCGCAGCAACAACACCTCCCCTTCGAACGCATGGGCAACAGTAACCCTCATGCATTCGAACGGATTAGTATTTATAGGGGGAAGAATCCTAGTGGAGCCATACCTGAACTAAGGAATCCTATTTGATTTTAAATTTCCATGCTTGATCCTATCTTTCTATAATTTCAACCACCTTCCCACGATGATCGCAGGAAACCTTTGGCTCCATGCAACTTCGAACGTGACATAGGGTTTTGTAATTCAAAAAGGCCCATCATCTATCTAATGGCCTTTTATATATAAAGCCCTCTTAAGCCCTTCATTCTCCTACGGGATATCCTTTGTACTAAAGCCCATTTAACCAAGTTAATGCTATTGATCTTTACCATGGAAGTCCATTTATTGTTTTAATGTAAGGTCTGATATCTGTTGGGCTTTGTTAATTATCATGCTTTTTATTTGTTAGTGGATTTTAGCCTATTAACTAATTGGGCTAGTGTTATTAAAAAAGCTTATTATTAATTATCCATAAATTTTAGAATTATGTTTGGAAAATATATTTGTCATCGTTAATTTCGACTACTTATATCATCAACAATTTTTAACATTCTTACATTGACTTGATATCATTAAGTATTTTGAAAGATTACATATTATGTTAGCTCACCGTATTTTACGAGATTTCCCCTTAAAGATAATTGCCCGAGCTTAATTTCTATTTTTCCTCAAAAAATTAAGTCACTAATGATTACTGAGATAATTATTTGTCAATTGTATTTTAAATCTTTTCACGTAGATTATAACTTATTCATTAACTTAATCAAGTTGGACTCCCATTTTGATCTATTGTATGACCCTATCTTATTCGTCTTAAATAAGAAAATTTTTGTTTATTCTTTTACAAGATTCATAATTTCTTTTCTCTTTCCAAAAATATACATAATTATTCCTATTTTAGATTTCATAATTAGTCGGGCATTACACCCTCCCCCACTAAAAGAGAATTTAGTCTCCAAATTCACACCACATTCTATTCTAGAACTACAAATCACTGAGGTAACTATGCAAGCAAAAGAATTTAAGATCTATGAAAAGGAAGAAAGCTAACTGAAGGATAAGGAGAAGGGGTGCCTCCCACAATTCCTTCTTCGGCGGGCTCGACTTGCATTAATTCTTGAATCTTTCCTTGTTGCTTCCGGGATGGAGCAGGGTATCTAGCTATCTTATGTTCTAAGCTCCCACAACGAAGACATGCTCTCGACTTCCGCCAATAATTTTTCGATTGGTGACTATACTTATCACAATACTTACATCTTTCTCGAGATGAATCTATTGGAACTACCCAACCATTCTCTCTCTTAAGCTTCTTACCATTTTGCGAGCTACAACCCTTATTATAAGGCCTCTTCTTAGTCGGGTTAAACTTTCAAGAATTTGTGGCTTGTTCCTTCTCTTCAACTCTCCCTCTCTCTTCCGTGGCCTTTTTTAATTACTAAACTCTCCTAACTAGGTCCGCATAAGCTTGGATATCTATGAGTGCTACTTGGGGAACAAAGTCAGACCTAGTCACCTCCATTGAATCTAGGTTCCTGCAAAAATAATTTATGGAAGTTAATAATCCAATTCAAGAATAATTATACCTATTTCATTAATAATGAAAGTTAATTATCTTATTCTTCTTAATGATACATCTTTTTAATATTTATCTCCAAGCTCTACCCATTCTCACCGGATGACAGTAACGAAAAGGACCTAATGACACATACTCATGGCGAAACCTAGGGTTTATGAAAGCCTAGGCTCTGATACCACTTCTATCACGCCACGAACAGATAGCAGTAGAACGCATTGCTCAGAATGTGGCAGCGATACAGTCTTGTCAATCAGAGCAATAACTTAAGACACAAAAGACCAGAAATTTGCCAAACATAAACTTTATTGATATAAACTTGTGATTACAACTTATTGACTGATCAATTACAATTTCTAAAAGAAAATAAAAGACACACTAGCCAGACTTGATACAAATTCTAATCTAGACTCCAAAAATAAGAAAGACATGGGTCTTCTAGCTTCAAGATCACTCATGCACACTTTGCCCTTCCTGGTTAGAGTAAGCGTCCTCACTAGTCACCTGATTACCTGAAAAATAGGGGAAAATACTAGATGTATGAACGCTTAGTAGGAATTATATATCTGATCCACACTTGCTTGATGTAATTAACGATTTATGTAATATGCCATGATCATGTATGATAGAACGCAAGATAATATCGAAAGTGGAATAACAAGAAATAATAAGGATGAACTAACAAGATTTTGAGATATATCAAGCAAAGTCAACAAGGATATCAATCATGTAATATCAGGTCATGTCACGAGATATTGGCTATTTAAGTTCTAGCAAGTACCATGTCGAGTCAAGCACGTCAAGTAATATCTTGTATTTTCATATCACGATAGAGTGGAGTCATCCACTTCGATGCAATGCCACACCGTGGTCAATAGAGCTCCCATAGGCACAAGTACTTTCGGGTGCTCCTCCCAGGACCAGACCGGGCCCCATTAATGCCAGCCTTTGAGTCATGTAAATGTCTAGACATTTACTATAGTTTATAGCCACTAAAGTACCAAAGGAATAAGCTATTGTAGGAACATTTAGGTAGATTCACAGTTTTCTAGGAATTCAAGGGAAGAACGTATGTAGAGATGACTTTGCGATAAATCCCATAAAACCGGGACATTCATGAAATCTGGGAAAATTAGCGTCCACTCAGACCGTCGTAAATTATCGAATTTTCATCCACTGTGGTGGTCGTTAATTCCGTGAACAGTAAAGGCATGAAGGGAAATCACGTCAACTATAATGGACGCTAAATCTCAATATGGCGTCAACTGTACTGGCCGCTAATTCCAAACAGGGATAGGACTCTCACAGAACGCCTGAACAGCGCTCTATGATGGCTAGGGCGTCATGTTTCTTCATAGTGACTTGATTAACATGGTTTCCATAATTTTTTGGGTACAACCCGCTCGGCTTTCTTGAGGGATTCCAAGGCTAGCGGAGACTTACAGAGGTCTCAATGAAAAAAGTCTCGATCCGGTGGAAGGAATATCTGACGAAGGGTCCAATCCTCACCAAGAGATAGAGGGTACGCAGTAGAATACAAAATAGGGACCATGCCTTGGCCTTAAGAGGATGGTGCCAAGATCCAGCAGTATAGGGCCAAAAACCCGAATAAAATAGTCGTCGAAAAACGGTGTCTAGATGGCATCCGCTAATTAAAATCCACGTCCACTATCATGGACATTAATTGCATTAATTTTTGGAATAATAATTATTAAATTATAATTACTAAATATGTGTCAGTGTGAAGGGGGAAATTCAAGGATACGCGTCCATGAATTGGACGCTAATTCTTATAGTGTAATTGGTTTGATTTAGTCATGATGAACAGTAGCAATTGTAAATAAAAGGAGATTTTTGGAACTAAATACATGATAATTAAGAGGATTTTACAAGGATCACGAAAATATGTATAGTGTAATTTTTACTCACTCGGATCATAAGATATTAATTTTTCCAAAACGTAGCTTCAATTTGTTAAAAATAAAATTCACGATTGATGCAGTTGACGTTAAAAACAATGGAAAGGAATTAACGTCCGTGAAAACATACGCGTATTCTGGATTTATTTTTAAAACAATTAACGTCAACTGAAGTTGACGTGTATTCTTAAATTCATGAACATTGTAGAGCTAGGTTAAACCTCGATTTCTTGGCATATTCACGTCAGAATCACACAATCTATAAACCAAATCGAAGAGCACGAAAAACTCTACCTAATATTATGCTTTATTAAAATTTTGCTTGAGAGAATGTCCACCTTAGGATGGGAAAAAAGAGACCACCCGCACGACCGCGCACACTGTTACCGCAGCAAGAGTGATATAGAAGGGGGGGGGGATGAATAGATCACTCCCAATTTGCAGAAACTCAGGCGGAAAATAGATTCTACTGCTAACGCACCTCCTTAACCCGTACACAGAGAAATATAGATGAGAGTGAAGAACTGATCACTTGAAGGCAAAGGGACAAGCAGATGAAGAGCACAGAAATCAATAGCAAACCACAGAGGAG
This sequence comes from Amorphophallus konjac, assembly GCA_022559845.1. Lineage (NCBI taxonomy): Eukaryota > Viridiplantae > Streptophyta > Magnoliopsida > Alismatales > Araceae > Amorphophallus > Amorphophallus konjac. The sequence continues at coordinate 294,091,781 of CM040125.1, read as the reverse complement.
GCACTCGATTTTTAGGTGGTTCGATTGCAGTCCGTAATCTACATCCACCCCTCACTCCAACTAGAGTGAGGATTCCACTAGGCAAAGCTAGATCACAGCAGACTCAGTCTGCGTACAACATGCTGCCACACAGCTTGAACACCCAAGGGAAACAAATCCCTCGACCAAGCTCTGCTACCCACAGAACTTGAAACCTGTTCTAGCTCCCAGCTAGAACACAACCGGAGAATCCTCTCCCTTCCTCCATGTTGGGTTCGGTGCAAGTATTCAGAGGGGGGGGTGAATGAATATGGCCTATAAAAACTTTCACCCAGTAAAGATTTCGCTCAATTAAAATCTAATGCTCACTAAAAATGCTAGTTCACAAACTGAACAACCTTGAATGCTAATGGGCAGTTGCGGAACTGAAACAAACACACAGTGAGATCACTAGAGTGCTAACAAGACAAATTTAGCCAATCAGAAAACTAATTAACTCTTCTTCTCAACCAGAAGCCAAACACATGGAGCGCCCCTATGCATTCATCTAGCGGAAGCAAACCATAAGCAATCAAACCACAATGCAAGAGGGGTTTTTAGGTGGTTCGGTACTCCAGACCTACATCCACCCCACACTCAACCCGAGTGTGGATTCCGCTGACTCACAGCTTGAACAGCTGGGCATCACAGCTTGCCTAACAACCGCTGGGCAACACAGCTTGCCGTCCGAGGAATCCTCCTCGCCTCGCTGAGCAACACAGCTTGCTGTCCAGTGGACTCCTCCACTGCAGACCGCTGGGCAATACAGCTTAGCCGTCCAGAGGCAGCACCTCTGCAATCCGCTGACTAACAGCTTGACAAAGGAAGTTCAAAAGAAAACAAAAGATGGGAGTAAACAGCATCGGAAAGCTGTAAGCACTAAGCACAGAATATGGCTCTTAAAGAGCTGACTGGAGTGGATCTGATCCAACTTCCAGCAAGAACAGATCTCCCTCGATCTCACTCTCTTTCTTCACTCTCTCTCTTCTCAACTCCTTCACGTCTGCTTCTCTCCACTCTTCTTTCTCTTCACACTCTGCTCGAACTCTCTATCTCTCACTTTTTCTCTTCTGCTTCTTCTCTCTTTCTTTTCTTCTTCTTCTTCTGGATCGTGGAAGCTCTCTCTCCTTTTTCTCTTATTCTTCTCTCAGCTTCTGCTCCCTGGCTTCGATCACAATCGACCTCCATCTAAAGACGAAGGCTCTATTATATACCACCAGCAACAGCAGCAGGGCGCGTGTGGCTTTCACAGTTCCCGCCCTAAGAATTCGGACCACGTGGCAGCATCCAGCAGGCTGTCAGTACATGTGTCCTCATCTGGGCATTCTCCTTATCCTTGGATCACATGCCTAGCACCAGTACGCTCAGCAACTGGAGTTAGATGGCGTCAACTCACTTGCTCCAAGGAGTTGACGTAGCCATCAGAGATCTTCAACCTTTTTAACTGCTGCGTCGACGCTGCCAGTTGGTGGCGTTGACGCACGAATATGTACATTTGTATACTGGCGTCTCTTTAGCTGTTGCGTCGACGCTGCTCAATTGTGACGTTGACGCAGTGGAATAGCCTGTGAAGCTGGATGCTTCTTCAACTGCTGCGTCGACGCTGCTTGATCAATGCGTTGACGCACCAGAGTAATCCACCAGCTTCTTTCTTGATTGTTTGAACTGCTGCGTCCACGCCACTTGATCAAGGCGTTGACGCATTGGTGTGTTCCAGCAGCTGAAATTGGATGTCTTTAGCCCTCTTGCGTTAAGGGGTTCATTAGCCTCTTCAGTCCCTGTCAGACAGATGAAACGAAGTCATTAGTTCTAAGTCTATGCATTGCATTGTATAGACTTTGCTGTGAAGGCGAAAGCAATGTAAAGTATGCACAACGCAGTGTATAGACTTAATGAATACAAAGGCTTCATATGCCTCAGATGAAGGCAGGCGCTGTGTAGACTTTGAACCAGTGTACAGACTTCAAAGATCCACTGTGGATGTACAGACTTGATCATCCAGCAATGTATAGGCTTTCAATGTGAAGACTTGAATATGTGAGAGCTACAGTGAATGAGTGTACACACTTGACCAGATCAAGGGCAATTCGGATGTACAGACTCTGAGGTTCAAAGCCAACGGCTGTACAGACTTAGAATGTTAAGACTGATGTACAGACTTCATGCGTTGACGCTGTACACTTGAGAATGCTCACAGCGTTGACGCTGCATGAGACGTAGGCTGTACAGACTTAGCATATGAAGACTGATGCATGAACAGTAATGCTTAGACTTGCATGAGACGGACGATGTATAGACTTCAGCAACAAAGCATGACTGTATAGACTTGTGTTCTCAACGAAACACAAACACAACACAATATATAGACTATGCTGAGTGTCTAGACTTGTGAGATGCATAGAACACACAGAGGCTGTATAGACTTGGAAACCAATGCACACGGCTGACAGACATGAAGTGAACATGAATGAACATGATGTACAGACTTTGGACTCCAAGGGCGATGTATGGACTTCCATATGAAGGCTGTACAGACTTTGAAGGCAAAGGCCAATGTACAGACTTTGAAGGCTGAGGCCAATGTATAGACTTGGAATTCTGGGGGCGTCGACGCATGATGCATGAGACACACTTGCTGCGTTGACGCTGCATGACTTGCGAAATGCATAGAACATTCAGAGACTGCAATGCACCGATCTTAATTCAAGCACAAAACACTTTATGCACTCTCATGCATTCTCCACAGAATATATCAGTTATATGCATTCAGATTGTTATGATTCAATGATTCAATGTCAAGCTATTAGCAAAACAAATGGTGACTCATTCGTGTTGCTATCATTAAAACACCACATCCATCAAAGCACAAGGGGCACAACAATCTCCCCCTTTTTAATGATGGCAACATAATGAGTCACACTGACTCGTCAAACTATTCTCCCCCTTTGACATAATCAAAAAGAAAGGGAATGGTTTGAGAGACACAAAGTAGCACACAAAGACACTTATGACAATGAAACATCACTCCCCCTATCAGCATGCAAGATTAGCTACTCTCCCCTAGATGCAAAGAAACCATAACTCCCCCTGAAGCACAGGAATGGATTCAGGTTATCCAATAAATCAATCTGAATTCTGCCTTTATAAAGAATCTGAATTCTGGTGAAAAGACCACATAATCAGAACTTATTGCAGAACAAGATGGAAGATTCCAATAGTGTGGAGAGTAAAGTGATTTGTGATAGAAGGGCAATAATAGACAACAATCATCACAAGACATCTCAATGAATAATCAGACTGAATCTGATCAGGCTATCTGGAAAATCTGATCATGAGGGATTTTAATGCATACATCACTTCAATAAGTCTTAAAAGATGTAGACTCTTCTATCATGAAGGGTTATGAAGTGACAACTTAACCAATCTGATTTAATTTTGATGTATACCAAATTTATCAAATTAAACTCAATACTCATATCTGAATCCAAGTTTTAATAAAGGTGAACCAAATATTCAGATAACACCCAAAATCAATCATCTTTTATCTTACACATATGATCTCAATAGCACCTTTGAAAGATACACAGATTAGTACAGAAGTTAAACACTTTTCAAGAACATGAGTTGACAGATTTTTTAAGATAATTTCATTTGAAGCACATTATATTTTTCCTGAGCAATTTAAGTTGATCAACACCTTTTTACATGAGGCACAACAAGTCTTAGTTGAAGTGACCCAGTTACTCAGTGTGATAACTGTCATTGCCTCTCATTTTGAGAGCAGAGTTAGCAATATGAGTGTCTTTTTACATGAGAAGACACCTTTATCAGAGGCCAGACTCCCCAGCTACTCAACACAAATAAGCTATTGCTCTGTCAGGTTTTGTTTCACTAAATTTTTATCAGAGATAACTATGGCACCTCATGACATGAGTTACTTTATTTCATTGATAAAGAACTCAGTTTCTCAGTGACCGAGTCATTGCTCTGAATTAACAATTTCTCATTTAGTCAACATTTTTCAAATTAATGTTTAACAACAATACACACTATATGCATCTTAACCAAAGAAGCCCTGAGTTCAAATTTTCAGATATCTGATGAGAGAGTCTAAGGTTTACATGAAACATGTGGTTAAAGTTTATTAAACCTTAACACTCAGATTTTCAATTCATTTAACTACAAATCTGAGAATACATTAATCTTATATCAGTCTGATTCAGTGATAATTCTTAAACCTATATGATAGAAATTTCTACAATATTCTCAGACTGAATTGCATGACATGCAGCTTAAGTTCCTCATATCAGAAAAATAAGTTTAGCTGACCAACAAATCAATAGTAGAACCAATTCAGTCACACCAGCTGAGAAGAGTGTGAAAGGTGAGTATAGGCTGGAATATAGACAGATAGTATCATGAAGGGAGTTGAAAGAAACTCTTCTTTAACAGCTCAACAAATAGAAGGCAAAATCCTTTTTCAAGAGAGAGAAATATGACATCAGATGAGAGTTGATCAATTTTTAGGCAAGAGGTGTTCAAGATGTGACAAACAAAACACCAACTCTAAGTGCTCCCCCTGTCTAGATGCAATTAAATTTCTTTTCAGGCTTTTCAACTCCACTACACTTCATATGCAACATTAGACAAACTCCCCCTGACAAAGTGCATGAAATACAATTAATGAACTGCTCATGATTTTAGAATATGCTCAAGAAGAACAAATGCTTTGTTTAATCAGAGAGAGAATTTCTCAAATGCATCATTTTCATTTCAAATTTTTCATCATATGATGCAAAGCAGCCCTATTATGCATTGAAAAATATGCAGTCTACGACAATGGGCAAATGACAGTCATGCAAATGATGTATGCAAGTACTAGACACATGCATTGACTGTATGCACTAACTGACCCGTTCAAGCTCAGTCCAAGTATGTAATCAAGCATGCAATGCATTGACACCAGACACATGCATTGACTCTAAAGATGATTGTGCAGAGCATCTATCAGCCTATTTATTCAGTGCAATAATCAGTGAGAGAAGAGCATCAGATATATGCAAGGTAAAACTCAGTAGCTGAGTCTGGAATTGCAGACTGATCAGCTAGACATGAAGAGATCATCAACAATCAATCAAGCAAATCAATATGAAACTCACAATTTTCATGCTCACAATTTCAGATAATGGAATTTAAGCATAGAGTTTTGGAACTGACCTGAATTGTGCTATCATGGGGTTTTCATCCTTGAGTGCCTTGGTTAACCCCTTTTATTTCTCCCACCAAGGCACACCTGCAACATATCAATCAATATGATCTTGCAGGGACCCAAGAGGTCTTGGGTCCTGAATTACCCCTATCAGGTGTTCTAAATAATTTCTTAGCAATATTGTCATCAAATTCCATCAGTTTACACTCAAACATTGAATGTCCAATTTTTCCACAATAATAACATGAAGCCACAGAATTTTTATTTTTATTCTTCATGTTAGCAGAAACATGATGCCCATGTGCATGCATATGAGTATGAAAATTATGTGTATGAGCATGAGTATTTCTTTTATTGACTTGAAAATTTTTCTTTCCATGCTCAGCCAGCCGACAGTTGGCAGCTTTGTGGCCTAGCTTACCACATTCAAAACATGCAAAGTTTTTCTTTTTATCTCTCAAGTTATTTCTAGCAGAATTATAGAAAGCAGAGAATTTGACAGATTTAGAGTTTAATCTATTTTCCTGAGCATGCCAGCAATCTTTGACTGCATGCCCATGCTTACCACATTCAAAGCATTTAAGATGCTTTCTTCTTGATTCATTTTTACCCCAATGATTTCCTGACCAGCACTCATTAGCCTTATGCCCAGGCTTATTGCAAGTGAAACAAATGATATGCTGATTGAATTTGAGTTTGTTTCTTTTGTACTCATGATGATTTGGGGTGTATATGGCATGCATTCTGTCATCAGATTTCAAGGCATAGCACTCATTCATTAAATGACCATACCTACCACAATAATAGCATGAAGCATCAGATTTCCTATGGGCATGGTTTCTATCAGATGAATTCACAGATGCATGTGAATGAGTACAAGAAGCATGAGCATTTTGCATTGACCCATTAGATTCAGCAGAGCTAACAAATTTCAGAATATAACCAGAATTATTCTTTGCCCTTTTTGTTTGACTCTTTCTTGTCAATTTCTGATTATCCTCAACAGGTTTTGTTTGTTTTTCAATTTTCTGAGCTTTAAACTGAAAGACAGATTTTGAAGGTGACTTCTGATTTTCATTTTATTTTGTGGATTGCCTTGAAGTACCAGCTACATCAGTGCTTTGAACAAAAGTTGTATATAGCTGGTTTTTAGTGATTTTCTTAACATCAGAACAGTAATTTGTTCCCCCTTCAGAATTATCATCCTTCCTCTTCCCAACAGTTTTCATTTTTCCTTTAATCTTGGCAGACTCAATAGCTAAATTTTCCAGATTATGAATTTTATCTTCCAAGCTAGCAATGTGAAGTTCATAACTTGCTATTTCCTGTTCACTGTAATTAACACATTCGCTTAGAACTTGGTTTGCAGTTTTATACTTCTCAATTTCTTGTTCTAGACTGTTCAAAATTTCTGAATTTCCATCATAGACAGCTTTTCCTTTTTCTATAGTGAGAAGTCTCTCAGACAAGCCAGTGTTCAACCACTTTAGTTTTTCAACTTCAGCTTTTAATTCAGTGTTTTCTTCCTCAAAATTTTTATCCTGAATTTCATTATTAGCACATCTCTCTCTTCCAGACATGTGCTCCAATTTTTCAATCAGTTCATATTCTCTTTCTTCTGCTTTAATTTTCTCAGCGAGCAGATTTTTGTGATCATCTTTAAGTGAGGTAATTTGTTTATTTAGCCATTCATTCTCACTAAAGAGATCTTCATTACGTTCTCTTAAAGCTGAGCATATTTTACAATTTGATTTAGCAGAAGAGGACTATGAAACCTCATTGATTTCATTCATTCTGACCATAAGAGTTTTATTCTTCTTTTGAAGATCTTCATTTTCCAATTTCATTTTGTCCAATTCAGAATTAACTTCAGTGAGTTCCTGCATGCCTTTTAGATGCTACTTTTTCTTATCATTCAACTGATTCTCTATTTCTGACATTTTATCCAACCATGTTTATTTTTCAAATTTTAGAGAATCATTTTGTTTCTTAAGATTCTGAACATCTAGCATGCAAGCATCATAAGATTTTTTCATATTTGGACAGTTTTCACATGAATCTTTCAGATTTATTCTATCACATTTCTTTTTCAATTTTTTATTTTCAGATTTCAATTTCTTGGAAACTTCTAACAAGTTTTCATACATCTCTATCAATTCATCGAAGGAGTATCCTTCTGATTCAGAGCTTACCTCGGATGAAGTTTCATCATCAGCATTTCTATGATCAGCCATTAAGCACTTGCTGTGATTCCTGATTAGCTTCAGTTTATCCAAAATGTCTTTGGCAGACCTGCAAGATGAAATGCATTCAATTAGAGATCTGTCAATTGATTCTTTTAATAAAACTACAGCTCTATTATTGACAGAGTCTTTCAGCTTGTCCTTCTTGGTCCATTTAGATTTATCCTTCGACAGTTTGTATGGGCCGTGAGTCATTACCTTCCACAGTTTTGGATCAGTAGACTTTACATACCGATGGAGGTTTTCGAACCAAGAGTCAAAGTTATCACCTCTGAATATCGGAGGATTAGCCATCGAATCAGATAACAACCAAATTTCAAAGCACAAAACACTTAGACAATACAACCAGATAAGCAAGACACGGTATTAACTCAGTGAAGCTAAATATAGAACACAAGAGGCACACTTATGAAATGCACCAGACAGAAATGCACTAAGATAGTAAATCAAGACGATTCCAAAAGACCCACTCTGAAATGCACTAAATAGTTAGCAGGATCCTCTGCAGATTGTTAGATCTGTTAAGTCAGAGACCGCTCTGATACCAATTGTTGGGTTCGGTGCAAGTATTTAGAGGGGGGGGTGAATGAATATGGCCTATAAAAACTTTCACCCAGTAAAGATTTCGCTCAATTAAAATCTAATGCTCACTAAAAATGCTAGTTCGCAAACTGAACAACCTTGAAGGCTAATGGGCAGTTGCGGAACTGAAACAAACACACAGTGAGATCACTAGAGTGCTAACAAGATAAATTTAGCCAATCAGAAAACTAATTAACTCTTCTTCTCAACCAGAAGCCAAACACATGGAGCGCCCCTATGCATTCATCTAGCGGAAGCAAACCATAAGCAATCAAACCACAATGCAAGAGGGGTTTTTAGGTGGTTCGGTCCTCCAGACCTACATCCACCCCACACTCAACCCGAGTGTGGATTCCGCTGACTCATAGCTTGAACAGCTGGGCATCACAGCTAACAACCGCTGGGCAACACAGCTTGCCGTCCGAGGAATCCTCCTCGCCTCGCTGAGCAACATAGCTTGCTGTCCAGTGGACTCCTCCACTGCAGACCGCGGGGCAATACAGCTTAGCCGTCCAGAGGCAGCACCTCTGCAATCCGCTGACTAACAGCTTGACAAAGGAAGTTCAAAAGAAAACAAAAGATGGGAGTAAACAGCATCGGAAAGCTGTAAGCACTAAGCATAGAATATGGCTCTTAAAGAGCTGACTGGAGTGGATCTGATCCAACTTCCAGCAAGAACAGATCTCCCTCGATCTCACTCTCTTTCTTCACTCTCTCTCTTCTCAACTCCTTCACGTCTGCTTCTCTCCACTCTTCTTTCTCTTCACACTCTGCTCGAACTCTCTATCTCTCACTTTTTCTCTTCTGCTTCTTCTCTCTTTCTTTTCTTCTTCTTCTTCTGGATCGTGGAAGCTCTCTCTCCTTTTTCTCTTATTCTTCTCTCAGCTTCTGCTCCCTGGCTTCGATCACAATCGACCTCCATCTAAAGACGAAGGCTCTATTATATACCAGCAGCAGCAGCAGCAGGGCGCGTGTGGCTTCCACAGTTCCCGCCCGAAGAATTCGGACCACGTGGCAGCATCCAGCAGGCTGTCAGTACACGTGTCCTCATCTGGGCATTCTCCTTATCCTTGGATCACATGCCCAGCACCAGTACGCTCAGCAACTAGAGTTAGATGGCGTCAACTCACTTGCTCCAAGGAGTTGACGCAGCCATCAGAGATCTTCAACCTTTTTAACTGCTGCGTCGACGCTGCCAGTTGGTGGCGTTGACGCACGAACATGTACATTTGTATACTGGCGTCTCTTTAGCTGCTGCGTCGACGCTGCTCAATTGTGACGTTGATGCAGTGGAATAGCCTGTGAAGCTGAATGCTTCTTCAACTACTGCGTCGACGCTGCTTGATCAATGCGTTGACGCACCAGAGTAATCCACCAGCTTCTTTCTTGATTGTTTGAACTGCTACGTCCACGCCACTTGATCAAGGCGTTGATGCATTGGTGTGTTCCAGCAGCTAAAATTGGATGTCTTCAGCCCTCTTGCGTTAAGGGGTTCATTAGCCTCTTCAGTCCCTGTCAGACAGCTGAAACGAAGTCATTAGTTCTAAGTCTATGCATTGCATTGTATAGACTTTGCTGTGAAGGCGAAAGTAATGTAAAGTATGCACAACGCAGTGTATAGACTTAATGAATACAAAGGCTTCATAAGCCTCAGATGAAGGCAGGCGCTGTGTAGACTTTGAACCAGTGTACAGACTTCGAAGATCCACTGTGGATGTACAGACTTGATCATCCAGCAATGTATAGGCTTTCAATGTGAAGACTTGAATATGTGAGAGCTACAGTGAATGAGTGTACACACTTGACCAGATCAAGGGCAATTCGGATGTACAGACTCTTAGGTTCAAAGCCAATGGCTGTACAGACTTAGAATGTTAAGACTGATGTACAGACTTCATGCGTTGACGCTGTACACTTGAGAATGCTCACAGCGTTGACGCTGCATGAGACGTAGGCTGTACAGACTTAGCATATGAAGACTGATGCATGAACAGTAATGCTTAGACTTGCATGAGACGGACGATGTATAGACTTCAGCAACAAAGCATGACTGTATAGACTTGTGTTCTCAACGAAACACAAACACAACACAATGTATAGACTATGCTGAGTGTCTAGACTTGTGAGATGCATAGAACATACAGAGGCTGTATAGACTTGGAAACCAATGCACACGGCTGACAGACATGAAGTGAACATGAATGAACATGATGTACAGACTTTGGACTCCAAGGGTGATGTATGGACTTCCATATGAAAGACTGTATAGACTTTGAAGGCAAAGGCCAATGTACAGACTTTGAAGGCCGAGGCCAATGTATAGACTTGGAATTCTGGGGGCGTCGACGCATGATGCATGAGACACACTTGCTGCGTTGACGCTGCATGACTTGTGAAATGCATAGAACATTCAGAGACTGCAATGCACTGATCTTAATTCAAGCACAAAACACTTTATGCACTCTCATGCATTCTCCACAGAATATATCAGTTATATGCATTCAGATTGTTATGATTCAATGATTCAATGTCAAGCTATTAGCAAAACAAATGGTGACTCATTCGTGTTGCTATCATTAAAACACCACATCCATCAAAGCACAAGGGGCACAACACTCCACACACGGAGGGAAACTGTTAATGACAACCTGTCACTAACAACACCAGAGATCACCGATCTCTCTTCCTCTGCAACTTAGAGGGAAACTGGAGTAGTACTCCCTTCCTCCACTCACCGGAGGGAAACCAATTCAAATCAGAATGGAAGAACAAAATAAACGAAAGCAAAATAGAAAGATTAACCAATGAAGAAGAAATCGGTTCTGAAACCAAATATAAATGTAGCTTCAAATGAAGCAATTCATCAATCCACACACACTCTCTCTCTCTCTCGAAAAAACTCCTCTCAGATATGGAACTCTCTACTCTTTTTCTTTTCTGGATCGTGCAGACTCTCACCAATGGCTTCTGCTTTTTCTTTTCACGATCGAACTTCTACTGAAGGATGAAGCTCTATATTTATAGCAGACAATGGCGTGTGGCTGCCAGGTTCCCGCCCATGCACTTTTGGCCAGATCATTTGAATTTCGACCACATGGCAGCATCCTGACAAGGTTGCCATCCACGTGTCATGCGCCTGTTGTCTTGGATCACGTGTCAGGTGCCAACCTCGATTCATGTGTCCAATCATCAGCCTGAATCGCCTGCAGACAGACAGATGGAATGTATAGACTTAGCTAGTTCAGGCCTTCAACATGAATGTATATACTTTAGAAACACAACAGAGTAAGTGTGCACACCGTGAGAGAGTGTACAGACTTACTGAATAAAATGCACGTGAAGGCAGTGTATAGACATGAACAATGCAAACGATTGTTACCAATGTGTACACTTTACAAGGCTCAGCCTCTGTGTAGACTTCACGAAGCCTAAGCAGTGTATAGACTTGAAACGATAGTTAGCCAAGTGTGTATCATGTGCGAGTGTATTCACTTGGAGGTCTTCAGCATCTTCAGTGTATGGACTTAAGCATTTCAGGGCAATCCATAGCAATGTATAGACTTAGGCGTTCTGTTCAAATCAAAACCAATGTACAGACTTCATGCTGTACAGACTTGATGTTGATCAACAGATCTTTGAACATCAGCCCAAGGCGTCAACGCTTCCATAGAGCAGCGTCGCCTCAGCTTCCTCAGGCAAGATGCTCACCCCCTTGGAAACAGGTCAATGCGTCAACGCATCCAGTGTCAGCGTCGATGCAGTGAGCAAGACAGAAAGGTGTGCGTCTACGCAGTCAGCCAAGTGCGTCAACGCACGAAAGGCACACAATCCATGAAGACAGACAGGCTGTACAGACTTTGAAGCTTGCTGAATGAACCGATCGGCTGATGGACCAATGTACAGACTCTGAATGTAAAGGCAGTCTGTATAGACTTGAATCGCTTGAAGCGATGTATGGACTTTGTGAAGCTCAAGCACGGTACTGACTTGTGAAGACTTCAGCGATGTACATACTTGGTGTAGCTCAAGTGAATGTATAGACTTGTGAAAGCACTGTGGATGTGTGGACTTGAGCGAATGAAGCCGATGTACAAACTTGGTAAATCGAAGCCTCTGTAGAGACTTTCCTCAGACGCAGTTCAATGTATAGACTTGAACGAAAAAGGCCGATGTACAGACTTGCCTAAGACGCAGCTTGAGACGCTGGCTGAGACGGATGCTGTACAGACTTTGAAGAACATTGAACGTTTGAGTAGCATGCAATGTACACACTTAGTGGTATACAGACTTGGCCTGGAAAGCGTAGGGAAAAGTTGAATGTATGGACTTGGCCAATGCGTAGGAAAAGATATCGAATGTACAGAGTTGGTGAATCACAGGCCAGTGTATGGACTTAGAGAAATGAAGTCTAGTGTATAGACTTGGAGAACTGTTCAATGTGTTGGGTTGGCGTTGTATAGACTTGGCTTTGAGCACTTGGGCTGAAGGCAATGTGCAGACTAAGCGATGTATAGACTTTGCCCAAGGAACCGAATGTATAGACTTTATGAGATGCAAACGGCTGAACAGACTTGAATGAGTATAGGGTGTCTAGACTTGAAAGTCTGAAGGCGAAGTGCAAACATGCTGAGTTGACGCTGTAGCCCAATGAGTTGACGCTGCAACGTATTACTTTTACGTTCAACTGATGATGTATAGACTTAATCAAATGAAGAACCTGAACAGAAGAGTCTACGCATCAGCACACTGAGTTGACGCACTGGTGTGAGAACAGAGACATGCAATGACTGAAGGGTCGACGCATCAGCACACTGAGTTGACGCACTGGTGTGAAAATAGAGACATGCAATGACTGAAGGGTCGATGCATCAGCACACTGAGTTGATGCACTGGTGTGAAAACAGAGACATGCAATGACTGAAGGGTCGACGCATCAGCACACTGAGTTGACGCACTGGTGTGAAGACTGTGCAGACAGAGTGTAGGCAGAATTAAGGTAGAGCATGTTATCTGACAGCCATTGAACTGTACTCACTCACATGATGAAACAACATTAATCTAGAGATAGAAGATTGATTTATAGTGTGGGACATCATCAAAACTATAGGGATGCAATAATCTCCCCCTTTTTGATGATGACAACACTATGAATCAAACAATATCAAGTTTCAACAAAAAGTTAATACCAGCTGCAACAAGCAGAATAAATTCAAGACATGCTCATGCAAATGAATTAAACATTCCCTACAGCACACTCTCATCTCCCCCACAACTCATAACCATATCTTCCACGAAGCAACATGACTCCCCTCAAAGCTCGAGACAAAACCAATACTCACTGATATTGCAAACTTCTCTCCCCCTTTGACATCAGCAAAAAGAACTACAGAATGTATGACAATGCTGGAAACATGAGGACTCAGGGCAGTAACTTCTTAGTGCAGAAAGTTACGAGTAGGTCTTAAGAGAATAAGTGAGTTTCTAATGTCAAGAGAAGATTCTTTAGACTTCAGTACACAATAGAGAAGTAGAATGATAGACAAGTTTATCAGCATACATAGTGGATGATATAGAGCAGGAGTTCACAAGTATGGCCAAATATAGCTGATCATTCAACTATTCCACAAGACAGCAAGAGACTAAATCAGAGAGGTGTTCTCAAGGTATTGAAGACAAGCAATCCATTAGTTGCATAACAACAAGAAATTTTTGTTGGAGATGATTTTCAAGAAGATCAATGAGTAAGTTGGTAGTTCACTTCCTTTGACATTAGGGAGACACCTTGATTAGAGGCCTGAATCCCCAGTTACTCAGAGTGAGTACCTCATTACTTCCTTCCCCTTTTTTTTATTAAGGAACAGAGTTAGTAACTGTGGCTTTTGACATGAGGAAACACCTTGATTAGAGGCCAGAGTCCCCAGTTACTCACCAGCAAGCCACCATTGCTCTGTCATGACTTTTCATTCATTTTAAGCATTTGACACCTCATGACTTGGGAGAAATATTCATTTCATTGATGAAGCTCCCAGTTTCTCAGTGATCAAAACAGAACATGTTTGTTCAGTTAAGCCCTTGAGTTAAAGAGATAGAATGATTGAAGACAATACCAAAAAGGACTTTTCTTGAATTGAGTCTTGAAGTCTAGATTTCAAGTTGACTGGGTCAGATATCAAGACATACAAGTTTTTGGCCTGAACCATAATCAATGACAATGTAGGAAGATATACTTTATGCAATTAGTCCAGATCTCTGAAGGAGTACCAAAGGAAAGATTCTAACTTGGAGATTAGAGTCACTGACTTATAGACTTAAGAGATAAGTGACACTCTACTTTCTGAGAGAACCACACTAAATCAGTCATGCAAGACCAGCAAAGGTACACATCTGGACAACCCTTTTGAATCTGTCAAAGAACATCTCTTCTCACTTCACAACTCAGCTCCCCCTAAGACATAGCATTCCTTAATAAAACATTCCAGCAAAATCTCAAGGCTTCCCCTTATTTAGAGCATTCCTGAAAGCTAACCAGTAAGCATTCTGAACTCCCCCTTAAACCAGCATGCAAGAAGGCTAAACATCAGATAGACACAACTCCCCCTCACAACAAGAACAGGCTTCATAATTAAGACAATTTGTATAAGCCTAATTCTCTTTTCAATGTGGAAAATTTCTCATTATCCAGAGGTTTTGTGAATATGTCAGCAATCTGATTATCTGTGCCTACATGAATCAGTTCAAAATTATTCTTAGACACCTCATCTCTTATAAAATGATGTCTTATTTCTATGTGTTTGGTTCGTGAATACAAAACAGGATTTTTAGCAAGAATGATGGCACTAGTATTATCACAGTAAATAGGTGTGCATCCTAGGTCTACTTGGTAGTCCTGAAGCTGGTGTTTAATCCATATGACTTGTGTTCCACAACTCCCTGCAGCCACATATTCAGCTTCTACAGTGGAGAGGGCCACAGAATGTTGTTTCTTGGAGCCCCAAGACACTAAACACCCACCCAAGAATTCACAATGGCCACTTGTGCTTTTCTTGTCTAGTTTACAGCCTGCATAGTCAGCATCTGTGTATGCTACTAGGTTAAATGTGTGAGATGCAGGAAACCATAAACCAAGAGAGTGACTAGCTGACAAATATCTGAAGATTCTTTTAATTGCAGCTAAGTGTAGTTCAGTAGGTCTAGACTGATACCTTGCACACATTCCTACACTGAATTGTATATCAGGTCTAGAGGCTGTCAAGTAAAGTAGTGATCCAATCATACCTCTATAAAGTTTGGCATTTACTTCTTTACCTGTCTCATCTGCATCCAATGAGGTATTGGTGCCCATGGGTGTAGTAATGTGCTTTAAGTTTTCCATGCCAAACCTTTTGAATAGTTCCATTGTGTATTTGGTTTGGTTGATGAAGCACCCATCTTCTAGCTGCTGTACCTGCAATCCAAGAAAATATTTTAGTTCACCAACCAAGCTCATTTCAAATTCAGCAGACATCATGGTAGAAAATTCATCACATAGTTCATGCTTAGTTGATCCAAATACAATGTCATCTACATATACCTGAACTGTGATGAGATCTTTATTCATGCCCTTGGTAAATAAAGTCTGATCAACTTTACCTCTTTTGTAGCCCTTGCTGATCAGAAATTCAGACAATCTTTCATTCCAAGCTCTTGGAGCCTGCTTTAGACCATACAAGGCTTTGTTTAACCTGAAAACTTGGTTAGGTTGAGGAGAATATTGAAATCCAGGAGGTTGTTCAACAAAAACTTCTTCTTTAATAACTCCATTTAAAAAAGGCACTTTTAACATCCATTTGTTGAAGTTTTATGTTTTTTGAGCATGCAAAGGCAAGCAACAATCTTATAGCTTCCATCCTAGCAACAGGTGCATAGGGTTCATCAAAGTCTACACCGAATTCCTGACAGTAGCCTTTGGCTACTAGTCTGGCCTTATTCCTCAAGATAATTCCATCTTCATTCATCTTATTTTTGAACACCCACTTGGTTCCTATGACATTAATACCATCTGGTCTTGGGACAAGCTCCCAGACATTATTCCTTTCAAACTGACCTAATTCCTCACTCATAGCATTAACCCAAGCTTGATCAGCTAAGGCCTCTTCTACTGTTTTGGGTTCAATTTGTGAGACTAAAGCAATTAAGTCATCATTATTCACATTTCTAAAATGAGACCTAGTCCGAAGAGGATCTTCAGGATTGCCTATGACTTTATCTAAAGGATGGTCTTTAAGAAATCTGATATTTGTTGAAGACTCACCTGTTTCTCTTGGTCCTTCCTGATTGGGGGAATTTGTTTCTCCATTTGGCTGAGTCTTCGCTTCTTCCTGTTGGTCTTCTAGAAAGTCTCCACCATGATTGGAATTCCTGTCAAGATTTTCAACATTAGAGACATCTTTCTTTTCACTAAAAAGGATGTGTGGAGATTCTTCCACTTTCTGATCTGATATGTTAAATACCCTATATGCCCTTGACACTTCAGAGTAACCCAAGAATATTCCAGGTGAACTCTTGGCTTCAAACTTGTCTAAATCTTTCTTATCATTGTTATGAATAAAATATTTTGCTCCAAAAATTCTGAAATGAAACAAGTTTGGTTTCTTACCTTTTAGAAGCTCATAGGGTGTTTTCTTGTGTATGGGTCTTACCATGGCCCTATTGATTATGTAGGTTGCTGTATTGGCCGCTTCTGCCCAAAACCTTCTAGGTAATTTACTTTCAATCAACATGGTTCGGGCCATTTCCACCACTATTCTATTTCTTCTCTCCACAATCCCATTTTGTTCAGGTGTCCTGGGAGAAGAAAACCTGTGAGTTAGTTCTTCTTTGTCACAAAGATCAGTAAACATGGAGTTTTCAAACTCACCTCCATGGTCAGATTGAATAGAACTAACCTTGTACTTCCCTTCTTGTTTGACCTTATTGAAAAATAAATTAAACTTTTGAAATGCATCACTCTTATTTGCTAAGAAAAATATCCATGAATATCTAGAGAAGTCATCTATGATGACATAGCCAAACCTGTTTCCATTAAGACTCTGAGTTCTAGTTGGACCGAAAAGGTCCATATGAAGAAGTTCCATTGGTCTAGAAGACAATGGCTCAGATCTTAATTTAAAAGAATTTCTGGTCTGTTTGCCTAGAGCACAGGCATCACATGCTTTTGATATTGACACAACCAGAAAAAGTGGGATTTCAGACGGACGTTATCCGTCTCAAATCCGTCTGAAAATCCGTCGCAACACATATTTGTAACGGATTTCCGACGGATTTAAGACCGAACTCGACCGTCTGAAATTCTTAGTCACAAATTTGTGACAGTTAACTTTTCGGTCTGAAATTCCGTCTGAAATTAAGACACAAATAATTTCGGTCATAAATTCCGTCTAAATCTCACACGATAAAATTTCTGTATGTAATTATCAGTCTGAAATTTCCGTCTGTATTTCATACGGTTTTTAAGACGGATTTATTATCCGTTGTAAATACCGTCCGTAATCCGTCTGAAATATTGTCTGAAATCCGTCTCTATTTCTGCCGGATATTACGACGGATTACTTTGTCGTCGTAACTTCCAACGACGGTTCCATATGTTGTTCGTCCTAAATCCGTCGGTGTTAAAAACGTAATTCACGACGGATATAAATTCCGTCTGAAATTACCGTCTCTATTACAAACGTCATTTCAGACGGATTATAAATCCGTCTGAAAAAAAATATTTTTTTAAAAAAAATTTAAGTTTATTTATCTAATAAACCTGTTAAAAAAAATTATTGGAACTAACCACAAAAAAAACTCAACATCAACATACCCAAATAAATAAACATCACCGAAAAAATCTCAACATAACATAGATGTTCAAATAAATAAACACCACCAATAAAAAAATTCAACACCATGCTGACAAAATAAATACAAAGAAAAACACATTAACCCTGCTGATCCGTCTGAATAACATAAAACAAATATCATTAAACATCAAGAAATATCTGGTACATCGTCAATATCCTCATCATCCATATCGTCACTGCCCTGCTCATCTCCTCTGTCGCTGCCCGCAGAAGGATCCCCCTACATTAAAAAATAATAACATTCATTCATAGATAAAAAAATTAGTGCGAAGAAATGAGCATAAATATAAATCAAACATATCAAATTGATAACTGCAGATTTTATAGATCAACTACTAGCTTGAAACAATATTTAGACCCCCGGACCTGACCTGGGAGTTCATTTAATCTAAGTTTATTTTAAAACTGAACTTTGAGTGCCGAGCTCAAACCGGACATCCGATTTGGATTCCGTCAGTTCTGACAAGTCACTTTCATCTCCCCGGTCGCGTTGGAATGATCGGCACGGCCGTCCGACTGGTATTTCCAATTTTAGACCCCCGGACCCGACCTGGTAGTTCATTTAAACTAAGTGTATTTTAAAACTGAGCTTTGAGCGCCGAGCTCAAACCGGACATCCGATTTGGATTCCGTCAGTTCTGACAAGTCACTTTCATCTCCCCGGTCGCGTTGGAATGATCGGCACGGCCGTCCGACTTGTATTTCCAATTTTAGACCCCCGGACCCGACCTGGTAGTTCATTTAAACTAAGTGTATTTTAAAACTGAACTTTGAGCGCCGAGCTCAAACCGGACATCCGATTTAGATTCCGTCAGTTCTGACAAGTCACTTTCATCTCCCCGGTCGCGTTGGAATGATCGGCACGGCCGTCCGACCGGTATTTCCAATTTTAGACCCCCGGACCCGACCTGGTAGTTCATTTAAACTAAGTGTATTTTAAAACTGAACTTTTAGCGCCGAGCTCAAACCGGGCATCCGATTTAGATTCCGTCAGTTCTGACAAGTCACTTTCATCTCCCCGGTTGTGTTGGAATGATCGGCACGGCCGTCCGACTTGTATTTCAAGTTTTTGACCCCCGGACCTGACCTGGGAGTTCATTTAAGCTAAGTTAATTTTAAAACTGAACTTTGAGTGCCGAGCTCAAACCGGACATCCGATTTAGATTCCGTCAGTTCAGACAAGTCACTTTCATCTCCCCGGTCGCGTTGGAATGATCGGCACGGCCGTCCGACCGGTATTTCCAATTTTAGACCCCCGGACCCGACCTGGTAGTTCATTTAAACTAAGTATAATTTAAAACTGAACTTTGAGCGCCGAGCTCAAACCGGGCATCCGATTTGGATTCCGTCAGTTCTGACAAGTCACTTTCATCTCCCCGGTCGCGTTGGAATGATCGGCACGGCCGTCCGACCGGTATTTCCAATTTTAGACCCCCGGACCCGACCTGGTAGTTCATTTAAACTAAGTGTATTTTAAAACTGAACTTTTAGCGCCGAGCTCAAACCGGACATCCGATTTGGATTCCGTCAGTTCTGACAAGTCACTTTCATCTCCCCGGTCGCATTGGAATGATCGGCACGGCCGTCCGACCGGTATTTCCAATTTTAGAGCCCCGGACCCGACCTGGTAGTTCATTTAAACTAAGTGTATTTTAAAACTGAACTTTTAGCGCCGAGCTCAAACCGGGCATCCGATTTGGATTCCGTCAGTTCTGACAAGTCACTTTCATCTCCCCGGTTGTGTTGGAATGATCGGCACGGCCGTCCGACTTGTATTTCAAGTTTTTGACCCCCGGACCTGACCTGGGAGTTCATTTAAGCTAAGTTTATTTTAAAACTGAACTTTTAGCGCCGAGCTCAAACCGGACATCCGATTTGGATTCCGCCAGTTCTGACAAGTCACTTTCATCTCCCCGGCTGTGTTGGAATGATCGGCACGGCCGTCCGACTTGTATTTCCAATTTTAGACCCTCGGACCCGACCTGGTAGTTCATTTAAACTAAGTGTATTTTAAAACTGAACTTTTAGCGCCGAGCTCAAACCGGACATCCGATTTAGATTCCGCCAGTTCTGACAAGTCACTTTCATTTCCCCGGTTGTGTTGGAATGATCGGCACGGCCGTCCGACTTGTATTTCAAGTTTTTGACCCCCGGACCTGACCTGGGAGTTCATTTAAGCTAAGTTTATTTTAAAACTGAACTTTGAGTGCCGAGCTCAAACCGGACATCCGATTTGGATTCCGTCAGTTCTGACAAGTCACTTTCATCTCCCCGGTCGCGTTGGAATGATCGGCACGGCCGTCCGACTTGTATTTCCAATTTTAGACCCCCGGACCCGACCTGGTAGTTCATTTAAACTAAGTGTATTTTAAAACTGAACTTTGAGCGCCGAGCTCAAACCGGGCATCCGATTTGGATTCCGTCAGTTCTGACAAGTCACTTTCATCTCCCCGGTCGCGTTGGAATGATCGGCACGGCCGTCCGACCGGTATTTCCAATTTTAGACCCCCGGACCCGACCTGGTAGTTCATTTAAACAAAGTGTATTTTAAAACTGAACTTTTAGCGCCGAGCTCAAACCGGACATCCGATTTAGATTCCGTCAGTTCTGACAAGTCACTTTCATCTCCCCGGTCGCGTTGGAATGATCGGCATGGCCGTCCGACTTGTATTTCCAATTTTAGACCCCCGGACCCGACCTGGTAGTTCATTTAAACTAAGTGTATTTTAAAACTGAACTTTGAGCGCCGAGCTCAAACCGGGCATCCGATTTGGATTCCGTCAGTTCTGACAAGTCACTTTCATCTCCCCGGTCGCGTTGGAATGATCGGCACGGCCGTCCGATAGGTATTTCCAATTTTAGACCTCCGGACCCGACCTGGTAGTTCATTTAAACTAAGTGTATTTTAAAACTGAACTTTTAGCGCCGAGCTCAAACCGGACATCCGATTTGGATTTCGTCAGTTCTGACAAGTCACTTTCATCTCCCCGGTCGCGTTGGAATGATCGACATGGCCGTCCGACTTGTATTTCCAATTTTAGACCCCCGGACCCGACCTGGTAGTTCATTTAAACGAAGTGTATTTTAAAACTAAACTTTGAGCGCCGAGCTCAAATCGGGCATCCGATTTGGATTCCGTCAGTTCTGACAAGTCACTTTCATCTCCCCGGTCGCGTTGGAATGATCGGCACGACCGTCCGATCGGTATTTCCAATTTTAGACCCCCGGACCCGACCTGGTAGTTCATTTAAACTAAGTGTATTTTAAAACTGAACTTTTAGCGCCGAGCTCAAACCGGACATCCGATTTAGATTCCGTCAGTTCTGACAAGTCACTTTCATCTCCCCGGTCGCGTTGGAATGATCGGCACGGCCGTCCGACTGGTATTTCCAATTTTAGACCCCCGGACCCGACTTGGTAGTTCATTTAAACTAAGTGTATTTTAAAACTGAACTTTGAGCGCCGAGCTCAAACCGGACATCCGATTTGGATTCCGCCAGTTCTGACAAGTCACTTTCATCTCCCCGGCTGTGTTGGAATGATCGGCACGGCCGTCCAACTTGTATTTCCAATTTTAGACCCTCGGACCCGACCTGGTAGTTCATTTAAACTAAGTGTATTTTAAAACTGAACTTTTAGCGCCGAGCTCAAACCGGACATCCGATTTAGATTCCGCCAGTTCTGACAAGTCACTTTCATCTCCCCGGTTGTGTTGGAATGATCGGCATGGCCGTCCGACTTGTATTTCAAGTTTTTGACCCCCGGACCTGACCTGGGAGTTCATTTAAGCTAAGTTTATTTTAAAACTGAACTTTGAGTGCCGAGCTCAAACCGGACATCCGATTTGGATTCCGCCAGTTCTGACAAGTCACTTTCATCTCCCCGGCTGTGTTGGAATGATCGGCACGGCCGTCCGACTTGTATTTCCAATTTTAGACCCTCGGACCCGACCTGGTAGTTCATTTAAACTAAGTGTATTTTAAAACTGAACTTTTAGCGCCGAGCTCAAACCGGACATCCGATTTAGATTCCGCCAGTTCTGACAAGTCACTTTCATCTCCCCGGTTGTGTTGGAATGATCGGCACGGCCGTCCGACTTGTATTTCAAGTTTTTGACCCCCGGACCTGACCTGGGAGTTCATTTAAGCTAAGTTTATTTTAAAACTGAACTTTGAGTGCCGAGCTCAAACCGGACATCCGATTTGGATTCCGTCAGTTCTGACAAGTCACTTTCATCTCCCCGGTCGCGTTGGAATGATCGGCACGGCCGTCCGACTTGTATTTCCAATTTTAGACCCCCGGACCCGACCTGGTAGTTCATTTAAACTAAGTGTATTTTAAAACTGAACTTTTAGCGCCGAGCTCAAACCGGGCATCCGATTTGGATTCCGCCAGTTCTGACAAGTCACTTTCATCTCCCCGGTCGTGTTGGAATGATCGGCATGGCCGTCCGACTTGTATTTCAAGTTTTTGACCCCCGGACCTGACCTGGGAGTTCATTTAAGCTAAGTTTATTTTAAAACTGAACTTTGAGTGCCGAGCTCAAACCGGGCATCCGATTTGGATTCCGTCAGTTCTGACAAGTCACTTTCATCTCCCCGGTCGCATTGGAATGATCGGCACGGCCGTCCGACTTGTATTTCCAATTTTAGACCCCCGGACCCGACCTGGTAGTTCATTTAAACTAAGTGTATTTTAAAACTGAACTTTGAGCGCCGAGCTCAAACCGGACATCCGATTTAGATTCCGTCAGTTCTGACAAGTCACTTTCATCTCCCCGGTCGCGTTGGAATGATCGGCACGGCCGTCCGACTGGTATTTCCAATTTTAGACCCCCGGACCCGACCTGGTAGTTCATTTAAACTAAGTGTATTTTAAAACTGAACTTTTAGCGCCGAGCTCAAACCGGACATCCGATTTGGATTCCGTCAGTTCTGACAAGTCACTTTCATCTCCCCGGTTGTGTTGGAATGATCGGCATGGCCGTCCGACTTGTATTTCAAGTTTTTGACCCCCGGACCTGACCTGGGAGTTCATTTAAGCTAAGTGTATTTTAAAACTGAACTTTGAGTGCCGAGCTCAAACCGGACATCCGATTTAGATTCCGTAAGTTCTGACAAGTCACTTTCATCTCCCCGGTCGCGCAGGAATGATCGGCACGGCCGTCCGACCGGTATTTCCAATTTTAGACCTCCGGACCTGACCTGGTAGTTCATTTAAACTAAGTATATTTTAAAACTGAACTTTGAGCGCCGAGCTCAAACCGGGCATCCGATTTGGATTCCGTCAGTTCTGACAAGTCACTTTCATCTCCCCGGTCGCGTTGGAATGATCGGCACGGCCGTCCGACCGGTATTTCCAATTTTAGACCCCCGGACCCGACCTGGTAGTTCATTTAAACTAAGTGTATTTTAAAACTGAACTTTTTGCGCCGAGCTCAAACCGGACATCCGATTTGGATTCCGTCAGTTCTGACAAGTCACTTTCATCTCCCCGGTCGCGTTGGAATGATCGGCACGGCCGTCCGACCGGTATTTCCAATTTTAGACCCCCGGACCCGACTTGGTAGTTCATTTAAACTAAGTGTATTTTAAAACTGAACTTTGAGCGCCGAGCTCAAACCGGGCATCCGATTTGGATTCCGTCAGTTCTGACAAGTCACTTTCATCTCCCCGGTTGTGTTGGAATGATCGGCACGGCCGTCCGACTTGTATTTCCAATTTTAGACCCCCGGACCCGACCTGGTAGTTCATTTAAACTAAGTGTATTTTAAAACTGAACTTTTAGCGCCGAGCTCAAACCGGACATCCGATTTGGATTCCGCCAGTTCTGACAAGTCACTTTCATCTCCCCGGTTGTGTTGGAATGATCGGCACGGCCGTCCGACTTGTATTTCAATTTTAGACCCCCGGACCCGACCTGGTAGTTCATTTAAACTAAGTGTATTTTAAAACTGAACTTTGAGCGCCGAGCTCAAACCGGACATCCGATTTGGATTCCGCCAGTTCTGACAAGTCACTTTCATCTCCCCGGCTGTGTTGGAATGATCGGCACGGCCGTCCGACTTGTATTTCCAATTTTAGACCCTCGGACCCGACCTGGTAGTTCATTTAAACTAAGTGTATTTTAAAACTGAACTTTTAGCGCCGAGCTCAAACCGGACATCCGATTTAGATTCCGCCAGTTCTGACAAGTCACTTTCATCTCCCCGGTTGTGTTGGAATGATCGGCACGGCCGTCCGACTTGTATTTCAAGTTTTTGACCCCCGGACCTGACCTGGGAGTTCATTTAAGCTAAGTTTATTTTAAAACTGAACTTTGAGTGCCGAGCTCAAACCGGACATCCGATTTGGATTCCGCCAGTTCTGACAAGTCACTTTCATCTCCCCGGCTGTGTTGGAATGATCGGCACGGCCGTCCGACTTGTATTTCCAATTTTAGACCCTCGGACCCGACCTGGTAGTTCATTTAAACTAAGTGTATTTTAAAACTGAACTTTTAGCGCCGAGCTCAAACCGGACATCCGATTTAGATTCCGCCAGTTCTGACAAGTCACTTTCATCTCCCCGGTTGTGTTGGAATGATCGGCACGGCCGTCCGACTTGTATTTCAAGTTTTTGACCCCCGGACCTGACCTGGGAGTTCATTTAAGCTAAGTTTATTTTAAAACTGAACTTTGAGTGCCGAGCTCAAACCGGACATCCGATTTGGATTCCTTCAGTTCTGACAAGTCACTTTCATCTCCCCGGTCGCGTTGGAATGATCGGCACGGCCGTCCGACTTGTATTTCCAATTTTAGACCCCCGGACCCGACCTGGTAATTCATTTAAACTAAGTGTATTTTAAAACTGAACTTTTAGCGCCGAGCTCAAACCGGGCATCCGATTTGGATTCCGTCAGTTCTGACAAGTCACTTTCATCTCCCCGGTTGTGTTGGAATGATCGGCACGGCCGTCCGACTTGTATTTCAAGTTTTTGACCCCCGGACCTGACCTGGGAGTTCATTTAAGCTAAGTTTATTTTAAAACTGAACTTTGAGTGCCGAGCTCAAACCGGGCATCCGATTTGGATTCCGTCAGTTCTGACAAGTCACTTTCATCTCCCCGGTCGTGTTGGAATGATCGGCATGGCCGTCCGACTTGTATTTCCAATTTTAGACCCCCGGACCCGACCTGGTAGTTCATTTAAACTAAGTGTATTTTAAAACTGAACTTTTAGCGCCGAGATCAAACTGGGCATCCGATTTGGATTCCGTCAGTTCTGTCAAGTCACTTTCATCTCCCCGGTCGCGTTGGAATGATTGGCACGGTCGTCCGACCGGTATTTCAAATTTTAGACCCCCGGATTTTCTCAATTATTCTGAAGTAAATGAGTTTTAAAATTAATAATGAACATAATTGAGTAATTCCATCAAAATAAAAACTTGGCTAGAGACTCACATGTGCGGGCTGTGCTGTGGTGGTGGTGATTTCTGAGGGACCATTCCGCTCTGGGAGAGGAGGCCACTAATTGCCTGCAAGAATACTGACACTTGGCTAGAGATCTCTTGCTGGAAATGCTGCTGCTGCCGCTGCATATCAGAAATCTGCGATCGGACCATGTCCATCATGTCGCTGGCAGAAGCGCTGGGGGCAACGGAAGGTATAGTGAAGGCACTGCCACTGGAAGAAGTATAGCTAGAACTCGCACACGCTGATGTCATCGCGCTTGCGTCTAGGCTCTCCCCAAAACCATATATTCGGCCTTTCTTCGGTACGCCAGCTGCTGCCACCCACTCCACCGGATCGAACTCCGGCTGCTGCGTGTCTCCCTCCCCGTACTTCTCTGTCACTGCTTTGCTATATGTTTCCTACAAATTGAATAAAATAACTAGTCAATTTCATATGAATTACATGCCGATTTAAATGAACGGTACAAGTTACATATGTAGATAAACTTACCGCTGCTGACTTAGCTGTGTCACTCACAAAATCATTAGTCCCCTTCTTTTTGTGTGTTCTATCGAACACCTCGAGGAACGACGGAGGTCGATTAAGCTCCACAGCCTGTTATACAATTCATAGTAAAAAAAAGTCAAATATTGGGATAAATTGTAAGAAGATAAATTGGTATATTACTTACCAATTTTTGTTTATGAGCCGCATAAGAGATGGACCCACTCGTATGCAAATTTGAACCTGGTTTTGACGCCCTGTTTGCTTTGGCTTTTTCGGACTTTTCTATCCACTTGGGGTCGGTAAAATGGTCACAAGATATCTCCCAATCCTCCTGCCTCATCCATAGAGGGCGATGCGCCTTCCACAATTGTCGGTCTTCACTCCCCCCACTCAATTTTTTAGCGTGTGCTCGGGCCTCATGTATTTTCCTCTTGTAACTTGAGAGCATAGTAGACTCCCAGGCACGACGACATCTCGCCGCGTCATGTCCACATGTGAATTGAAAAGACCGCTGTAAATCAATTACTTTTCACACTTAGTATAAAGTTGTAAATAGACTTTGGGAAATACTTGAATTAAATGACGTAATTACTTACTAAGAACATGTTGTACAATGAATCGCGGACGGACATCGGAAAATCTCTGAAAGTGGAAGCTGCCCCGGGCACATGTGCCAACATGAGTTCGGTGGAATGATGGACAGCGCCGTGGGGTTCAAATTTCATACTGCAATTGCAAATGTCAAAATATTCATATTACACAGTTGAGGGCTAATTAATGTAATATAACCTTATAGATTTACCCGGATACCCAACACGGGCGACGTCTATCATGGGTCGTGCCTCCCTCATGACAACTGCCGACATCGTCAAGGGGCTGACTGGTGGGGGTGGGCCCTGTACAAGTGGGAGGTGGTGGGAGGGCACTGAGACCTGCAAGAATTTATTGTCATGTGGAGTGATACATATACTGCGAACATATAATTAAAATATACATACCTGCAGCGGGAGGTGGTGGGGTTGGCGTATGCACAACATGTGGGAGGCCACTGAGACCTGCAAGAATTTATTGTCATGTGGAGTGATACATATACTGCGAACATATAATTAAAATATACATACCTGCAGCGGGAGGTGGTGGGGTTGGCGTATGCACAACATGTGGGAGGCCACTGAGACCTGCAAGAATTTATTGTCATGTGGAGTGATACATATACTGCGAACATATAATTAAAATATACATACCTGCAGCGGGAGGTGGTGGGGTTGGCGTATGCACAACATGTGGGAGGCCACTGAGACCTGCAAGAATTTATTGTCATGTGGAGTGATACATATAATGCGAACATATAATTAAAATATACATACCTGCAGCGGGAGGTGGTGGGGGTGGCGTATGCACAACAGGTGGGAGGCCACAGAGACCTGCAAGAATTTATTGTCATGTGGAGTGATACATATAATGCGAACATATAATTAAAATATACATACCTGCAGTGGGAGGTGGTGGGGGTGGCGTATGCACAACAGGTGGGAGGCCACTGAGACCTGCAAGAATTTATTGTCATAAGTAGAACAAATATTGAAGAATTTAAATTAAAATATACATACATGATCCTCGAGTCTTTTTGCCACTGAGACCTGCAAGAATTTATTGTCATGTGGAGTGATACAAATATTGCGAACATATAATTAAAATATACATACCTGTAGCGGAAGGTGGTGGGAGTGGCGTATGCACAACAGGTGGGAGGCCACTGAGACCTGCAAGAACTTATTTTCATAAGTAGAACAAATGTTCAAGAATTTAAATTAAAATATACATACCTGTAGCGGGAGGTGGTGGCGTATGTACAAGTGGTGGTGAGCCGACACTTGCACCTATAAATAAATTCTTTTAAGTTTGTAAATAAATAAAATATTTATATAGCTAACTTATTGATCAAATATACCTGTGTCTGAAGAAGATGGTAGCGAGGAGATAGTAGTGCCCCTCTCACTGCTAGATCTCCTCCCACCCCTACTACGACCTCCTCGCACCATTTCCTTATTAATAACAAAATAATTAATACATATTAATCCACAATTATATAAGGCTAGACAAATGTTATTTAAAATTATGCTTAAAAGTAAGAATCTTCTTACTAAATTATCAAAACATGCCTCCCTCATGTTGATATATCTAGCTCAACTTCATCATCTTCGTCATCCATAGTAGTCTCATGAGATTCAAAATCTTCATCTTCATCTGATTCTTCCTCCCCTCTAACATCAACATTTAGCTCCGTCGGATCGACTTCTTCCACGCCATCTCGCGTACGTAATGACAGTGGCTCATCAGATTCGTCCATATTAAACCTAGAGGAACCGACAACGCCAACTTCGTCTGATTGATAATATTCAGCACGAGCAACCTCTGAGACATCTCCACTCATAGTTAACTCATAAGTGGGAAAGAGTTTTGAGTTAACCCTGCAAACTGCCCACCAATCTCTATTCTTGGATGATGGATAGCTTGAATAGTACACTTGCTGGGCTTGTGCGGCTAAAATGAACGGTTCATAGGTCTTAAGTTTAAACCTATGCTTGACATTGACAATCCCATAATTTGTGTCATGTAGAACAGAATTAGGATCAAACCATTGACACTTAAATATATATACATGATTGTCTTGTCCCAAATACTGAAGTTCTAAGACTTCTTCAATAATACCATAGTAGTCCAATTCCATTTCATTGTATAAATTTCCCTTCACACATACGCCGCTGTTCATCGTAGACTTATTTCGCCCATAATCCCTTGTATGAAATTTGTATCCATTCACAATATATCCCGGATAGGCACGTGTCTGGTTCGAGGGGCCATAACTTATCTGTTGTACTCTTTGATCAGTAATGAGACCTTGTTCAACCTATATTCAAATTAGAGTAGTTAAAATAATAACAATTACCTCAACATACGTAAATACAAACATATATATTCAGAGTTCACACTAACTCGGTTTCTTAGCCATTTGGAAAAAAACTTGTCGCGTTCTTTTTCAATCTCCACATCCTGGATATTTGGACATTTTTCAGCTAATTCTGAATCAAATTGTCTGCAATATAAATGTAGCACCCCGTAAAAAAAATGATTAAAAAAATTGATAAAGCCAATGTATAGACTTTGTGAAGTCAATGTTGTATAGACTTTGAGGAAGCCAATGTATAGACTTTGAGGAAGCCAATGTATAGACTTTGTGAAGTCAATGTTGTATAGACTTTGAGGATGTATAGACTTATGGAGTTGCTGGAAATGTGAATTAATATCTTACTCAACATAAGGTTCAATCTCGAGGCAATTCAAAAGAATATATATCTCAGCGGCGTGCAACTCTCTATCTTCGAGCGTGCGAGTCAAGCAACGTCCGAACGCACGTCCAGGATGTTTAAATATGGAGAGCCGATCGGACGATTCATCCACTCCCCCATCATCATTACGTGGAGGTCGAGTACGACGAGTTTGAATCTCTGGCTCAAAGTACATAGAACAGAAGTTCGAAATTTCTTCAAGAATGTATGCCTCAGCAATCGAACCCTCCACCTGTGCCTTGTTGCGAACTTTCATTTTTAATTCATGCATGCACCTACAACAACAAGTCAGATGGCAACAAAATGTAGCGGCTATGGACGACTTATAAGTTAACAAAAATTGTCACATACCTCTCAAATGGATACATCCATCGAAATTGTACTGGACCTCCGACGATAGCCTCATATGGCAAATGAACTACCAGGTGCTCCATCGAATCAAAGAATGCCGGAGGAAATATCTTCTCTAGCTTGCAAATGGTTGTGACAACATCTTGTTCGATAGTTTGTACATCCCGAAGTCTGAGTTCAGATGCACATAAAATCTTGAAAAATTGACTCATCTCAGCTAGTGCTCCCCATATCTGCTTTGGCAACAAATCACGAAATGCAATGGGCAGTAGCCTCTCCATGAACACATGACAGTCGTGACTTTTCATACCATATATTTTCCCCTCATTAACATTCACACAACGGGCTATGTTGGATGCATATCCATCTGGGAATCTCAGTTGTTTCAACCACTGGCATACTTCCTTGATCTGTGTATCATGAAGCACATAAGTTGCTTTAGGCTGCACAGTTTTGCCATTGACACTTTGTAGTTCCAATTCTGGACGTCTACAAAGCATCTTTAAATCCATACGTGCTTTGGCGTTGTCCTTTGTTTTCCCTTTAACATTCATGATCGTATTGAACACATTATCAAAAAAATTCTTCTCGGTATGCATGACATCCAGATTGTGTCGTACAAGAAGAGTTGACCAATAAGGTAATTCCCAAAAAATGCTTTTCTTGACCCAGTTGTGATCCTTTCCAAAATTAGGGAGTTGCCGTGTGCTACCAGACAATTGAACTACATCTGGTAAATTGTGCACCCGTGACGCCATATGTAGACCCGACACCCGTTGCAAGTCAGCTTCATCCATTTCAACAGTATTTTTTTTAAACGAGTCTTTTTGCCTTCGAAAAGGATGGTCACTTGGTAGCAACCGCCGATGGCAATCAAACCAGCAGCTTTTCCCCCCATGTTTCAATACAAATGATTTGGTATCTTCCATACAGTAAGGACATGCTAGCCTCCCATGTGTGCTCCAACCAGATAGCATTCCATATGCAGGGAAGTCACTTATTGTCCACATCAGTGCAGCCTTCATAATAAAATTTTTCTTCCTATATGCATCATAAGTAACAACTCCATCAGTCCATAAAACTTTGAGCTCATCAATCAACGGCCTGAGATATATGTCCAAATTTTTTCCGGGACTTTTTGGACCAGGAATTACTAGGGACAAAAACAGATTTTCTCGCTTCATGCACATGTGCGGCGGAAGGTTGTACGGTGTCATGAACACTGGCCAACAAGAATAAGCTGCCACTGAACCACCGAATGGATTAAAGCCATCTGTGCATAAACCCAATCGAACATTACGTGACTCCCTTGAAAAGGCAAGATGAGTACGACTAAAGTGAGTCCAAGCTTCACCATCGGCAGGATGACTGATTATATCATCGGCACGACGTACTCTTTCGGTGTGCCATGTCATATGTCGAGCCGTCTTTGAGGACATATACAGTCGCTGCAGCCTAGGCACAAGAGGGAAGTATCGCAACGCCTTGTAAGGTACATCTTTTGCCTTTGAATTGACCCCCCCCCCTTAGGTTTGAATCTGTCATGGCCACAAACTGAACATGATATCTTATCTGCATCATCTTTGTAATATAACATACAATGATTCGGACATGCATCTATTTTCACATATCCAAGTCCTAAGTCATTGACCATCTTTTTTGCACGGTAAAAAGTTTCTGGCAACTTCTCGTCTCGAGGTAACATACTCTTGATCAAGAGGAGGAGACGGTCAAAACAAGTCTCACTGATGTGAAATTCAGATTTCAAGTTCAACAACTGTGACACTGCAGACAATCGAGTGTGATTTTCACAACCATCCCACAGCGGCTCATCAGCATCCCTAAGTAGTTCATAAAATCTTCCGGCTATCTTATTCGGCACTTCATCGTGAATATTAAAACTAGGACCAGCAGCATCTACAACCATATCCACGTACCCACTTGTGCCTGCAATATTGTCGGGCTCATACCTCCCGAATTGCTCACCATGACACGTCCAATTCGTATAACCATCCACGAACCCTTTCGTGTACAAATGATGTTGCACATCCCATGTTGAACACCACCTCAAGTTTCTACAACTTGAACAAGGGCAACGAATGTGACCGTCGCGATCTATTGCTGCATTTGGATTCCCCAATGCAAATTGAATGAAACTCTCAACCCCAAGCTTAAAGTCATCTGACACCACCCGGTCAACTATTCTACGATACATCCATGAACGATCTGTCGACATTTTGCCTGCACCCAATAAATGACAATACACATCCTAACTTTCAAATCATTACTCATAATATTACACCCGACCCTTTCCTCACATCGTTCATCATAGACCATTTGCAGTTGGAAGAGGAATATTGATTAGATTATCACTTTTTAACCCATCCATGAAGGTTTGATCGCACAATCACTTACTATATGTGCTGCACGATTTGCTAAAAATTTCGGCATCATCTCCCCACACTTCTCCGATATACCAAATATATTTATTGATTTTGAAATTTTCTTAAACACTTACAAGTAAGTGGTTAAGAAAACACTCAAAATCAATAATGGTATATCAGAGAAGAGTGAGGAGACGCAACCGAAATTCTCAACAAACCATACAAACATATATAGTAAATGACTGCCTAAGTGCGATCAAACATTCACAGACTGTCCAAACGGGACAATTCAAGACTTTGAGGTAGATATATACATTCTCATAAATAAATGAGAACATACATATCAATCCCAAAGTCTTGAACGGGAAGGCACATTGACACGGTTTTAACGCGCTCTCCTGAGGTGCGTGTAATGTTAGGTCGCACCCACGCACCTCAACTCACAGGGAATACCCCATGCATTTATATAACATAAAATTAAATAACAACGCAATTATCATTATGCACATATCAAATTAAATAACACCCAAATTACAAAAATTTTCAAATGAATAACATCGAAGCAAAACAATCTACATTTTTGAGCTAAATTAACATCAAATTTCTATTAAAATCAGATTTAAAATTATATTTACATGCAATTAAAATCCACAAAGTTTTAAATCACAAAACGAATTTTTTGGGTATTTACCTATTGCTATAGAGAATTCTGATTTCTTTGCATTTATCCACATCTTTGTATATATGTACTACTTAAGATATGTGGTCATTCCATTTCTCTATATCTTCTTATCATCATAAGACAAGGTTCAAATGGGATCACTTTCAACCTCAGTGGAGCATGTACGGATGCCCCTCCCACAAAGCTCCCCCTCCTCCCACCCGCCCTCCTGCTCCCACTGAGCTCCCCCCCACTGGAACCCTCTCGGATGCCCCTCCCCCCTCCCACCGAGCGCCCCGTCCCACAGAGCTCCCCCCCCCTCCCACCCCCCTCCCACAGAGCTCCCCCCCCCCACTGGAACCCTCTCGGATGCCCCTCCCCCCTCCCACTGAGCTCCCCCCCACTGGAACCCTCTCGGATGCCCCTCCCCCCTCCCACGGAGCTCCCCGTCCCACCAAGCTCCACCCCCCTCCCACAGAGCTCCCCCCTCTCCTCTGTATGCTGAACAGTCGAGCAAGATCCTACTTCAACTCATCATTGCCCGAAGACCGAGTGATATCTATTGATCTACCAATCAAAAAGCTGCTATCATTAGTGGAGTCACTAGAATTAAATGCCACATCTGGAACCCCAAAAGATTGAGAAACAATTGATGTTGAGAATTCTGCTTGAGTTTCCTTGGAGCCACTGGAATTGGAAATAATGTTGTTTGAAGTGAGATCAGTCTGATAGTCTTTGCCAGAGCTTATATTTTTTGCTAGTAAAGGATCACTAGGCATTGGTATCCCAAGAGGGTTATCAATGTCAACTCCAAAAAGGACATTGTTTCTCGGATCAGAAGTTGGAACTTCACTTTCCTGCATACCATCTGAACTAAAAATTAATGATTGTTGATTGAATGAAGGTTCTTTGATGGTGTTCTTGTAAACTCTGGCTATTTATTGCGTTTAGAATGTCACATGCCCAGGAAAGGAAAAATACAGCTATCATCAAGTTCTGTCCGGGGCAAGACTAGGAACATGTGTAGCATTTCACACAAGCGATTTATTTTTTTTAAAAAAAATAACCTGTGTATCGTTAAACTAAACCCATGGTTGTTCAGTCCAAATCAGTCTCCGTGGGTCCGACGAGTCTCCCCAGTCTAATTCAGTCCAAATTAATCAGGAAGAAGCTACCCAGGGAGATCCCAAGTGATGTGAAATTGTTCACAGTGGCCAATTTGGGCAGGGAGTGAGACGGTCACTTAGGCCACGGGTCCAAATTATCTATGACTCCGTTACGTGGAGTTTGGCTGGATTTGTGGGGATGAGTTTTAAAATTCTACTCATTAAAATATCTGACATCTCTATCATTTTAATCAAATGTAGTATTAAGATCTTGACTTATGCGCCCTGATAGATTTTTGGAGGAGAATAAGACATGTTCAAACTGAGTCTATTTTCGGAATTTGCGATATCTCACTCCAACGAGTTTTTAGATAGATTCTACAAATTAAAATACATCCACCTAATGTTCAAACTAGATTTTACAAGAACAGCATCATAATGAGAGGGGGAGAGGGGCCACGGACAGGGGAAGAGAGGGCAGTGGAGGGGGTGGGGGAGGGCGGCCAGAGGGAGTGAGAGGGAGAGGGAGTGAGGGAGCCGGACAGGGGAGAGAGGGCAGTGGAGGGGGTGGGGGAGGGCGGCCAGAGGGAGTGAGGGAGCGCGAGAGGGGAGAGGGAGAGGGAGTGAGGGAGCCGGACAGGGGAGAGAGGGCAGTGGAGGGGGTGGGGGAGGGCGGCCAGAGGGAGTGAGGGAGCGCGAGAGGGGAGAGGGAGAGGGAGTGAGGGAGCCGGACAGGGGAGAGGGAGAGGGATTGAGGGAGGGGAACATGATCGGGAGAGAGAGAGGGAGAGCGAGGCCACTTACCGCGGGTTTTTTGCATGAAAATTATTGTTAGACGTGAATTTGTAAAAAAAAAATTACTCGTGAAAATACATTAATAGTTATATCACTCTGTATTAAGGGCTGTCAATGGGCCGGGCCTGGGCTGAGCTTAAGTTGACCCGGCCCGAGCCCGACTTGTTAATATTAAGCTCGAGCTCGGGCTGGGCCCGATATTATTTAAAAAATATAAAGCCCGACTAAGGCTTGGCTCGGCCCGACAACGTAAATAGAAAAATAAAAAAAATAAAAATTAATATATTTAATAATATAAAGTTTATAATCTCACTAAATTAATTAACAAATTGATATTAATTACATAATTTATGTGAAAAGAGAGTTTTAAATTTTCTAAGTAAGTAAAATAACATAATTTTAATTAAATAATTTTTAAATTTTAAAGTGGGAATAAAAAAAGAGAACGGGCCAGGCCGGCCCGCGGGTCAAACTCAAAGCTCGAGCCCGACCCGCGGGTCTAGTCGGGCCGGGCTTTTAGGTCCGACTAAAAACCCGCGGGCCGAAAAAAATCTTGTGGCCCGGCCCGAAATCAAGCCAAACCCGAGGGCCTGTCGGATCGGCCTGCCCCATTGACAGCCCTACTCTATAAACCCTAATTGTGCAAAAATGTCATTGTCGTAATTATTCGTTATTGCCCGAGAATCTAACCATGATTAATTTTAACCAGACATTGAGAAAAAATTAACATATACCTAACTAAAATAAAATAAAATAAAATAAATAAAATAATTTGTAACACCCTCCCCAACCTCCCACCGAAATATGCCCCCACACTCACACCCCACCGTATGCTCCCCATCCCCGTCGGAGTTAAGCCCCCTCCACCACCCCACCCTGCCACTACAACCCCCCCCTCCCCAGTCCCCACCAAGGTAAATCCCCCTCCATCACCCCACCTTGTAGTTGCAGCCCCCCTCCCTGCATGAGTAAGCCCCCCACACACCCCACATCTATGCTGCCTCCTCCCGGTGGGAGTAAGCCCCCCACCAACCCTGTTTGACCCCCTCCCCACTGGAGTAGCCCCCACACCCTACCCCCCTCCCCGCTGAAGTTAGCCCCCCCCCACCCCCACACTGTGAGCCCCCCTCACCCACCAGAGTAACCCTGCCCCACCCTACCCCCTTCTCACCAGAGTAAGCCACCCCCACCCCCCACACTATATGAAACCCCCCTCCCCATCTGAGTATTCTCCCCAACCGACCCCCCCGTCCCCTCGCTGCCGGCCACCGCAGGAACCCCCTCCCCTTCCAAAACACCCGTCCCCTCATCGCCGGCCCCCTCCCCTTCCCAAACCCCCATCCCCTCACCCCCGGCCGCCATGGGAACCCCCATCCCCTTCCCAACTGCCCTCCCCAACCGACCCCCCTCCCCTCGCCGCCAGCCGCCGCCACGGGAACGACGCCCCTCCTCTCCCCTTCCCCATCGACACCCCTCCCACACCCCCAGCGAGAACAAATGCAGGTTAAAAAAAAGACAGAGGGTGAGGGGGGACATACCGGCGGCGATCGTCTGAGCTTCGGCGAGGAAGGTGGGCACGGCTGCGAGCTAACACGAATGGCGGTGGGCACGATAGCAAGGACGTCGACGTTGAGGATGGCGAGGATGGCGACGGTGGCTTCTGACGACTTTGCGGCTCCGGCGGCTCCGGCGGCGACGACCGGAAGCAGAGGGCAGAGGAGAAGGAGAGAGTGAGAGGGAGAGTGGGGGGGTGGAAATGGGGTCGGGTGGAAGGGGTGGGAGGGAGGGGCCGACGGTGGCGGGAAAGGGGGAATTTTGAGACGGAAATTTGGACGGAACTTATTTCCGTCTGAAATTTCAGACGGATTACTTCCGTCTGAATATCCGTCCTAAATTTATGACGGATATAAAGACGGAATATATTCCGTCTATAATTATAGACGGATCTTCAGAGCGAATGTAGTCTGTCGTTAATAGAGATGGAATTTGTGACAGAAACTAATCCGTCACAAATACAGACGGATATTAAGACGGAAAATATCAGTCTGAAATATCCGTCTGAAATCTCGCTTTTTTTGGTAGTGTGAGTTGAATTTAATTCTAGGCATGCCTCTAACTAAATCATGCTTGACCAATTTATTTAAGGTTGAAAAGCTAGCATGACCTAGACGTCTATGCCATTCAAAGGCGTCATTTTCAGAATTAGCAGATAAGCAAATAGTAGATTCAGATTTCTCATCTAAGTCTACAATGTAGACATTATTAATCCTGTTGGCTACAAATTTAACCATGTCAGAATTTGTTTCAAGGATTTTGCATGAACAATCATCAAATACAACCTTATGACCCCTGTCACATAACTGACTTATGCTAATCAGGTTGTGTTGAAGCCCTTCCACAAGTAATACTTTTTCAATGGAATTTGTGGAAGACTTACCTACTGTGCCAACTCCAACTATTTTACCTTTGTTCTTTCCTCCAAACTTGACCAGACCCCCTGGCTTCATCTCTATCTTGCTGAACATGGATCGGTCTCCTGTCATATACCTGGAGCAGCCACTGTCGAGGTACCACTTGTTGTCTTCAGCTGCCAGGCCGACCTACACAAATATATCAAGCAGAGTGATTTGGAACCCAAGATGAGTTGGGTCCAAGGACATTGTTCAAATCTCTGATCAAGTGTTTAGGTATCCAGATTTGTTTCAGCATGGTTTTCTCTGGCACTTTCCTTTCTGGTTTATTAAAGTTGAATCCAGTAGAACTGGAGAAGTGAGTTCTATTCCATTCATTAGTCTTCCTATTCCTAAGAAATTTCCTGTAGGCTTGTTGATTAGCATATCTTTGACCATGAAAGTTATTTCTCCAGTAGGTCCTGTTTGGACCCATCTGATTGTTGTAATTCCAGCTCTTATTCTGATTTATTTTCTTGGTCCATCTACCATTTGTGTTCTGGTGAGTGGACTTAATGTTATTCTTCATAAATTTCATTCTCATGTTAAATGGTTGTCCAGTACTGGTTTTTGTATTTTCTTTAGGACTTTGAGTTTCCTTAGAGCTGTTTGAGCTGGATGGTGTGTCCAGCTTTTCTTTTCCCTTCTCTGGACAGAAGGTGATGGTCTTGAATTGCAAGGGTCTCTTGTTGGTTGGGTCATAGCCTAGACCTTCCTTATTGAAATTGACCCTAGTCCCTAGTATAGCATCTAGGCTAGTCTTTCCTTGGACAAACTTTTCTAAGACTTTCTGTTTGTCTTCCAGCTCCTTTTGAAGATACTCAGAATTCTTTAGGAGTTCAGCATTTACTTTCTTCACAGCTTCATATTTCTCTGAATTCACTCTAATTTCATTCATGCCTTCTTCAATTTTAGTTTTGAATTCATTGAGCTGTTTTTGACTTTCTTGAGTTTCTCCCTTGAGCTTATCATTTTCTTTCCTTAGTGAGGTCATTTCTTCTAGTTGTTCTTTTAGCTTTTCATTTTCCTCACAGACTAGAGTTTGTTCTTCAACACTTGTGTTAAAATTTCTTTTCAGAACTCTGTGCTCTTTGCTAAGGGAATTAAATTTATCTAACAAATCACCATAAGCATCCTCCCAGTAATCAATTGAGAAATTTTCAAAAACATTTATTACCTCCTCTTCACTGTTTGCCATAAGGCAAATTCCATCTTCATATTCTTCTGAGGAAGCATCTTCAGGGTCTTCTTCTTCCTCGCTCCATGTGCAGACCATCGCCTGTGGCTTCTTCTTCTTTTGCACCTTTATGTTTTTCTTTTGAAGATAGGGACCCTTCTTCTGGAGGTCTGGGCATTCGCCTTTCATATGTCCCTGTTTGTTACAATTAAAACAAGTCAGCCTCTTAGGATTTCTATCCCTGTAACTAGTAAATTCAGCACTCTTGTTGAAAGAGTGTGGCTTCTTCTTCCTAAAGGTCTTTCCCTTCTTCTTCCAAAATTTTCTGAATTGTCTAGTGAGCAATGCCTGCTCTTCCTGGTCAAGATTTCACAGACCTTCAAGCTCAGACTCGGACTCGGGACTACTGCTACTGCTCCCACTGTTACTACCCTTGTTTCGGGAAGCTCTTAGAGCTACATTTTTTCCCTTCCTCTCACTTCCTTCTCCACCTCCTTGGAAATTCATCTCATAGGTCATCAGGGATCCTATGAGTTCATTCACAGTTAAGACAGTCAAATCTTTTGACTCCTCAATCACAATGGCCTTAGTGTGCCATGCCGGGGATAAAGATCTAAAGATTTTCCTGACTATATCTGCCTCAGCAAGATATTTCCCTAGCCCTTTAAGAGTATTTGTGATTAAAGACAACCTGGCATACATCTCAGTTATATTCTCGTCTGCATTCATCTTAAACATTTCATACTTAGAAGTGTAGAGATTTACCTTCGAGGCTTTCACTTGAGCTGTACCTTCATAGATCAATTGCAGCTCATCCCACATTCGCTTGGCAGTTCTATATGTAGATATACGAGCATATTCCTCTAGATGAACAGCACATTGGATTATGTTCAGCGCCGTCCAGTTGAGTGAAGAGAGCTTGACATGGTCATCTGTCCAAGCATCCTCGTTTGGTGGCAACTCATATGGCCCCACCGTGATTACTCTCCACAGTTTATGACTCTGAGCCCTGATGAACACTTCCATCCTGTTCTTCTAAAACAGATAGTTACTACCATCGAAATAAGGAGGGCGACTAATGGATTGACCTTCGGCCATGAAGGTTCTAGGACCACCAGCATTTCCTTGACCGTTCGTCCACATGGCGTAAACCTGCTCTGATACCAATTGTTAGCGCAGCAAGAGTGATATAGAAGGGGGGGATGAATAGATCACTCCCAATTTGCAGAAACTTAGGCGGAAAATAGATTCTACTGCTAACGCACCTCCTTAACCCGTACACATAGAAATATAGATGAGAGTGAATAACTGATCACTTGAAGGCAAAGGGACAAGCAGATGAAGAGCATAGAAATCAATAGCAAACCATAGAGGAGGCACTCGGTTTTTAGGTGGTTCAATTGCAGTCCGCAATCTACATCCACCCCTCACTCCAACTAGAGTGAGGATTCCACTAGGCAAAGCTAGATCACAGCAGACTCAGTCTGGGTACAACATACTACCACACAGCTTGAACACCCAAGGGAAACAAATCCCTCGACCAAGCTCTACTACCCACAGAACTTGAAACCTGTTCTAGCTCCCTGCTAGAACACAACCGGAGAATCCTCTCCCTTCCTCCACACACGGAGGCACTCTTTTTCTTTTCTGGATCGTGCAGACTCTCACCAATGGCTTCTGCTTTTTCTTTTCACGATCGAACTTCTACTGAAGGATGAAGCTCTATATTTATAGCAGACAATGGCGTGTGGCTGCCAGGTTCCCGCCCATGCACTTTTGGCCAGATCATTTGAATTTCGACCACATGGCAGCATCCTGACAAGGTTGCCATCCACGTGTCATGCGCCTGTTGTCTTGGATCACGTGTCAGGTGCCAACCTCGATTCATGTGTCCAATCATCAGCCTGAATCGCCTGCAGACAGACAGATGGAATGTATAGACTTAGCTAGTTCAGGCCTTCAACATGAATGTATATACTTTAGAAACACAACAGAGTAAGTGTGCACACCGTGAGAGAGTGTACAGACTTACTGAATAAAATGCACGTGAAGGCAGTGTATAGACATGAACAATGCAAACGATTGTTACCAATGTGTACACTTTACAAGGCTCAGCCTCTGTGTAGACTTCACGAAGCCTAAGTAGTGTACAGACTTGAAACGATAGTTAGCCAAGTGTGTATCATGTGAGAGGGTATTCACTTGGAGGTCTTCAGCATCTTCAGTGTATGGACTTAAGCATTTCAGGGCAATCCATAGAATTGTATAGACTTAGGCGTTCTGTTCAAATCAAAACCAATGTACAGACTTCATGCTGTACAGACTTGAAGTTGATCAACAGATCTTTGAACATCAGCCCAAGACGTCAACGCTTCCATAGAGCAGCGTCGCCTCAGCTTCCTCAGGCAAGATGCTCACCCCCTTGGAAACAGGCCAATGCGTCAACGCATCCAGTGTCAGCGTCGACGCAGTGAGCAAGATAGAAAGGTGTGCGTCTATGCAGTCAGCCAAGTGCGTCAACGCACGAAAGGCACACAATCCATGAAGACAGATAGGCTGTACAGACTTTGAAGCTTGCTGAATGAACCGATCGGCTGATGGACAAATGTACAGACTCTGAATGTAAAGGCAGTCTGTATAGACTTGAATCGCTTGAAGCAATGTATGGACTTTGTGAAGCTCAAGCACGGTACTGACTTGTGAAGACTTCAGCGATGTACATACTTGGTGTAGCTCAAGTGAATGTATAGACTTGTGAAAGCACTGTGGATGTGTGGACTTGAGCGAATGAAGCCGATGTACAGACTTGGTAAATCAAAGCCTCTGTACAGACTTTCCTCAGACGCAGTTCAATGTATAGACTTGAGCGAAAAAGGCCGATGTACAGACTTGCCTAAGACGCAGCTTGAGACGTTGGCTGAGACGGATGCTGTACAGACTTTGAAGAACATTGAACGTTTGAGCAGCATGCAATGTACACACTTAGTGGTGTACAGACTTGGCCTGGAAAGCGTAGGGAAAAGTTGAATGTATGGACTAGGCCAATGTGTAGGAAAAGATATCGAATGTACAGAGTTGGTGAATCACAGGCCAGTGTATGGACTTAGAGAAATGAAGTCTAGTGTATAGACTTGGAGAACTGTTCAATGTGTTGGGTTGGCATTGTATAGACTTGGCTTTGAGCACTTGGGCTGAAGGCAATGTGCAGACTAAGCGATGTATAGACTTTGCCCAAGGAACCGAATGTATAGACTTTATGAGATGCAAACGGCTGAACAGACTTGAATGAGTATAGGGTGTATAGACTTGAAAGTCTGAAGGCAAAGTGCAAACATGCTGAGTTGACGCTGCAGCCCAATGAGTTGACGCTGCAACGTATTACTTTTACGTTCAACTGATGATGTATAGACTTAATCAAATGAAGAACCTAAACAGAAGAGTCTACGCATCAGCACACTGAGTTGACGCACTGGTGTGAGAACAGAGACATGCAATGACTGAAGGGTCGACGCATTAGCACACTGAGTTGACGCACTGGTGTGAAAACAGAGACATGCAATGACTGAAGGGTCGACGCATCAGCACACTGAGTTGACGCACTGGTGTGAAAACAGAGACATGCAATGACTGAAGGGTCGACGCATCAGCACACTGAGTTGACGCACTGGTGTGAAGACTGTGCAGACAAAGTGTAGGCAGAATTAAGGTAGAGCATGTTATCTGACAGCCATTGAACTGTACTCACTCACATGATGAAACAGCATTAATCTAGAGATAGAAGATTGATTTATAGTGTGGGACATCATCAAAACCATAGGGATGCAACACACACCGCCCCAGGATCGCCTCCACAAAATTTCACACCCAAACTCTCCACTGGCATCGAAGCGATGATTAACTTCTTGAAGAATTGACGTCAATGCACACGACGTCAATTGATGCGGGACAGACACGGGAGGCGACTCTACGTGGAGTGGACCTCAAACTCTAGATGTGGACGTGACCAGCAACACACACCAGGGAGACACTAAGCCCGACACTACGAGCTCCTAGTGGCGAAACGTCGCTAACAGAAGTGGAAGCTCGCTCGTCGTCCCAAGCAAGGGAAAGCGCGGACCGTGCGCGGTTAAGGAACCGGCGGTGGTCAAGGGTAGTCCGACTCAACTTCCGGACTCGGATTGAGTCGCGGGACGGGTCACTCTCACTCTCACAGCGGTGACATGGACACACGGGCTAGTACCTACACTCTCGGCAGTGGCAAAAAACCATATACTAGCTAAGCAAATGAACTCCAAGAGGTTCAGACCATTACCTCCACGCACCCGGCGTGGCGAAGACAACCCCGGCCGAATTACGGACTCCCAGTGAACAATTATTACAGCAATACACTAAGTCGACCCACTCCACGCAGGGAGGTAAAAGGTCACATGTGGAGTCTGGGAATCAAGCAACTCGGGTTGACGGGCAGCATCTTGATGTCACCCGGTAGTGCCGAACTCCGCGTTTTCGTGCTTTCCGAACGGCGGCTTCTACGGGCCCACGGGCGGCGCTGTCCTCCGGATCTGCGGGGGTGGGACCCACTGTGATGGGAACCCCTGGTGGCGCGCCTCCACGGACGGCGGTCAGCCGGGAACACCGATCGGGGGTCGATCGGCCCCGATTCCCAACTCTTGAACTAATAACCCATGGATTTTGGTTGCTGTCTTCCGGCGCACGCTCCGGCGAAAACGGCCGCTGCGAGCAATCCCGACGTCGGATCGGGATGCATGAGCGATCGTTGGAAAG
Organism: Amorphophallus konjac; assembly: GCA_022559845.1. Classification (NCBI taxonomy): domain Eukaryota; kingdom Viridiplantae; phylum Streptophyta; class Magnoliopsida; order Alismatales; family Araceae; genus Amorphophallus; species Amorphophallus konjac. The sequence continues at coordinate 294,048,852 of CM040125.1, read as the reverse complement.
CTCTCTTCAAATGCTTCAATCTAGACCCAGAGAGATTTACTGGATCTGGTCGGATCAGAACTTTATTGAATTTACAAGTCCCTAATGTACAGTAACTGAAATCTCAGATCTGTAGGGCACTTGTCTGAGAACCACCGTTGACCGCCTAATAAACCTCCGATTCAGATCTTGAGCTCTTCTTAGGAGTTGTAGGGAATCAAACTACGGAATGGGGACTATTTTTAGAATTTGATTTGGAGGTGTCTGAGATTTTTTATGATTTTTGGGGTGACTGGTGGTCGGATCTGGGAATAGGTGGACAGAACTGTAGATGGATCTGAGAACAATTTTTAGAAAATATGAGATGGGCGAATCAAAAATTTAGAAAAATTGTGGATGAAGGGGTGGATTGATGGAACCCCCAGTAAAATTGGGTGAACTAACAGAAATCAAAAAGTGGCTCTAAGACATGAAACTCAGGACGGAGGTGAACCTGGACAGAACTCTGGTAGAACCGAAATGGAAGAGTGGACAAAAATCAAAATATAGGAAACGTGATCTGAATGCTGGCCTGATTTTTGTGGGTGGAGAGGAACATCCCAGGAACAACTCCTCCACATTTGGTAGCCAAATGAGCTCGGGAAAGACCTGTGAATTTCGAACAAGCTGCTGGGGTATTGCACGGGCAGAACTCCGTTGATGGCGATGGCGGTGCGGTGGCGGCTCGTGGCGGCGGCGGCGGCGACCGGAACTGATAGGGTGGAGTCTCACCACCAGAAGGAAGCCTTCACAGCTTCAAGGGGGAGAGGGAGAGGAGAAGGGGGCGCACCAAGGTTGGAGCTTCAAGCTTTTTTTCCAATTCAAATGGCATTAATTCATGAAAATGGGAAAATACAAGCTTATATAGGTCACCCATCTAATCCATCCTCCACCGTTAGATCTAGGGGTGTGAGATGGAGGGTTGGGATGGCATGTGACCATTCCATAAAAATTAAAATAAAAAATAAGGGGAAGGGGGCGCCCTATTGACTTTGGTGGCAAGGGGGGGACAAGTTGGTAGCCACCTTGGACTTTGAAGTCCACTTGTCTCCCATGTGCCTTTTACCATTCAAACTTCTAGATGTCTCCATTTGACATGTTGACTGACCCCACATGGGGCCCATGGGCTGAGGTGGATCAATGGGAGGGGCCTAGGGGGGTCCCGTGGGGCCCAGGGCTCCCATTTTGCAAATAAGCCACTCGTACACTCATAATTACATACCGAATACAATGAAATAAACACAAATTACACACACATAAAGGCTAACTAAATATGATAAATGGGGAGGCTCAAGGCGGAGTCTCCAGACTGTCTCCGAGCCAGATGGACGCTGAGGTGGCTCGAGTCATGCTCCGTGTGCGGTACCGGTGGCTCAGCGTGTCGCGCCGCTCAACTGCTCGGGTGTCCGCACCAATTCTCCCCGGGTGGGAGAAACTCGACCCTGTCGAGTAAGGGTCTGCATCGCTCCTGTATCACTCCAGAAGGTCCGGATCGATCCGCTGTAACTCGCCATGTGTGATCCATGTGTCCTCAGTAGCGGGCTGTCCTCTCCATCGCACTAGGTAGCGCGGGTAAGATCCACTCCTGGTAACTGTCACTTGCTCGTCCAGTATACGATCTATATGCTCACGCTGCCGTGAAAAAGGGGCTGGAGGTGGAAGTGGACACTCAGGTGTGGGATCACTCTCAAGGGGAGGAGATGGCTCAAAAGGCTCACTAGGGATCACCGTTGGGTCCCTATATGCAACAAGATCTGATACATTGAAGGTAGAGCTTATACCATATTCCTCGGGCAGGTCCACAACATACGCATTGGATCCAACGCGTTTCAACACTCTAAAGGGACCGGCTCCGCGAGCTTGCAACTTCTTCACGGTTCCAGAGGGAAACCGTTCAGGTCTTACCCTGATCATGACGTATTCGCCCTCGTGGAACTCTCGGTGGTGTCTGTGGGCATCGGCTAACTCCTTGTACCGTGCATTGCTGGCCTCAATGTGACGACGGATGTCGTCATGCAAACTCCTAACATGCCTAGCAAACGACTCGGCCGACTCCGACACTCTAGCATGGATAGGCATGGGGACAAGGTCAACGGGTTTCCTAGGCCTACGACCTGTGACAATCTCAAATGGACTCATGTCGGTAGACCTATTCACCGAATCATTGTATGCAAACTCAGCCATGGGTAAAATGAGATCCCAATCCCCAATGCGGTCCTTAACTAGACACCTCAAAAGGTCTCCCAGACTCCTATTGACTACCTCGGTCAGGCCATCTGTTTGGGGATGATATGTAGTAGAAAACTTGAGGTGAGTACCCATCATATGCCATAGTGTCTTCCAAAAATAGGAAGTGAATCTAACATCACGGTCAGACACTATAGTGCGAGGCAACCCGAACTTGCACACCACATGAGTAAGGAATAGGCGGGCTACCCTAGAAGCATCCGAAGTCTTCGAGCAAGGGATAAAGAGGGCCATCTTCGAGAAACGGTCAACCACCACATAGACCGAATCATGCTTCCTGGAGGTACGTGGCAATCCAAAAACAAAATCCATGCTAACATCCTGCCACGGGGCATCAGGCACGGGAAGAGACGTATAAAGGCCCGAGCTTTGCTTCTTCATCTTGGCCGTAGCACATGTCCGGCACTGAGCCACGATGTTAGCAACATCGCGCTTCAAGCTCGGCCAATAAAATCGATGCTCCACTGCCTCAATAGTCTTGTTCCGACCAAAGTGGCCAGCTAGACCTCCCGCATGTAGTTCCCATACTAAGAAATCTCGAACCGAAGTTCGGGGAACACATAGCCTGCTACCTCGAAAGAGGTAACCCTCCTGAAGCACATACTCATCAAGGTCTCTCGAGGGTCCGGCCTGGAGGGTGGTAAAAATCTGACTGAAGTCAGGACAATCAACATAGGCCTCCTTCATCTTCTCTAACCCTATGACCTCGGCACTCATGGTGGTAAGCAAACATGCTCGCCGACTCAAGGCATCAGCCACCTTGTTCTCCACTCCAGCCTTATGTTTAAGCACAAAGGTGAACTGCTGGAGATACTCGACCCAACGACTGTGACGCGAGTTAAGCTTCTTTTGGGAATGAAGGTACCTCAATGCCTCGTGGTCGGAGTATAGGACAAACTCCTGATGTAAAAGATAGTGCCTTCAATGCCTAAGAGCCTGAACAACTGCGTAGAATTCTTTATCATACGTGGAATATCGTAGTTTCGCGTCATTCAGCTTCTCGCTGAAATATGCGATCGGGTGGGACTCCTGACTCAAAACTCCTCCAATCCCAACACCCGACGCATCACAAGAGACCTCAAACACCTTCGAAAAATTAGGCAATCGAAGGATAGGTGTTTGGGTCATGCGCTCCTTGATATCCTTGAAGGCGGCAGATGCGGCCTTCGTCCATACAAATGTGCCCTTACGGATGCAATCCGTGATCGGGGCGGTGATGGATCTAAATCTGCGGATAAAGCGACGATAGAACGTCGCAAGACCATGAAAGCTGCAGATATCATGAACGGTACGGGGTTCCGGCCACTCAACAATGGCCCGGACCTTCTCCGGATCGGCGGAGACCCCAGTACTAGACACGATAAAACCCAAGAAGGTAAGCTGAGGTGTCATGAAGGCACACTTCTGTGGGTTCGCAAACAGCTGCTCTCGCCGAAGAAGCAGACAGACCTGCCGAAGGTGGTCTAAGTGGTCCCCTGTGGTGTGGCTATAGATAAGGATATCATCAAAATACACCACTACAAAGACTCCAATGAAAGGTCGAAGGACCTGAGTCATGAGCCGCATGAAAGTGCTAGGGGCATTGGTCAACCCAAAAGGCATGACCATCCACTCATATAGACCGTCCTTGGTCTTGAAAGTGGTCTTCCACTCATCACCTAGCCTATACCTCACCTGATGGTAGCCACTTTTAAGATCAATCTTCGAAAAGATAGTGGCTCCTGCCATCATGTCTAGCATGTCATCAAGGCGGGGAATAGGGAACCTGTACTTCACGGTGATTTTGTTGATGGCACGACTATCAATGCACATTCTCCACGTGCCATCCTTCTCCGGGGCGAGTAATGCTGGCACAACACATGGGCTCATGCTATCCCGAACAGACCCTCTCTGCACTAACTCATCGACCTGCCGTTTAAGCTCGGCATGCTCCGTGGGACTCATGCGATAATGAGGAAGGTTGGGCAAAGAAGAGCCCGGAACAAGGTCGATGGCATGCTGAATATCCCGCATGGGTGGGAGTCCCTCGGGAAGCTCATCGGGAAAGACATCAGCATACTCCTACAGAATGGGAACAACCTCGGGTGGGAGCTCACCCTCGGTGTCCCGCTCCACCTCTCGGACCGTAATGGCAAACACCGGACAGCCCTGACTAAGCTCCTGCTCCATTTCCCGGGAGCTAATCATCATCAATCTCCTCGTCGAGGGCTCTCCTGGGCCAGAGGTAACGGTCATAGTCCGAGCTGGGGATGGGGTACTGGGCCTGGGTACGGAAGGCTTTGGAGTACTAGGGCCAGTAGGACCCCTGACTGATGGGCTCCTGGGCCGAATGGGGTGGAGGGTGACCCGCTGGCGATCGTGGTCGAAGGTACAGGTGTTCGACCGACCATGGAGTGTGGCATCTTGGTCGAATAACCACGGCCTACCAATAATGATACTTCCCACTTCCATGGGGAGAACATCACACGAGATCTCGTCACGGTAGCAGTGGAGCTGCAGCGGGACCAAGCACCGCAGCCTGACCGAAATGGAAGTGGTATCCACCCATGATACCTGATAGGGACAAGGATGGTCTATGGGTGTGAGACCAGGACGAGCGACAGCGTTCGTGGAGATTGCATTGATACAACTCCCGCTATCGATGACCACCTTGCAAATTTGCTTTCCCAGCCTACAGAATACCTGAAGGATAGTGGTCCGACGCCAGTCATCACTGACCTGTGACTGGGTGAGGATACATCTGACGACCCCCACGTGGGTATCGTCCGACTGCTGAACATCCTGGGCCTCACCTCCCATCTCATAGTACTCGTCAGCTAGCTCTTCATCTGCCTGATAGCTGACTAACTCGAGGCCCGTAGGGGTGGTATCCTCGGCCTGTGTGTCCCCAATGTGAAGAGTTGGGCGGGTGAGACACTGGTTGGCGAAATGGCCAAACCCATTGCAGCGATAACACTGCTGCCGTGATCCACTAGGCTCCCCAATCATAGGTCCTTTACCTTTATCCTCCCGACGGATAGGAGGCGTAGGCAACAAAGGACGTGCAGGAGGTGCGGGTGCCGGTGGACGGGCTATGGGTGGGGCCGTAAGATGCTGGGGACGAGGAAGGTCCCTCGGGGGTGGAGGACGGGGCCTAGGAGCAAAGGGCTCGGGGCGAGCGGGCTCCTGAGGTCGAGTCATGGGGGCCCTCGGGTACGTGCCAGATGAGCCACGGGGCTCGACACTACGAAGGGGAAAAGAGCCCAACCGGTGGGGTGACTCGAACTCGGCCTCGAACTGCTCCAATTCGAGAGCAATCTGATACGCCTGCTCCAAAGTGGTCGCATTACGGCGAAAGAGTTCATATTGATAATTGGGCCGCAGACCTCTCCGAAAGCGGGATATCGTCATGGTGCTCTCTTCCGTGACCCCGCACCGCAAGTAATACTCATCGAACTCGGCGGTGTACTCGGTCACGGATCGGTTCCATTGGGAGATGCTTTGCCACTTGTCTATAAGACGCTGGAGATATGAGGCGGGAAGGTACTTCTCCCTCAATTTGATTTTCATATCATCCCAAGTACCGATTTGGGGTTGACGTCGCTGGTTGAGCAGGCTCTCCACATTGATCAATAAGTTTGGGCCTGCCCTTGCAGCTTCATCTTTGCGTATCGGACTCTTCGGTGGTCCGTCATCTCAAACCACTCGAAGTACCGGTCCATGCCGACCTCCCAATCTAAATACACCCTAGGGTCCAAGGACCCGCTAAAAGTGGGAGGGTCCGCACTCACACCCCTAAGAATGCGGTCGTCATCCTCGTCATCACGATTCCGTCATTGATGACGACGACCGTTACCCCCTTGATCATTATCAGATGCATAATCATCCACCACATGCACCTGTTGAACCCCAACATTCTCCGCCTGAGCCCTTGGCACAGCAGGCTGCTGAACCGGCTCCTGTTGGCCGTTCGTCGGAGCGGGTTGCGCCGCTACTAGGCCCCTCTCGAGGATGGCAATTCTCTCAACTAGGCCCTGAATGGACTGATCCGAAGGCTTGGCTCGATCCTCGAGGGCTTTCATCCGCCCTTCTAGACGCGTTCCTATTCCATCCATACGCGTGCTAAGACCATCCATACGCGTGTCAAGACGTTCCATAATGGCTCGGAACATCTCAGCCGTCGAGGACTCGTCGGAGCTACGGGCCTGGGAGTCCGCCATAGGTGGTGGTGACGAGTACTGGGTGCCTCGACGGGTGGGCATGCAAAGACACACGACCTAGAAGACACCGACTGATGCACGATGCACTTAGACCTAACCAATAGCCGGTACGAGGCGGAGATAAGCGATCCGAAGATCACTCGCGCAAGTGTTGAGTCTTGTTGAATCTTTACATGTTTTGATGATGACAACACTATAAGTCTTCGTGGTCTTCAAAAATTATGTCTATGTGAAAATTTAACAAAATATTTTTCTGTGAAAATGAACAAAGAACATGTTTGTTGAAGAATGAACCTTCATTTCACTTCAGGTATCTTTCAGGGACTGTATTCGTGTTGGTTGGCACCTCGTCTTGTTTTGTATATAACACCTCGTGTTGCTCTGCTTGTCTTAGTGTCGTTTTAGTTCTAGTACTGTTTGTATTTCCGACACGCCGTGTCGTCTTCTCTTACCACGTGTTGTTCATGTTTACTGTCCTTCAAGTCGTGCGTCCGTGTTGTTTCCACTACATTTTGTGTCATTTGATCTTTACTTCGTGTTGTTTTCATCGTCTTCGTATCATTCTCCGTGTAGTGTGTGGTTCTGTCAAAGTTCACTTCGTGACACTTACTGTTGTTCTTCGAGTCGTCTTTATCGTGGTCTCACTGTTTCGACTTCGTGTCGTTGTCAGTTCGTGTCTGTCTTATGTTGAAACCACACTTCGTGTTGGTTTCTGTTTTGATGAACTTCGAGTCGTTTCCTAGTGAACCCCGTGTTGTTTTTAACTCCTGCGTCATCCTTGTCTTCACTCCGTGTCTATTTTCTGTTCTCATCATACTTAGTGTTGTTTTTCATTTCATGTCAACTTCACTTCGTGTCGTCTCACCTCGTGTCGTTTTTCCTCGTACTGGTCTCTCTGACTTCGTGTCATTTTCCTTGTTTTCACTTCGTGTCGTTTTACTTCTTGTCTTTTTCACTTCGTGTCAAATCACTGTTCTATCTTCGTGTTGTTTACAACTCCGTGTCAATTCTTGTACTTCATCTTGGTGTTGTTTTCAACCCGTGTTGATTACTGTCTCGCCTTCGTGCTATCTTCACCTCGTGTCATTTATCTTGTTGCTTCTTCATGTCATTTTTTATTCTTCCCTGTCCTCGTGTCTTTCTTGTATTGAAACCATACTCAGTGTTGGTTTCTGTTCTTGTCTTCGTGTCTTCGCGTTGTTTTTCTGTCTACCTTGTAAAGGTCTCTTAGTAATGTTCATTGTGTCACCACTGTATCTCGTGTCGTTCTCTGTTTAGTACCTCTTGTCGTGTCCACTAACCTCATGCAGTTCTAGTTCTTATGGCACTCAATATTAATGGCTCTTATCTCGTTGCAGGTCCGAGGAAGAACATTCACCAGTGTCTGGGTGCACATGATCCGATGCTGAAGGAACAAATACAAAAGAGGGCATGTGGCAGGAAGGTTCTAGGATCGAGCGTGGGAGGCACACGCGTTCAGTGCCCTATCCATCTGCTGCGGCTATAAAGAAAAACCTTCGCCCACCGATGAAGGGTGATCAGAGCTAAGAAAGAAAAGGCAATGTTACAGAGAGCTCGATCCAGCAGAAGAAGAAAAAGGAAAAGAGATAGAGATAGTGATCGTGTGAAAGAGGAAGAGAGTTTAAGAGAAAGAAAGGGAGAGAGAGAGAGTGAATGAGAGAGTTTGTGGAGAAGAAGAAAGAAGCTTACCTGAAGATCTGTCCTCACTGGACCTTGGATCAGATCCAAGCCAGTCAGCTCCAGTGGGAGCCAAATTGTGCATCTCGTGTTTCAGCTTCTGTTTGCTGAAGCTATTTTTCGTTTATTATCTTTTCTTTGTTTTCTGGTTTGCTGTGCTTTTCGATCCTCTGGTCTGAGGTCGGGTTCCCTCCGGTTAGGAGGAAGGGAGATCTGATCTCCAGTTGCAAGTAGCTGGGAGCTACTTGTGGGTTCCCTCCGGTTTGGAGGAAGGGAGACTTGTCTCCGGTTCTGGGCTTGTGGATTCAAGTCCAGAGGTTCCCTCCAGTTTGGAGGAAGAGGGGAGGTTGTTCCCCTGGTCAAGCTGTGTGGCAGCAATTGTTTGCAGACTGAGTCTGCTTGGTTCTAGCGTGTGCTAGTGAAGCCTCACTCCGGTTGGGAGTGAGGGGTGGATGTAGGTATGAAGGACCGAACCACCTAAAAATCTTTTGAGCAGTGGCTTGATTGTTTGGTTTGCTTCCGCTAGATGCTTGAATAGGTGCGCTCAATGGGTTTGTATTTGAGTAGAATAGAATTGGTTCTATTCTGTTTCCTTATCTAGCATTCGTTTTTAAATTTGGCCATTATTCGTAGAAGGATTCATTCACCCCCCCTCTGTATCTGGGCCAAGCACCCTAACAGTTGGTATCAGAGCGGGTGTCTGCGTATAAGGTCCAGCGACCTGCAGATTCGCTCTTGCGGTCTTAGGTGCCTATTTGCCTTAGTGCATCAATATTCCTGCTGCATTGAATATTTCTGTTTTTGCTTCAATGGCTTGTCCACCTGTCTTCAGTGGTCTTGATTTTAAACAGTGGCACAGTACTTTACGTGCTTATGTTAAGTCCATTGACCCAGATCTGTGGAAAGTGATTTCACATGGTCCTAATGAACTACCAAAGAAAAGGTTCAAATGGACTAACAGTCACGAATCAATGTATGAGAAGAATCAGACAGCTATAAATCTGATGAAAGCAGCCACTGACAAAGCTTTTCATTCATGTTTCCTTGATTCCAGATCTGCAAGGGATATGTTGGAAATGATGAAGAGAAGCGAGAAAGGAAATCAAACAAGTTGCATGATGGCCAACAGAAGCGATCAAGGCAGAAATCAAACTGAAGAAGACAATGATGATGAGGTAAATCTCTTCGAGAACTTCTCTCTAGAAGATTGGGGGAATGTATATGCTGAACTATTTGAATCTCATGAACTGTTAAGAAAACAGTATAAAAAGTTGAAGAAGAGTACTCGGGTAATAGTTCTAGCTCTCCATGTAAAAATTGTTCAAGCACGAAGCAATCACATGATGCATGTCTGTCTGATAATCATATGCATAAAAACCAGAATGCAGAACTGAAGATGGAACTTGAATGTGTTTACTCTGAACTGAACAATCTAAAATCTGAGGATGATTCTCTCAGAAAGTTCTCTGAAAAACAATTAGAGAAACTTAAACGAGAGAATGAGTTGCTGATTGAAAATTTTAATGCCATAAAATCTGTGAACATAGAATTACAGAAAGATTTTGAAAAACAACAAAAAGATTTGAGGGAGTTTGAAGCTAGGAGAGAAACCATGGTTAACTCAGAAGATCAGCTTCTAATAAATGAGTTAATTCAAAATGATAAACTTAAAGAAGAAGTTGAAAAATTAAAACTGTTAAATAGTGCCATGTCTGAAAGACTTCTCACATTGGAAAAAGGGAAAGCTATCTGTACAAACGAGACTGAAGAGGTAGATGAGCTGAGAAAGGAAATTGAAGAATACAAAACAGCTAACAAAGTTTTGAAGGAAGCTGTCAATTGTAGTGAACAGGAGATCGCTAGTTATGAAATACACATTGCATCCCTTGAAAATGAAATTCAGGATTTGAAAACTTCCTTGTCTAAATTTGTTGATGGGCAGAAAAACCTAGACAAGCTGCTAGGTGTAAAAGTCAATGTCAAAAAGGAAGGGTTGGGCTACAATAATCTAACTATGAAGGCTTTACAGAACAAAGTAATGACATCCTTTGTAAATACTTCAAATGTAGCCACTACATCAAAAGACAAACAGCCCATTGTTCAGAAAATACGGAGAACAAAGATTAACTTTAACAAGGAAGGACTGGGTTACAGTCCAGTCATGAGGAAGGTTGATGGAGTCAACCTGAAAACTGTCTTTGTCAAATCTTCTGAACAGGAAAAACCTTCTGTCTCATCTCCACCTCAGTATAAGGCTAAGAAAATAGAAAAACAAAATAAAAATCATAAAACATCAGAAATTCAAAGGAACAATCTGCATGCTAAAAACTCATCAGATAAATGCCACGTTTTAAAGAAATCAAATGGTTCATGTCATTACTGTGGTAAGTATGGACATCTTATGAGTAACTACTTTGTGATGGAAAAAGATGACAATAAGCATGCTAGAAAATCTGTGTCTGGTCAGAAAAAGAATGTCATATGTTCTAATTGTGATAAAGTAGGACACACTACTGCTCATTGTTGGTTTGCAAGTAGTAAGGAAAAATCATGTTCATATCATACAAAACACTTTGCAAATCAGCATGCCTTTAACAAGTACCAGCACATTATATGTTTTAATTGCAACAAAATTGGTCACAAGGCCTCTGAATGCTGGTCAGGTTCTTTTAGAAGAAATTTTCTAGTTTGTTCTCACTGTAGAAAGCATGGCCACACAGTCAAGGACTGTTGGCATATTCAGGATAGAAATATGAATTTCAAACATGCCAAATTCCCTGTAAAAGAATCAGCAAAGCCTTCATGTCATCACTATGGGAAGCCAGGTCACAGGGCTGCAACCTGTTGGCTGGCAGGATATCAAAACCAAACCAGTTTTGGTAAACAGAAATTTTACCCTGTTAACAGAAAATCTCATGTGTATGCACATAGAATTTATGCTAATAAGAATGTGCATAAATCAGATCTTAAAACTACTCCTGGAAATGTGCTGAGAAAACTTGCTAAACATAATAATGTCATGTCAGGACCCAAGACCTCTTGGGTACATGTTTGTGCAAAATAAACCTTGTTTTGCAGGTGTGCCTTGGGACTGAAATAAAAGGGGTAATGATCCAAGGCACTCAAGAAGAAAACCCCATTTTCACATTGTTCAGGTAATTTCCCTACATGTCTCATTTTGAAACCTATTGAATATCTGGTTTGATGTATTCTTGCTTATCTTGCTCTTACTTTTATCTAGTGCATGCATATTGAATATGTTCTTGCATATTCATTCACCATCTGCAAGTTGCATTATTTCCTAAACATGCACTCTGAAAAATTCATGAAAATCTGAATTGCTGATAAGATTGTTAAGTTTACCCTGTTATTCATGACCTCTATGGTATATCAAATGGTAAGCTACCAAAGGCAGGAAAATCTATCCGGAGGTCCTTACTATGTGTGAGGTGGTCTTTCAGACCAAATGCTCCGCCTAGTACCGTAAGTCATTTGGTTGATCAGGGGAGCCAGTATGTGCATGATTCACATCTCACATGTTTAACTGTCTTGGCAAACACTGCATTCAATAAAAAATTAATACCTCCAAGAGTCGTGTGTGAGATGTCCTTGAGTGGGCTGAAAAGGAGCTTGTCAGGCCATTTGGTTTCTGAGGGCCGATGCAGTTTATGTGGTATTAAGATCTGTCATCTCATGAGGTTGCAGTTTGCTGCTCAAGTGCTTCTCTGGATGTGAGACAGAACCTCCTCAAGAATTCTATATTTGGATGTGTCCTTAGTGCCTATTGTCTTGAGTGCTCTCTCACTTGTTGGCTTGCTGATAGGAGTGCTGCTCATCTCATTTCATCTCTCTCTATTCAATCAGCCACCTCATTTTCTCTCACCTCTCACTATTGGTTCAGATTCTCTCTCGAAGAAATTGTGGTTTCAGTCTTCTTGCTCTTATTAGATAAGATCTGTATACCTTAAACCACCCTATATCAGGTGTAACAATCTACACCCGTTAATAAAGAACTTCAATGTTTGGGGGTTATATTTGGTCCTTGATCCTTCTAAGTTATCTTCTCAAGTGTTGATCAACATATTATAAAACTTCCTGTTAAATGAGAAAAATTTATTGAGGATCTCGACTTAACTGAAACTTATGTGAAGAGAGCTCTGAGATAAAAAATTGTGTTAAGTAAGATATTTTTTTTTCTAAAATCATGAGAAGTGCTACCAGGGAATACGCCATTATTTGTGGCAGAGCAATGGCTTTTGTGGAGAAATAGACACTCTAGATCAATGAAGTCTAGAGTCTCTGTCATGATACAATTAGCTATCTCTGTGTAGAAATGTTAAAATAAAAAAAAAGAAAAAAAAATCCTCAAAAGAAAAATATCATTGGCATAAAGGTAGTTCGTCCTGAGTAACCAGGGTTTCTGGTGTCTGATAAACATGTCTCCTTGTGTAAAAAGGGACTATACTACCTTGTGTTCAACAAATTGGTTGACCCTGTATGCCTTCTCGTCCATTTAATGAAGAAATGATTTCTGCTTGACATTGATGTGTTATTTCATTGCTTGACAAACACAAGGTGCAATTTAATCGTGTCTCTCTCTAGGTTAAGCAACTTTAACAGCTAATTTTTGTGATTATGCTGATTTAATATCTTGAGTTAACTGACCTTGGTTTTTGGAAGAATATAACCCGTCCACATATTGAAGGGCTAACTTTAATATGGTGTAGCTGCGTTACATCAGAACTAAGGGTATTTTGGGTATTTACAGAAAAAGTGTGATAAGAGTAAAAAGCTACTCGACAACACCTTTTTTGTTTCTCACGCCTTCAACCTCAAACCCTTTATTTCCTCTTGCCGCTTCCTATTCATCCTCGTGCCGCTCCACCTTGAGCGTCTTCTACAAACCTATCTCCATCTCTTCCCGCTCACCTTCTTCCCCCCACAGAGGTCCATTCCTCTCTTCTGTCTAGCATCGCGTCCTATAGCAGCCTGCAAGAGAGAGTTGATACTCTGAAAGTTCCGGCAGATGGATCAGCAAAGGTCAGCAGCTCCGGGTGACAGGAAGAGGAAGGGAAAAGAAATTGTTGAAGAGCCCTCATCTAAGCAATAGAGATGTCTTGAGCCAGAACCTGCTGCGGAAGTATCTTCCGAACAAGGTACCAGGATGTCTCAGTCTACCGTGTTCGTAGAAAGTGGGAAAATCATTCCTCCTAGATTAATAGATTTCTGAGATGAAACTTTGGTCTCGAAGTTCCCAGAACTGCTGAAAATCTTTGAATTTCAGGAGTGGAGAAATTTCCTAGAAAATCACCGTGTCTTTTACCCTAGGCCGGTAATGGAATTTTACAATAACTTGTCCTTGAGCCGAGACAAGTCTGCCTTAGTATCATCTGTTAAAGGAGTCGAGTTAACTGTTACATGTGAGTCCCTCCACAAAGCCCTCTGTGTTCCAGATAAAGGGGAGGTTGAGGGAAGCTTTCGATACAGTATCCATGAAGCCTTCTCAGTCATTACTGGTAAACCCAGTAACATTCATGATAAGGGGCAGTTAAAGCTAAAAGCTTATCAGACATCGTCATTTCCTCCTCTTCACAAGCTCCTTCAGAATGTCATCGCGTCCAATATCACCCCACAGACTGGGGCTAGAGGAAGAATAACAGACACACAGAGATTTCTACTGTTTTGTCTGATTCAAAATGTAAAGATTTGTCTGCCAGAGATTATTTTTTCGGTCATGAAGGGATGCATTGGATCCAAGAGACATCTTCCCTATGCCGCCCATCTGACTGAGATATTCAAGCACTTTGAGATTTGCTTGGATGGAGAGGCCGCATCAGAAGTGAAGGCCAGAAACATTTTTAATATGAACTTTTTTTCAGTATTTTTGGGGTTAGAGGACTCCTCTATGGTGGGACAAGCTAAGGTCCAAAAGGCCAGGGAATCACAATCTCAGGGGGAGCATTTAGAAGAATTTCAAGTCTTAGCCCAAGCTGGTGAGCAATTGGTTTCTGAGATTGCTCAACAGGAAACACCAGCTGAACCACCAGTGTCTACCTTGCCAGCTGCACCCATCGAAGTACCCTTCTCATTTCAGAGGCTAGTTGAGGCTGCATCTGAGGACATCAGATTGTCTGACGAAAGCATTCAAACAGATCTAGATGCAACCATTGCTGGGCTATTTGATTCGTTTGGGAAGACATCTGAAGAGGCAATAGTGCCTGAAGAACAGCCAGCTAAAGAGCAAGACAGTACTGATCAAGATCTTGCTGTTTTTGTTAATGAAATTTTAAGAGCAACTGTTGAGCGAAGCTTGGAAGAGGCTACCAACTTGGTCGTATCTGAAAGTCTTGAGCAGGCCTTTGTTGGCAGCCCTGCAGATCAGGAACTCATGGAAGATAGAGAAAAGGTTCCTGTCATAGAACTAGATACAGAATCTTCAAGTGATGAAGAGGAACCTGAAGATGTATTCCCTCAGAAAGAAACTCAAGCTGAAGATGAAGTTCAGGTCCCAGCTGAGAGCAGTCAAATGCCAGTACAAGAGGAAGCAGCTGAGAGAACTGCACCTGGCAGTGAATTTTTTGGTACACCTCTAGGTCCACCTAGACTCTTATCTGCAGAGGCACCCAACATTGAATCTACTCGGGTGCCCAACATTGAAGGGCTTCTCATAAACCTGACTCAGCAGATGCAAAAACAAGACAAGAAATTAGATGATCTGCTTACATTTGTCACTCTCAACATTAATCAGGTACATACCAGATTACTGAAGCTTGAGATATCTCTCCTCACTGAATGGAGACGATTCCTTCTAAACAAAAGGGCTTCAGATGATGCAATCAAATCCTTGATGGAAGGATTACAGGAGATTTGTTCAAAAATTGCAAAAGCTCTGAGAGAGTCACATGATGTTAATATTTCCTCCTTCAAAATGTCTTCTACCATAATAGATCATTGCTATGAGATCAGAACAACTTTAGAATTGTTGAAGAAGTCTTCAAGTGCCCTAGGTCCAGGCATTCAGCAAATCTATGATAAGTTGGTCGCCTTCATAACAGAAATGACAACTCTGACTGACAGATATGAAACTGTCAGTGTTCGCCAAGACGACATTATTTCTGAAGTGGCAAATGTCAGAAGCACTGTGGCGTATTGGCTTGCTGAGCTATCAATGATTTAAAGGAATTTCAGTCTATCTTGGGTTCAACACCTGGTCACGCCTCTTCCAGCAGAACTCCACCTCAAGAACATTCTTCTGCTTCTCCAAGGGGGAGACCACCTCAAGGCAGGACGCGTGGCCCCTCTAGCAGACAAGCCAGATACTTTTCCTGAAAAGACTATGCTCTGTATTTTGTTGCCCTTTTGAGGCCTTCTCTCTCAGACTCTTGGACAAATTAACTTAACTCATATCATTTGCATTGTTGCATTCTTCTTGTTTTCATTTTTTTTGATGATGTCAAAGGGGGAGAAATCAGGAAAAATGTTTGTTATATTCATTTGCGAATGGCTATTTAGTGTTTTTCCTTCTCTGCAAAGACTCAAGACTCATAGTGTTGCCATCCATCAAAAAGGGGGAGATTGTTGAGTCTTGTTGAATCTTTACATGTTTTGATGATGACAACACTATAAGTCTTCATGGTCTTCAAAAATTATGTCTATGTGAAAATTTAACAAAAATATTTTTCTGTGAAAATGAACAAAGAACATGTTTGTTGAAGAATGAACCTTCATTTCACTTCAGGTATCTTTCAGGGACTGTATTCGTGTTGGTTGGCACCTCGTCTTGTTTTGTATATAACACCTCGTGTTGCTCTGCTTGTCTTAGTGTCGTTTTAGTTCTAGTACTGTTTGTATTTCCGACACGCCGTGTCGTCTTCTCTTACCACGTGTTGTTCATGTTTACTGTCCTTCAAGTCGTGCGTCCGTGTTGTTTCCACTACATTTTGTGTCATTTGATCTTTACTTCGTGTTGTTTTCATCGTCTTCGTATCATTCTCCGTGTAGTGTGTGGTTCTGTCAAAGTTCACTTCGTGACACTTACTGTTGTTCTTCGAGTCGTCTTCATCGTGGTCTCACTGTTTCGACTTCGTGTCGTTGTCAGTTCGTGTCTGTCTTATGTTGAAACCACACTTCGTGTTGGTTTCTGTTTTGATGAACTTCGAGTCGTTTCCCAGTGAACCCCGTGTTGTTTTTAACTCCTGCGTCATCCTTGTCTTCACTCCGTGTCTATTTTATGTTCTCATCATACTTAGTGTTGTTTTTCATTTCATGTCAACTTCACTTCGTGTCGTCTGGTCTCTCTGACTTCGTGTCATTTTCCTTGTTTTCACTTCGTGTCGTTTTACTTCTTGTCTTTTTCACTTCGTGTCAAATCACTGTTCTGTCTTCGTGTTGTTTACAACTCCGTGTCAATTCTTGTACTTCATCTTGGTGTTGTTTTCAACCCGTGTCAATTACTGTCTCGCCTTCGTGCTATCTTCACCTCGTGTCATTTATCTTGTTGCTTCTTCGTGTCATTTTTTATTCTTCCCTGTCCTCGTGTCTTTCTTGCATTGAAACCATACTCAGTGTTGGTTTCTGTTCTTATCTTCGTGTCTTCGCGTTGTTTTTCTGTCTACCTCGTAAAGGTCTCTTAGTAATGTTCATTGTGTCACCACTGTATCTCGTGTCGTTCTCTGTTTAGTACCTCTTGTCGTGTCCACTAACCTCATGCAGTTCTAGTTCTTATGGCACTCAATATTAATGGCTCTTATCTCGTTGCAGGTCCGAGGAAGAACATTCACTAGTGTCTGGGTGCACATGATCCGATGCTGAAGGAACAAATACAAAGAGGGCACGTGGCAGGAAGGTTCTAGGATCGAGCGTGGGAGGCACACGCGTTCAGTGCCCTATCCATCTGCTGCGGCTATAAAGAAAACCTTCGCCCACCGATGAAGGGTGATCAGAGCTAAGAAAGAAAAGGCAGTGTTACAGAGAGCTCGATCCAGCAGAAGAAGAAAAAGGAAAAGAGAGAGAGATAGTGATCGTGTGAAAGAGGAAGAGAGTTTAAGAGAAAGAAAGAGAGAGAGAGAGAGTGAATGAGAGAGTTTGTGGAGAAGAAGAAAGAAGCTTACCTGAAGATCTGTCCTCACTGGACCTTGGATCAGATCCAGGCCAGTCAGCTCCAGTGGGAGCCAAATTGTGCATCTCGTGTTTCAGCTTCTGTTTGCTGAAGCTATTTTTCGTTTATTATCTTTTCTTTGTTTTCTGGTTTGCTGTGCTTTTCGATCCTCTGGTCTGAGGTCGGGTTCCCTCCGGTTAGGAGGAAGGGAGATCTGATCTCCAGTTGCAAGTAGCTGGGAGCTACTTGTGGGTTCCCTCCGGTTTGGAGGAAGGGAGACTTGTCTCCGGTTCTGGGCTTGTGGATTCAAGTCCAGAGGTTCCCTCCAGTTTGGAGGAAGAGGGGAGGTTGTTCCCCTGGTCAAGCTGTGTGGCAGCAATTGTTTGCAGACTGAGTCTGCTTGGTTCTAGCGTGTGCTAGTGAAGCCTCACTCCGGTTGGGAGTGAGGGGTGGATGTAGGTCTGAAGGACCGAACCACCTAAAAATCTTTTGAGCAGTGGCTTGATTGTTTGGTTTGCTTCCGCTAGATGCTTGAATAGGTGCGCTCAATGGGTTTGTATTTGAGTAGAATAGAATTGGTTCTATTCTGTTTCCTTATCTAGCATTCGTTTTTAAATTTGGCCATTATTCGTAGAAGGATTCATTCACCCCCCCTCTGTATCCGGGCCAAGCACCCTAACAGCAAGTGTGTGGCCCTCCCGTTAGGCGTAACCCAACGTTCGGACAACACCTTTTGATATACCGGGTAAAGGGTGCAAATGCAAGTTGAAACACTCTTTTTTTTTTTGAAAATGATGATCCTAGACTTGACTTAGACCATGATGCATGTAAGACATATGCAAAGACTACCCTAGACTCGACTTTCTCTGATACCAAACTGATGCGGGACGGACACGGGAGGCGACTCTACGTGGAGTGGACCTCAGACTCTAGATGTGGACGTGACCAGTAACACACACCAGGGAGACACTAAGCCCGGCACTACGAGCTCCTAGTGGTGAAACTTCGCTAACAGAAGTGGAAGCTCACTCGTCGTCCCAAGCGAGGGAAAGCGCGAACCGTGCGCGGTTAAGGAACCGGCAGAGGTCAAGGGTAGTCCGACTCAACTTCTGGACTCGGATCGAGTCGCGGGACGGGTCACTCTCACTATCACAGCGGTGACATGGACACACGGGCTAGTACCTACACTCTCGGCAGTGGCAAAAGACCATATACTAGCTAAGCAAATGAACGCCAAGAGGTTCGGACCATTACCTCCACGCACCCGGCGTGGCGAAGACAACCCCGGCCGAATTACGGACTCCCGGTTAACAATTATTACAGCAATACACTAAGTCGACCCACTCCACGCAGGGAGGTAAAAGGTCACATGTGGGGTCCGGGAATCATGCAACTCGGGTTGACGGGCAGCATCTTGATGTCGCCCGGCGGTGCCGAACTCCGCGTTTTCGTGTTTTCCGAACGGCGGCTTCTACGGGCCCACGGGCGGCGCTGTCCTCCGGATCTGCGGGGGTGGGACCCACTGTGATGGGAACCCCTAGTGGCGCACCTCCACGGATGGCGGTCAGCCGGGAACACCGATCGGGGGTCGATCGGCCCCGATTCCCAACTCTTGAACTAATAAGCCACGGATTTTGGTTACTGTCTTCCGGCGCACGCTCCGGCGAAAACGGCCGCTGCGAGCAATCCCGATGTCGGATCAGGACGCATGAGCTATCGTTGGAAAGCTCTCTTCAAATGCTTCAATCTAGAACCAGAGAGATTTACTAGATCTGGTCGGATCAGAACTTTATTGAATTTACAAGTCCCTGTTGTACAGTAACTGAAATCTCAGATCTGCAGGGCACTTGTCTAAGAACCACTGTTGACCGCCTAATAAACCTACGATTCAGATCTTGAGCTCTTCTTTGGAGTTGTAGGGAATCAAACCACGGAACGGGGATTATTTTTAGAACTTGTTTTGGAGGTGTCTGCGATTAGTTATGATTTTTAGGGTGACTGGTGGTCGGATCTGGGAACAGGTGGACAGAACTGTAGATGGATCTGAGAACGATTTTTAGAAAATATGAGATGGGCGAATCAAAAATTTAGAAAAATTGTGGACGAAGGGGTGGATGGATGGAACCCCCAGTAAAATTGGGCGAACTAACAGAAGTCAAAAAGTGGCTCTAAGACATGAAACTCAGGATGGAGGTGAACTTGGACAGAACTCTGGCAGAACCGAAATGGAAGAGTGGACGAAAATCAAAATATAGGAAATGTGATCTGAATGCTGGCCTGATTTTTGTGGGTGGAGAGGAACATCCCAGGAACAACTCCTCCACATTTGGTAGCCAAATGAGCTCGGGGAAGACCTGTGAATTTCAAACAAGCTGCTGGGGTACTGCGCGGGCAGAACTCCGTTGATGGTGATGGCGGTGCGGTGGCGGCTCGTGGCGGCGGCGGCGGCGATCGGAACTGATAGGGTGGAGTCTCACCACCAGAAGGAAGCATTCACAGCTTCAAGGGGGAGAGGGAGAGGAGAAGGGGGCGCACCAAGGCTGGAGCTTCAAACTTTTTTTCCAATTCAAATGGCATTAATTCATGAAAATGGGAAAATACAAGCATATATAGGTCACCCATCTAATCCATCCTCCACCGTTGGATCTAGGGGTGTGAGATGAGGGCTGGGATGGCATGTGACCATTCCACAAAAATTAAAATAAAAAATAAGGGGAAGGGGGCGCCCTATTGACTTTGGTGGCAAGGGGGGACAAGTTGGTAGCCACCTTGGACTTTGAAGTCCACTTGTCTCCCATGTGCCTTTTACCATTCAAACTTCTAGATGCCTCCATTTGACATGTTGACTGACCCCACATGGGGCCCATGGGCTGAGGTGGATCAATGGGAGGGGCCTGGGGGGTCCCGTGGGGCCCAAGGGTCCCATTTTGCAAATAAGCCCCTTGTAAACTCATAATTACATACCGAATACAATGAAATAAACACAAATTACACACACATAAAGGCTAACTAAATATGATAAATGGGGAGGCTCAAGGCGGAGTCTCCAGGCTGTCTCCGAGCCAGATGGACGCTGAGGTGGCTCGAGTCGTGCTCCGTGTGCGGTACCGTTGGCTCGGCGTGTCGCGCCGCTCAACTGCTCGGGTGTCCGCACCAATTCTCCCCGGGTGGGAGAAACTCGACCCTGTCGAGTAAGGGTCTGCATCGCTCCTGTATCGCTCTAGAAGGTCCGGATCGATCCGCTGCAACTCGCCATGTGTGATCCATGTGTCCTCAGTAGCGGGCCGTCCTCTCCATCGCACTGGGTAGCGCGGGTAAGATCCACTCCTGGTAACTGTCACTTGCTCGTCCAGTATACGATCTATATGCTCACGCTGCCGTAAAAAGGGGCTGGAGGTGGAAGTGGACACTCAGGTGTGGGATCACTCTCAAGGGGACGAGATGGCTCAAAAGGCTCACTAGGGATCACCGCTGGGTCCCTATATGCAACAAGATCCGATACATTGAAGGTAGAGCTTATACCATATTCCTCGGGCAGGTCCACAACATACGCATTGGATCCAACGCGTTTCAACACTCTAAAGGGACCGGCTCCGCGAGCTTGCAACTTCTTCGCGGTTCCAGAGGGAAACTGTTCAGGTCTTACCCTGATCATGACGTATTCGCCCTCGTGGAACTCTCGGTGGTGTCGGTGGGCATCGGCTAACTCCTTGTACCGTACATTGCTGGCCTCAATGTGACAACGGATGTCGTCATGCAAACTCCTAACATGCCTAGCAAACGACTCGGCCGACTCCGACACTCTAGCATGGATAGGCATGGGGACAAGGTCAACGGGTTTCCTAGGCCTACGACCTGTGACAATTTCAAATGGACTCATGCCGGTAGACCTATTCACCGAATCATTGTATGCAAACTCAGCCATGGGTAAAATGAGATCCCAATCCCCAATGCGGTCCTTAACTAGACACCTCAAAAGGTCTCCCAGACTCCTATTGACTACCTCGGTCAGGCCATCTGTTTGGGGATTATATGCAGTAGAAAACTTGAGGTGAGTACCCATCATATGCCATAGTGTCTTCCAAAAATAGGAAGTGAATCTAACATCACGGTCAGACACTATAGTGCGAGGCAACCCGAACTTGCACACCACATGAGTAAGGAATAGGCGGGCTACCCTAGAAGCATCCGAAGTCTTCGAGAAAGGGATAAAGAGGGCCATCTTCGAGAAACGGTCAACCACCACATAGACCGAATCATGCTTCCTGGAGGTACGTGGCAATCCCAAAATAAAATCCATGCTAACATCCTGCCACAGGGCATCAGGCACAGGAAGAGGCGTATAAAGGCCCGAGCTTTGCTTCTTCATCTTGGCCGTAGCACATGTACGGCACTGAGCCACGATGTTAGCAACATCGCGCTTCAAGCTCGGCCAATAAAATGGATGCTCCACTGTCTCAATAGTCTTGTTCCGACCAAAGTGGCCAGCTAGACCTCCCGCATGTAGTTCCCATACTAAGAAATCTCGAACCGAAGTTCGGGGAACACATAGCCTGCTACCTCGAAAGAGGTAACCCTCCTGAAGCACATACTCATCAAGGTATCTCGAGGGTCCGGCCTAGAGGGTGGTAAAAATCTGACCGAAGTCAGGACAATCAACATAGGCCTCCTTCATCTTCTCTAACCCTATGACCTCGACACTCATGGTGGTAAGCAAACATGCTTGCCGACTCAAGGCATCAGCCACCTTGTTCTCCACTCCAGCCTTATGTTTAAGCACAAAGGTGAACTGCTGGAGATACTCGACCCAACGACTGTGACGCGAGTTAAGCTTCTTTTGGGAATGAAGGTACCTCAATGCCTCGTGGTCGGAGTATAGGACAAACTCCTGATGTAAAAGATAGTGCCTCCAATGCTTAAGAGCCTGAACAACTGCGGAGAATTCTTTATCATACGTGGAATATCGTAGTTTCGCGTCATTCAGCTTCTCGCTGAAATATGTGATCGGGTGAGACTCCTGACTCAAAACTCCTCCAATCCCAACACCCGACGCATCACAAGAGACCTCAAACACCTTCGAAAAATCAGGCAATCGAAGGATAGGTGTCTGGGTCATGCGCTCCTTGATATCCTTGAAGGCGGCAGATGCGGCCTTCGTCCATACAAATGTGCCCTTACGGATGCAATCTGTGATCGGGGCGGTGACGGAGCTAAATCCACTGATAAAGCGACGATAGAACGTCGCAAGCCCATGAAAGCTGCGGATATCATGAACGGTACGGGGTTCCGGCCAATCAACAATGGCCCGGACCTTCTCCGGATCGGCGGAGACCCCAGTACTAGACACGATAAAACCCAAGAATGTAAGCTGAGGTGTCATGAAGGCACACTTCTGTGGGTTCGCAAACAGCTGCTCTCGCCGAAGAAGTAGACAGACCTGCCGAAGGTGGTCTAAGTGGTCCCCTGTGGTGCGGCTATAGACAAGGACATCATCAAAATACACCACTACAAAGACTCCAATGAAAGGTCGAAGGACCTGAGTCATGAGCCGCATGAAAGTGCTAGGGGCATTGGTCAACCCAAAAGGCATGACCAACCACTCATATAGACCATCCTTGGTCTTGAAAGCGGTCTTCCACTCATCACCTGGCCTAATCCTCACCTGATGGTAGCCACTTTTAAGATCAATCTTCGAAAAGATAGTGGCTCCTGCCATCATGTCTAGCATGTCATCAAGGCGGGGAATAGGGAACCTGTACTTCACGGTGATTTTGTTGATGGCACGACTATCAATGCACATTCTCCACATGCCATCCTTCTTCGGGGCGAGTAATGCGGGCACAACACATGGGCTCATGCTATCCCGAACAGACCCTCTCTGCACTAACTCATCGACCTGCCGTTTAAGCTCGGCATGCTCCGTGGGACTCATGCGATAATGAGGAAGGTTGGGCAAAGAAGAGCCTGGAACAAGGTCGATGGCATGCTGAATATCCCGCATAGGTGGGAGTCCCTCGGGAAGCTCATCGGGAAAGACATCAGCATACTCCTGCAGAATGGGAACAACCTCGGGTGGGAGCTCACCCTCGGTGTCCCGCTCCACCTCTCGGACCGTAATGGCAAACACCGGACAGCCCTGACTAAGCTCCTGCTCCATTTCCCGGGAGCTAATCATCATCAATCTCCTCGTCGAGGGCTCTCCTGGGCCAGAGGTAACGGTCATAGTCCGAGCTGGGGATGGGGTACTGGGCCCGGGTACGGAAGGCTTTGGAGTACTAGGGCCAGTAGGACCCCTGACTGATGGGCTCCTGGGCCGAACGGGGTGGAGGGTGACCCACTGGCGATCGTGGTCGAAGGTACAAGTGTTCGACCGACCATGGAGTGTGGCATCTCGGTCGAATAACCACGGCCTACCAAGAATGATACTTCCCACTTCCATGGGGAGAACATCACACCAGATCTCGTCACGGTAGGAGTGGAGCTGCAGCGGGACCAAGCACCGCAGCCAGACCGAAATGGAAGTGGTATCCACCCATGATACCTGATAGGGACAAGGATGATCTACGGGTGTGAGACCAAGACGAGCGACAGCGTTCGTGGAGATTGCATTGATACAACTCCCGCTATCGATGACCACCTTGCAAATTTGCTTTCCCAGCCTACAGAATACATGAAGGATAGTGGTCTGACGCCAGTCATCACTGACCTGTGACTGGGTGAGGATACATCTGACGACCCCCACGTGGGTATCGTCCGACTGCTGGACATCCTGGGCCTCACCTCCCATCTCATAGTACTCGTCAGCTAGCTCTTCATCTGCCTGATAGCTGACTAACTCGAGGCCCGTAGGGGTGGTATCCTCGGCCTGTGTGTCCCCAATGTGAAGAGATGGGCGGGTGGGACACTGGTTGGCGAAATGGCCAAACCCATTGCAGCGATAACACTGCTGCCGTGATCCACTAGGCTCCCCAATCATAGGGCCTTTACCTTTATCCTCCCGACAGATAGGAGGCGTAGGCAACAAAGGACGTGCAGGAGGTGCGGGTGCCGGTGGACGGGCTATGGGTGGGGCCGTAAGATGCTGGGGACGAGGAAGGTCCCTCGGGGGTGGAGGACGGGGCCTAGGAGCAAAGGGCTCGGGGCGAGCGGGCTCCTGAGGTCGAGTCATGGGGGCCCTCGGGTATGTGCCAGATGAGCCACGGGGCTCGACACTACGAAGGGGAAAAGAGCCCAACCGGTGGGGTGACTCGAACTCGGCCTCGAACTGCTCCAATTCGAGAGCAATCTGATACGCCTGCTTCAAAGTGGTCGCATTGCGGCGAAAGAGTTCATATTGATAATTGGGCCGCAGACCTCTCCGAAAGCGGGATATCGTCATGGTGCTCTCTTCCGTGACCCCGCACCGCAAGTAATACTCATCGAACTCGGCGGTGTACTCGGTCACAGATCGGTTCCCTTGGGAGATGCTTTGCCACTTGTCTATAAGACGCTGGCGATATGAGGCGGGAAGGTACTTCTCCCTCAATTTAATTTTCATATCATCCCAAGTACCGATTTGGGGTTGACGTCGCTGGTTGAGCAGGCTCTCCACATTGATCCAATAAGTTTGGGCCTGCCCTTGCAGCTTCATCTTTGCGTATCGGACTCTTCGGTGGTCCGTCATCTCAAACCACTCGAAGTACCGGTCCATGCCGGCCTCCCAATCTAAATACACCCTAGGGTCCAAGGACCCGCTAAAAGTGGGAGGGTCCGCACGCACACCCCTAAGAATGCGGTCGTCATCCTCGTCATCACGATTCCGTCGTTGATGACGACGACCGTTACCCCCTTGATCATTATCAGATGCATAATCATCCACCACATGCACCTCTTGAACCCCAACATTCTCCGCCTGAGCCCTTGGCACAGCAGGCTGCTGAACCGGCACCTGTTGGCCGTTCGTCGGCGCGGGTTGCGCCGCTACTGGGCCCCTCTCGAGGACGGCAATTCTCTCAACTAGGCCCTGAATGGACTGATCCGAATGCTCGACCCGATCCTCGAGGGCTTTCATCCGCCCTTCTAGACGCGTTCCTATTCCATCCATACACGTGCTAAGACCATCCATACGCGTGTCAAGACGTTCCATAATGGCTCGGAACATCTCGGCCGTCGAGGACTCGTCGGAGCTACGGGCCCGGGAGTCCGCCATAGGTGGTGGTGGCAAGTACTGGGTGCCTCGACGGGTGGGCATGCAAAGACACACGACCTAGAAGACACCGACTGATGCACGATGCACTTAGACCCAACCAATAGCCGGTACGAGGCGGAGATAAGCGATCCGAAGATCACTCGCGCAAGTGTGTGGCCCTCCCGTTAGGCGTAACCCAACGTTCGGACAACACCTTTTGATATACCGGGTAAAGGGTGCAAATACAAGTTGAAACACTCTTTTTTTTTGAAAATGATGATCCTAGACTTGACTTAGACCATGATGCATGTAAGACATATGCAAAGACTACCCTAGACTCGACTTTCTCTGATACCAAACTGATGCGGGACGGACACGGGAGGCGACTCTACGTGGAGTGGACCTCAGACTCTAGATGTGGATGCGACCAGCAACACACACCAGGGAGACACTAAGCCCGACACTACGAGCTCCTAGTGGCAAAACTTCGCTAACAGAAGTGGAAGCTCACTCATCGTCCCAAGCGAGGGAAAGCGCGGACCGTGCGCGATTAAGGAACCGGCGGAGGTCAAGGGTAGTCCGACTCAACTTCCGGACTCGGATCGAGTCGCGGGACGGGTCACTCTCACTCTCACAGCAGTGACATGGACACACGGGCTAGTACCTACACTCTCGGCAGTGGCAAAAGACCATATACTAGCTAAGCAAATGAACGTCAAGAGGTTCGGACCATTACCTCCACGCACCCGGCATGGCGAAGACAACCCCGGCCGAATTACGGACTCCCGGTTAACAATTATTACAGCAATACACTAAGTCGACCCACTCCACGCAGGGAGGTAAAAGGTCACATATGGGGTCCGAGAATCACGCAACTCGGGTTGACGGGCAGCATCTTGATGTCGCCCGGCGGTGCCGAACTCCGCGTTTTCGTGCTTTCCGAACGGCGGCTTCTACGGGTCCACGGGCGGCGCTGTCCTCCAGATCTGCGGGGGTGGAACCCACTGTGATGGGGACCCCTGGTGGCGCCCCTCCACGGATGGCGATCGACCAGGAACACCGATCGGGGGTCGATCGGCCCCGATTCCCAACTCTTGAACTAATAACCCACGGATTTTGGTTGCTGTCTTCCGGCGCGCGCTCCGGCGAAAATGACCGCTGCGAGCAATCCCGACGTCGGATCGGGACGCATGAGCTATCGTTGGAAAGCTCTCTTCAAATGCTTCAATATAGACCCATAGAGATTTACTGGATCTGGTCGGATCAGAACTTTATTGAATTTACAAGTCCCTGTTGTACAGTAACTGAAATCTCAAATCTACAGGGCACTTGTCTGAGAACCACCATTGACCGCCTAATAAACCTCCGATTCAGATCTTGAGCTCTTCTTAGGAGTTGTAGGGAATCAAACCACGGAACTGGGACGATTTTGAGAATTTGATTTGGAGGTGTCTGCGATTTGTTATGATTTTTGGGGTGACTAGTGTTCGGATCTAGGAACAGATGGATAGAACTGTAGATGGGTCTGAGAATGATTTTTAGAAAATATGAGATGGGCGAATAAAAAATTTATAAAAATTGTGGATGAAGGGGTGGATGGATGGAACCCCCAGTAAAAATGGGCGAACTAACAAAAATCAAAAATTGGCTCTAAGACATGAAACTCAGGACGGAGGTGAACCTGGACAGAACTCTGGCAGAACCGAAATGGAAGAGTGGACGAAAATCAAAATATAGGAAATGTGATCTGAATGCTGGCCTGATTTTTGTGGGTGGAGCGGAACATCCCAGGAACAACTCCTCCAAATTTGGTAGCCAAATGAGCTCGGGAAAGACCTGTGAATTTCGAACAAGCTGCTGGGGTACTGCACGGGCAGAACTCCGTTGATGGCGATGGTGGTGCGGTGGCGGCTCGTGGCGGCGGCGGCGGCGACCGGAACTGATAGGGTGGAGTCTCACCACCAGAAGGAAGCCTTCACAGCTTCAAGGGGGAGAGGGAGAGGAGAAGGGGGCGCACCAAGGCTGGAGCTTCAAGCTTTTTTTCCAATTCAAATGGCATTAATTCATGAAAATGGGAAAATACAAGCTTATATAGGTCACCCATCTAATCCATCCTCCACCGTTAGATCTAGGGGTGTGAGATGGAGGGTTGGATGGCATGTGACCATTCCACAAAAATTATAATAAAAAATAAGGGGAAGGGGGCGCCCTATTGACTTTGGTGGCAAGGGGGGGACAAGTTGGTAGCCACCTTGTACTTTGAAGTCCACTTGTCTCCCATGTGCCTTTTACCATTCAAACTTCTAGATGCCTCCATTTGACATGTTGACTGACCCCACATGAGGCCCATGGGCTGAGGTGGATCAATGGGAGGGGCCTAGGGGGTCACGTGGGGCCCAGGGGTCCCATTTTGCAAATAAGCCCCTCGTACACTCATAATTACATACCGAATACAATGAAATAAACACAAATTACACACACATAAAGGCTAACTAAATATGATAAATGGGGAGGCTGAAGGCGGAGTCTCCAGGCTGTCTCCGAGCCAGATGGACGCTGAGGTGGCTCGAGTCGTGCTCCGTGTGCGGTACCGGTGGCTCGGCGTGTCGCGCCGCTCAACTGCTCGGGTGTCCGCACCATCAATTCTTTAATGTATTTTTTATATATAAATTTTCAATAATACGCGTCTCTTTGAAAAGACTGCAATTCATATTTTATTTCTATTTAATTTACTAATTAAAAAAAACTTCTCTTTAATTGGGCACTTATTTTAATTGGCGTCATGGGTATGGATGTGCACTCTATATTTAAGTATTATAATTATTATATATATTTTAATATTGAAAGAATAAGGATAGAGATGAGGTTTTTTTAAAAAAAGAATAAAGATGAAAGGGGATAAACAAATAAGGGCACAAAAGAGAATAAGGTGTTTTATGGGGTTAATTGAAAATCTTCATAAGAATTAACGTCAAAGCATTTGACGTCAATTCTTTAGTATATTTTTTGAGTAAATAATGCCACCTTTTATTTAGTGAGGATTTAGCGTAACAAAATATATGAAAAATAGGAGAAAAATCTAAGGATTCTAACTATATGTATATCAAGATTTTATTTTGTGTGATTTTATAGTTATAAAATTTTAAAGAAGGATGTAATCGCACGGTGCATAGTTGAATCACTGTTCATATAACATCACTGTTCATTTAAGAGTGAACAGTGCTACTTTTAATTTATCAAGTTTTTCGTGGATCTAAAGAGTAAAGACATGAAAATTAAGAGAAAAATATGGGGATTCCAAATATACATATATCAGGATTTTTTGCGACATGATTTCATCGTTATAGATTTTCAAAGATGCTTGTTCTTATTAATTAGCTAAGTGGAGATGCACTCTATATTTAAGTATTATAATTATTATATATATATATATATATTGAATGAATAAGGATAGATATGAGATTTTTTTTAAAAAAGAATAATGATGAAAGGGGATAAACAAATAAGGGCACAAAAGAGAATAAGGTGTTTTACGGGGTTAATTGAAAATCTTCATAAGAATTAACGTCAAAGCATTTGACGTCAATTCTTTAGTATATTATTTGAGTAAATAGTGCCACTTTTTATTTAGTGAGGATTTAACGTAACAAAATATATGAAAAATAGGAGAAAAATCTAAGGATTCTAACTATATGCATATCAAGATTTTATTTTGTGTGATTTTATAGTTATAAAATTTTAAAGATGGATGTAAGCGCACGGGCATAGTTGAATCACTCTTCATATAACATCACTGTTCATTTAACAGTGAACAATGCTACTTTTAATTTATCAAGTTTTTCGTGGATCTAAAGAGTAAAGACATGAAAATTAAAAGAAAAATATGGGGATTCCAAATATACATATATCAAGATTTTATGTGACATGATTTCATCGTTATAGATTTTCAAAGATGCTTGTTCTTATTAATTAGCTAAGTAGAGATGGCCGAAAACGTTGTAGAAAATGATCAAAACTGCTTATACAAAACCATGCAGGAGGTGTTACAGGAACGTGAACTTGCATATGCCCATGTTGGGCAATTAATTTAACTTGCAAACATGTTATTTAACGATTTTGTCTAGGGAGAAAACCTACCTCAATGCGAAGAAGGAAGAAGAAAAAACGGAGGAAGAAGAAGGAAGCCAAACGGTGCCTGACGCGACACCACGTCGACTCAGGAAATAAGAAGGCGCTCCCCTCACGTATAGGACGCAGGCAACGCGCACCAACAACACCTCCCCTTCGAACGCATGGGCAACAGTAACCCTCATGCGTTAGAACGGATTAGTATTTATAGGGGAAAGAATCCTAGTGGAGCCATACATGAACTAAGGAATCTTACTTGATTTTAAGTTTCATGCTTGATCCTATCTTTCTATAATTTCAGCCGCCTTCCCCCGATGATCGCAGGAAACCTCAGGCTCCATGCAACTTTGAACGTGACATAGGGTTTTGTAATTTAAAAAGGCCCATCATCTATGTAATGACCTTTTATATATAAAGCCCTCTTAAGCCCTTCATTCTCCTACGGGGTATACTTTGTCCTAAAGCCCATTTAACCAAGTTAATGCTATTGACCTTTACCATGGAAGTCCATTTATTATTTTAATGTAAGGTCTGATATTTGTTGGGCTTTGTTAAATATCATGCTTTTTATTTGTTAGTGAATTTTAGCCTATTAACTCATTGGGCTAGTCTTATTAATAAAGCTTATTATTAAATATCCACAAATTTTAGAATTATGTTTGGAAAATATATTTGTCATCGTTATTTTCGACTACTTATATCATCAACAATTTTTAACATTCTTACATTGACTTGATATCATTAAGTATTTTGAAAGATTACATATTATGTTAGCTCACCGTATTTTACGAGATTTCCCCTTAAAGATAATTGCCCGAGCTTAATTTCTATTTTTCCTCAAAAAATTAAGTCACTAATGATTACTGAGATAATTATTCGTCAATGGTATTTTAAATCTTTTCACATAGATTATAACTCAATCATTAGCTTAATCAAGTTGGACTCACATTTTGATCTATTGTGTGACCCTATCTTATTCATCTTAAATAAGAAAATTCTTGTTTATTCTTTTACAAGATTCATAATTTTTTTTCTCTTTCAAAAAATATACATAATTATTCCTATTTTAGATTTCATAATTAGTCGGGCATTACACCCTCCCCCACTAAAAGAGAATTTAGTCGCCAAATTCACACCACCTTCTATTCTAGAACTACAAATCAGTAAGGTAACTATACAAGCAAAAGAATTTAAGATCTATGAAAATGAAACTGAAGGATAAGGAGAAGGGGTACCTCCCACAATTCCTTCTTCAACGGGCTCGACTTGCATTAAATCTTGAATCTTTCCTTGTTGCTTCTGGGATGGAGCAGGGCATCTAACTATCTTATGTTCTAAGCTCCCACAACGAAGACATGCTCTCGACTTCTGCCAATAATTTTTCGATTGGTGGCTATACTTACCACAATACTTACATCTTTCTCGAGATGAATCTATAGAAACTACACAACCATTCTCTCTCTTAAGCTTCTTACCCTTTTGCGAGCTACAACCCTTATTAGGTCTCTTCTTAGTCGGGTTAAACTATCTAGAATTTGTGGCTTGTTCCTTCTCTTCAACTCTCCCTCTCTCTTCCGTGGCCTTTTCTAATTACTAAACTCTCCTAACTAGGTCCGCATAAGCTTGGATATCTATGAGTGCTACCTGGGGAACAAAGTCAGACCTAGTCGCCTCCATTGAATCTAGGTTCCAGCAAAAATAATTTATAAAAGTTAATTATCCAATTCAAGAATAATTATACCTTTTTGATTAATAGCGAAAGTTAATTATCTTATTCTCCTTAAGGATACATCTTTTTAATATTTATCCCCAAGCTCTACCCATTCTCACCAGATGACAATAACGAAAAGGACCAAATGACACATACTCATGGCGAAACCTAGGGTTTATGAAAGCATAGGCTCTGATACCACTTCTGTCACGCCCCGAACAGATAGCAGTAGATCGCATTGCTCGGAATGTGGCAACGATACAGTCTTGTCAATCAGAGCAATAACTTAAGACACAAAAGACCAAAAATTTGCCAAACATAAACTTTATTGATATAAACTTGTAATTACAACTTATTGACTGATCAATTACAATTTCAAAAATAAAATAAATGACACACTAGCCAGACTTGATACAAATTCTAATCTGGACTCAAGAAATAGGAACGACATGGGTCTTCTAGCTTCAAGATCACTCATGCACACTTTGCCCTTCCTAGTTAGAGTAAGCATCCTCACTAGTCACCTGATTACCTGAAAAATAGGGAAAAGCACTAGATGTGTGAACGCTCAGTAAGAATTATATCTCTGATCCAGACTTGCTTGATGTAATTAACGATTTATGTAATATGCCATGATCATGTATGATAGAACGCAAGATAATATCGAAAGTGGAATAACAAGAAATAATAAGGATGAACTAACAAGATTTCAAGATATATCAAGCAAAGTCAACAAGGATATCAAGCATGTAATATCAAGTCATGTCACGAGATATTGGCTTTTTAAGTTCTAGCAAGTACCATGTCGAGTCAAGCACGTCAAGTAATATCATGTATTTTCATATCACGATAGAGTGGAGTCATCCACTTCGATGCAATGCCACACCGTGGTCAATAGAGCTCTCATGGGCACAAGTACTTTCGGGTGCTCCTCCCAGGACCAGACTGGGCCCCATTAATGCCAGTCTTTGAGTCATGTAAATCTCTAGACATTTACTATAGTTTATAGCCAATAGAGTACCAAAGGAATAAGCTATTGTAGGAACATTAAGGTAGATTCACAGATTTCCAGGAATTCAAGGGCAGAACGTACGTAGAGATGACTTTGCGATAAATCCCATAAAATCGGGACATTCATGAAATCTGGGAAAATTAGCATCCACTCAGACCGTCGTCAATTACAGAATTCGCGTCCACTGTGATGGTCGTTAATTCCGTGAACAGTAAAGGCACGAAGGGAAATCGCGTCAACTATAATGGACGCTAAATCTCAACATGGCGTCAATTGCACTGGACGCTAATTCCAAACAGGGACAGGACTCTCACGGAACACCTGAACATCGCTCTATGATGGCTAGGGCGTCATGTTTCTTCAGAGTGACATGATTAACATGGTTTCCAGGGTTTTTTAGGTACAACCCGCTCGGCTTCCTTGAGGGATTCCAAGGCTAGCGGAGACTTACAGAGGTCTCAATGAAGAAAGTCCCGATCCGGCGGAAGGAATATCTGACGGAGGGTCCAATCCTCACCAAGAGATAGAGGGTACGCAGTAGAATACAAAACAGGGACCATGCCTTGGCCTTAAGAGGATGGTGCCAAGATCCAGCGGTATAGGACCAAAAACCCCAATAAACTAGTCATCGAAAAATGGCGTCTTGATGGCATCTGCTAATTAAAATCCACGTCCACTATCATGGACATTAATTGCATTAATTTTTATAATAATAATAATTAAATTATAATTACTAAATATGTGTCAGTGTGAAGGGGGAAATTCAAGGATACGCGTCCATGAATTGGATGCTAATTCTTATAGTGTAATTGGTTTGATTTAGTCATGATGAACAGTAGCAATTGTAAATAAAATGAGATTTTTAGAACTAAATACATGATAATTAAAAGGATTTTACAAGGATCACGAAAATATGTATATTGTAATTTTTACTCACTCGGATCATAAGATATTAATTTTTCCAAAACGTAGCTTCAATTTGTTAAAAATAAAATTCACGATTGATGCAGTTGACGTTAAAAACAATGGAAAGGAATTAACGTCCGTGAAAACATACGCGTATTCTAGATTTATTTTTAAAAGAATTAACGTCAATTGAAGTTGACGTGCATTCTTAAATTCATGAACATAGTAGAGCTAGTTTAAACCTCGATTTCTTGGTATATTCACGTCAGAATCACACAATCTATAAACCAAATCGAAGAGCACGAAAAACTCTACCTAATATTATGCTTTATTAAATTTTTGCTTGAGAGAATGTCCACCTTAGGATGGGAAAAAAGAGACCACCCGCACGATTGCACACACTGCTCCTCGAATGCCTCCACAAAATTTCACACCCAAACTCTCCACCGGCACCGAAGCGATGATTAACTTCTTGAAGAATTGTCGTCAATGCACACGACGTCAATTCTTTAATGTATTTTTTTTATAAATTTTCAATAATACGTTTCTCTTTGAAAAGACTCCAATTCATATTTTATTTATATTTAATTTAATAATTAAAAAAAACTTCTCTTTAAATGGGCACTTATTTTAATTGGAGTCATGGGTATGGATGTGCACTCTATATTTAAGTATTATAATTATTATATATATATATATTGAAAGAATAAGGATAGAGATGAGGTTTTTTTAAAAAAGAATAAAGATGAAAGGGGAAAAACAAATAAGGGCACAAAAGAGAATAAGGTGTTTTATAGGGTTAATTGAAAATCTTCATAAGAATTAACGTAAAAGCATTTGACGTCAATTCTTTAGTATATTTTATGAGTAAATAGTGCCACTTTTTATTTAGTGAGGATTTAGCGTAACAAAATATATGAAAAATAGGAGAAAAATCTAAGGATTCTAATTATATGCATATCAAGATTTTATTTTGAGTGACTTTATAGTTATAAAATTTTAAAGATGGATGTAATCGTACGGTGCACAGTTGAATCACTGTTCATATAACGTCACTGTTCATTTAAGAGTGAACCGTGCTACTTTTAATTTATCAAGTTTTTCGTGGATCTAAAGAGTAAAGACATGAAAATTAAGAGAAAAATATGGGGATTCCAAATATACATATATCAAGATTTTATGCGACATGATTTCATTGTTATAGATTTTCAAAGATGCTTGTTCTTATTAATTAGCTAAGTAGAGATGGCCGAAAACGTTGCAGAAAATGATCAAAACTGTTTATAAAAAACCATGCAGGAGGTGTTACAGGAACGTGAACATGCATATGCCCATGCTGGGCAATTAATTTAACTTGTAAACATGTTATTTAACAATTTTATCTTGGGAGAAAACCTACCTCGATATGAAGAAGGAAGAAGAAAAAACGGAGGAAGAAGAAGGAAGCCAAACGGTGCTTGACGCGACACCACGTCGACTCAGGAAATAAGAAGGCGCTCCCCTCACGTATAGGACGCAGGCAACGCGCAGCAACAACACCTCCCCTTCGAACGCATGGGCAACAGTAACCCTCATGCGTTCGAGCGGATTAGTATTTATAGGGGGAAGAATCTTAGTGGAGCCATACATGAACTAAGGAATCCTACTTGATTTTAAGTTTCATGCTTGATCATGTCTTTCTATAATTTCAGCCGCCTTCCCCCGATGATCGCAGGAAACCTCTGGCTCCATGCAACTTCGAACGTGACATAGAGTTTTGTAATTTAAAAAGTCCCATCAACTATGTAATGACCTTTTATATATAAAGCCCTCTTAAGCTCTTCATTCTCCTACGGGGTATCCTTTGTCTAAAGCCCATTTAACCAAGTTAATGCTATTGACCTTTACCATGGAAGTCCATTTATTATTTTAATGTAAGGTCTGATATTTGTTGGGCTTTGTTAATTATCATGATTTTTATCTGTTAGTGGATTTTAGCCTATTAACTCATTGGGCTAGTCTTATTAATAAAGCTTATTATTAAATATCCGCAAATTTTAGAACTATGTTTGGAAAATATATTTGTCATCGTTAATTTCGACTACTTATATCATCAACAATTTTTAACATTTTTACATTGACTTGATATCATTAAGTATTTTGAAAGATTACATATTATGTTAGCTCACTGTATTTTACGAGATTTCCCCTTAAAGATAATTGCCCGAGCTTAATTTCTATTTTTCTTCAAAAAATTAAGTCACTAATGATTACTGAGATAATTATTCGTCAATGGCATTTTAAATCTTTTCACATAGATTATAACTCATTCATTAGCTTAATCAAGTTGGACTCACATTTTGATCTATTGTCTGACCCTATCTTATTCATCTTAAATAAGAAAATTCTTGTTTATTCTTTTACAAGATTCATAATTTTTTTTCTCTTTCAAAAAATATACATAATTATTCCTATTTTAGATTTCATAATTAGTCGGGCATTACACCCTCCCCCACTAAAAGAGAATTTAGTCGCCAAATTCACACCACCTTCTATTCTAGAACTACAAATCAGTAAGGTAACTATACAAGCAAAAGAATTTAAGATCTATGAAAATGAAACTGAAGGATAAGGAGAAGGGGTACCTCCCACAATTCCTTCTTCAACGGGCTCGACTTGCATTAAATCTTGAATCTTTCCTTGTTGCTTCTGGGATGGAGCAGGGCATCTAGCTATCTTATGTTCTAAGCTCCCACAACGAAGACATGCTCTCGACTTCTGCCAATAAATTTTCGATTGGTGGCTATACTTACCACAATACTTACATCTTTCTCGAGATGAATCTATAGAAACTACATAACCATTCTCTCTCTTAAGCTTCTTACCCTTTTGCGAGCTACAACCCTTATTAGGTCTCTTCTTAGTCGGGTTAAACTATCTAGAATTTGTGGCTTGTTCCTTCTCTTCAACTCTCCCTCTCTCTTCCGTGGCCTTTTCTAATTACTAAACTCTCCTAACTAGGTCCGCATAAGCTTGGATATCTATGAGTGCTACTTGGGGAACAAAGTCAGACCTAGTCGCCTCCATTGAATCTAGGTTCCGGCAAAAATAATTTATGGAAGTTAATTATCTAATTCAAGAATAATTATACCTTTTTCATTAATAACGAAAGTTAATTATCTTATTCTCCTTAAGGATACATCTTTTTAATATTTATCCCCAAGCTCTACCCATTCTCACCGGATGACAATAACGAAAAGGACCAAATGACACATACTCATGGCGAAACCTAGGGTTTATGAAAGCCTAGGCTCTGATACCACTTCTGTCACGCCCCGAACAGATAGCAGTAGATCACATTGCTCGGAATGTGGCAACGATACAGTCTTGTCAATCAGAGCAATAACTTAAGACACAAAAGACCAAAAATTTGCCAAACATAAACTTTATTGATATAAACTTGTAATTACAACTTATTGACTGATCAATTACAATTTCAAAAAGAAAATAAATGACACACTAGCCAGACTTGATACAAATTCTAATCTAGACTCAAGAAATAGGAAAGACATGGGTCTTCTAGCTTCAAGATCACTAGTCACCTGATTACCTGAAAAATAGGGAAACACACTAGATGAGCGAACGCTTAGTAGGAATTATATCTTTGATCCAAACTTGTTTGAAGTAATTAACGATTTATGCAATATGCCATGATCATGTATCATAGAACGCAGGATAATATCGAGGGTGGAATAACAAGAAATAATAAGGATGAACTAAAAAATTTTTGAGATATATCAAGCAAAGTCAACAATGATACCAAGCATGTAATATCAAGTCATGTCACAAGATATTGACTATTTAAGTTCTAGCAAGTACCATGTTAAGTCAAGCACGTCAAGTAATATCATGTATTTTCATATCACGAGAGAGTGGAATGCCATAGATTAAGCTAGAAAGTCATGCACTTCGGTGCAATGTCACACTGTGGTCAATATAGCTCCCATGGACACAAGTACTTTCGGCTGCTCCTCCCAGGACCAGACCGGGCCCCGTTAACGCAAGGCATTGAGTCATGTAAATGTCTAGAGATTCACTATAGTTTATAGCCAACAGAGTTCCAAAGGAATAAGCCATTGTAGGAACATTAAGGTAGATTCACGGATTTCCAGGAATTCAAGGACAAAACTGTGGATGATTTATCTACCCCGCCCCCAAACTAAACAAATCATATGCATATGCATGGAAATATAACATGAAGGAACAAAGGGGCGATGAAAGATAAGAAATACTAACTGTGATCGCCACCAAGGCTAACAACGCTAAAAGTATAGGAAGAAGATGCAATGGCGCTGCATACCTTGGAAAGTAAGGATGAAGACGTGATCGCGCTTGATGAACGGGTGCAGGAAACGATGTGGGATAACACCTCCTCTCCTTCCAGCCGACTAGAGGAAGAGGGCCTCACGTCCTATGCATGCTCTCTTGCGAAACAAAGCCAACACAAGGATAAAAACCCATTAGAATATGCAAGTGTTGTATCAAATCCCGTAGTAGTAAAATAGGGTTAGAAATTGAGGCAGAACGCACCGGGGGGAGATTTTTAACCCCTGTGGAAGGGTGCAAAAGATAGGTGTGTGTGTTGTGATGAGAATGAAACAAATAGATGGAAAAAACACGTAGCACAACTACTGGAATATGCCATGCAATATGGAGAAAGATGCGGGTGTAGCAGAAAAATAGAAATTTGTGATGATTTTTAAAATTGGGAGATGAATAACTAAGAGTAGAAAGAGAGATAGAAAGCCCTTGATGATGGAAATTGCAGATTATACTTCCCTCTTTAGGCAGGGTCGAAGGAGAAGGTAGATGACGCAGCATGGCTTTGCCCCGAACCGAAGAAGAGCCCCCCTTCGCGACCTGTGAACTGGGTGCTTTAAATAGGAGTGCAGAAACCCTAGGTCGAATTTAGGAGATAATGACCCACTTTCGGGGATTTAGATGCATAAATCTCTAGATAATATCAAGGGTATGAGTCCTAGATGGGTGGAAACTGAGGTGGAGGCTTATCTCCCTCGAAAGTGGTGTCAAATAGGAGTCCAAAGAGTCTTGCGGCAAAGAAATCAGAGTTCAGATCAATCTGGATTCTTTGTCAAAGAAATGGTCTATCGCAGGGCCACCAAATGAAGAAACGGTCAGGGGAAGACCACCATTTGGGTAGAAACGGTCATAGGGGTGACCGTCAAGCGACTGGGGCAAAATGGGGCAATTCTGGCACAGAAACTGAAGAAATGGTCTTCCTGGGACCGCCATTTGAAAGTGGCGGTCTGAGTAGGACCGTCAATTGATAAAATAAAAATAATAAAAAAATTCACTGTTCACACGACAACGGGGTCACCAGGACGACTGCTGTAGCAACCCGGATAAATTCAGGGAAATAAAATTTCCTAATTAAATAGATCCTCCAAATAAATAAGACAAGGACCCAAATCAAACAAAATATAAAGCCTAAACCTCAACCCAATTGAAGGCCTTATGAGCTAGGTAAAGATATGTATATATATATATAAAGACTCTTTTTGTTCAAACCCAAATTCCCAACTATAATAAACATGTATAGTGGGCCTTAATGACCTTAACCCACACACACATATGGGCTTCTTATATATATATATGGGATAAAGTAACTAATCTCAAATGGGCCTTAAAAGCCCATAACCCTTCCTACGTCCAAGGGAAATATAGGATATATATATATATATATATATATATATATATATATATATATATATATATATATATATATTATTCCCTATGAAGCTTGCATGCGAATATGATTTAGGACCCAACTGGGAAGGTGGCTGCGATTTGGGAAGGAGAAGATCAACATGAGAAGGTTTAAACCTCTTAGGATTCACGTAGGGAAACTTAAATCCCATTAGAAGTCAGAGATATCAATCTCTATAAATAAACCTCTCCATCATCGAGCTCCGACTATTGCTGCTGCTCATATTGATCCTTTGACATCGACATTGCCATCGTACTGCTACGGTGGTGTGGTGAAGAAGGAGCTCTTCCTCCTACTTCTTCTTCCTCCATCGCTGCTGGTTGCTATTGTTCCTTTGCTGCTCATGTGCGAAGTTACTAAAGCTTCATCTTCTTTCGTATTCTAGCTAAACGTGGAACATGAAGAAGACACAACTTCCTCCTTCGTGTTCGTTTGCTGCCGTTTGCCTTTGTTCAAAGTGCTGCAGTGGTCTTTCTTCTTCCACGATCATCTTCTGCTATTGCTGTTGCTTAAGCTGCTGCATATTCTCTTCTCTCTGCTTAGTTCGTCGTCTGGTTTCACCCTTAAAAGGTAGGTGTTCTCAAGATACGAAGCCCAACATGATAATAAAAGTAAATTCTTGCATATAGGTCATATAGCATGGATTTCCATGACTTCTGTTTCAGTTTATGTAGTTTTACTACGTTTTTGTAAATAGTGACCCTGGCATGGGCGCATATTAAATGAACGCCCGCATGAGCAGTCGCCAGTTTTCCTAAATTTGCGACAGTGTCCAGGGCATCATTTAATGAGCGACCATAGCCCTGCCGCCAATTCTTTAAGTATTTAATAAATGCCACATGATTAAAATTAAATATCTATGTAACCTGATGTTAAAAATATTGCATGAGCTTGTTCCTGGAACCTTTATATTTTTCTCTGTCTACCCATGTCTTTACTTTTCTGATTATGTGAACTCCAAGTTGTTGAACATATCCGAGTGATTTTGATGATAACAAAACCCAGGACATTTATCTCCTACGGACCTTGTATTAGAACGTAGTTTCATGCTTTAAACCATCAAGTTTCACCCCATTTTAACTTAGTGTTCATGAATCCTTCCATGTGTTAAATCGAGCCTAAACGAACTTGTAATCAACTATAACACAAGCCCATTTCAAGCATCGAACCTATGGACAGTTTCAAGTGGGCTAACACTTGATTTTTGCAGGTTTGGAGATTGGCGGTCGACTTGTGGACCCTTGGCGGTCGACCTGAAATCATAGCATTGAAATGAAGCAACCTGTAAAACTGGCGGTTGACCGCCAGGACCCTAGCGGTTGACCGATTTTTTCAGTAGCCAAATGGCTACAGGAATGTTCCAAGCGGTCGACCGCTGGCCTCTATAGGTCGACCACCAGCCCCGAGCTACCCATAATTGTTGACTTTTTGTCACTTCGAGAAAAGCCATCCCTCTTGGTATTGTGTAATCCCTAAGCAACCAAACCCTCCAGAAATTGTGGATCTGGTCTGGGGGAGTCCATGGACCATTCAAAGTCTATAAAACATATACAAGAGGGTTAAGAAAACCCTAATGCTCAAGGTGGATCAAGGAGGCTACCAAAGAGGAAGAGAAGGGAGCTAGCACTGTAGACGTGAACAGTGCTCCGAGAAGAGTTCTTCATCCTTCTTCATCCATTCAAGTGAAGATCAATCCAAGGGATCAAGCTGCATCCAAAGCATTCGTCATCCATTAAGGGGGAGCAAATCAACATTCCTCTCTTGTGTTCTAATCTCATATTTTCTATTGAGCTTCATTTGTGATTCTTGTAATCGTTAAACATTTAAGTGTGTGTGGATCTTCCTAGATCCGTGTGTGTGTGTGTGTTTAATCCGTTGTAGTTTTGTGTGTGTTAATGTGTTCTTACACCTTCGCGGGAGCTCTCTTTCCCAGTGTATGTGTGTGTGTGTCTTATCTTGTAACACTTTACAAGATAGTGTGTGGATCCTCACTGTCGGTGAGGGGTGGACGTAGGTTGCCGTTGTGGTTGCCGTTGTGGCATCCGAACCACCTTAAATCGTTGTCTCTTTTTGGTTTGTTCCTTATCTCCTTTCCCCCTTCTTGCATGCTTGTAGATCTAGATTATGTGATTTCTTTCAAATAGATCTTTCGGTATATCAAAAGCTGGACTCGGACTGACAAGGTTATTCTTGCCGGAAAGATAACAGTTTGCGTGAGTAAATCTATGGATTTGTTAACTCCGCATAGTACCAAGGGTTATTGCAGTGATTAATTTTGATAGATATAGTTTATCCTGTTCTTGGTTCATCGTGTCCTCACATAATCGTAAAATTGAGTATAGTTCAGTTAAAATTTTGTTATCACCCAATTCACCCCCCTCTTGGGTGCCATTGATTGCGGGACTTCAATTGGTATCAGAGCTAAGGATCTATCTTTCACAGATCTAACAATCTAGAGTGAGATCCGGATCAATGGCAAACAAGGGTATGATGCCCGAGGGTCACTCCATCAACCGTCCTCCGTTCTTTGACGGCTCAAACTACTCATACTAGAAAAATAGAATGCATATTTTCTTGTGGGCTCAAGAGTACAAAGTTTGGAGAGTTGTGGACAAGGGTCCTTACAAACTTGGGAATTATGAAGAAAAATGGACACCCGAGGAAATTAAGAAATGCACTGTTAATTTCAATGCTATGAATATTATGCAATGTGCGATACACCCTAACGAATTCTCTCGTGTCTCCATGTGCAGCTCAGCTAAAGAAATGTGGGACAAATTGCGGCTCATATATGAAGGGACATCCGAGGTCAAGGAGACCAAGGCCAACCTTCTGGTTCGAGACTATGAGCTTTTCAAGATGAAGCCTGAAGAGACAATTTTAGAGATGTTCGCAAGGCTAACTGAGATCATGAATGGTCTCAAAAGTCTTGGGAAAGATTACACAAATTCTAAGCTTGTAAGAAAAGTGCTAAGATCTCTCTCTCCTGCGTGGCACACCAAAGCCACCGTTATTGAAGATTCCAAGAATCTGTCCACACTTACCCTCGATGAACTCATAGGGTCACTCATGACTTATGAGATAAATGTGAAGAGGACAGCTGAGGAAGATATCAAGAAGAAGAAAGTAATTGGATTGAGAGCTCATCAATCCGATGACGACTCTCAAGAAGAAGAGTCCAGTGACGAAAGCAACGAAGAAGAAGAATTGGCTATGATCACTCATCAAGTAAAAAGATTTTTGAGGAAGAAAAGAAATTACCAAGGCAACTTCAGAAAAGGGCAAAGGAAGTCCACTCAAACCAAGGGTGAGTCGAGCAAGCTGAGTAGCATCATATGCTACGAATGCAAAAAGCCCGGGCACATGAGGGGAGAGTGCCCAGACCTGAAGAAGAAATTCAAAAAGGACAATTTCAGAAAGCCCAAAGCCATGGTTGCTACGTGGACCGATGAAGAGGATGAACCGTCCGAGGAGGAGATATAAGAGCTCGTGGAGAGCTTGTGTCTCATGGCTCATGAGGATGACTCAACCGAGGTAAATTCAGACCCTGATTTTATTTCAAATGAACAAAGGGAATCTGAATATGAAAAACTGTATGCCAAATACAAGAAAATCAGATCTGAAAATAAAACTCTTAAAAAGAAAATTGATGAACTGTCACATGAAGATATCTCTGTCAAGTTTGAAAAATTGGAACAGAATGGTTTGAAGCAACTGAAGAAAGAGAAAGCTTGCTGCAAACTATTTCAGATATTGAAAGAACCAAAGAAGAGATTTCATGCAAAATGGCTGAAGTTGAAAAAGTGTGTGAAAATATGAAAAAGGAAGAAGAAAATCTGAAATCCACAAATTCTGAACTCGAAAGGGGAAATGAGATTTTGGGTGAATAAGTTGCTGAACTTCAGTCCACCTTGACTAGGTTTGTTAAAGGGAAACAAAACCTGGATAACTTATTGGGGGTTAAAGTCAACTTCCAAAAGGAATGCTTGGGGTACACACCTCAAAACAAAAAATCTTTTGAGCATAAGATCACCACATCCTTTGTTCATGAAAAGGACTATAATCATGCTTCATGTTCTAATTCTAAACCCCAACATGTTCAGCCTAAATCACACATATATCAAAGAACTTTGTCACATGCTAATTGCTTTCATTGTGGTAGATTTGGTCATGTGATTTCCAACTGCTGGTTAAGACAAAGCACACCTAAATATCATGTTCCATGGATAAAGAGAACACCCGCAAGAAGTTGGACTAACTCCTATGGACCCAAACTTGTTTGGATACCAAAAACAATTGCATGAGAATCTTTCTTCTCGCAGATATGTCTTGAAGCCAGGGGGAGCAAATGGTACTTAGACAGCGGCTGCTCAAGGCATATGACAGGGGACACGAAAGTGTTCTCTACACTGCAAGACAAGGATGGAGGCCCAGTTGTCTTTGGAGGTCAAGACAAAGGTAAAATCGTTGGGA
This sequence comes from Amorphophallus konjac, assembly GCA_022559845.1. Taxonomy (NCBI): domain Eukaryota; kingdom Viridiplantae; phylum Streptophyta; class Magnoliopsida; order Alismatales; family Araceae; genus Amorphophallus; species Amorphophallus konjac. The sequence continues at coordinate 294,005,429 of CM040125.1, read as the reverse complement.
TTGGCAACATTGGTAAGAATTCTGAAATTCTTATTGAAGATGTACTTTTGGTGAAAGGTCCGAATCACAATTTGCTAAGCATAAGTCAATTGTGCGATAAGGGTTTTGAAGTTGTTTTTGATGAAACCCACTGCATTGTCTTGAACAAGAACACAAATGAGATCAAATTTCTTGGAACAAGGAATAACAATGTCTATACTGTTGATATTGACAATATTTCTTGTGATGATCTTTGCTTGGTTGCGAACAATCATGAAAATGCATGGTTATGGCACCGAAGATTAGGTCATGCTAGTTTTAGAGTAATCTCCAAGTTGTCTAGACATGATTTGGTGAATGGACTGTCAAAATTAAAATTTGAAAGTGATAGAATCTGTGAAGTTTGCACAAAAGGTAAGCAAACATGAATTTCCTTCAAAAAACAAAAACATTGTTTCATCCGCTAGGCCGTTGTAACTGCTGCATCTTGATCTTTTTGGTCCAACTAGAACCTCTAGTCTAGGAGGAAAATCTTATGGCTTTGTGATTGTTGATGACTTTTCCAGATTCACATGTGTGTTATTTTTAGCCAATAAAAGTGATGCCCTGACGGAGTTTCAAGTGTTTTGCAGAAAAATCTAAAATGAAAGAGGTTACCTCATAACCACCATCTAGAGTGATCATGGTGGTGAATTTGAAAATCATGAATTCAGCATTTTCTGTGAAGAGCAGGGGTACACATAATTTTTCGTCACCAAGGACGCCCTAGCAAAATGGAGTAGTGGAAAGGAAGAACAGAACGTTGATAGACATGGCCCGGACCATGCTCAGTGAGAATTCCCTATCTAAGTATTTTTAGGCTGAGGCGGTGAGTACAGCATGCTACATCATTAATAGGGCGATGGTAAGGCCCATTCTGAAGAAAAATCCATATGAGCTCTACAAGGGTAAGAAACTAAACATCTCCTATCTTAAACCCTTTGGATGCCCTTGCTACATTTTGAACAATGGTAAGTCCAACCTGGGTAAGTTTGATGAAAAGAGTGACAAAGGAATTTTTCTAGGTTATGCACTCAATTCTAGAGCTTACCGATTATTCAATAAAAGGACTTTGGTCGTTGAAGAAAGTCCTCATGTTATTTTTGATGAATCCGAATCAAAACTGACAAATCAAATTTCTTCTACTTTGGATGCAGATGAAGATCCTAAGAACTCATCAAATGTCCAAGCTAAGGATGAACCACTGAAGGCAATATCAAGCAAAAATGAGGAAGATGAGGATCCTACAATTGAGACACTGCAAGAATCACAAGTGCAGCATCCTGACTTGCCCAGTTCTTCCATATTTCTAAAGGATCATCCAGCTGTGAACATCATAGGTAATTTGGAGGATGGGGTAAAAACAAGGTCCTCTCTGACGTAAGTAGAAGAGGAAGATTTGATGGCTTTACTTTCACAAGAAGAGCCCAAGGACATTCATGAAGCTCTTCAAAATGAATCCTGGATTCAGGCTATGCATGAAGAGCTGCACCAGTTTGAAAGAAACGAGGTGTGGACTCTCGTGCCGCGTCTTAAGAACCATCTCACTATTGGAACCCGTTGGGTTTTCAGAAACAAGCTAAATGATGCGAGATTGGTTGTTAGGAATAAGACCCGGCTTGTAGCCAAGGGGTATAGCCAGGAGATGGGCATTGACTTTGATGAGTCCTTTGCACCGGTTGCTAGACTTGAAGCAGTCCGGATCTTACTGTCCTACGCTTGCTCTTTGAACCTTAAATTATTTCAAATGGATGTTAAATCTGCATTTCTTAACGGTTATATCAAGAAAGATGTTTTTGTAGAGCAGCCTCCAGATTTTGAAGATTCCAAACATCCACGACATGTGTACAAGCTCCAAAAGGCCCTGTACGGACTAAAACAAGCACCAAGGGCATGGTATGAGCGGCTTACCTCATTTCTGGTTGAAAATGGGTTCAAGAGAGATAAGGTTGATCAAACACTTTTCACAAGGAAATCAGGTAAGGACATTTTAGTAGTTCAAGTGTATGTGGATGACATTATTTTTGGCGCTACTAACAATGCCTTATGCGATGAATTTGCAAAGATTATGCATGGAGAATTCGAGATGAGCTTAATGGGGGAGCTGACTTTTTCCTTGGATTGCAGGTGAAACAAACTTCAGAAGGAATCTTCATCAATCAAGCCAAATATATTATGGAACTGCTGAAGAAATACGGGATGGCGGAAGCAAAACCCATATCAACTCCCATGGCCACCACCACAAAGCTGGATAAGGATGAAAATGGTAAAATAATAGATTCTACACTGTTTCGAGGTATGATCGGATCACTACTGTACCTTACAGCTTGCCGCCCTGACATTCAATTCAGTGTATGTCTCTATGCCCGTTTCCAGTCATGCCCTAAAGAATCTCACTTATCAGCTGTTAAACGCATTTTTAGATACCTTATTGGCACAATAGATTTTGACTTGTGATTTCCCATCAGTAGTTCTTTTGATTTAATTACTTATACCGATGCGGATTATGCCGGGTGCATTGTAGATCGTAAATGTACAATTGGGTACTGTCAGTTTCTTAGGGGGTGCCTCGTTTCATGGGCCTCTAAGAAACAACATTCAGTAGCTCTCTCAACGGCCGAGGCTGAATATGTAGCCGCCGAAAGTTGTGGAGCCCAAGTACTTTGGATCAAAAATCAGTTGCTTGATTTGAATGTTGAAGTGGATTGTGTGCCGATCTTATGTGATAATACGAGTGCAATTAATCTATCTAAAAATCCTGTTCAACACTCCAGAACCAAACACATTGACATTCGACATCATTTTCTAAGAGATCATGTAGACAAAGGGGTCTTTGAGTTCAAGTTCATTGATACACTTATCCAACTGGCTGACATCTTCACAAAACCCCTAAATCAGGATCAATTCAATAAAATTATGAGAGAACTTGGCATGTGCATGGGTGAGGGCATACGTACTTAGGTCTGCACTAGGTTGATTTCTTTTGGGTAGATTTTGTGAGATGCATGCATTGTGTGTGTTTTATTTCTATTATGTATGACAATACCTAGCATGTGTGCTTGTACTTATATATATATTTACACACTTCTTCTTGACACATTCCTAAGACTGAATACTCCTTGACAAATATATGTGGACTAGTGATCTAGTGTTCTCAGCAATCTCGAAACAGGGGATTCCGTAGTCGACTCATGCTTGATATCATTCTTAGGTTAGCAAAAGAAAACAAAAAAAGAGATATAAAAAAAGGAAAATATGATTTTGGGATAATGGGGGAGTCCACAGGGTCTTGGAGCCCGCTTTTATCTCTGAGGTCGCTGGCTAGACTCTTTTTCTCTCGGGGTCAAAAATGGGGGTTTCTATGCCCTAGCGGTTGACCGCTGGCTTCGTGCCGGTCGACCGCCAGTGGCGAACCGTCCCGGTTCAGCCACGTCTGAACCCCATTTTAAGGGGGTTTTCTCCCTCCTTCCCTCATTCTATTGCATTCCCTTCTCTCTCCCTTACTCCATTCTAACCCTAGCACACCTCCCTCCCATCTTCTAAGCCCTAAAAACCCCACATCTCCTCTCTCCGAACACGATCCGGCTGATTGTTCTCCATTTCAGAACAACTCCTCGCCGGCGTTCGTGCGCTCGTGTCAGCCTTCCCTGAATTCCAGAGCGTGAAGAAGGTGTTCACACTCCTCCCCGGTGTCTCTCTCTCCATCCCAAGGTAGCGGTTATACCTCTCAAGAGGATCATCTCTTCGGCGGGTTTCTTAGTCTAAATGGCACCGAGAAGGAGTGCTCGGTGTCTTCTCCAAGGGGAACCTAGTGCTCGGAGACGTGAAGCTCCGGCCGCACTGCCACCACAAGCTCTGGCACCCTGGTTACCTCCAAGAACTATCATCGACACCCGTCTTGTCGATTTTGAAGAGATGAATGAAATCCTGCCCGACATTTATACAGTTTTCTCAATGCAACTGGGATGGCTTAATTTTGTCACTAGATACAACTGGTACTATCCCTATCTAGTACAGCAGTTCTATGGTAATTTGGTTGACAGAAATAGAAGGTTGTATACAATGGTTCAGGGCATTGAGATCCACATTAATTCAGAACTATTTAATCGTGCCCTACGTGTTTCTTCCCATGGTGCAGACATGAGTTTTGGGCATGGTCAGGTTGAGGCAAGTTTTATTGCCATGACGAGCTGTGAGTTTGTACGTGGTGTGAGTGACCTCATTGAGCTCAATGCCAACCACTTTCCCGCACTGCAACGGGTCCTCCATCATATGTTTACTACACTCATTTATCCCAAAAGTGGCAGCCGAGATGAAGTGACTGAAGTGCACCACTTCTTGTTCTATCATGTTAGGAATGGCGAATTAGTTGATATGGGATGGCTTATGACTCAACTAATAAGTCGATGCCGTACACATTTATGGAGGTCCCTGCCCTATGCTTCTCAACTCACTGGAGTTTTCACTTTTGTCAGGGTCCCATTGGAGGGTGAGCAGTTTGTTCTTGTCCGTCATGATGACATTTATAATGAGCATAAGATTTTCTCCGATATGGGATATTACTGTGCTGCAAACGGTGAAATTCGTCATGATGTCCCAGTTTATGGGGAAGAGAATGACAGTGAAGAAGAGCAAGAACAGGACCAACAACAAGATCACCAAGATGCACCTGCACCAGTCCAGCCCGAGGATGTGCCTCCTCCAGCGGATCTTCCTCCACCACCGCTGTACTTTCATGGGGACTCTTCCACTCAGGGTGCTAGGCATCCCACTTGGGCGGACTATGAGACTCTAGACATGTATCTTTTAGGCATGGAAACCCGCATTGACTCCTCCCTTGGGTGTTTGGACTCTTTTATGGATACCATGACTGGACGACTGGACTCCTTCACTCATGCTCTGGATGATCTTTCTACCCACATGGCCACTCTCTATGCCAGCCATGAAGATAACCGTGAAGCCTTCCGGCTGACCAACCAATCCCTTCTTGTCATCCGTTGCCAGCTTCTTCATCATAATGAAACTCTGCATGCCATTGCGGACCGTCTCCCTCGTGCTCCTGCTCCTGCTGGTTCCCCCCATGTTGATGGTGCCTCGGATGGTGTTCATGGCGAGGAAGCTGAGGATCACCCTACTGTGTATCTATTCTCGAGTCACTAGTGTCCCTTTTGTCCACTTTTTGTATCCCTCCCCACTCCTTTTTGCTGATGTCAAAGGGGGAGAAGTAGGCTATTAGGCTTATATATATGCTATGCGTGTTTGCCTGCTTGCATGCATGCCTGTCTCTTGCATTGTAGTTTGAGCATGTTGGTTGCATTTTGGTTGTATTGCATTAGGGGTTTGCATTTAGTGGTTGCTTTCCCTCGTGTGTCGAGTCCCTTTTCACCTCTTGCATTCAGTGTACCATGTATGGATCTAATGAGAATGAATGGAAGAATGCACTCCTTAAATTTACAAGATTGGCTCTCTCCTCTCTCACTTCTTTTCAATGTGGCAAATAAGTATTGAATGGCTGGTATGGATATGTTGAAGTGTTTGTGTTGGAAGTGATATGTCGTGCTGAAATGGACGTGTTGAATGCCTTCAAATCTTGAGTTCAACGTTTCAACCTGATGGATTTCAACTGAATTTCAAATGTGATTGACTTTGTTTTGAAAACTCGCTCAAAGGCACAATGGTTTGAACATGTGAATTTAATGCCTAATTTTTGTCATCATCAAAAAGGGGGAGATTGTTGAACATATCCGAGTGATTTTGATGATAACAAAACCCAAGACATTTATCTCCTACGGACCTTGTATTAGAATGTAGTTTCATGCTTTAAACCATCAAGTTTCACCCCATTTTAACTTAGTGTTCATGAATCCTTCCATGTGTTAAATCGAGCCTAAACGAACTTGTAATCAACTATAACACAAGCCCATTTCAAGCATCGAACCTATGGACAGTTTCAAGTGGGCTAACACTTGATTTTTGCAGGTTTGGAGATTGGCGGTCGACTTGTGGACCCTTGGCGGTCGACCTAAAATCACAGCATTGAAATGAAGCAACCTGTAAAACTAGCAGTTGACCGCCAGGACCCTAGCGGTTGACCGATTTTTCCAGCAGCCAAATGGCTACAGGAATGCTCCTAGCGGTCGACCACTGGCCTCTGCAGGTCGACCGCCAGCCCCGAGCTGCCCATAATTGTTGACTTTTTGTCACTTCGAGAAAAGCCATCCCTCTTGATATTGTTTAATCCCTAAGCAACCAAACCCTCCAGAAATTGTGGATCTGGTCTGGGTGAGTCCATGGACCATTCAAAGTCTATAAAACATATACAAGAGGGTTAAGAAAACTCTAATGCTCAAGGTGGATCAAGGAGGCTACCAAAGAGGAAGAGAAGGGAGCTAGCACTGTAGACGTGAACAGTGCTCCGAGAAGAGTTCTTCATCCTTCTTCATCCATTCAAGTGAAGATCAATCCAAGGGATCAAGCTGCATCCAAAGCATTCATCATCCATTAAGGGGGAGCAAATCAACATTCCTCTCTTGTGTTCTAATCTCATATTTTCTCTTGAGCTTCATTTGTGATTCTTGTAATCGTTAAACATTTAAGTGTGTGTGGATCTTCCTAGATCCGTGTGTGTATGTGTGTGTGTGTGTTTAATCCGTTGTAGTTTTGTGTGTGTTAAGGTGTTCTTACACCTTCGCGGGAGCTCTCTTTCCCAGTGTATGTGTGTGTGTGTGTCTGATCTTGTAACACTTAACAAGATAGTGTGTGGATCCTCACTATCGGTGAGGGGTGGACGTAGGTTGCCGTTGTGGCATCCTAATCACCTTAAAATCATTCTCTTTGTGGTTTGTTCCTTATCTCCTTTCCCCCTTCTTGCATGCTTGTAGATCTAGATTATGTGATTTCTTTCAAATAGATCTTTCGGTATATCAAAAGCTGGACTCGGACTGACAAGGTTATTCTTTCCGGAAAGATAACAGTTTGCATGAGTAAATCTACGGATTTGTTAACTCCGCCTAGTACCAAGGGTTATTGCAGTGATTAATTTTGATAGATATAGTTTATCATGCTCTTGGTTCATCGTGTCCTCACATAATCGTAAAATTGAGTATAGTTCAATTAAAATTTTGTTATCACCCAATTCACCCCCCTCTTGGGTGCCATTGATTGCGGGACTTCACAAGTTTATGAATAGTGTTATGTGTCTAAGATTGACCTTCCCGATGCATACCATCAAATAAAGAATGAGCGACAGTCCCCTAGTCTCTATTTAAAGAATGGGCGCCCCTATACGGTGGCGTCTATTTATAAAATAATTTGTAAAAAGGAAATATATGTAAATTATGAATATGTGACATTAAAGTAGGCTTTATTTACGGATTGGATGCCGTTCTGAACGGTCGCCAATTAGAACGAAATTATGTTGATTTTGAAAAAATTACAAGAAATAGTGCATGTTCATATAGTCGCTAATTCTGAGTAATTTAAATTGAAATTTCCATAAAATATAAGATTGAGCAACCCTCCAGAGAGCCGCTATTTCTTGATATAGTGACCTATGATAAGGCGCTAATTCTTCTCTCTCAGTTTTACCATGTTTTCCTAGCCCATATCGCGGGTCTATTGACACTCTCATCTCACATCCGTAGATGGGGTTTCTGTTTTTGATTATATCGATTACACACTACCTCTTGGTGATGTTTGAACCCTCCGCAGGATATTCCTTCCTTCGGACTAGTGATTTCATCATGGAGACTTCCGTAAGTCTACGCTAGCCTTAGATTCCCTTAAGGTAGCTGAGCAGGTTGTACCCTAAAAACCCTGGAACCCTTACTTGTCACGTCACTCTGAAGAAACGTGATGCTTAGCCCTCATGGAGCGATGTTTCGATCTAGCCTCTTGTGAGTAGTGTGTTCTGTCAGCAATTAGCGACACTGACTTGGGCTCCAGAAGGAATTGGTGACCAGTCTAGTGGCGTTATTTCCCTGATTTAGCGACCTGAGCCTCGGTGCTAATTCATCAAACATGTACTATTCACAGGAATTAGCGACCAGAAAGTGGGTGTTATTTTTATAATTAGTGGTGACTGAGTGGATGCCAATTACCCAGTTTCATGACATGTTACAGTTTTTCATACGGTTTATCGGTATGTCCTACTTGTTCAAGTTTTGATGTTGAACTCCTTCGTTCGTGTGAATCTATCTTGTCATCCTACAATAGCTTATTCTTGGAATTCTATATTGGCTATAAACTATAGTGGATGTCCAAAATATACATGACTCAATGCTTGTGCATATAGGGCCCGATCTGGTCCTGGGAGGAGCACCCGAAAGTACTTGTGTAAAGACCCGAGAATCCAGATAACGGGAAGGCCCGATAACCTGAGACTCGAACCGCCGCCCACGATCCGGGAGGGCTCGGAAGGGCTAAAAGGAGTGTGGAGGCACAAAAAAATAGGAAATAAGGAAGGACAATTCAATAATTAACAGAAATAAGTAAACAACTACTACAACAGAGTCCTGTCCAACCGAAAGTATAGTATAAAGTAGTAAAACGTATCACATGCCGAGTGAACACTCGACCCGGCGAGCTGGCAACTGAGAACCTCCGACCAGCACCCTCGAACCTCGAGGAAGAACCGCCACACCTGAAAAGCAGGGATGAGTCTCCAAAATAGAGACTCAGCAGGGATCCCGCGGAACCCCAACCGGAAACAACGGAGGTAGCGGAAAGGTATCCTACAACGACAGCGGGAACAGCGAACTGGTGGCCGGTCAAAACTTGGCACTATAGCTACTCCTACTGTACCAAAAAATACACCCCAATCTCACGGTCGGGGGCTATCGAACCATAATAGTACCACTTACCGTAGTAAAAACCCACGGCAACCACGCCGTAGTGGCCTGTCTCCCAGGACACGGTCAACCTGGACACGATGTCCAAGTTGCAACCTCGACCACCCGATCGCAGACACCGCACCAACAAGACGCAACATCGGTAAAGCTACTAGCACCAGTCTCACGGCATGAAAATCGATACATGCGCCACGGTGAAACAACCTGGACTCAACGGTCAACACGACCAAAAACCCGAAGGTTGACGTCACAGAGACTGACAGTTTGTCACTCCCGACTCGACAGGAGTACCTCCCACTAGAAGCAAGGCCGGATGCATCCACTGACGTCTTAGTCCGCGCCTCAGGTGTCTCCCTCCGGCCCAGCGGGAACTGAGACACCATACAAGTAACCACAAAACAAGTGACTAGCTGGGGTCACGCCCGTCAGCGTGGGTCCAACCGCCCCCAACCACGTGTGCACAGACAGACCATCCGTCCCTGGTCTGGCCCTCTGACCGGTTTTCCCCTCAGCCGGACTCTGGCTGTGAGATGCGGGGCCCGATGGAAACCAGTCTAAAATCATCCTCAGGGTAGCCTCTCCACCACTCCCTAGTGGGACCACTAAACGTGTAAGCAGGCTATGACTAGTGGAGGGTCACTGAAGGAGTAGACTCTCAAGTCAACGGAAAATAATGTCCGAACCTGACGAAGTACGGGGACCGTCCCACGTACCAGCACTGTCACACGGTGACCACAATCGGAGAAGAAATGTGACTCACAGTCCACGGGCCATGCGCCCGGCCACGTAGAAACGCAGAAGCACGGTTCCCAAGGTAGCTCATAGGCTGCCAAATCGAATCCCACTCTCAGGGAAAAGTGGGAACCCTCCAGCCCTAGGCTGGACAACTGGACTCGCAGTTCCAGGCCTTACTCATGGCCTACTCGGAAACAACTTCAGGAGAAACTCATGGCGTGCGGGGAACCCTCGCCGCACTCACACCTATACACGGTGACTCGGTCAAGCGTAACAAAAAAGCCCGAAACACGAGGAGTCACCCGGACTCTCAAACCCACGGGCATGCTAAACGAGGTAGCACGGTCCTTCCGACACCCTCGAACCATGGACACAAAACCCTCGGGGTGTCTGGGACATTCACGAGACTGCAAGTCCACCACTGGGTCCCAACCGGGTCGACCAGGAACCTACACAACGCATGATGTGACACGCCCTTGGACTCTAACAAACAAGCACAATTCGCAATATTAACGGATCGAAATTGGCGGCCGCTCACCCGACACTCACCCAAACCCGGGGTAACTTGGCAATGCCAAGTGGAAGATGTGAGGGTTGGGCCCTTGTTGGTAGAGGGCCAGCAAGGCCAATGTTTATTCCCAAGGGTATGGAGGCCTAATTCAATGGAGCCGACGTTGTGTCGAGGGCACCGGTTACACTCTTCCCCACGGTGGTCACTCGAAGCAACAAAGCTTGAGGGACCGAGCACTCACTCTCACGGCCAGCGGAGCTAAGAGCAAATATTGAAAGGACAAGTACTAAGGGAAGCAATGTTAGAACACTTACTCGGCCGGTTTGAAGAAACCGGTCCAGCTCGGAGACGTGGGCGAGCGGGGAAGCGTGGTTCCCCACACGTTGCGTCGGAGTAGCTTGACCCTATTTTAAAATTTTACAACACTACTCCCCATGCAAGGGGGTGGAACAAGGGGAGGGGGAGTCATTCATACACTCAAACACTACCTCCCACAGGGAGGGGCTTTAAGCCGGCCAGGCGGGGAGGGGAAAAACTGAATTGGAAGCCGAACGGATGGACAACGCCGGTTCTACCTGCTCTCTGGAACAGGGAACAGACGGTTGAAGATGACGCTGCTGCGGCCACTCTTGAATTTTTTCGATGATGAGACCAGTTGGAAAATCGTCGTATCTAGATCAGGATGACGCCGGAATTTTTTTGATTTCTCTAGTTGCCGGTGCCGGTTGGGGTCGGACTGCAAATAGGGCCCCTGAGTTCTGACTCTGGCGGCAGAAGCACCTCAACAGCAGGAAGAAGAGGTTGCCACGAGCGCTGCCGAACTCTGAATTGAGTGTGGCTGGAGTCGATGGAACCGTTGTCAAGTCTTCTTTGAAACGTGACCGACAGGAATGCCAGATGACGTTGGAGCAGCTTGGTAGAACCCAAAAAGTGAATAGGGGTTGGTTCAGTCCCAGAGGGGACAGAACTGTGCACCTGGAGGAGAAAATTGATAAATCTTGGTTCCGGATGCCGAACGGGGTTCCGCTTCTTGTTCCTAGAAGTAGGCTTGTCGTAGAATATCTCAACCAAGTTCTGCCTCCAGATCCTCAAGAGAGTGGCCTCGGCAGTCTCTGGAAGTTGCTTCAGGTCACTGACAGGACCTATCCTGCACAGTCTGAGAAGAACGGCTCTCCCTGGCAGTCACGAACTCAGACGGGGACGAAAACACCACTGTTGCAAATCTACTTCGACGAAGATTCTAACGGTATATGGTACGCCTCCTGAAGCTATGCGATGACACCGTGGCCGCTGCTGCAACCTGCTAGTGCTCTGTTGGCTGCGACCTAGGGCTTGGTCAAGAGTTGAATGGGATATGGATTGAGGGGTGATGAATGTTTAGCAAGGAGATGGGGATGGGGGATGATTTGGGCGACCAAGGGAGTAGGGGAAGGGAGAGAATGGGTGGGAAATTCAAATTTTGGGCCTAGGGTGGAGTCTCTTCAGCCTTGGGAAGGTGGAGTGGTGCTTAGGGAAGGGAAATGGGTAGTTGGGGGTTGGAGGGTGGGGTGGGGAGTGGTGGATGCAACCTTGGGACTAGGGGTGGAGTAATGGGGAATGTGGGAAGTTGTGGGGCTCTTGAACGAGGGGAGGAGAGAGAAGAATTAGGTGGGAGGGTGAGGAGAGAGAGAAGGGGGCACCCTTCTCTTGGAGGGAGAGAGAGAGAGAGATAGAGAGAGATGGGTGGGGATTCTCTCCCTAAGGCTTCTCACCCAACTAAAGGAATCACTCTACAAGAAAATTAAAATTTGAACTCTCAAATGGCAAACTTTTCATTCACTTGAAATGGGGGAAATGGGGTCCTATATATAGGCAGCCCACATTTTACAAAAAGTCCCTGACTCTTGACATAATGACAGATAACCAAGGGGGGTAGGGGCGCCCCTGGGCCTAGCCCACAGAATTGGGCCCAATATGCAACTTAATCATCCTAATGACACTTAACCTAGGTAAATGACTCATTAACCTAAGTACAAAAGTCAAATAAAAGAAAAATTACATAATTATGACTCAAAGAAAATATGAAAATTACATGAATTGACTCAGAAAAATGTGACGGACACAATGGAATCATGCTGGCGAGCAACCGGGGTTTTGAAAATATGAAGGGGGAGAGATGCTTTATCATACTTCCGGGGTGCGGAGAAATCGTAAGTCGAGTAAGAGTCCTTCCCTTCTCGGAGGGTGTAGAAGTGATACCGCCCACAAGTCTTTCGAAGGAGACCGATCGATCCACCCGATGAGATAGCGCTCGCACACCTTGCTCCTAGTGACAGTGACATATTCATCCAATATTCACTCAATTCAGTCACGCTGGGCTCTCGTGGTTAGTGGACTCTCCTCACGGGCAGGCGCTCTCTCAATGGGGAGAGTAAGCTCAATATCTTCACTAGGTACCACCGTGGGACCCTTATATGGCACTACATCGACCACATTGAATGTGAGGTTCACTCCATACTCCTCGGGAAGATCTAACTCATAGGCATTAGTGCCAATGCACCTCAAAACCTGGAAGGGACCAGCCCTACGAGGCCTCAATTTGAAGATGGCTCCCGGGGAGAGCCTCTCCATCCTCATCATCACAAAGTCACCCACGTGAATTCTTGGTGATATTGATGGGTGTCAGCCTGCCTTTTATAAATCTCATTTTCCTTGCTGATGTACTTGCGAAGGTTTTCATGCAATTTTGTGAATGCGGACATTCTAGGGGTGATGGGTGGACATGGGCAACCAAAAGTAGACCTATCATGCAATGATGCCGTGTAGACTTTGGTCGGCCTAGGTGGGCCGGGGCACCCGTAGGTGAACCTATCATGCAAAGTGGTGGTAAATATCGAGAGACCCGGACATCCGTAGATGCTTTTGACATGCTTAAGACCCATGATGAATGAAGGTGGACCATTACATCCGAATATGGACCACTCATGTTTCCTACTTGACATGTTGATGATATGAATGAATGTACCCGACTTATGAATCATGCCAAGTGATTTTGTATGCCAAGACTTATGCATTCTTGTGCCAAAGATGTCTTCTATGTGTGGACTTTTGGACTTCCATTGGAATGGGTCAAAGGGGTCTAAGAAGGTGGATATCATAAAGTGGGGCACTTCCTTGATCCCTAGGTGTATATTGTCCATAGTCATGGCTCCCATGGTGTAACCCGGGTCTAGGATGGGGTGGATTGGTTCAAACATGGCAGGTTGGGGTAGCGAAAGGTGGGTGGTGGATAAGGTGGTTGGGTCACACGGGTTCCTTGACTCCCATTGGAATGGATCATAGGGATCATAAAATGGGTTACCAAGGGGGAGGAGCTCCATGTCCTCAAGGTCCTCAAATGGTGGTGGGTCATCCTCCTCTAATGAAATAATTGGGTCAAAGTTCTTGGTGGGTGGATCGGCCATGAAGGGAGGTTTTGGCTTTCTACCCGATATAAGAAGCTCCAAATTGAGGAGAAGGTCGGGCTCATCGGGGGTGGGGAGGAATAGTAGGAGGTCACTAGTGTAGCAACCAATAGTGCAAATTGAGATTGCAGACCCGACACAAAGGTGTAGGAGGTCAAGGTTCCTAGGTTGGTTGCCCATGGTCAACAAGCCGGTCAACTCAAGTTGCCAAGCTAAGCCCTTGAGAAGGTCCTCTAAGGTTTCCACTTGGTAGGATGTTTGGAGTATGGTGTAATAGGATGAGAAGGGCACTATGGGAAGGTTTTACTTTATGGGAGGGAAATCGTGGACCATGATCTCTCTTATTGGGCTCTCCTTTAGCCAACTAATAAGGGGTTTTCCTAAGATGAGCTCGGCCCCAACTAGAGAGGGTGGTGTAAGGTGAAGATCCTTGTGCGAGGCTTCCCCTTCAATTTGGACATGGGTGCCCTCCATGGAGGGGAAAGGATCCGGAGGGGCATTTGTCTCCATGTGGAAAAGTGGGTGGGCTACTTCTTCTAAAGCTAATGGGGTGGGAAGGTTCTTTGAGGGTGGGGTGATGTTAGCTGGTGTGTGGTGCACCCGGGGTGGTGAACAAGGGTGGGAATCCGGCGGATGGGAGAGCACAAGGTTGTTGAATTTAAAGGCTCCCGGAAGGTGTGGTGGATACACTAGGCAAGTTCGATGTGTTGGGTCGATGTCGGAATTCCTTTCATCTAACCATTTCTTACCTAGGATTATACATGGACCCGCCAATGTTTCCACTTGACACCAAGACCCATCAAAATACTTAGTCTTTCCAAACCATCTATGGAATTCAACAAAGAATTGGTCTCCATTGTGCATAATTTGTCCAGTCCTAGAAAGAGAGGCAACGATATCGGGGGATACCCAATTATCGGACTCTAAGTCAATGAAGTCAATTTCCGTGGGCTCTTCATTAGGTAGGTATGCATGGGATATGATTGGGAGAGGGGCCATTTGACCCAAGACTCAATGATGACAATGGTGGGTGGATAATGCAAGGGTCGGACTGATGATGACTCCAATGCAAGCGTGCCCTAGGACTTGACTTGTAGAGATAAGTCAATGACTTGCTCTGATACCAATTGATGTGGCACGACCTTGGACTCTAACAAACAAGCACAATTCGCAATGATAACGGACCGAAATCGGCGGCCGCTCACCCGACACTCACCCAAACCCGGGGTAACTTGGCAATGCCAAGTGGAGGATGTGAGGGCTGGGCCCTTGCTGGTAGAGGGCCAGTAAGGCCAAGGTTTGTTCCCAAGGGTATGGAGGCCCAATTCAATGGAGCTGACGTTGTGCCGAGGGCACCGGTTACACTCTTCCCCACGGTGGTCACTCGAAGCAACGGAGCTTGAGGGACCGAGCACTTAGAGAGCTAAGAGCAAATATTGAAAGGACAAGCACTAAGAGAAGCAAGGTTAGAACACTTACTCGAGCAATTTTAAGAAATGGGTCCCGCTCGGAGACGTGGGCGAGCGGGGAAGCGTGGTTCCCCACACGCTACGTCGGAGTAGCTTGACCCTGTTTTAAAATTTTACAACACTACTCCCCATGCAAGAGGGTGGAACAAGGGGAGGGGGAGTCATTCATACACTCAAACACTACCTCCCATAGGGAGGGGCTTTAAGCCGGCCAGGCGGGGAGGGGAAAAACTGAATTCGAAGCCGAACGGATAGACAACGCCGGTTCTGCCTGCTCTCTAGAACAGGGAACAGACGGTTGAAGATGACGCTGCTGCGGCCACTCCTGAATTTTTCCAATGATGAGACCAGTAGAAAATTCGTCGTAGCTGGATCAGGATGACGTCGGAATTTTTTTGATTTCTATGGTCACCAGTGCCGGTCGGGGTCAGACTGCAAACAGGGCCCCTGAGTTCTGACTCTGGCGGCAGAAGCACCTCAGCAGCATGAAGAAGAGGTTGCCACGAGCGCTCCCGAACTATGAATCGAGTGTGGCTGGAGTCGATAGAACCGTTGTCGAGTCTTCTTTGAAACGTGACCCACGGGAATGCCAGATGATGTCGGAGTAGCTTGGGAGACCAGAACAGTGGACAGGGGTCGGTTCAGTCCCAGAGGGGACAGAACTGCGCACCTGGAGGAGAAAATTGATAAATCTTGGCTCCGGATTCCGAACGGGGTTCCGCTTCTTGTTCCTAGAAGTAGGCTCGTCGTTGAAGATCTCAGCCAAGTCCCGACTCCAGATCCTCAAAAGAGTAGCCGCGGCAGTCTCTGGAAGTTGCTTCAGGTCGCTCACTGGACCTATCCTGCGCAGTCCGAGAAGAACAGCTCTCCCTGGCAGTCACGAACTTAGACGGGGACGAAACCACCACCGTTGCAAAGATGCTTCGACGTCGATTCCGACGGTATATGGTACGACTCCTGAATCCACGCGATGACGCCGTGGCCGCTGCTGCAACCTGCTAGTGCTCTGTTGCCTGCGACCCAGGGCTTGGTCAAGAGTTGAATGGGATATGGATTGAGGGGTGATGAATGTTTAGCAAGGAGATGGGGATGGGGGATGATTTGGGAGACCAAGGGAGTAAAAGAAGGGAGAGAATGGGTGGTAAATTCAAATTTTGGGCCTGGGGTGGAGTCTCTTCAGTCTTGGGAAGGTGGAGTGGTGCTTGGGGAAGGGAAATGGGTAGTTGGGGGTTGGAGGGTGGGGTGGGGAGTGGTGGATGCAACCTTGGGGCTAGGGGTGGAGTAATGGGGAATGTGGGAAGTTGTGGGGCTCTTGAATGAAGGGAGGAGAGAGAAGAATTAGGTGGGAGGGTGAGGAGAGAGAGAAGGGGGCACCCTTCTCTTGGAGGGAGAGAGAGACAGAGAGAGAGAGAGAGAGAGAGAGAGAGAGAGAGAGAGAGAGAGAGAGAGAGAGAGATGGGTGGGGATTCTCTCCCCTAGGGCTTCTCACCCAACTAAAGGAATCACTCTACAAGAAAACTGAAATTTGAACTCTCAAATGGCAAACTTTTCATTCACTTGAAATGGGGGAAATGGGGTCCTAAATATAGGTAACCCACATTTTACAAAAAGTCCCTGACTCTTGACATAATGACAGATAACCAAGGGGGGTAGGGGCGCCCCTGGGCCTAGCCCACAGAATTGGGCCCAATATGCAACTTAATCATCCTAATGACACTTAACCTAGGTAAATGACTCATTAACCTAGGTACAAGACTCAAATAAAAGGAAAATTACATAATTATGACTCAAAGAAAATATGAAAATTACATGAATTGACTCAGAAAAATGTGACGGACACAATGGAATCATGTTGGCGAGCAACCGGGGTTTTGAAAATATGATGGGCGAGAGATGCTCCATCAACGCGAAACGATCGCAGCAAGCACGAAGAACCACTTCGGCACAACACAGTGCCTGATGGTCTATCTTTGGGCCGTCACAGCTGTAATGGTCCAAGGATAGGCCGTCACAGCACCCTGACGGTCCAACTCAGGAGCGTCAGACACTCGGTGCAAAACCGACTGTGACGCGCCAGTCCTGGTGCGTCACATGCCCTAACGCACCCAATCCAATGCGTCAGAAGGCGAGAAGAAACCGACTGTGATGCACACCGCTCGGGGCGTCACAGGCTCTAACGGACCAAACCTGGTGCATTAGAAGACAGACCAAAACAGGTTGTGACGCATACCCCTCGGGGCGTCACAACCCCTAACGGACCTACCTAGGCACGTTAGAAGAAGGGATACGTCAACTCTGACGCACCCAAGCAAGGGCGTCACAGAGCTCTGACGGTCCACCCCTGGTGCGTCAGAGTCTCAAGACCCCAATCGGTCAAAATCGTGAAACACGGATGTAACGGTCAGGTCCAGGCGTGTCACACCCTCTGACGGCTTATCGTAAGACCGTCAGAGCGACCGACGCCCTGCCGACACTACAAACCTCTGTAACACACCCTCCTTGGGGCGTCACGGCAGGTAACGCACCCACCCTGGAGCGTCACAGCCTGCGACGGTCACTGGAAGGACCGTCACACCATCTCGAGAGCGAGATGGTGGGAAATGACCTAAAAACTTCACCACGCCCCCATACCTCCACGGGAGAGGGGGACAACAAGGGGAAGCCCCCAAATAGCCTCTAGTATGCATCTACGGCCTCGGATCGGCCAAAAACGCAATGAAACGGTAGATCGGCTCACGAGCCCTAAAACATGGATTTTTCCCAAAAATCTACAAATACGCCTGCTCGGCTCACCGCGGCCTCCAAAACTTGTGGGAAAGGAAATGCATGAGCTGGAGGTCCATCTCCCTACCTCCACCGAAGAAACGACGCGTCGTGGACGCTGATCCATGAAGAAAACGTCGTGAAACCCTCGCCGTTCCACGAACCCGCGGCCGAGCTTCCACGGGCCACCGACCCTCGATCCTCGACCCATTCCCCATTCCTCACCTCCCGCCATCGCCGCCTCGCCCTCCTCCACCACCGTCGGCCACCCGGGGAGAGGGGGAGAGAAAGAGATGAGAGAGAGTGAGAAAGAGAGAATGAGAGGGGGAGGGAGAAAAGGGTTAATATATAGAAAAACCCAAAAATTACAGAAATTCAGAAAATTACGAAAAATTACCTCCGCGATCCTCGGGAAAAGCACAACATAGTGGTAACATCCCATAGTCGGAGAACGCCACGGTTCGCCCTACATAGAGTTCCGAAGGCACATCAGGGAAAAACACGTGTAAAGCACAAAATACACTCCGAGACCCACTAAAATGATCCGAAAATATCCTGAAAAATCCGGGGCATTGCAGCCCTACCCCCTTAATGAAATTTCATCCTCGAAATTCAAGACAAGCACCAAGTCACAAGAGAAGAACACCTTAACCAACTGACAACGCTGTCAAAGCCCCAGCACAGAAAACCTCGATTCTCACGAAAACACCGATCCTGAGGGACACAGCCAGACTACGATCACGAACGACACCCCGCTCCGCATGCCGCGCACACCAGCCATTAGAGTAGGCATATACCAAAGGACACAGTCCGACATCACCTCAGACACCACGAAAATCAATCATGGCACCGCTACCACCATCTCGCCCATCGAGGAGACACACCCTCGACACGAGAAACAGCTACCGATCCATCCTATGGTCGGCAGACAAAACACACATCAGCTTCACAGCTAGCTGACCGGTCGCACTCCCTCTCAAGGGAACAACAAATATAGAGCCCCCACCAGCTCACACAGCCATCTCAACAGACCGCAACCAGAACATCGGCTCAGCACCAAGAATCACCTCACACATGGCAAGCTGAAAGCCAGACATATCACTGTGCCAACTCTGTCAGAACTCAAACTTTGACAAAGCCCAGATCCTATCCGGAAAGCACATCATAGAAATGACCACAAAAGGCCTCACCGATACACAGCTCTCACCAAACTCGAGCTGCACTCCTGGACACAGCATCCGATCTCGATCATCGTGCCAACTAGACCCTCTCAGGGGAGCACGATGAAACCAAATGACAAGATCATGGTGTCTTTAGTCATCACCTCACTTGACTCAGACTTACAGGGGAACCATCCCATGCTGGTCACCAAACCAGGGACAACCATTGCGACACCAACGTCCCATCAAGGACCACCAATCCGATGCCAATCTCACTAAAAGGCCTCTGCCCACAGGCGTCACTCTTCCGTCTTGTCTCATCACATCTCTCGACTCAATTAATCCAAATGGACACCTGCCAATCCTGATTCCGCCCTCACCACAGAGCCACGGGACACCACCTGAATAATCATGGCACACATCTCTAGGGGAGAAAAGTGCCATCCAAAATCATAGTAACCTGGTCACCGACACCATGACCAATGCACACGGGTCAGAACACTTTCTCAAAACACGATCTCAACCGAGGACACAACTTTCAACACAAGTCGGGCACCAAGCCACCAACTCTGACCAACACGTCCTCGACCTCCTTCAGGCGACATCCTCAACAACCCCATACGGGTCTAACACCGACGCCTGACACGGCTTCCATCACATGAATAGGGTACTCATGCGACACACTAGCCAGTACATTCCCCAATACTCCATCTTACTAGTGCCAAGAACCATAATACCCCGAACAACGGCACGGCACGGCAACAACACGTCTCACACAGAGGGACCAATCCTCCAATGCTCAACGCAAACTCAGGAATCCGCCCGTAGCAACTAACGCTACGATCTTAAACCAGTGGGTTATTGACCCACCAGGCTTCCGCTGCGCACTCTGATCCATGCGCGCACAGCCAAGAATGTGAACACCGCCCAACCAGCACTCGTCCTTCTGGAACAGCGCCAGCACCATTACACGACAAGGGAAATAGGCACAACCCTCGCATGCAACCGCCTTGCCAAGACAAAGAGCACGTCTCGCAATGACTTCATGGCACACAAGGCCAACCAATCTGGACACATGATGCAAGACAGCAATCCTAGCCAAACACAATCTCTCCAACCAAAGGAGAAACTGACACTCCTTTGACCAACGGAAGAACTCCACGCTCGACCTGACCTTGAACTTTGTGCACACTGGGAACAGCACCTTTCAGCACCGAGAAAACCATCACTTCCATTAGGTCAGCGCCTCCGACACACTTGACGAGTGTCACGTCAGACCACAACCACAGCATCTGTCGATGCACCACCACTGCAATTCCTCAAACTACAACACACCACGCCAAGAGCAGCAACACGAGCCATAACCGACGATCGTCGACGCTCATCCTCGAGTCCTGAACTCACCGCGGAACCTTCACATCTCAACTCAAATCCAAGGCGAACACCACCCATTCGCACACAAGAGCGTAGGAGCAAGACTTACTGGGACACCACAGCCCAATACTTCCTCGAAATCCACAGAACAATCGGGACCAACACGTCATTTCTGACGCCACAGAGGACAACAAGGACAACAGGCTCGACGAGATAGCAGCTCACCGAGAAGATCCTCCGCTCACCCGAGCACACCTCTAGATCAGAACACCCGCTCTACCATCTCAAACCACGACCTAAACACCTCAGGGGATGGACAAACCTCAAGCTGGAGTGGCCAAAACTGATAGTAGCTCCCTCATAGCACGCTCACGGCCACTTAACCACGAACAATCCTCTCCAGCCACCAGACCACACTGCGGATTCCTCGAACGCAGCACCGCGAGTTCACGCCTGCCAGAAACCTCTGCCCAATGCAGGACAACCAGGGCCACCACCGATGAGGGAGAAGGCTCTCGAGCTCAACCCTTAGACCCCATGCTGACACGAAAAGCCGCGGACAGCAACTGCCTTCATAGCGCCGCACAGCGCACTCAAGCTCTTAAGCGAGAAACGAAGCAAAAAATAAACGCAAATCCCTAAGCCAACTGCCGACTGTACAGGACCTTATGGACTCTGATCACTGCAATATCTCAAATTTCTATGTACGTTCACAACCACCGCTCTGATACCAGCTGTAACGACCCGAGATTCCAAATACCGGGAAGGCCCGATAACCCGAGACTCGAACCACCGCCCACGAGCCGGGAGGGCTCGGAAGGGCTAAAAAGAGTGTGGAGACACAAAGAAATAGGAAATAAGGTAGGACAATTCAACAATTAACAAAAATAAGTAAACAACTACTACAAAAATAGAGTCCTATCTAACCGAAAGTACAGTTTAAAGTAGTAAAATGTACCACATGCCAAGTGAACACTCGGTCCGGCGAGCTGGAAACTGAGAAACTACGAACAGCACCCTCGAACCTCGAGGAAGAACCGCCACACCTGGAAAGCAGGGATGAGTCTCCAAAACAGAGACTCAGCAGGGATCCCACGGAACCCCAACCGGAAACAATGGCGGTAGCGTAAAGGTAAGCTACAACGACAGCAGGAACAGCGAACCGGTGGCCGGTCAAAACTCGGCACTACAGCTACTCCTACTGTACCAGAAAACACACCCCGATCTCACGGTCGGGGGCTACCGAACCATACTAGTACCACTTACCGAAGTAACAACCCATGGCAACCACGCCATAGTGGCCTATCTCCCAGGACACGGCCATCCTGGACATGCTGTCCAAGGTGCAACCCCGGCCACCCGATCGCAGACACCGCAACAACAAGACGCAACCTCGGTAAAGCTACTAGCACCAGTCTCACGGCACGAAATCGACACACGCGCCACGGCGAAACAACCTGGACTCAATGATCAACATAACCAAAAACCTGAAGGTCGAAGTCACAGAGACTGACAGTCTGTCACTCCTGACTCGACAGGAGTACCTCCCACTAGAAGCAAGGCCGGATGCGTCCACTGGCATCTTAGTCCGTACCTCAGGTGTCTCCCTTCGGCCCAGCAGGAACTGAGACACCGTACAAGTAACCACAAAGCAAGTGACTAGCTGGGGTCACGCCTGTCAGCGTGGGTCCAACCGCCCCAACCACGTGTGCACACACAGACCGTCTATCCCTGGTCTGGCCCTCTGACCCGTTTTCCCCTCAGTCGGACTCTGGCTGCTATACGCGGGGCCTGACGGAAACCAATCTAAAACCGTCCTCAGGGTAGCCTCTCCACCACTCCCTGGTGGGACCACTAAACGTGTAAGTAGGCTACGACTAGTGGAGGGTCACTGAAGGAGTAGACTCTCAAGTCAATGGAAAAAAACGTCTGAACCTGATGAAGTACGGGGACCATCCCACATACCGACATCGTCGCACGGTGACCACGGTTGGAGAAGAAATGGGACTCACAGTCCACGGGCCACGCACCCGGCCACACAGAAACGTAGAAGCATGATTCCCAAGGTAGCTCACAGGCCGCCAAACCGAATCCCACTCTCAGGGAAAAGCGGGAACCCTCCAGCCCTAGACTGGACAACTGGACTCGTAGTTCCAGGCCTTACTCAAGGCCTACTCAGAAACCTCTTTCCGAAGAAACTCATGACGTGCGGGGAACCCTCGCCACACTCACACGGATACACGGTGACTCGGTCAAGCGTAACACAAAAGCCCAGAACATGAGGAGTCACCTGGACTCTTAAACCCATGGGCACGCTAAACGAGGTAGCACGGTCCTCCTGACACCCTCGAACCACAAACACAAAACCCTTGGGATGTCTGGGACATTCACGAGACCGCAAGTCGACCATTGGGTCCCATTCGGGTCGACCAGGAACCTACACAACGCGAAACGATCGCGGCAAGCACGAAGAACCACTTCGGCACAACACAGTGCCTGGCGGTCTATCTTTGGGCTCTCACAGTTGTAATGGTCCAAGGATAGGCCGTCACAGCACCCTGACGGTCCAACTCAGGAGCGTCAGACACTCGGTGCAAAATCGGCTGTGACACGCCAGTCCTGGTGCGTCACAGGACCTAATGCACCCAATCCAATGCATCAGAAGGCGAGAAGAAACTAGCTGTGACGCACACCGCTCGGAATGTCGCAGGCTCTAACGGACCAGACCTGGTGCGTTAGAAGACAGACCAAAACAAGTTGTGATGCACACCCCTCGGGGCGTCACAACCCCTAACGGACCTACCTAGGCGCGTTAGAAGAAGGGATACGTCAACTCTGATGCACCCAAGCAAGGGCGTCACAGAGCTCTAACGGTCCACCCCTAGTGCGTCAGAGTCTCAGGACCCCAATCGGTCAAAATCATGAAACATGGATGTAACGGTCAGGTCCAGGCGCGTGACACCCTCTGACGGTTTATCGTAAGACCGTCAGAGCGACCGATGCCCTGCCGACACTACAAACCTCCATGACACACCCTCCTTGGGGCGTCACGGCACGTAACACACCCACCCTGGGGCATCACAGCCTATGATGGTCACTGGAAGGACCTACACACCGTCTCGAGAGCGGGACGGCG
This sequence comes from Amorphophallus konjac, assembly GCA_022559845.1. Classification (NCBI taxonomy): domain Eukaryota; kingdom Viridiplantae; phylum Streptophyta; class Magnoliopsida; order Alismatales; family Araceae; genus Amorphophallus; species Amorphophallus konjac. Next base: position 293,981,971 of record CM040125.1, on the reverse strand, counting down.
GGAAACAACCCAAAAACATCACCACGCCCCCATACCTCCACGGGAGAGGTGGAAAACAAGGGGGAAGCCCCCAAATAGCCCGTAGTATGCATCTACGGCTTCGGATCGGCCAAAAACGCGATGAAACGGTAGATCGGCTCACGAGCCCTAAAACATGGATTTTTTCCAAAAATCTCCAAATACGCCCGCTCGGTGCACCGCGGCCTCCAAAACTTGTGGGAAAGGGAATGCACGAGCTGGGAGTCCATCTCCCTACCTCCCCCGAAGAAACGACGTGCCGTGGATGCCGATCCATGAAGAAAACGCCGTGAAACCCTCGCCGTTCCACGAACCCGCGGCCGAGCTTCCACGCGCCACCGGCCCTCGATCCTCGACCCGTTTCCCATTCCTTGCCTCCCGCCATCGCCCCCTCGCCCTCCTCCACCACCGTCGGCCGCCCGGGGAGAGGGGGAGAGAAAGTGATGAGAGAGAGTGAGAAAGAGAGAGTGAGAGGGGGAGAGAGAAAAGGGTTAATATATAGAAAAATCTGAAAATTGCAGAAATTCAAAAAATTATGAAAAATTACTTTCGTGATCCTCGATAAGAGCACAACGCAGTGGTAACATCCCGGAGTCGAAGAACGCCACTGTTCGCCCTGCACAGAGTTTCGAAGGCACATCAGGAAACAACACGTGTAAAGCACAAAATACACTCCGAGACCCACTAAAATGATCCGAAAAATATACAAAAAAATCTAGGACGTTACAGCTTGTGCCCATGGGAGTTGAATGATCACGGTGTGGCATTACACCGAAGTGCATGACTTGCTATATTATGGCATTCCATGACTTGTACTTGACTTGACATTACAGGACTTGCGTGGCAAGGCCTGGGTATTTACTTGATTGATATTATAATAGCCAATTCACATGACATGACTTGATGTTTACATGACTTGACAAATCTTGGTATACTTTACATGACTATCATGAAACCTTGCTAGTTCATCTCTATTAATTATTGATACTTCACTCTCGTCTCTATCTTGCGTACATGCATAGCCATACTTGCATTAATGTAACATATAATCTACTTTAAGTAAGCTTGCACTTGAGATATAATTCCTACTGAGCGGTCTCTCACCTAGTGTTTTTCCCTATTTTTCAGGTAATTCCGATGACGAGAATCAATCGGATGAGAATGGGAACGAGTAAAGAGCGTAGAGCCGTTCCAACTATCGATGCCGTTATCTAGTCATGTATTTTCCCTATTTCTTGAGTCAATTGTTGTAATTTTCTTTTATTGAGTCTAGAATGTCCTTTAGTACTCTTTTCAAAAAAAAAGGAGATTTTGTAATGAAATTACCTTGATGGTTATTATGAATAAATTAGATTTGGTTATCTTGCAATTTGCGCATCTCTGTCTATAAGGTCGAATTCCTTATGCTCTGATTGACATGAATGATATAACTCATCACGCATACCGGGTTCCTTCCATGCTTGGGGCATGACAGTTTTGTGGTATCAGAGCCTAGGATATTCAATTCTTAGGAAATGAAGTCCAAGGATAGGTTTATACCTTTACCCGGTGAGATGGGTAGAGCCATGGCTTAAGTTAACTTAGGGACTTAGACTCTTGGTTAATCATATATTAATATAGTTACTTAAAATCTTGTAGGATCATGGCCACTGAACATGCTTAATGGAGCGATATGCAACGCACTGTCCAAGGCCTCACTCAGGCGCTACAACAAGTGGTTCAGGGAAGAGCCAATCGTGGAGCAGGAGATCTCCACCAGAGTTTTCGCAATGTGAACCCACCAAACTTCATTGGTTCGACCGACCCCGATGATGCCGAACATTGGATTAGCGAAATAGAAAGAATATTCCGTGTTATGCAATGCACGGATGAAGAAAAGGTGTTATTGGTGACTTTTCAACTAGAACGGGATGCCCGATTCTAGTGGGAGTCAGTAGAGGCTACATTGCCCCATGAACATATCATGTGGGGTGAATTTGTTGAACACTTCAATAGCAAGTATTTTTTAGACCAGATGTAATAGAAGAAGGCTGCGAAGTTTGCCGCATTGAAGCAAAGAACTCTATCAGTGGCTGAGTATAAGGCCCAATTTTTCTGTCTGTCAAGGTACGCACCCCACCTAGTGGGTACCGAGAAGATGAAAGCTAGAAGATTTCTCAATGGGCTTAGGCCGCAATACATTACCCAATTCGCCCCGATGGACATTCAAGTCTATTCGGAGATGATAAGGTGAGCCCAGCTACTAGAAGACGCCACGGAGTTGTCCGATCAGATCCGTGGAAAGGATAAGAAGGAGCACGTCACAAGCTCCGGTACCTTCAAACCCTCGTTCAACAAGAAGAGGTCAAGCAATGGAGGAGATTCCTCCCAAGAAAAGAAGCTCAAGAAGAATAACAAGCCCTTCTTTATCACTGCCACACCTTCCAAAGAGGTGTGCAAACACTCTGACAAGGCCAGCCATAAGGCCGAGTAATGCTGGAGGAGATTGGGAGCTTGTCTCCATTGCGGCAGCCATGATCATCGGATTCTCGACTGCCCTCTACTAAATGATCAAGCCGAAGACGAGAAGCGCCCGGTGAAGAAGCAAACATGTCTCCAAGCTCTTCAAGAGGCGGAGCAAGATGAAGGCGGACTGGTGGAAGGTACATTAAAGATTTGTTCAAAGTCTGCTTGTGTCTTGTTTGATACAGGTACGTCACATTTTTTTTTCCTAGACGTTTGCTGATCCATTGCCTATGGAACCGGAGTGGATTGATCTAATTATTTCAACTCCCCTCGGAAACGAATCTGAGATTTCACACCATTATCTTAATTGTGAAGTTATGGTGAAAGGGAAAAATCTATCTGCCGATTTAATATGGCTAGACATGAAGGATTATGATGTTATACTAGGAGCCGATTGGCTATCCACACACAAGGCAGTTGTTGATTGCCGAAATGGCAAGGTACCTTTTAAGGAATTCCCGGAACTTGTCTACACTAGTCCTCGGAGTCGAAATAAGGCACCCCTTATTTCGGCCCTCCGAGCTAGTATACTCTTGAGAAAAGGATGTGTGGCTTTCATAGCATTTGTGTCTGCCGCAGAAGTTAAAGAGTCTAAGATTGAAGACATCCGAGTGGTTTGGGAGTTTTCGGATGTATTCTCGAAAGACTTGCCTGGATTGCCCCCGTAAAGAGAAGTGGCCTTCACTATCGACCTTGTCCCTGGTGCTGGTCTGGTTTCTAAGGCACCTTATAGGATGTCTCCCGCCGAACTCAAGGAATTAAAGGAGCAACTGATGGAGCTTTTGAAGAAAGGATTCATCAGGCCGAGCACTTCTCCGTGGGGAGCGCCCGTGTTATTTGTAAGAAAGAAGAATGGATCGATGAAACTCTGCAATGATTATCGGCAGTTGAACCACCTTACCATCAAGAACAAATATCCACTACCAAGGATCGATGAATTATTTGATCAAATATCTAGATCTAAATATTTCTCAAAGATTGATCTCAGGTCAGGATACCACCAACTGAGTATCAAGGATGAGGACATTCATAAGATAGCATTCCGGAGCAGGTATGGGCACTACGAATTTGTTGTTATGTCTTTTGGACTAACGAATGCCCCTACATCCTTTATGTAGTTGATGAATAACATATTCAGGCCTCATCTAGATCAATTCGTAGTGGTCTTCATTGATGACATATTGTTTTATTCAAAGACCGAAGAAGATCATGAAGAACACTTAAGGATTGCATTACAAATATTGAGGAATGATCAACTTTACGCCAAACTTAGCAAGTGCGACTTTTGGCTTGAAGAAGTGTCCTCCCTAGGGCATGTGATCTCGAAGGATGGGATTTCTGTGGATCCGTCAAAAGTCAAGGCCGTGAAGAATTGGGAAAGACCAACCAGTGCAACAGAGATCCGAAGCTTCTTACGTCTAGTTGGCTATTACAGGTGATTCATCAAGGACTTCTCCAAGATCGCCGTTCCTCTTACGAGGCTGACCCACAAGGAGATCCCTTATAGGTGGGATGAAGAATGTGAGAAGAGCTTTCAAGCTTTGAAGGATCATCTAACAACCGCCCCAATCTTAGCATTACCAACTGAAGGGGAGAAACTCGAGGTATATATTGTTGCGTCTGGCATTGGCCTTGGATATGTGTCAATGCAACAAGGGAGAGTCATTGCTTACTCATCCCGACAATTAAAGAAGCATGAGGAGAACTACTCGGTGCATGACTTAGAGTTGGCCGCGGTAGTATTTGCTTTAAAGATCTGGAGACACTATCTCTACGGAGAACAATTCACTGTGTACTCTGATCACAAGAGTCTCAAATATCTATTTTCACATAAAGAATTGAACATGAGACAGAGGCATTGGCTAGAATATCTCAAGGACTTCGACTTCACAATACAATACCATCCTGGAGAAGGTAATCTTGTAGTTGATGCCCTCAGTCAAAAGCTGAAAGCGTTATTGGCCAACTATATGATCCAAGAATGGAAGTTACTGGAACAAATCTCTAAGCTGGATATAAGCATGGACAAGGAGAAAGGGTGTGTTACTCAATCACACATGAGGATACAACCAGATTTACTCTCCGAGATCAAGGAGCTTTAGGACAATGACCCGAAGCTGGTAGAAGATAAAGACAAGCTAGAAGAACAACCCGATTTCAAGCTAGCATCAGATGGAAGATTATTATTCCGAGAAAGATCTTGTGTACCGGATTGTCCAGAATTGAATGAGAAAATTTTAGAAGAAGCTCACTGATGAAGGTACACGATTCATCTCGGATCTACCAAAATGTACCAAGACCTGAAACGGACCTTTTGGTGGAACAACATGAAAAGGGAGGTAGCGGACTTTGTTTCTCGCTGTCTCACCTGCCAACAAGTCAAGACGGAACACCAAAAGCCAGAGGGTAAGTTACATCCTCTGGACATTCCCAAGTGGAAGTGGGAGGATATCGGCATGGATTTCATCATGGGTTTGACTAAATCCAACGGTGGACATGATGGAATATGGGTCGTCATAGATCGATTGACCAAGTCAGCTCACTTCTTGCCTTTCAAGAGTAGATGGTCAGTCGATGTTCTGACTACATTGTACATCAAAGAAGTTGTCAGACTGCATGGAGTTCCTATTTCTATCGTGTCTGATCGAGACCCACACTTCACTTCTCATTTCTGGAAGGGTCTACAACATTCGTTGGGGATAAGACTCAACTTTGGTATAGCTTTTCATCCTCAAATGGATGGTCAGACCGAAAGAACAAATCAAGTTGTAGAAGACATGCTACGAGCTTGTATTATTGATTTCGGTGGGAGCTGGCATGACCACTTTCCCCTGGTCTAGTTTGCATATAACAACAGTTACCAGGAAAGTATTCAAATTGCACTTTTCGAGGCACTATACGGAAGGAATTGCCGATCACCCTTAATGCTAGGACAAAGTTAACGAAAAGTAACTACTAGGCCCGGAGATGGTAAGGGATACCACTGAGAAGATTCAACTCATAAGAGAGAGACTCAAGATGGCTCAGTCTAGACAAAAGAGTTACGCCGATACTAGAAGGAGAGACCTCAAATTCCATGTTGGAGACCACGTCTTTCTTAAGGTTTCCCCAGGCCGAGGCATTAGAAGATTTGGTGTTAAGGGAAAGCTTACACCAAGATATATCGGTCCCTTCGAAGTGTTAGAAAGAGTTGGCGAGGTTACCTATCGGATCTCCTTGCCACCACAACTATCCGAAGTACACAATGTATTCCACATATCTATGCTCAAGAAGTATGTTCATGATCCATCTCACGTCATAGATCATGACAACCTGTTTGCGACCTTTTCTTTCATTCCGCCTTTTCGTTCGCGTATCGATCAACCATTTAACTAACTGGTAGTCAACTGACTGATTGACGACGCGGGCGTGCAAGTCACATGAGTGACAATTCTATTGTGCGCTCATTCTGACCCATATCGGGCGAATCTGAGGTTCGGTCGGGACCAGCAGTCCACCATACCGTAAAGGTTATGGCGTTAATTACATCCCCCACGAGGAGGGAACACCTTTGATTAATTGCCGAGATATCGGGCTGTCGAAGCCGGATTAAAAGGAGCTACATGATGATCATGAGGAAGACATGTAGGATGCACATATTTATCGTATAGCAGATGTATAGTTCATGAATTATGGACCCTCGGTACGTGGCGGAGGATGTAGGTCCGAAGACCACCATCGCGCATGACGAAGACTTCCGGCCGGGTGTAACCCGGTCTTCTATCGATGCCATTTGATATACCCGAGGATCTATGCATGCATGCACACAAGACATCCACACCTAGATTATACATGAAGATAGTGTTATGAAACGGTGGCGGTCAGCCGCATTTATTACCCCTCGTCGAGAAGAGGGAGAGCAACACAAGTATAATAGCGAAAGCAAAGCGCTTAACTGATCCGACAATGAGTACGATGATAATATGATTCGGGCTCGCTTGGCCATCCTTTTTATTCACCAATTACGGCCTATTGACATCGCCCCGAAAGATGAGACTTACCCAGGGTGAATGAATCACTAGAATGGTATGACGCTTCAAAACCGGGGTGACTACAAGTGTATAAGAACGCTTACACGGCGCGGTCACGCGTAGGTATAGGAGTTAATACGGCGCGGTGACCATGTGTATTGAAACGGCGCGCAAGGGCTTGGGGGCACACCGGTTTAGGGCGCGCCGGAAAGGCGCAAAGGAAAAAAAATTGGAAATGAGTGTGGGGTTAATCCGGCGCGGGGGGGGGGGGGTACCGCGCCGGTTTAGAGCGCGCCGGTTAAGACCGCGCCGTATTAAACCTGTTTTGTTGCATTATGAACCCTTTTAAGTTTGTTAGACTTCATGGGACCCTTTCTTGAGTTGTTGGGCCAGATGATTGTTCGATTGGAGTCCACGGTCTTTTGGAAATGAGGGGGGAGGTCAGTGCGAGGTTCATACTCGAGCACTGAGTTGATTCGATTCGGAGCGATCGTTTTATTGACATAAATATCTGGAGTCTGTCAGAAATTTGACAGCATCTCCCCTGAACAAACAGAGTTATAGGGGAGAATCGGGGTCATACTCACTAATGGAGCAAACCCCTAAATTACCGGTCTGCCCAAAGGCGGCCAGCATACCCCACTGGATAGGATACCCCGAGGACAAGCCTGCTAGGGGCACCAAAGCTCCACAGGGGAAGAAATAGAAGGGCGAAGTCACTGATGATGAGGACGACACCCCGAGGACTAGCCTACGAGGGGTGAAGGACTCGTGGTCAGTGATTCGTCCCATGAAGGGACTGACCATTGGGAGAGTGGAACTCCGAGGACTAGCCTACAAGGAGCACACACCCCCTGGTCTCGATCGGGCCTTGGTCTGTCGGGGTTGAGTTCGTTGACCCAAGCCCCCTTCATTATTGGCCATGGCTTCGAGAAGACGCCCACCATGAAGAGGTAGGGCCCTCGATCGCCCGGCAACTGCAGGAACTAACGGGGGAATGTCCCCCTCCCCGGGTGATTGAAGTGACGGGGAAACCTCGGAACGATGCAGATGGCCATGAAGAACAAGTAATAAAGGCCTAAGTTAGACAGACCCCCGGCAGGGACATATGCTCGAACGGTTAGAAAACAATATTCAAGGGGATAGACCCTGTACATGGCAGACAAAGGCGCGCGCAGAGGCACGGCTCCATCCGAGAGGAGAAAGGGACGCAAAGTCCTTGAACCAAACATAAAAGAAATGAAACGAAAGAAAGCCCCCGGGGAGGGGTGTTTCTGTAGCCCGCGATGATTCGGGGCGTGATATGAATCTCGAGGAAACCGGGATCGGCCCTACGCAAAGAAGAACCCTGTCGCGCATATCAGTATAAATAAAGATAGAGAAAGGGGAGATCGTTCCTCCAATTTATTGATTCAAGCATCCACAGGCATGCATACATATCACCAATTTACAAGATGTTGGGAGACTTGCACAAGACGCGCCTCCCCAGAAGCCTTCGGACGGTTGGTCCGTTACATTTCTTTAATGCTTGGGTCTGCACCCTGTTCCCTGAGGCAGCTCCTCGGGCGTTACAAGCAGTTCCTCTGGTCCCGCGCATGATAGAGTTTGCAAGTGCCGAGCCATCATCGCTAGCAGAGCAACTCTATGCCATTCGGGGTAAATTGACCCGTCTTCCCGTGGACTCGCCCGGGGTTCTTCATTTCTGGAGCTTAGCTGCTCACTCGAGCCCGTTGACGAACAGGATGAGGCAATGCAAGCTCTTTGAAACTGAGGAGTACATCCATCCGATTTCCCAGGCCAATTATACCAGGCCTATTCTGGAGCTGGAGTTGGTTGATTGGGCACTGGCCATCAGGCCTAGTGTCCTCGTATTCCGCAAGAGCGGCATTCTGTGGCTGGAGCTGTATTACCCGTTCCGCTTTAGTCGGAACTTTGGCTACGACCAGTAGATTCCACATTCCTCTTCGCAATTTGCATTGCCCAACAGGCATAGGGCCGGGCAAACGTCCAATGATGACGCCCGGATATGGTGGGACTTTTTCCATCGTCGCGAAGACGTTTCTTTCCCGGTGCCCGCCCCCGCACGGTTCCCTCGCGTCACGCCTGAATACGTCAAGTGGTGGAACGCGCGGACGGGATTTTACAGGACCTCCCGGAGAGAGTGCTGGGCCGTGGCGGAGTACAGGTTCTTAGCTTCCCAGCCGGAGCCAGTTCTTGATATTGACGCTTCTTATTTGAAGAAGTTGAAATCTTGGACTAATACGGACGTGAAGGCCTATCTAGAGGCCCGCAAGCTCGTAAAAGGCCGCAAGACAAAAGTTGAGCTGAAGTTGCCCCCGATCAACAAGGATGATTATGTGAAGACCCTTCGGGGTTTATGCCGGGTAAGCAGTGAGAGGGTGATTCTCCAGCAACTCCCTTTGCCAGTAGAGGAGCCCATCGCGGCCGTGGCCGACTGGCGTCCCGAGGTGGATAGGTTGTATCCCTACCGGCCTTTCATTCGCAAAGAGGACAGGCGGGCTGACTTATATGCCAACACCCCCTGGCTGTTCACACTCCTTCGGTCTCACGGCCTCTCGGTGGGTAGCCCGAGTGAAGCCATACTGGACCATCCTCTTCAGATCTCCTTCAAATATGCAGACAGGTGGGGGCTGGACCATCTGAGCCTGTATTATCTGCTATCCTCCCGTGGACACGAGGACCTGGCGTTGCTAGCTGAGCCGAGCGAAAAGATCGGAGATCTATGCTGGCTTATTCGCGAGGCGGCTTCGAGGGACAAGACGCCCTCGCTGTTTTATTGGCCTCTCTTCCCCTTTTACACGGGACCGGCAAGTAAGTTCTATCTTTTCCTTCAGGCCCTTCGGCCAGCTTCTTCTTTTCATTGTGGTTGTGTCATCTTCACCCTTGTGCGTATGCAGTCCGACCGACTTCGGAGGAGACCCGGCACTTCAGGGAGCTGATCATAAAAGCCAAAAAGCCGGCGTATTTTGAAGTTCCTGAGCCGGCCCCGACCACGACGCCACTACCTCCTGGAGATTCGAGGAAGAGGACTAGGTCCCAACTACGGGAGGCCGTCGGGAAGGTGAAAGCGGCGGTGACCCGAGTGACACGGGCACGCCGGAAGAAAGCCGCAGAGAAGGAATCGGCAACCGTCCTTCCTCCTGTTGTATATTTTGAAGAGTTTGAGGCTTCTCGCGCACAAGGGCTAGAGGCCGAAGGTAGGCTCTTCTTTTCTTCAGAGTGCATTAGCTTGTTTCGACCGCTTGGGGTGGCCCATGCTGACAGTTGCCGATACAGCTGCCGCGGTCGTCGGATCGGAGGCGACGGTAGATGTAGCGGCTAGGGACGGGGCAGAGGAAGTCCCCGCTGCTCCAGTAGAAAGGGATCTGCCCTCTTCAACACCCTGGCGGGAGATGGAAGGTAATCTATAGTTTAGTTGCGATAGCAACGCAAATCTTCGTATCTTCAGCCGTCTTGACCCCTTTTTTTGCTGTGAATTGTAGTCGATATACAACCACCATTGTTTCCAGGCTCGGAGAGTGCAGAGGAGGTGGTCCCCTCGGGGCAGGGAGAGCCCACCCCTGAGGTATCATCTATTGCTGCCCTTGGTGTGGAGAGCACTGGGAAAGCTCCCGCCGAAGGTGATGCTCCTGCCGGCGAGGCTCCTACTTCGACGGCGGAGCGTCCTGAGAGAGCAGAGGGGTCTTCCTCCTCTGAGCATGTAGATTATGGCGGCGGCTCCAGTGACGAGGAGCCATCACCGTTTGATTTTGAGACCGACGATGCTGGGGTGTCCTCGGCCTATGAGAGTGACTATCCGACTTTCAGCCCGGCCCGGTTATCATGGGGCGGTCCTGTGCCGTCATTATTGCTTACGAGTGAGGAGGCTGGCGCTGGGAGAGCTGCTCTTAAAGATTTGAGCTTAGTCCCGGTAGAGGTAAGGACCTATCCAGGGCCGATGCTTGCCATGCTTCTTTTCTCCTCCTTTTAGCCAAGTTTTAAGTGTATGTATCTCCGATGCAGACTGAGGTGGCGCTGCCAACTATGACGGTGCAGATACCACTCCCGGCCCTGGGAACAGGCCAGGCGACTTTCCCGTCCGTCCTGCGGCCCATCGCATTGCGGTACCCAAAGGATCATGCTGCAGCGATGGTTCCGGTTGGTCCCGGAGCGCTCGTGTAAGCTGATAGTTCGGCGATAGTCGGAGATTCTCCGTCAAGGGAGGCTGCACAACAGTCAGTTCTGGAGAAGGGAGGCTCTGCTGAGGTAGAAGCCGGGGAGATTATTGAGGGACGGACGTCCTCGGTGCTCGAGGTTCTTGTTGGACTCCCACCCAGGGGACCGGCAAAGAGATTGTTGTTGTTGAGGATCTAGCCACCGCATCTGCCGGTGCGGTTGTTCCCAATGGTAGTGGGCTGCAGCTTATGCCATCGTCATCCTCCGGGACGGCTGATGATATATGGACTGCCGTGGATGGCAGAGTAGAGTTCGAACTGCCCGAGACGTCGCCACTTGGTCTTCAGTCCTCGAGTGATGTCGTGTGGCAGTTCCTGGGGACCCTCCAGCATACCGTAACAGCCAGTAGGGATTTAACTTATATTCAGCTGAGGGGCTTGATAGAGCATCTGTCCCGCTCGCTGCTGGCCCTCGGTTGTCCCATGGACGACTGGACTCCGCGGGTAATCTTGCTCCTGAAGTATGTGAACCGGAGGGAGTTCTTGGGCCGGGAGGCAGCTGACCAGCTGGCGGCCATATCATTGGAGCGGGCTGAAAACAAGACGGCCCTTATTTCTCTGCAAGAGACCACGGCGAGGGCGAGGGACGAAGCCAACGCCTCTTTACAACGCCGGAGCTCCCTGACGGCCCGGATGACGGCATTGCGGGCCGAACTTTCTAGGATAGAGGCTGAACTTGAAGAAGTGGATCGCCTGGGGGTCCAAAAGGTTGAGGATGCTGAGATGGCTGAAGGACAAGCTGCTTCCCTGGAGATGAAGCTATCCGAGCTGGAGGCCACCGAGTTCAGATTGTAAGAACTGATCCGTCATCCCTCCCTGGGTATTCCTGTGCTGGAGGACATCTTCCGACGCCCTTTGCCGTAGTCTCTTTTCTTTATGTGCTCCCTTTTAATGCACCTTATGTATTCCAGGGCATGGCCCATGTAATCATGTGCTCTTTACTTCATAGTAATGAAAAATCTCCGTCCTGATTTTGAATGAAGACTCCATCTTGTCATTTTTTTTTCATTTACCCGTTGATTCTAGTCCGAGTGTATGAGTCACTAGGGCAGGAGAGCGCTCACGCCTTCAGGGAAGGGGTGAGGTGTTCACTCCACCGCACCGTGACTTTTTCTCAAGACTAGAAACGGCTTATGCCAGTCGAGAGTTCGGGGGACTTAGGAGGGCATAGTGAAACTGATGGATACACGGTCCTGCCGAGAATGGCCAGAACCGAGAACGGGTAGCGACCGGTCTTGCCGATGGTGACAAGGGTCGAAAGGGGTAGACAGTCTTGCCGATGGTGACAAAGACCGGATAGGTAGCGACCGATCTTGCCGATGGTGACAAGGGTCGAAAGGGGTAGACAGTCTTGCCGATGGTGACAAAAACCGGATAGGTAGCGACCGATCTTGCCGATGGTGACAAGGGTCGAAAGGGGTAGACGGTCTTGCCGATGGTGACAAGAACCGGATAGGTAGCGACCGATCTTGCCGATGGTGCCAAGGGTCGAAAGGGGTAGACGGTCTTGCCGATGGTGACAAGAACCGGATAGGTAGCGACCGATCTTGCCGATGGTGCCAAGGGTCAAAAGGGGTAGACGGTCTTGCCGATGGTGACAAGAATCGGATAGGTAGCGACCGATCTTGCCGATGGTGACAAGGGTCGAAAGGGGTAGACGGTCTTGCCGATGGTGACAAAAACCGGATAGGTAGCGATCGATCTTGTCGATGGTGACAAGGGTCGAAAGGGGTAGACGGTCTTGCCGATGGTGACAAGAACCGGATAGGTAGCGACCGATCTTGCCGATGGTGACAAGGGTCGAAAGGGGTAGACGGTCTTGCCGATGGTGACAAAAACTGGATAGGTAGCGACCGATCTTGCCGATGGTGACAAGGGTCGAAAGGGGTAGACGGTCTTGCCGATGGTGACAAGAACCGGATAGGTAGCGACCGATCTTGCCGATGGTGACAAGGGTCGAAAGGGGTAGACGGTCTTACCGATGGTGATAAAAATCGGATAGGTAGCGACCGACCTTGCCGATGGTGACAAGGGTCGAAAGGGGTAGACGGTCTTGCCGATGGTGACAAAAACCGGATAGGTAGCGACCGATCTTGCCGATGGTGACAAGGGTCGAAAGGGATATAGACACTAGACGTGTGTAAGTGGGATATCGGATGAAGACCCTCGCCCCGACCTCGGAAATGGCCTTTGGACGACGGATGGTTCATCACTATTCACCATTCATTTTTATTCACATTACTGACCTAAGCGCCCTTTCGGATTTTCACCGAAGCCAGCCCCCTCTTACTTTTGCCCACGTGCCCTTTCGGGTTTTCACGCGGTGGGGTACCCGATTTTGCCTGCGACGCCCTTTTGGGTTTTCGCCACAGCTGGGTTATAGCCATTTTTACACTTGACCTGATATAGGAGCAAGTATGGCGGGGTATCTTTATTTTTAACCCCAATTTCTTTTCCTTCTTTTTTTTTCTTTATCTTTTTTTTTGTTTTTGAATTCGAGATTCAGAAGAACTGGACCGCGGGAACGCTGACCGTCCTTGTCGATGAGGACAAGGGTTGGTCTTAGGTTTATCTCGTCGACACTGGTTAAATGTCGAAGCAAGGACGTGGCTTATTAACAAGGATGTAGGATCCAAGTTCAAGAGTAGAGATCGACCGTTCTCGCCGATGATGGCGAGAGTCGAAAAGGATTTATTCATCGGCGTATGCTACTGCCGAAACAAGGATGGGGTTGTCAACAGGGATGTAAGGTCCAAGTTGAGGGTAGAGATCGACCGATCTCGTCGAGGATGACGGGGGTCGAAAAGGATTTATTCGTCGGCATGTATCACTGCCGAAACAAGGATGGGGTTGTCAACAGGGACGTAGGGTCCAAGTTGAGGGTAGAGGTCGACCGATCTCGCCGATGATGACGAGGGTTGAAAATGATGTGTTAAAGGATTTCCGGCGGGACTTTGATGATCGTCCCTTTCAGAGTTTTATTGGGTGGAGGATAGGAGAGGCATTTGGGAAATTACCACTTTACCGACTCAGGCGCCCTTTCGGGTTTTCGCCAAAGTCAGCCCCCTCTTGCTTTTGCCCACGCGCCCTTTCGGATTTTCACGTGGCGGGGTACCCGATTTTGCCTGCGACGCCCTTTCGGGTTTTCGCCACAGCCGGGTTATAGCCATTTTTGCACTTGTCCCGATATGGGAGCAAGTCCGGCGGGGTATCTCTATTTTTAACCCCATTTTTATTTTGACTTCTTTCTTTTCTTCCTCTTTTTTTTATTCGGAATGCGAACCGAGAGAGGGTAGCTTGATCGGGGCGAAATGCCGTTAACCAAGGAAAGGTAGCTTGATTAGGGCGGAGAGCCGCTAGCCAAGGAGAGGGTAGCTCGATCAGGGCAGAGTGCCACTGACCGATGAAAAGTAGTTTGATCAGGGTGGAGTGCCGCTAACCAAGGAAAAGTAGCTTGATTAAGGCGGAATGCCGCTAACCAAGGAAAAGTAGCTCAATTAGGGCGGACTGCCGCTAACCAAGGAAAAGTAGCTTGATTAGGGCGGAGTGCCACTGAACCAAGCGAGAAGGTAGCTCGGTTCAGGTGGAGTGCCATTAAACCAAGGAGAAGGTAACTCGGTTAGGGCGGAGTGCCACTAGCCAAGGAAAGGGTAGCTCGGTTAAGGCGGAGTGCCGCTAACCAAGGAGAAGGTAGCTCGATTAGGGCAGAATGCCGCTAACCAAGGAAAGGGTAGCTTGGTTAGGGCGGAGTGCCACTAGACCAAGGAAAGGGTAGCTTGATTAGGGCGGAATGTCGCTAACCAAGGAAAGGGTAGTTCGGTTAGGGCGGAGTGCCACTAGACCAAGGGAAAGGTAGCTTGGTTAGGGCGGAGTGCCGCTAACCAAGGGGAAGGTAGCTCGGTTAGGGCGGAGTGCCACTAGACCAAGGGGAAGGTAGCTCGGTTAGGGCGGAGTGCCACTAGCCAAGGAAAGGGTAGCTTGGTTAGGGCGGAGTGCCACTAGACCAAAGGAAAGGTAGCTTGGTTAGGGCGGAGTGCCACTAGCCAAGGAAAAGGTGTTCCGACCGATCACTCGGGGTGTGTCGACTGCGCCGCATGATACAGCTTAATGTGTTTTCCGTTGAGGGGAGAGAACTGGATGACTCCTTTGTGGTCTACAAGGACGTAGACACCCCCTTCATATTCTCGGCGGACGATATACGGTCCGACCCAATTTTTGACCAGCTTCCCTTTGGGGTTAGAGGCCATCACTTCTCTTCTTTTGACCATCACCAGGTCTCCTTTCTTGAACTCTCGACCCTTGACTAACTTGTCAAAAGCGCGAGCCATGTGAGCTTGGTAGAGTTGGATGTTTTGTTACACCCGGAGGCGTTTTCCTTCGAGCTCAGCGAGCTCTTCCAATCTTCTTTCTGCATTGGTCTGCTCCCCACTGACTAATCCGTGCTGGATGGCAACTCGCAATGAAGGAACTTCAAGTTCAATCGGCACTACAGCTTCCGACCCATAGACAAGGGAGAAAGGTGAACAGCCGGTTGGGGTCTTGTAGACAGTACGATAAGCCCAAAGTGCTTCGTACATCCTTTCTTCCCAATCCTTTTTGTTAGACTTGACAGTCTTTGCCAGTAACGTGCACAGTGTCTTGTTAAAGGCTTCTACGAGTCCGTTGGCTTGAGGGTTGTAGGGGGACGATGTCCTCCAGTCAATTTTGTATTTGTCGGCTAGCCGGTAAACCTTCTGATTTTTGAAATGGCTGCCATTGTCAGAGATGATTCGGGTGGGGATCCCGAACCGGAATATTACATTCTGCCGGAAGAATCTTGCAACTAGTTCTCCGGTCACATCTCATAGTGCTACTGCCTCCGCCCATCTGGAGAAATAGTCTGTAGCTGCTAAGATGTATTTGCATCCTGATGAAGATGCTGGTAGTGGCCCTACCACGTCCATGCCCCATTGAGCAAACGGCCAACTTGGTAGAGTGGGATGCAGTGGCACTGGAGGTCTCCTCCCCACATTCGCGTGTTCTTGACATTTCTGACAAGCCTTGGTAAATTTGCAACAATCATTAAACATAGTGGGCCAATAATAACCCAGCTTCTTTATCTCAATTTTCATTTTCGGGCGAGCCTGGTGTGCTCCAGCTGATCCTGCATGAACTTCTTGCATCACCTGTCCCGCCTCTGCTGAAGATAAGCAATGGAGTAGGACTTTCCTTCGGGCATCTGCCATAATTCGGAACAAGGTCCCGCTTCTCATCTCGTAAGAATCCTTGATCCTCAGAAGCTTCATTCTCTGTTCCTTTTCTTTTGGAAGTTGCTGGTGTTGAAACCAGCGTAGGAGATGCTCTCGCCAGTCGGGCTGCTGAACCCCTTCGATGACTGCTACTTTCATCTCTTGTTCGTCGATCGGGACCTCAATTACGCTGGGGACTTGTCGGCGGTTGATTACTGCTATATTCAGACTTGTGTCTGGCGGGACTGCCAATGAACTAGCCAACTTAGCGAGGGCATCCGCCTGAGCATTCCGGCCTCGATTGATGTGCTTGACGCTGATGAAGTAAAATCTTGACATCAGGCGAGTTGCCAACTGGTGATAGGGGAGGAGCTCTTGCTTTCGCACCTCGAACTCTCCTTCCAGCTGTTTTATAACTAGCATGGAGTCTCCGAATGCTTCCAGTATCTGAATTCCCATGGACAGAGCAATCTGCAACCCGATTATCAGGGCTTCATATTCTGCTTCATTGTTTGTGCATTGTTTGTTTATGGAGTAGGAAGTATGCACCACTTCTCCTTCCGGAGATTTCAGGACTATACCTGCCCCTGCTCTGACCCTGGATGACCCGGTAGCAGAGGTGTCAATTCTGGAAGCGCCATCAAAGTATAGCTGCCATGAGGAAGGCTGTACTTGGGCGGCTTCTAGGGTTTCATCCTCGGGAAGTTCTGGTTCCCACGGGCTTTCCCCGGGTATCGGATGTTCAGCAAAGAAGTCTGCAATAGCTTGACCTTTGATGGCCTTGCGCGGTACATAGGAGACATCAAACTCCATAAGGATTACCGCCCACTTTCCTAGGCGGCCTTTGAGTGCCGGTTGGGACATAATATATTTCAGGGGATCCTCCTTGGACACCAAGCTGATTTCATGCGACAACATATAGTGCCGGAGTTTTTTGACTACGAAGACTAGTGCCAGGCAGATCTTCTCAATATAAGTATATTTCTCTTCAGTTCTGACCAGTCTCCGACTGAGGTAATAGAGGGCTTGTTCTTTCCCTTCTTCATTGTTCTGGGCCAGCATTGCCCCCGGAGAATTATGTGTAGCTGCTATATACAGTATCAACGGCCGTCCTTTCACCGGTGCGCCCAATACTAGAGGAGTCTTCAGATAGTCCTTTAGCTTGTCAAAGGCTGTCTGGCAATCTTCATCCCAATAAAAGGGAACATCTTTCATCATCAGCTTGTGAAAAGGCTGGCATCGCCCTGACAAATTGGAAATGAACCGCCGGATATAAGCCAGGCGGCCCTGTAGTGACCTCAGCTCGGAGATGTTCCTAGGTGGAGGTAACTCCTGAATCGCCTTGATCTTTGCGGGGTCTATTTCGATTCCCCGATATCGGACGATGAAGCCCAAGAATTTTCCGCTCGACACTCCAAACGCACATTTCATAGGGTTCATTTTTAGCTCATGCTGCCTCAGCCTCTGAAAAACAATCCGGAGGTCTTGCAGATGCTCTTCTTTTCTTCTGGTTTTGACCACCAGATCATCTATGTAGCACTCGACCTTGTGGTAGAGCAATTCATCAAATATTTTGGTCATTGCGCGCTGATAGGTTGCGCCAGCATTTTTCAGTCCGAATGGCATTCTCTTGTAATGATAAATACCTTTAGGAGTTCGGAAAGCAGTATGGACCCGGTCATGCTCCGCAATCCAAATCTGATTGTAGTCGGAAGACCCATCCATGAACGACAGGGCTTCATGGCCGGTTGTAGCATCAATCATGACCTCGGTTATTGGTACCGGGAAATCATCTTTAGGGCATGCTTTATTTAGATCTCGGAAGTCAACACAAATCTGGATCTGTCCATTCTTCTTTTTCACAGGGACGATATTCGCCAGCCATGTGGTGTACTGATTTTCTTCAACAAATCCCACATCAATGAGCTTGTCAACTTCAGCACAGATTCGGGTGATGAGCTCCGGCCTCATACGCCGCGGCGGCTGCTTCACCGGCTCGGCTTCGGGGCTGATCGTTAGCTCGTGTTGTGAGACAGCAGGGTTTAGACCTGGCATCTCTTTATAAGTCCAGGCGAAGCAATCCCGGTATTCTAGCAGCAGCTGGATGTACAGCACCCGTTCTTCTGGGGATAGTTGGGCACTGAGGAAGGTGGGCCTAGGGTCCTCCTCATCTCCCAAGTTGACTTCTATTAGTTCATCGACTGTGGCTTGGCCTCCGTCTTCTATCTCCGGAGGTGCCGGCTGGAGGTCAACGAAGTCTGGAATACCATCTTGAGGGTCGAGTACTTCGACTTCCTCGTCAGACACTGCCAGAGCTTCATGGGGTCCTCTTGCTTCTCGTGCTAGCGACTGTGTGGATGGATCTATTGACATATCCGTTGCCGTTGTAGCTCCCGAGGGTGAG
The DNA here is from genome assembly GCA_022559845.1 of Amorphophallus konjac. Classification (NCBI taxonomy): domain Eukaryota; kingdom Viridiplantae; phylum Streptophyta; class Magnoliopsida; order Alismatales; family Araceae; genus Amorphophallus; species Amorphophallus konjac. The sequence goes on along the minus strand of CM040125.1, from coordinate 293,963,571 downwards.
AGAATAGCTTCAGTGCTCGTAGATGAGGTTGCAGCCATGACATGCCAGTAGTTGTTTGCCGCTGGACTCAGACAGCATATTGGATTTGCAGCAGAAGTTGAAGGAGTCTCGCCTTCTGGGACAGTTGTATCTTCCGCAGAAGTGGCTTTTTCTTTTCTGGTAGCCGGCCCCCCTTGATTGGAGTAAACCGAGGCTTCGTTGATTGACAGAAAGGATGTTGAAGTCGTCATTAGTATGACCCCTGCGGAGGGAGAGACTTCTACTTCTTGAGTATCTTCGGCTTCACTGCTGCTAGCCGTATCAAATTCGGCTTGAAAGGCCGCTTCTTCAGGACGGACCTGCTCCCAGCATCGGCAGGAGATCAAGGTCTCCATTTGTTGATTCCCGGATAGAGCTAATTCAGCATGTTCGGCTTCCGCCGGATATTCATCAAAGGTTGCCCCCAGAGGGCTATCTTCAGTTGGATAGAAGGTGGAGATGGTATCCACCTCGTACCGCCCACTGTAATAGTAGTCTTCCAGGGTGAAGCCCAGACCCGGATGTTGAGAGACACGTCTCATTTCTTTGTCCAGATTCGCAGGATACCACATCTTCTGGAAAGCTTCCTTACGTTTTTGAGGTTGATCGGGAGGGATGTGTTGCTTTTGAAACATCCTGGCCGTTTGATCAGTTGTAAATGCCAGGACCTGAACAGGAACCCGCGGGTTGGCTAGATCCTCAGGGAGGCTGCAGTCTGTGTCCTCCTGAGTGGGATGCTCCTCAGCTGTATAGAACAAGCTGCTGGGCCCATCTTCTTGTGTCACCTCCCAAGCTTTGAAAGGTTCGACGGTGGGATCATTGAGGCCGGAGACTGGCTTGGTGAGGCCGGCCAGGACTCCGATGCGGTCGTGCTGTCGATCAACATGCACTTCCTTAGCTTTGGGGTATAATGCTGGGGGTGTCACCCTGCCGACATTTGCAGAAGCCGTGATGTGGGAAACCACCTTCGGCTTGATATATCCGCACGGCGGTGGTGGATACCAACCATCACCCGACTTGTTCTTCGATGCCCCTACAGGGGCTCCATCTTCATAAACCTTCCGGGGAGACCCCGTATATAGGTTGGCGTCCGCCAAGTGACATTCAAACACCTCGAATGGGTGGATGTCAGCAAATATCCTCTCCTCCTTCCCCTGGAGGCTGTATTGATACATTGGTGGAGCGTGGAGGGCACCACCATATTTTCATGCAGCCATGGGCGGCCGAGCAGTGCTTTGTAGGAGGTGCGAGAGTCAATGATATGAAACTGCACCATTGTGGTGAAATCTGCCAGGGTCAGTGTGAACTCTGCCACTCCCATAGATACTTCACACTTTTGGTTGAAGCCAGCGATACGCATATCCCCGACTTTCTCGAGATGCACATTAAAGTGGTACCTCTCGTATATTCTATATGGCAGGATGTTGACTGCTGCACCAGGATCAACCAGAATCCGGTTCAGTTCTCTTCCGTTCAGGTGCCCTTTCATATATAGCGGCCTGTTGTGACTGGCAGTAGGTAGTAGCATGTCTTCTGGAGAGAAGGCCATATTGGCTTCTGGTATAGCCTCAGCTATGCAGGCTTCAAAATGAGTAGGCGTCTGCAGAGCAGTGATGATCGCCTGTCGAGTCTCTTCACTCAAAGAGAGAATTTCCCAGATCGTAAATCGAGCAGGGAGCTTCTTGAGCAACTTCATTATTCGGCTTCCAGCCCGGACATTGGAGAGCTTCATCTCTTCAGCCCATCTGGGCTTGGGGAGGTTTTGATTTGTGGGTCCAGACGGACCTGCTTCACCTTCCTCGGACTCGGCACCCTCTTGACTAGCATCGGCTGTCGGGTCTTCTTTATTAGCTGCTGTAGGGCAAGCCCCATCTGCATTTGCATCCTCAGTAGATTGCGCTGGCTGCGGGTGAATGACCCCGGGCGTAAGGTTAGCCTCCTGACAAGGCTGCTTCCCCTTTGACATCTTCATGAATTCAAGGAATGAAGGGACTGTCTTGCCCCCAGTCTTGCTGTATAGACCTGACGGAGGAGGGATTTGGACTCCCTTAACTTCCGGTGAAGGTGTCTTGTAGGGTTGCTCCCCTCTGAACATAATGTTGTGATTGGGTGGCGGCTGGCGCCCCCATTTTCGGCCTGACCGAGTGGCATGTGCAGCAGTTGCGGCCTCGGCCTTGCCTCCCCCAACATGGGGTGTGAAGCAAATTTCTTCTTCTTCCTCTTCTCCAGGCAGGTTGAAGAGTGCTGACAGGGTATTGCAGGAGACGACCTGTGTTTTATGGGCCCCATCGGCCTTTCTTTTCTTCTTCTTTTACTTTTTCTTCTTTTTGGTTTCTGCAGGTGCTTGCCCCCAGAACAGGTTGCTCTCTTGAGGTGATGCTGCTTCAGCTTCCTCCCTTTGCTTGAGTGAGAGTTGCTCCAGCTCTTGCCATGGGACGTGGTCCCGTACCAGCAGAGGTTTCAGTTCAGGCTGTACATATTCATCTAGCCCTTCAATTAAGTGTTGTAGTCGAAGGACCCCAGGATTGGTTTCCTTGATTACTGGCCGCGGAGTTTGTCTCCTCCTGTTAGGCGTATGTATTCTGACAGCTGTAGGTGGAGTGGCCCATACGGGTGCTACCACTAGCGGAGCAGACCGGGGTGTAATGCCACGGATATGTGCCCCCTCTTTTGGGCGGGGTGCCCTCTTCTTCTTGCGCTTCACAGGGATTTGCTGCCACCCCTGCTACTCCTTCACGGGCTCCAGGAAATGGATTTCGTAGGTGCTCCGTGTGCTTGCTTCAGAGATCTCCTCAGGTAATGCCTGGTAGAGGGAGACCATGTTGACTGCTGCTCTTCTGGGAGGAGCTTCATGTGGCTGAGGAGGGTCTACTTTGTACTCTCCCAGCTCTATTTCATTCTTCTTCACCATTCCTTCAATGATGTCTTTAAAAACATAACAGTCTTTGATTGAATGTCCCAACATCTGGTGGTAGGGGCAGAATCTTGGACTGTCTCTTCTTTTGAGGTCTTCTGGTCTTCTCGGCTTAGGCAGAGTGACCATACTGTATTCTGTTACCCAGTCAAATAGGATCCGGGTCTTATCCTTAAGAAAGAAATAAGCCTTCTTCATTTTGTCCCTCAACGAAGGACCTTCTTTGTCATCTGGAGCTTTTGCAGGTTGCGGGGGAGCCGCTTTCTTGCCTTTCTCCTTCTGTTGTTCGAACGCCTTGATATCAAGCGCATTCGCTTCTTTAGGTACGGGGCGCCGTTCCGCCACCTTGCCTTTCTGGGCTATGCTGGCAGTTGACGTCGGGACAGGCTTGGCTAGAAAAGCTTCCACCTCAGCCACGACATTATTCAGCCGGTCGAACGACCGTATTTCCATACCAATCATCTTTTCCAGGACCTCCCTCCTGAGATTTTGCTTACATATTTGCACAGCGTCCTCCTGATGCGGGGGCCGCTTACATCTCATTCCGAGGTTCCTCCACCTCTTGATGTAATCAAGGGCTGTCTCATCTGCCCTTTGTTTTGTTGAATAGAGCTCGGCCACTGTGACCTCCCTCTCTGTGACATGGAATCTTTCTCTGAACTTCCTTTGCATATCTGACCAGTCATTAATTGACCCGGTCGAGAGACTGGAGTACCATTCGAAAGCGAGCCCCGTCAGCGAGGACCCGAAGAATTTTAGCAGGTATGACTCGTCGGTGGCCATATCACCCATAACGGTCATATAATATGCAATATGTTCTTTAGGGGAACCTTTCCCGTTGAATTTGTCAAATTTGGGCGGCTTGTTGACTCCCGGGGGAAGTCGTTTAGCCGCGTGGTGTTGCGGGTAGGGCACCCGATAGGCATCGAATGCGACGTAGTCGCCTTCGCTTTTCTCTGCGAGCTTCAGCTCGATCATCCTTTCCACCATCATCCGGTTCACGACCGTGGGGTCGACCGATTCTGGATAGAAGTGTGCTGGCTGCAGGTATGGGGTGACCAGGGTGGTCGCCTGTGGAGGATGCAGCAGCGGGGGTGTTGGGTGCGCCTGAGGAAGCACCGGAGGTAGCAGCGGCTGAGGCTGTGGCGGCCGCTGTTGTGCTGTCGTCACAGTTGGTTCTGACGGCTGTGGTAGTGTATAGAGCGGTGGAGGGTCGTCTCGACGAGCCACTCCCCGGGATGATTCACCCTGGACTTCGGGTGGTTTAGAGGCCGATGAGTGTTCAGTTTTCTCCATCTGCTGTTTCTTCAGGGAATCTATTTCCCGTTGATATTTTTGCAGCAGCATCAAGACTGATGGATCTATAGTGGTGGGGACACCTTCTGTTGTCTCCCCGGACGTACCCTCAGGCAGGATGTCGAGGAGTACGTCGTCTTCTTCTTCCGTCGTCACCACATTAGCGGTCAAGACGGGGGCTTTATCATCCCAGTGGAGGTAGACCTGGGGCTGTTTCTCTTTCATCATTGTCAGAAGCCCTCTTGCTGCTTCTGTCCTGCGGGTAGTTGGCCCCGGCCGTACGGCCAATTGAGCCAGTTCTTGGGGGTCTTCAGGGAGCTCCCCATATCGGCTGGACACGCCAGCCATGTTGCAAGTGAAAACCTGCATCCTTCTTCTTTGTCGATGGACCCTCTGCCTGGCTTATTGCGGAAAGGTCAGCCTCTCGAACACAGAAACCCTTCTTCTTTCTTCCCGCTCGGGGAAGGCTTTATCGGCTTCGATCTCAAAGCCGTCATCGTACCTATTGTCGTCGACCAACGACACCATCATTCTATCTTTTATATCTTCTTCATCTGCCTTTGATGGACAGTAATCTTCTTCAGTGGCTACTGTCTGCATCAGCCGCTGCTGTCCGAGTGGGGTGTTGCCCAATCCTCTGAAATAGCTTCTGACCAGGCATGCCATTTCTTCTCTGTAGACACGCCAAAATTGACGTTACTTTGAGTACATCTCATATTGCCTTGCAATACCCCGATTTGACCCTTAAATTAGCTCTGTTTGAGTGGTTTTTCTCACTTTTCTTGGATTTATCCCTTTTTCCTCTCTTTTCCTATTTTTCCCTATTTTCTGGGCATTTTTCTCTATTTTTATGTATTTTTCAGAAATAACGACTTGATGTGGGGCGTCTTTTAAATAAAGGCTTAGACTTGGACGTTTCTAAAAAAATTGACGACTATAGTGGAGGGCGTCCATTCTTTCAAATTTTCATTTTTCTAGATTTTTCTGGGAATTTTTCAGAATTTTTTGGGAATTAACGACTTACAAGAGGACATTATTTTAAATTTGAAAAGAATAAAAAAATAAAAAAATTGAATTCACGACCTATGCACGGTCGTCTTTTTCAAATTGATTATTTTAATATTATTTTCAACCCTCTTCCAGAGGTGATTTGGTGACCTTCCGGGTGTCAGAAAAATACGCAAAAATAGTCATTGGAATCAGCACATTGAGATGCACCTCCACCTAAAAAATGGAAAAATAATATTGAAAAATGACAAATAGCCATATTTTGAATATTTTAAATTAACGTCCTTATCTAAGTCGTGTTTTTAATAACGCCTTCTGGTAGGTCGTCAATTTTTGAATTGACGCCCTTGTTCAGGTCGTGTTTCACCTTTCGGGTTCTAAATGAACGCAGCCTTTCCCCAGAGAGTCCCTGCTTCGTTTGGGCTCTTGCCCAGCTTAATCCTCTCCTCCTTGGGCTCTTGCCCCTTCTTATCTTTTCCTCCGTTGGACTCTTTCCTTCTTATCTCTTCTTCGATCTTATTAATAGGGCTCTTCGTCTCTGTTAATCGGTTGGATGCTTCTCTTCCCCTCCGCTTTTGTTTTTCCTTTCGTTTTCTTCTTCTTGCAGGTTGCTGTTGTGGTTTGGCTGAGGGAGAAGTTGCACGATCTGAAGCTTCCTCCCCCTTGAATATCAAAGCCAATGCACAGGCTCCTTCTTCCTTATTTTTTATTTCTTTTACTACATCGATTCACATATGCATGCATCATTACTGTCAACTTCCATTCTCAACCACGTTGAGAATATCTCCCATAAGTGCATCTCTTGCACTCTTTCCCTTATTCTATTTTGCATTCAATCATCATATTCCCACCCTTTTGCATAGGGGTTTAAGGGCTAACACCCTTAAGGTGTGTTCTTCACCATGTTATCATGCTCATATTTTTATTTAGGATTTGATGCTACACTCACCATGTTCTAATTCCTATCTTTTATTGGTGTTTGTGTCTTTTTTGCAAGGGTAATAATAATTGAAGAACTCTCTTCATCGGCCGACCGATTTGAAGAGAAAGGAAAGCACTCACATCACCCACATTCAAGGTATTCTTCGCGATCCCTCCTCCATTTATTATTGTTATATTTTTGAGGCCCTCGCGTCTCTGGCGATCACATCTCCTTGTTTGCACCTCGTGCATGCTTATTTGTGATTTATTTATTCACATATTATTCTTTCCTAAGTGGATTTTTAATTAGATCCACAAATTGGCGATCACGGTGGGACCCCTTTCATTTTTCGTTTGATTACCCTTTCCCTTGGGCACCCTCGTGTGCCATCTCCCCTATTTGCACCCTCGGTGCGCCTCCCTTTTGTGCTCCACATAGCACCCTCCCCATTAGTGATTGGCCAGTTTGTTGGTTTCTTTTAGAAATTCCATTTATTCAAAAATAAAACTTGATGAGCATGCTATATTCTTGTGGTGTTTGATTGCCTGAGTTTATTGTGACTGTGGGTGTATTGCTGTTTTTGGCCGCTGGAGGCATTCGGGGACACAGAGAATTAACGCCCTGCAGAGAGGCGCCTTTTTTGTAACGCCCCCACCCAGGGTGTGTTTTTCATGTGTAACGCCTTATGATTAGGCGTCTTTTACCATAGCCCTGCTTGTGTGTGAATTTACGCCCTTCCCCAGGGCGTCTGTTTATTGCATAACGCCTCACACTAAAGCGTTTCTTTATTTGGCCGTGCGTACCCCTGAGAGTTGACGCCCTCATCTAGAGGCGTCTCTTTATTTTGTAGCGCCTTACATCAGGGCGCGTTTTTACCCTGCCTGTGGGTCCCCCCCACAGTGATTCACGACCGTCAAATGGTCGTCTCTTTTGTTGATAGCGACCTTCTTCAGGTCGTCTCTTTCCTGTGATTTCACAGAGCCTGCGCTTACTCCTACTTCATTGATTTATATTGATTATTTGGCTCTATTGGTGATTTGCCTATCTCCTTGCACGCATTGCATTCATTCTTCATTTGCATTGATTTGGATTCCTTAGGATCCACACACCCCTCTTGGAATCGGGACGACCCTCCATTGAGCATTCCGTCTCTTTGGACCGGAAATCCCTTTTCCAAGACCTCTGTAAGTCCCCGCACCCGTGGATTCCCTCACGGACGCCGGGCAGGTTGTACCCTTTTGAAGTCCCGGGTTTTAGTTGGCCTATACACGGTGAGAGAGGGTTCCTAGTTGGCATTGAAGTGAACTCATATTGTAACTAGGATCCCCCCTTGTGTGTTTCATTCCAAACTTTGCTAAAATTCATTAATTCACCAAGGTTTAAACAAATCAAGATCAAAAGGTAACCATTCCAACTTGTGTGCTTTTTTGCATATTATTTTGAACTTTGATTGCATAATGGCTTACCATAAACAAAACAACATGTTTAATTCAATTCACGAGGATGCACAACCGTGCACATCTTATTCCCCTCAATTTCAACATGTTCATCATTATTCTCACCATATTTTCAAGGGACCGCATCCTCATTCTTATGGCCATGCCCGACCCATGGGCAGTGTCCAATCCCATGGTCCCTCACCTCAAGCGCGAGCCACTATCCCCTCGGGACCGTCTCTTCCCGATGATGAGAAGGTCTCCCAAATCATTCATGCATTAGATCATCTCACCCCTCAACAGATCCAAGCCCTTAAGGCCGCTGTTGAGGGTACATCTCATTCATCACACTCTTCTCATCCTCCTTCCAATCCTACACGGGTGGCCCATCACTCACCTCCCTCTTCTATTCACAATCCTAATTGGGTATCCCATTACCCATCCTCTTCTATTCACATTCCTCCCCGGGTGGTCCGACACCCGCCTCCTTCTATTCCTCCTCCATCACGACCCCGAGGCCCATTTATTTCTTGCAATCCGGCCCATCCGGGTTCTTCTGCGGGTCATCCCGTTAACTCCCCTCCACGGCCTTGTTATGCCACCCCTCCTTCAAGGCCCTGCCAACCCTTGGTTGCTCAAGTTACACCCCTCCAACAAACCCTTCTTGATAAAATCACTTTGATGGAGGAACAATTAAGAAGGGTCATGGCTCCTCCTACTCCGGTCAATCCTCTCCATGCCGCTTTGGATAATATTACTAAGATGGAGAAAGAATGGAAGGATAGGAGAGATGATTATGGTATCGGCAGCTCAAGCAAGCAACAGCCGGCAGATTTCGACGATCAAGTGGACACCGTCCGCCCTCCACCCATCCGCACACTTCATTCATATGGCCTTCCACCTCCACATACGCAACATCACTACATTCCTCCATCCACATATACGCCTCCACTACGGTGTCCGCGTGAATTTGATGATGAAGAACCGGCAATTGAAGAACTTGAAGCGGTATACGATGATGAAGCTCCGCAGGCATCCCTTCCGAGTTTCCTTCGCCATCCTCTTCCTCCACTGCCAGAAGACCCCTATGCTCAGAATGAAGCCACCTTTCCCAATTCACCCCCCATTTCCGAGACTTCTTGGTGTTACGACGACGGGTCGATACTCCAATCACCCGCGCCGGCGCATTTTGAGTCTCCTCCCACTCCTAACATCGTTCGCCCTGTTCGGCATTTCCTCCGCACCAAACCGTCACCCATTAAACCTCCACTAATTACACCTCCATCCACTATGCCATCAACCTTCACAACACCAGCCTCCCCCAAGCCTTCCACTATAAAACCTCCACATATTGAGCCTTTAGCCTCCACCGAGCCTACCATTAAACCTTCCCCAATTCAACCTTCCATTATCCCTTTAACCCTAAAACCTACTTTACCTACTCCACCACTTAACCCTTCACCCTTACCTATGGTTAATCCTGAGCAGGATCCACCCTTTTTTGCACTCGAGCCAACCCCGACTGCTTCCGAGCAAAGGGAGAAACTCGACGTGTTTGAACCTCCGCCTCCCTTCACCCATTTACCAACACTTTCCACTACACCTCCCATTACACCTTCCATTAAACCTCCATTATCCACAAAGCCCTCCGCCTCACCTCCCTTTACTACTCGAAAGGGGAGTGCTTCTGCAAGAACTTGTGCCAAGAATAATCAAGTGCCGCGCAAGGAGAATTTGGCCGTGGCTGTGCCGTTCAAGATTCAAGAATTTATTTACCGGATGCCGATCTGGGTTATTGTGCCAAACATGGTCGAAGGGGCCAGGTCACCGCCATTGCTCAGAGAATGCCAAGCGTTGATGCCATCCAAGGGCCGGGCAGGGCACCCTTTGTTCCATCTTTCAAATCTTGATTCCATTCCTCCATACAAGGGGCGAATGCCCATTTTGTTCAACACTTCTTATACACCACAATTAATGAGCATGGCAATGCTTCATGTTCCAACTTTCCAACTCCCTCACATCATTGATCCTTGCCTTCCAAGGGGGTTGTCATTCATTAGTGAAGCTTCTTCCATTGGGCCAATTGGCTATACTCTTTCACTGCCGTGGAGGGGCAGTTATCTTGGCGCTAAGGGGTCGTCCCTTATTTGTTCCACCTTCTATGCATCCATTTCTATCACTTTTTCTTCATGGGCCATTCCCGGGGTTAGGAGGAGGATCTCGTCCTCTCACCCTTCACATTCTCCATCTTCTTTGCATCTCACGCATTTTGTTGCATTCGCGCATTCACTGCATTCATCGCATCCATCATTTTGCATACACCTCCTGATTCCCGGGTTTCCAAACCCGTATCTTCTCCGCCTTCCGGCACCTCCGGATATTCCGAATTTCCCATCTTATTCATCTTCATCCTCGGGATCTTTAGGTCCCCTTACATTGCTCGGGCGTTGCCCCCTCCCCAATCTCTTCTCAGGGCATCGCGTCCCTTTTCAGCTCTTGTATCCGGACCCTCCGGATTTCTCTTACTTACTCCCAGGGCATCGCGCCCCTTTTCACTTTATTCTTCCGGAACCTCCGGACTTTCTCCCAGGGCATCGCGCCCCTTTCCACTTTATTCTTCCGGAACCTCCGGATTTCTCTCACTTTCTCCCAGGGCATCGCGCCCCTTTCCACTTTATTCTTCTGGAACCTCCGGATTTCTCTCACTTTCTCCCAGGGCATCGCGCCCCTTTCCACCTTATTCTTCCGGAACCTCCGGGCTTTCCCCTCGGGCATCGCGCCTCCTTCCATCTTAATCCTCCGGAACCTCCGGATTCTATCTTCTTTGGGCATCGCGTCCCTTCCCTTCTCATTCCTCCGGAACCTCCGGATTCTATTTCCCTTTCCTTCGGGCACGACGCCCCTTTCCATTTTCTTCCTCCGGAACCTCCGGACCCTCCATCTTTCTTCCAATTCATCTTTCTGATCTTCCAGAATATCACATCATTCATTTTCTTCTTCCTTACCCATCATCTTTTTCCCTATTTTTTCCCAGGGCATCGCGTCCCTTCTTTCGTCATCCCTCCGGAGCCTCCGGATGATTCCTCCTATCACGATTCTCCTCCTTTACTTCTGGACCCTCCAGATCCACCTCTTTCCATCTATCAATTTCTTCTTCTAATTCCTCCTGATTCTGGGTCCGACCCAACTTCTTCCACATCCACTGCCTTGGGCATCTGCCCATTCTCTCACTGCTTTCGAGGCTTTAGTCCTCACTCCTCCTTCTAATTCTCCGCTTCTTCTGTAGACCTTTCATGTGATCAGGGTCTCCACACCTTAGTAAGGGAGTTCTAGCCCTCGCCTCTTTTCCTTTTCTCCTTATTCGTCTGAGTCTGGTTTTGGCACCACTACTTCTTGTTAAGCCACTTTCAAACCCTTTGCTTCCAATCCTTTTGACTGCCAAAGAGGACTATCCCACGATGATCAACCTCGCCTCTGACAGCTGCTTCTACAAAGGTTGCAAGGTAACATATTGGCGTAAGTAAGCATTATTATGATATCATTATCTCATTGCTTCACGCATGATTTTCAAAATAAAGTGCTTCTTAACAAAATTAGGAGTGGTGTTTTAGACCTTTATCTTAGGCTTTTGTTTAATTAAATCATTCTCAAAAGAGTCTTTAGGCTTGCTTCTGCAGCACCATTGGTTAATAAGAACTCCGTGCTGGGAATTCAACATTCTTTCCCCGCTTGTTAAGAGTAACCCTTAGCTGGGCATTCCACACACTTCACGGCGTCCTTAGCCGGCTCCTTTGATAAAACACCGTTGCTATTTTGGCCATGCCATGAGTATATCTGAAAGTCTTTTTCTCTTCTTCACTCGGCCGAATGCAGGGGCAAGAGGTTGACGGATGAGATGACCAACCTCGGTAATCCCCAATACGAGAGAAGTCTCAAATAGGGGCAGTCTTGACCCAAAATCGATTTGAGTTTTCATATGAGTTTTCATGATATACATCTCGCCAAAAGGGCTATTATGAAAATCAAATCAAAATTTTGATAATGCAAAAGTATGAATTGTGGCATGACAAGAGTGGCAAAGTCCCCGCAGGGAAAACCCTGGCCGTATGCATGTCAAGGGTCTAAAAATCAAAGACACAAAGTCCCGACACAACAGACTACCTCTTTGAGGGGAAACACCTTGGAAGGAATTCAAGTCCCGACATCTCCCATCCTGCATAAAGCTTATCCTCAATTATTCTTCTCTTCTCCCTCCAAGACCGAACGTTTCTCAGGTATGGCCTTGGTAGGGGCACCGTTGATCAAAGGCGGTCGGTTATAGGATGCCACTTTCAATGCACGCCCGGCTTTGGGAAATTTTAGCAAAAAGGGAAGGAACAAGGACCCCTAGCCAGTGGTTTAAACACCCTTTGGTGCTGCATTAGCTATGTCTAAACCAAAATCAAAAAAATTGAATATTACAAAATCAAACAAAAAAAATTGAATATTTCCTGAGCAAAATCAAACAAAAAATCAGATATTTCTTCCAAGATTCATAAAAATTGAAATATTTTCCAAAATCCATAAAAATTTGAATATCTTTTTCAAAACTCATAAAAATTTGCATATTTCAAAAACCAAAAAAAAATTGCATTATATTGTCTGATGGTGTTTTGTAGGAACAACAACTTTGCAAGGACCAAGAGCACGGGATGAGTCCTGTCCATTCACCGTTGTCAATCTCTTGATTCTTCCCAATATCATTACTCCTGATTATCATTCTCTATACTAGGTATTACTCTGATTATTCATCTCCAAATCTTTTTAATCAACTCCTGCTGATTTCACTTGCTTGATTCTGATCATCCAATCTCAATCTCACATGCCAAGATTATCATCCTCATGACAAAACAACAAACAATGATGCTTTGCAATGCTGTGATTTAACTCATGATATTCATGCTAAACATGCTTCGCCTTGCTAATACATGCTTGAATGCTATCCACACCAAGCTTTGGTTACTTTGATGATTATGTTGTGATTGCTATTGATACTTTGATTCGTGTTATGCTTGCTATATGCCTTATTCATTGATTGTTATCTTTTATATCTTGGCTGATGAATCTTTGAGCGCAGGAAGAGGCTCTTGGTCCCACCGACTGGGCATCATCATCCAAGCCCCACGGTGCTTGCACCTTATTTCTTAGTTCCCCCATGCTCATTGCTATCACCATCTCTCCCTGTATGCATTTTACTATATGTTACATACGCTACTAGATTATATCAAGGACCTTGTGGCTTTGGTAAATCTGGAATTTGAGTTCCCCTTCATCAAAAATAATGATGATTCCAGAGGAGTCTTAGTCACACAGATAGGCCGTTGAGCCGTCCAAGACTGGGGATGATGGTTCCCTTTTGTGAGTTGGTGCGTGGATAAACGGGCTTCGGCTTAGTATCAGCTCGCAGAATCGGTTTCTTGACCCAGTCTGGACAGTTTAACAATATTATCCTTGATTATCTTATATTTTCATTTGTTTTAACTTTTCCCTTTAAACCCAGCATGCATTCATATAGGAATTTGAAATAATTTTGGAAAATCATTCTGATGAGCTGATTTGGAGAGTCAAATTGATCTTAATCTTTCCAGATATGAGATATTCCATGCCGAATTATGTCCTCAGTTCGTTTTGTCGCTGTTTTGGGTCATTTTCTCGAAAGCTCCTTGTTTGGATTTCTATCATCTTATTCCAATCTTTTTTCTTTGATCCACCTTGGCTGCAGCACGTCCACATTGGCTGGTAACCGCTCCCCAATGGTGAAACCTGTAAGTTTGTGACCTGAGGTACTTTCACCGCGCTGGAAGTTGATCATTCTTTTATCTCCTTCGTGCCCGCGTGCACACTCCCTCTTTTATCTAAACATCGTTGGTTTCAGTGAATTTCTCGGGATTGCTTCATCTCGAGTTTTTGATTTCATTCTCATCAAGTGATGTTGATTGCGTGTCTCATCACACCTTGGCATCTACTTTTCAGTTTGCTCTGCTCCCTTGCAAAGCAGACGCCAAGGCGGGGCAGCTGTAGAGACGTCAAAATTGACGTTACTTTGAGTACATCTCATATTGCCTTGCAATACCCCGATTTGACCCTTAAATTAGCTCTGTTTGAGTGATTTTTCTCGCTTTTCTTGGATTTCTCCCTTTTTCCTCTCTTTTCCTATTTTTCCCTATTTTCTGGACATTTTCTCTATTTTTATGTATTTTTTAGAAATAACGACTTGATGTGGGGCGTCTTTTAAATAAAGACTTAGACTTGGGCGTTTCTAAAAAAATTGACGACTATAGTGGAGGGCGTCCATTCTTTCAAATTTCTATTTTTTTGGATTTTTCTGGGAATTTTTCAGAATTTTTTGAGAATTAATGACTTACAAGGGGACGTTATTTTGAATTTGAAAAGAATAAAAAAATAAAAAAATTGAATTCACGACCTATGCACGGTCGTCTTTTTCAAATTGATTATTTTAATATTATTTTCAACTCCCTTCCAGAGGTGATTTGGTGACCTTCCGGGTGTCAGAAAAATACGTAAAAATAGTCATTGGAATCAGCACATTGAGATGCACCTCCACCTAAAAAATGGGAAAATAATATTAAAAAATGAAAAATAGCCCTATTTTGAATTAACGTCCTTATCTAAGTCGTGTTTTTAATAACGCCTTCTGGTAGGTCGTCAATTCTTGAATTGACGCCCTTGTTCAGGTCGTGTTTCACCTTTCGGGTTCTAAACGAACGCAGCATTTCCCCAGAGAGTCCCTGCTTCGTTTGGGCTCTTACCCAGCTTAATCCTCCCCTCCTTGGGCTCTTGCCCCTTCTTATCTTTTCCTCCGTTGGACTCTTTCCTTCTTATCTCTTCTTCGATCTTATTAATAGGGCTCTTCGTCTCTGTTAATCGGTTGGATGCTTCTCTTCCCCTCCGCTTTTGTTTTTCCTTTCGTTTTCTTCTTCTTGCAGGTTGCTGCTGTGGTTTGGCTGAGGGAGAAGTTGCACGATCTGAAGCTTCCTCCCCCTTGAATATCAAAGCCAATGCACATGCTCCTTCTTCCTTATTTTTTATTTCTTTTACTACATCGATTCACATATGCATGCATCATTACTGTCAACTTCCATTCTCAACCACGTTGAGAATATCTCCCATAAGTGCATCTCTTGCACTCTTTCCCTTATTCTATTTTGCATTCAATCATCATATTCCCACCCTTTTGCATAGGGGTTTAAGGGCTAACACCCTTAAGGTGTGTTCTTCACCATGTTATCATGCTCATATTTTTATTTAGGATTTGATGCTACACTCACCATGTTCTAATTCCTATCTTTTATTGGTGTTTGTGTCTTTTTTGCAAGGGTAATAATAATTGAAGAACTCTCTTCATCGGCCGACCGATTTGAAGAGAAAGGAAAGCACTCACATCACCCGCATTCAAGGTATTCTTCGCGATCCCTCCTCCATTTATTATTGTTATATTTTTGAGGCCCTCGCGTCTCTGGCGATCACATCTCCTTGTTTGCACCTCGTGCATGCTTATTTGTGATTTATTTATTCACATATTATTCTTTCCTAAGTGGATTTTTAATTAGATCCACATTCTCGACCCCGTTCTTGATGTAGCACGGGGGATAGTGGTCGGCCTCCAGAAGGAGGGATATAGGCCAGCCGAGCTCTATCGGCTGGATGTTGGAATCTTCGTCCCGTGACTGGGACGTTGGCTTGGCGGGCAGCAGCCCGGAAACTTCTGCGGCGCGGGGGATCCGCAACCACTTCTTCTTCATTCGTCGGGGACAAGCCCCTTTCTCTTCTCGCTCCCGCCTCGTCGTTCATAGGACGGCGGCGGATGGGTGTCAGATGGTAGGCAGGTCGGGTCCGCTTGGGAACCCACACCTGTTTGAACTTTTTCGGCTTGAGTGCCGAGCTTCCTTGGCCATAGGGGCCGGCTCCTTCTCTTTCTGCCCTCCTTCCAGCGAGGGCTTCATAGGTGTTGTGGACAGGGATGTTGGGGATGACTCGGTCTGGGGTCACCCACGCCGTGTGCCCGTTGAGGAAGACACGCATGCCTCCCACCAGCATTGACTTCCCGGACTGAGAGACAGTTCCGGTGATCACAGCAGTGTTCTTGCGATCCTGGCGACGCTGACGTCCTCCAGAGCGTCTGTTGATGATAGTGGGGTGCGTCCCACGTACAACGTGGTGCACCAGGCAGCTAGCGGCCGGGGCCGGATACTTGAGCGAACCATCGCAGCAGGGAGCCTTCAGAGGCTCTACTTCCTTCACGGTTTCCTCGACAGGTTTCGTGGCTTCGACTTCCAGCATGTCGACAAAGGCCAACCCCAAGAAGTTGGGGAAGCCCACAGCAGGAGGAAAGCTACCAAATTCCATGGGCATCGCCAGGTACCCTTGCGCGTGTCTGGCGACGATCGCAGGACTGAAGCCGACGCCGGTTATCCCGTGAGTTGTCATTGTTTGCACTGAAATATCAAACAAGGCGATAATCAGTAGTCTTTGAGAGGGCTTCGAAGCCCGAGTATCTCGGCAAAGAGATGAAAGGTCACACTGGTCCCACCAGGCGTGCCAGACTTGTTTGCGACCTTTTCTTTCGTTCCGTCTTTTTGTTCGCGTATCGATCAACCATTTAACTAACTGGTAGTCAACTGACTGATTAACGACGCGGGCGTGCCAGTCACATGAGTGACAATTCTATTGTGCGCTCATTCTGACCCATATCGGGCGAATGTAAGGTTCGGTCGGGACCAGCAGTCCGCCATACTGTAAAGGTTATGGCGTTAATTACATCCCCCACGAGGAGGGAACACCTTTGATTAATTGTCGAGATATCGGGCTGTCGAAGCCGGATTAAAAGGAGCTACATGATGATCATGAGGAAGACATGCAGGATGCACATATTTATCGTATAGCAGATGTATAGTTCATGGAATTATGGACCCTCGGTACGTGGCGGAGGATGTAGGTCCGAAGACCACCATCGCGCATGACGAAGACTTCCGGCCGGGGGTAACCCGGTCTTCTGTCGATGCCATTTGATATACCCGAGGATCTATGCATGCATGCACACAAGACATCCACACCTAGATTATACATGAAGATAGTGTTATGAAACGGTGGCGGTCAGCCGCATTTATTACCCCTCGTCGAGAAGAGGGAGAGCAACACAAGTATAATAGCGAAAGTAAAACGCTTAACGGATCCGACAATGAGTACGATGATAATATGATTCGGGCTCGCTTGGCCATCCTTTTTATTCACCAATTACGGCCTATTGACATCGCCCCGAAAGATGAGACTTACCCGGGGTGAATGAATCACTAGAATGGTATGACGCTTCAAAACCGGGGTGACTACAAGTGTATAAGAACGCTTACACGGCGCGGTCACGCGTAGGTATAGGAGTTAATACAGCGCGGTGACCATGTGTATTGAAACGGCGCGCAAGGGCTTGGGGGCGCGCCGGTTTAGGGCGCGCCGGAATGGCGCAAAGGAAAAAAAATTGGAAATGAGTGTGGGGTTAATCCGGCGCGGGGGGGGGGGTACCGCGCCGGTTTAGAGCGCGCCGGTTAAGACCGCACCGTATTAAACCTGTTTTGTTGCATTATGAACCCTTTTAAGTTTGTTAGACTTCATGGGACCCTTTCTTGAGTTGTTGGGCCAGATGATTGTTCGATTGGAGTCCACGGCCTTCTGAAAATGAGGGGGGAGGTCAGTGCGAGGTTCATACTCGAGCACTGAGTTGATTCGATTCGGAGCGATCGTTTTATTGACATAAATATCTAGAGTCTGTCAGAAATTTGACAGCATCTCCCCTGAACAAACAGAGTTGCAGGGGAGAATCGGGGTCATACTCACTAATGGAGCAAACCCCTAAATCACCGGTCTGCCCAAAGGTGGCCAGCATACCCTACTGGATAGGATACCCCGAGGACAAGCCTGCTAGGGGCACCAAAGCTCCACAGGGGAAGAAATAGAAGGGCGAAGTCACTGATGATGAGGACGACACCCCGAGGACTAGCCTACGAGGGGTGAAGGACTCGTGGTCAGTGATTCGTCCCATGAAGGGACTGACCATTGGGAGAGTGGAACTCCGAGGACTAGCCTACAAGGAGCACACACCCCCTGGTCTCGATCGGGCCTTGGTCTGTCGGGGTTGAGTTCGTTGACCCAAGCCCCCTTCATTATTGGCCATGGCTTCGAGAAGATGCCCACCATGAAGAGGCAGGGCCCTCGATCACCCGGCAACTACAGGAACTAACGGGGGAATGTCCCCCTCCCCGGGTGATTGAAGTGACGGGGAAACCTCGGAACGATGCAGATGGCCATGAAGAACAAGTAATAAAGGCCTAAGTTAGACAGACCCCCGGCAGGGACATATGCTCGAACGGTTAGAAAACAATATTCAAGGGGATAGACCCTGTACATGGCAGACAAAGGCGCGCGCAGAGGCACGGCTCCATCCGAGAGGAGAAAGGGACGCAAAGTCCTTGAACCAAACATAAAAGAAATGAAACGAAAGAAAGCCCCCGGGGAGGGGTGTTTCTATAGCCCGCGATGATTCGGGGCGTGATATGAATCTCGAGGAAACCGGGATCGGCCCTACGCAAAGAAGAACCCTATCGCGCATATCAGTATAAATAAAGATAGAGAAAGGGGAGATCGTTCCTCCAATTTATTGATTCAAGCATCCACAGGCATGCATACATATCACCATCCCTAAGACAGGGAGGATTTAACATTCGCACGGTGAGATTACAATTCCGGCACCATTGTTTGGTTGCCGTTTAACGATATTTAGAAGCAGAGGACGCCCAGGTCACAAAAATAGAGAGAAGATGGCAGAAGAAATCGTGAAGAAGGGGGGAGGGGAATCGACTCATATCATCGTCGCCCCTCCCCTCCATCGCTTACATTCGATGTGTAGAAGCTTAGAAGAAAAGGAAAAGAAATGCGGAAAGCAGGAATAGAAACGACCCCTGCCCACCTGTTCATCAGAAACAGAGTATCGTAGATGCCGGCCGACGCTCGCCCCTTCAGAAAAGAAAACCCTCCCTCTCTGTATCTCCCGAGAAAAGAAGAAACTCTCCCCCGTTTCCCAGTTGCCTTCTTCATCTCAACTGCCTCACTCTTTTCTTTCTTTCTTTCTCCGAGAGCCCCCTTCTTTCAATCGAAGCTCGCCCATATATATAACAGGTTAGAGGCTCTTCATCCAGCGTGAGCTTTTGGCGCGCCGAGAGGAGTCTTCATCAGCTTATCACGCCGGTTTAAGGCGCCATCCGATAGGGTAGATGGCGCACCGGGATGAGGGCGGAAGGTAAGGGGCGCGCCGGGCTAAGGGCTGAAGGTAGGGGGCGCGCCGGGATAAGGGTATTGAGTGAGGGGCGCGCCGGGCTAATGCCCCTTGTACGCTTCAAGCCAGTCGATGAACTCGGGGCCATCGTGAACATGTACTCTGCCACTGCTCACTAAGACTTCGACGATATGATCTGTCGAAGCTCCTAGATTGGCGTACGGCCATTCTCGAGGTTCTGGGTAGCTTTATCTTGATCGTACGGGCTTTCTACCGGCACGGCCTTCGGCTCTACGCTCCATGCTGTTGGTCCGGCCTGGCTCGTACTCAGAGCTTTCTAGGAGGTTAGATAGCCGGGAGATAGTTCCGCCTGAGCCGGGCGATCATTCGGCCACTAATGGGCCCATCTTGACGGGAAGTCGTGCCCATGCCGGGCGATCGGGATCTTCTGCCGTCAGATCTTTCGGTTCTCCGTTTCAGGAAGCTGGGGGGACTCCTTTATCCTCAGGAGAGCCTTTCATGAGGTGGGTAGCCACCGGGTAGACCGTCGACCTTGGTCGGACAACGGGTGTAATGGATGCAGCACGACAAAGTTGATGTCGGTTCATTGGGCATGCTTGGTCGCACTGCCGGTTGGTTGTGGATTCATCTCGGCTCTCCTGAGGTGAAGTCCCCGTATCCATACGGAGTGACTCGAGGCTCTGGCAGCTTGAGAAGTCTTCAATATGTTGATCTTTATCGGCTTCCGTGCTTCGGTGTGCCGGGTCATTCGTCTTTATTGGCTTGGTCGCCAATGATCATATTTTAGGTGCCAACACAACCTGGTGATAAAAAAGGATCTCATATACAAACAAAAGCCTTTGAAGATCCTGGATGGCGAGATTGGCATACTAAGGAACAAAACTATTCCCATGGTCAAAGTACAATGAAGTAAGTGCTCAGAATAAGAAGCCACATGGGAGACTGAAGAATTTAAGAAGAAAAGATTTTCGAACTCATTCCAAAATTGTAAGTATTCTGCACCCTCCATGTCTGTATGAAATTGAATTTGGGGACCAAATTCTTTTAAGTGGGGGGGTGTAGCAACCCGGATAAATTTTGGGAAATAAAATTTCATAATTAAATAGATCCTCCAAATAAATAAGACAAGGGCCCAAATCAAACAAAATATAAAGCCCAAACCTCAACCCAATTGAAGGCCTTATGGGCTAGGTAAAGATTTGTGTGTGTGTGTGTGTGTATGTGTGTGTGTGTGTGTGTGTATATATATATATATATATATATATATATATATATATATAAAGACTCTTTTTGTTCAAACCCAAATTCCCAACTCTAATAAACATGTATAGTGGGCCTTAATGACCTTAACCCACACACACATATGGGCTTCTTATATATATATATATATATATGGGATAAAGTAACTAATTTCAAATGGGCCTTAAAAGCCCATAACCCTTCTTACGTCCAAACGAAATGTAGGATATATATATATATATAGATACATATTATTCGCTCTGAAGCTTGCATGTGAATAGGATTTAGGACCCGATTGGGAAAGTGGCTGCGATTTGGGAACGAGAAGATCAACATGAGAAGGTTTAAACCTCTTAGGATTCACGTAGGGAAACTTAAATCCCGTAAGAAGTCAGAGATATCAATCTCTATAAATAAACCTCTCCATCATCGAGCTCCGGCTACTGCTGCTGCTCATATTGATCCTTTGGTGTCGACGTTGCCATCGTACTGCTATGGTGGTGTGGTGAAGAAGGAGCTCTTCCTCCTACTTCTTCTTCCTCCATCGTTGTTGGCTGCTGTTGTTCCTCTGCTCCTCACGTGCGAAGTTACTACAACTTTATCCTCTTTCGTATTCTAGCTAAACGTGGAATGTGAAGAAGACACTACTTCTTCCTTCGTGTTCGTTTGCTGCCGTCTGCCTTTGTTCGAAGTGCTGCAATGGTCTTTCTTCTTCCACAATCTTGTGCCGCTATTGTTGTTGCTTTAGCTGCTACATATTCTCTTCTCTCTGCTTAGTTCGTCGTCCGGTTTCACCCTTAAAAGGTAGGTGTTCTCAAGATACGAAGCCCAACATGATAATCAAAGTAAGTTCATGCATATAGGTCATATAGCATGGATTTTCATGACTTCTGTTTCAGTTTATGTAGTTTTACTGCATTTTTGTGAATAGCGACCCTGGCATGGGCGCTTATTAAATGAACGCCCGCGTGAGCAATCGCCAGTTTTCCTGCATTTGCAATAGTGTCCAGAGCGTCGTTTAATGAGCGACCATAACCCTACCGCCAATTCTTTAAGTATTTAATAAATTCCACAGGATTAAAATTAAATATCTATGTAACTTGATGTTAAAATTATTGCATGAACATATTTCTGGAACCCTTATATTTTTCTATGTCTACCCATGTCTTTACTTTCGTGATTATGTGAACTCCAAGTTTATGAATAGTGTTATGTGGCTAAGATTGTACCTGCCTGATGCGAACCATCAAACAAAGAATGAGTGACAGTCCCCTAGTCGCTATTTAAAGAATGGGCGCCCCTATACGGTGGTGTCTATTTATAAAATAATTGGTAAATAGGAAATATATGGAAATTATGAATCTATGACATTAAAGTAGGTGTTATTTAGAGATTGGACGCCATTCTAAATGGTCTCCAATTAGAATGAAATTATGTTGATTTTGGAAAAAATACAAGAAATAGCACCCGTTCATACAGTCGCTAATTCTTAGTAATTTAAATTAGAATTTCTGTAAAATATAAGATTGAGCGACCCTCTAGAGAGCGGCTATTTCTTGATATAGCGACCTCTGATAAGGCGCCAATTCTTCTCTCTCAGTTTTTTCGTGTTTTTCTGGCTCATATTGCGGGTCTATTGACACTCTAATCTCACATCCAGAGATGGGGTTTCTATTTTTGATTCTATCGATTACACACTAACTCTCAGTGATGTTTGAACCCTCTGCGGGATATTCCTTCCTTCGGACTGGTGATTTCATCATGGAGACCTCTGTAAGTCTACGCTAGCCATGGATTCCCTCAAGGCAGCCGAGCAGGTTATACCCTAAAAACCCTGGAACCCTTACTTCTCACGTCACTCTGAAGAAACGTGATGCTTAGCATGTTGTGTCCCCTGGTTTTGATGATAACAAATCATAAATCATTAGGTTTGAAAAATATCTGACTTAATTTGACTTGATGAATTGATTAAACAAGTGCAGAAGAGTCTCACTAAAAGATGTCTCGACACGACCCAGTGATGTCTCGACACATCCAGATGAGATTATATAGATACTTCAACAAATTGAGCTCCAGCACAATATAATGTGTCGACACATCCTACTCATGTCTTGACACATACCGAAGAATTCAAGTTGAAGCCGTTCTGCCTAAGTATCTGGATTCACCGATGTCTCGACACACTGAGTGAAAAGTGTCGACACATTCGGGTGATAATCTTGGCACAAGGCGCTCATGTCTCGACACCATATTACAACATCTCTGCACATGGCTCACATGTCTCGACACCGTTTGGTGTTGTCTCGATTCATCAGCCATGATGCTTCAAGATTTCAAGATCTCAAAGGGATGTCTCGACACACTGACAGTAAAGTGTCGACACATCCACGATCAACCAGAATGATTCTTCAAGATATGCAAAGGAATGTGTCGACACACTGCAAGAAAAGTGTCGACACACTGTGTTCGTCCAGAACAGATCTGGATCCGACGGGAGCTGATTTCAAGATCCGGAAGTTAATCCAGAGGATCCGTCTGCTCTGGAAAAAGCCATCAGATTACGTTGGTGTCAGAAGACTGTGTTTTGGCAGAGATATTTTCTGAAGAAAATCGTACCTTTGCTCAAATGGTCTCCTACCTACCCACATTCTTGCAAACTTGTCAAGAAGATAGTCAACTGTGCAAGTGGAAGCAGATCTAATAATGTGGATGTGACATTCTGGGTGTTGCTTGAAAAGTGGACAACGTTGGTGTCACCCTAGGAAACCAATATATATAAGGAGCATGTGCTCCAGTTCGAGGAGTGAGAGAGAGGAAATGTGAGCTAAGAAGAGTGCTGAGGAGAAAACGAAGAAGAAGAAAACTTACTGTGCAAGCTACTCTTCATCCTGATGCTGCCGACGTGAGTGAACCTAGATGAAGACATTTTACTCTTCCTCACGATGAAAAGAAATCTTCAGTGGCTGCTATGAAGATTCAACAAGAAGAAGAAAACCAAGGCTCTCTCAAGCTCATTCCCAGACAGGAGACTTCTTTGTCATAGAGCTTTCATTACGATACTCTATCTGGCCATTTCATCTTTTGTTTGCTTTTCTTCTAAACAAACTTCTCATCATTTGGTCCTTACCTGCGTGTAGGATGACAGAAGGCGTGGTTGCCTATCTGTGTGGTCTGGGGTGTGATCCCACAAGCTGTGCGACTGCGGAGTGTGAGAGTGTATCTCTCTGTTAGAAGCTGTGAATCAGCGGTTGTGCTCTGGCACTAGTGAAGCCTCACTGTGTTGTGTGAGGGGTGGACGTAGGTCTCTAGATTGAGACTGAACCACCTTAAAGATCTGATCTTGTGGTTTGTCTTCTCTCTTGTTCCAACGATAGAAACTTGATAAGACCGCTTACAAGAATCCTGTGTGCATCAAGTCTTTCAGTTAGTAACTATTATATGTCTTTTTATCCGCTGTGTTAGTCATAGTTTTTATTTCCGTAAAGAAGGGCAAAGAAAAGGGGCTGATCTATTCACCCCTCCTCTCTAGATCTACCTATCACCACTCAACACGTGGTATCAGAGCTAGTCTCTCTGAATGTGGTCTAACGACCTTGAGAGAACTTGTGATATGGCTTCTAAAGGTCTTATGGATGAAGGACATTCTATAAATAGGCCTCCCTTTTTCACTAGGATAACTATCCTTACTGGAAAAATCGCATGTAGGTCTTCATTAGAGCCCAGGATCATGAAGTCTGGCGAGTGATCAGCAAGGGACCATTTGAGCTGCATCCTGATGAAGATACATGGACTAAAGAAAAAATCAGGCAATCAACTCTGAACTGGGGTGCCAAGCATATCATGCAGTGCTCCCTTCATCCGACTGAATACTCAAGGGTGTCAACTTGCAAAACTGCAAAAGAAATGTGGGATCGTCTTGAGGTAATATATGAAGGGACACAGCAGGTACGTGCAACCAAAGCTAATATGTTTGTATCTGAATATGAGAAGTTCAGAATGAAATCTGATGAGTCCATTTCAAACATGTATGCTAGGCTAACCTCGCTCACTAATGGCTTGACTGAGCTAGGTAAGACATATACTGAGCAGGAGATAGTAAGAAAGATACTCAGATCACTAACTTATGTCTGGCATACAAAGGCCACGGTGGTTGAAGAATCAAATGATCTAACCACCATCAAAGTAGAAGAACTCAAAGGGTCCCTGATGACCTATGAGATGAATCTGAAGAACAAAGAAGCTGAAGTGAGTAAAAAGAAGCCTTTGGTTCTTAAAGTTGGACCAAGCACCAAGGACCTATCTGAAGATGAGCATTCAAGTAGCAACACTGAAGAAGATGAAGTTGCCCTATTGACAAGAAAGTTCAGAAAATTTCTAAGAAAGGAAGGTACATGCCTTACTAAGAAGAAGCCCCAGGTAAGAAGAGGTTCCAGGCCAAGACCTAAAAATGCTAAAAAATCTAAAAAGCTTGTATGTTACTCTTGCAGGAAACCAGGACACATCAAGTCTGAATGTCCTGAAGAAGCTAAGAAAGCTATACCCAAGTGGAAGAACAAGAAGAAGCAGGCCATGGTGTGCACTTGGAGTGATGAAGAAGAAGAAGAAACTGAAGACAACTCCTCTGAAGAGGAAAAAGATGATCTCTGCCTAATGGCCAAAGGAGAAAATGATAGCGAGGTGAGCTCTCCCTTTTAGCATTTCTCCACCGATGATTGGGAAGAAGCTTACTTTGAACTGATGAACAAATATGAAGTATACAGAAAAGAAAACAAAACCTTAAAAAAGAAGGTTGAATCATGTGGGCATGACAAAGCTCTCAATGAAAAGATAATCCTTCTAGAAACTGAAATTGAAGATTTGAGAAAAATGAATGAAAATCTTGAAGAAGGAAGAAAAGAAATGAGAGATTTGGAAGATGAAAATGAAAGGCTAAGAGATGAAATTGATGAATTAAAATTAAAAATGTAAAGCTATGCAAAGGACAACAATCTGTGTAATGAAAAGGTTGAAGCTTTTAAATAGGTCAACTCTCAACTGTTGAAAGAAAATGAGAAACTTCAAAAGGACCTAGCAGATAAACAAACCTCTCTTGAAAAATTTGTTGATAGGAGTGAAAACTTGAATGCCCTGCTAGGAACCAAAATTAACTTCAACAGAGAAGGGCTAGGATATGAGCCTACCAAAAAGAAAACATTTGGGCTAAAAATCACCACTTTTGTCTCATCTTCTGAAGCATCTACCTCCAAATCAACACACCAAGAAAACATTGAAAAGAAAGGAAAAGAGAAGATAGGAGATCCAATTAACAAAATTTTTCAATAACCCAAAAAGGTTCACAAACAACCTCAAACAAGTCGACAACTGTCCAAGCCTCAGCCTGCACATCACAGAGGAAGAGACAGCTATAATGTTAGAATAGGTCGGGACACTCCATGGAATAGGTTGACACCCACCAGGTCAAATGCCCAACAAAATTCCAGGTTTGTACCAACAGGTCGACAGTTTCCTTACAGGAGGTCGACACATCCACCATCTAGAAACAGTTATAGACGGACTGAACAGTGGATAGGTCGAGACTTTGCCTTCTACAGATCGACACCTCCATGGGTAAGGAACAATAATACTCTCTATGGTCATAAGTTCACTCAACCCCAATGACCTAGGTAATATGACACTTCCTACTTATCTAGACCAACAAACTGGAATAGATGGACCAATCAACAGTCCTTTTTCACCACTTCCAAAACTCACAAAGTCCAAAAGACTAAAGAGAAGAAAAATCAGAACTCCCAACAAAGTAAAGATGCTAAGAAAGTTTGGATTTCGAAGTCTATCTTATCCTGCTTTGTAGAAATGAAGAAAATATTGGGACCCAACTGTCCTTAGGTTCCAAACATTGTCACTTAATTCCTTGTGCAGGAGTGTCTTGCAGCCGTGCACAACCGTTGGTATCTTGATAGTGGCTGCTAAAGACACATGGTTGGAGATAAAATCAAATTCTATCTCCTGGTTGAAAAGGAAGCTAGACATGTCACATTTGGAGGAAACAACAAAGGAAAAATTATTGGTTTAGGTAAAGTTGGTAAGAACCCCTCCAACTCAATTGATAATGTATTACTTGTTGTTGGTCTGGAGTACAACTTGCTGAGCATTAGTCAACTACGTGATAAAGGTCATACTGTAGTTTTTGACTCTAATGAATGTAAAATCTTGCAACCAAATTCAAAGGAAACCATGTTTTCAGGTAAAAAAGTCAATAACGTGTACATGATTGACTTAGATGACCCTGCTCACATAAATCTTTATCTTGCTGCATCAAAATCTGAATTAGCCTATTTGTGGTATCACAGACTCGGACATGTTAGTTACAACACTCTTCATAAATGGGTAAAGCATTCAAGTGTCAAAGGTCTGCCTGAAATCAAATTCAAACCGAACACTAAGATTTGTGATGCATGTGGTCAAGGAAGATAGACTAGAAAGGCATTCAAAAGTAGAACTGAAAACTCATCATCTAAACCACTTGAACTAATCCATATGGACTTGTTTGGCCCAACCAAAATAGCTAGCTTAAGTGGTAAAAGATATGGTTATGTCTTGGTGGATGATTTCACTAGATTCACTTGGGCATTCTATCTTGCACATAAAAATAATACCTTTGATGAGTTTCAGGCACTGTATATGCAAGTGAAGCAAGATGGTAAGTTTAAAATTTTCAACATTATATCAGATCATGGTGGTGAATTCGACAATGCTGACTTTGAAAATTTGTGTAGGGCTGAAGGAATCATTCACAAGTTTTCATCACCACGAACTCCTGAGCAAAATGGGGTAGTTGAGAGGAAGAACAGAACTCTCATAGAAATGGCACGCACAATACTTGCTGAAAGGCATCTACCTAGGAGATTTTGGGCTGAAGCGGTAAACACTGCATGCTATATCATCAACCGGTCAATGGTAAGACCCCTCACCAAAATGACTCCATATGAGCTGCTGAAAGGTAAAAAGCCATCTCTCTTTCACATGAAGGTGTTTGGGTCAAAGTATTTTGTTCATAACAATGACAAAAGAGTTCTGGATAAGTTTGACCCCAAGAGTGAAGAAGGAATATTCCTTGGGTACTCTGACAAGTCTAGAGCTTATAGAGTCTACAATGTTAGGACCCTTTGTGTAGAAGAATCTCCTCACATCACTTTTGATGAGATTGATCATAACAACCCTTGCAGGGATGATGATGATGGGGAATTCCTAAACATAAGAGGAAGAGAGGAACTTCCACAAGAAGAAATCCAAGCAAATGAGGACCAAGGAGAACCAAGTAATACTCCAGTCACCGAAGCAGATGAAGGTAATGCTCAACCTGATCTAAGAGTGTTAAAAGATCATCCGTTGGAAAACATCTTAGGTAATCTGCATGATCGAACCAAAACTAGGTCTCATTTCAAAATTATAGATGAAATTGAACAACTTGCTCTTGTGTCTCAAATTGAACCCAAAAATGTTTTAGAGGCCCTAAAAGATGAAAACTGGATCAATTCCATGCATGATGAGTTAAACCAGTTTGAAAGAAATACAGTATGACATCTTGTTCCAAGGCCTAAAGAAAAATTTGTCATAGGAACAAAATGGGTGTTCAGAAATAAGCCAAGTGAAGATGGAAAGATAGTAAGAAACAAATCTAGATTGGTGGCTCAAGGGTATAATCAAGAATTTGGCATAGATTATGAAGAATCTTTTGCTCCTGTTGCTAGACTTAAGGCCATTAGAATTTTGCTAGCATTTGCATGTTCTCATAAGATCAAACTGCAGCAAATGGATGTTAAGAGTGCTTTTCTTAATGGTCTTATTAAAGAAGAAATCTATGTAAAGCAACCCCCCGGTTTTGAATGCACATATTTTAAAGATCATGTTTATAAGTTGGATAGGGCCTTGTATGGCTTGAAGCAGGCACCTAGAGCTTGATACGACATGCTAAGTTCATATCTCACCGAACAAGGGTATTCAAGAGGTAATGTAGATCAGACACTATTCACCAATAAACAAGGTAAATATATCTTGATAGTTCAAATTTATGTGGATGACATAGTGTTTGGGTCCACTAAACCTCAAATGTGTGAGGAGTTTGCTAAACTCATGACCAATGAATTTGAAATGAGTCTAATGGGTGAGATTCAATTCTTTCTTGGCCTGCAGATTAGTCAAAGCAATGAAGGCTGTTTTATCAACCAAGCCAAGTATGTGAAGGAGTTGCTGAAAAAGTTTGATCTAACCAACTGTAAGCCCTTGGGAACTCCAATGGGGATTGCCACTTCACTGGATGCAGATGAACAAGGTATTCTTGTAGATGCAAAGAGATATAGAGGTATGATTGGATCATTGCTCTATCTAACTACATCTAGACCAGACATTCAATTTAGTATTTACCTTTGTGCTAGATTTCAGTCTAGTCCTAGAGAGTCCCACTTGACTGCTGTCAAACGTATCTTTAGATACCTTGCTGGCACTCAAGAATTGAGACTATGGTATCCTGCATCTTGTGAACTTTCACTTATTTCATATTCTGATGCAGATTATGCAGGATGCAAACTGGACCGCAAGAGCACTAGTGGCTATTGCCAATTTCTTAGTGGGTGTTTGGTTTCTTGGGCTTCCAAGAAACAACACTCGGTTGCACTCTCAACTGCAGAAGCAGAATATGTTGCCGCAGGGAGTTGTGACACCCAAGTACTGTGGATCAAACACCAACTCCAAGACTATCTAATAAATCTTGGCTGTGTACCCATGCTGTGTGATAACACAAGTGCTATAAATCTTGCAAAAAATCCAATCATGCACTCTAGGACTAAACACAATGAAATTAGGCATCACTTTATAAGGGATGAAGTTCTCAAAAATCACTTTGAGCTCCATTTTGTAGACTCAGAAAATCAGATTGCAGACATCTTCACAAAACCCATAAACAATGACAAGTTCACAACTCTAAGGAGAGAGCTTGGTCTGTGCAGACCTCAGTCTACTCAGGTTTGAGCTATCAATTCCTCCTTAATGATCTGCCTACGTGTCTTTACCATGATTAAAACAAGCATATCTGAATTGATTTAGATCTGGTCCATTTGGTGTATGAACCTTGCCTGGAATGATGGTCACATTCAGGGGGAGCTTGCTTGTGCTTATGAATGTCTTTAATTGAACATCATCTTGTGACTGCATGGTATATCAAATGTTGAGAAGTGAAATGACAGGTTAAGCCTATCAGGAAACTCTCCTCATGCGTGAGGATAGGCCTCCGCCAAGTACCATGAGTCAGAACTGTACATTGCTATCTTCATTGTTGATCTCCAGTGCATAAGCATGTTTAAAGCTTTAGCATCCAATCCATCATTTCTTAGTGGCTGCAAAAGGTAAAACCCTTCTTGAATGACGGTCTGAAAGAAGAAAGTTAGAGGCATTGGCAATAAAAGATGGCAGGTGTCTGTAAAAAATGAAGAATCATAGAAGATAGCAGAGAACATTCTGTGGTACTGATATGTGTCGAGACATGCTGAACAATGCCTGTTGAATAGGTCGACACCTCATCGATATGTGTCAAGACATACAGCTCAAAAACTGGTGTTCAAATCGACACCTTCAAGTCATGTGTCGAGACTGTCTAACTGTCGCTCTGGTTTTGAAGAACAAACGGAGAGTTTCCTTGACTCCCTCTTTTCACTACTTCAATTCCACCTTACATCGCCTTCCTTTGAACCTTTACTTTTCACCGAGCATCAAGTGAGGGGGAGTTGAGAAAATTTTCATTCTTCTATACAACCCCGGGTGAGTTTTGTTGTATTACTCCTGTTAAAGAAATAGTTTCTTGTTTATAATCCTCATTTTCGTGAAACATTGCTTGAGTTTTACCAAACTTGCATTCTTAATAGGATTGAAACATTTCTTAAGTCCTTGAAAATAACCCTTGCCCCTGCGTCTGAAACTTCACTGCAACTTGGCTCCTTGTCTTTTGAAATGATTGGCATGTATTGTCTTTAAACATATTCCCTTCTTGAAGTCCATTAGAGAATACACCTCTTAAAACCTTGCTGCTATAATCTCAGAGCAATGACTTCACTTCAGAGAAATTAGATCCTTCATCAATGAAATGAAAGGTTAATCTAGTCATGATGAGGAAAGTCACCTCTGTTCAAAAGAATTAGAAAGATAAGCTACACTGAGTAACCATGGACTCTGGCGTCTAAACAACGTGTTTCCTTGAGTCAAAAAGTGAATGCTTTATCAGACTGGTTATTTAATTAAAAACAAATTGGGTTGGGGTTGACTCTACAACATGCTTCAAAACAAAAAGGAATTTTGTTTATTTTCAATATTTGCTTATCTTCTCTTCCAATCATGTCGAATGAATGTGATGCGTAAGTCAAAAGGGCTTGGGTCTATTCTCTTGCTTTCTTAAATGTTTAAGTCCTATTATTTGTTGCAAATGGTTTGCTCAAACTTTTATTCCTCAAAAATGAGCCTATAAGCCTTAAGCCATCTGAACTTAACATAGGGGCATATACACCATTTCAAACTTTAGGGTTGTCATTTTTCAAAAATAAAAATCTCAACTTTCCCCATTCAACTCGACGGTGAAACACAAATTCTCACATCTTCTTCTCCTTTCAACTCTCTCTCTCTCTCTCTCTCTCTCTCTCTCTCTCTCTCTCTCTCTCTCTCTCTCTCTCTCTCTCTCTCTCTCTCTGGTGACTCTGCACATCCACGCCATGGAGGTCGACGCCCTGCTCCCTCCTTTGTTCCCTCTTGCGCTAGTTCCCCAGCTAGCCCTAGCTGCTCTCCACCTCCCTTCCACCCTTCCGTCCACTCTCCAAGACTCCACCGGTCACCCGCGACAAGAAGAAAGAGGCGGCTTCTTCCAAGAAGACCGCTGCTTCGATAGCTCCTTCTGAAGGGAGATCCAAACGTTTTGAGGACCGCCCAGCTGCAGAACAAGCCAAGAAGAGGGCTGCCGAAGCCCAGGGGTCCAATACGGACAAGGGTTCACCGCCGTCAACTCCGGCCAAGCGGCCACGGCTGTCAGCCAAAGAAAAAGGGAAGGCTAAGGATCAGTCTACCCCTCAGAAGCCCATCACTGCTGCCTCTCCCAGGGAAGAAGACAGTGATCCCACCTAGATTCTCTTCCCTAGGTATGTAGATTTCAGTGACCAAGAGATGCTTGTGTATTTTCCTGAGCTACTGTCGTTATTTGAATTCCAAGGTTGGAGACAGTTTTTATCTGCGCACAGGGTATACTACCCATTTCTGGTTCAGCAGTTCTACAAGAACTTGTACTTTGATGAGAAAAAGAAAGGTCTTCGGACTGTGGTCAAGGGGGTTTTCATCAAGCTTACAACTAAGCTTCTTCACAGAGCTTTACACATACCCGTGATGGGGAGATAGAATCTGAGGCTGAGATAGATTTGTTTGCAGCTTATACCATCCTGACTGGAAAGCCTAGAAATCCTCAAGATGACACCCAACTTTTGGTGAAACACTTTGACACCAATCGGTTTCTCCCACTGCAGCGTCTACTGCATCATATCTTCACTACCATGATTACCCCACAAGGAGGTGGCAGAAGCAGACTTACTGAGACACAGAGATTCCTGTTTTATTATCTGTTCAACAAATACTATGTTTGTCTTCTAGAGATTATGCATCAGGTTATGGAAAGTTACACTTGCAACAAGCGTAGCCTGCCTTATGCTGCTCACCTTACTGCCATATTTCAGAAGGTTGGCATCCCCCTTGACAAGGAAACTTCCATGTCTATTCCCCATAGCAATGTCTACACTCTGAGGTTCATCCTAAACTATATGCACTTCAAGAAAGAAGGTAACAAATTGGTGAGGAATTTACCTGGTCATGTACCTGACCCTCCTGTTCAGCCAGTTTCACAGGAACAGCTTCCACAAGACCAACCTCCACAAGGTCAGCAAGCACAGGACCAACCAGATTCAGAAGCACAGATAGATCAGCATGAGGAACTGTTTCTTGCAGATATCTCCTTTGAGCTGGCTCCTCAGCAGCAGCAGCTTGCAGATCCCATGGACCAGCCTGGGATGATGATGTCTTTTGGTATCCAACCTCCCTTGTCTCCAGAAAATGAGCCTAGAGTGTTCACTACAAGGGATGCCCCACCTGAATTTCATACCGAGGCCTCCACCTCACAAGGTCCTGCATTTGGTGCCACTAGCAGTTTAATGGATATTTATCCTGCTCTCATTCAATTTCTCACTGCCCAATTTGGGAGTTTGAATTCCTCCTGTTGTCAGATCAGTCTACAAGTAGACAGACTGGAAGCTAGACAACTCCATTATGAGCAAGTTCAGAATAGCCGATGGGAGAAATTTGTTCACGACAAACATAAGTCAGATGAAAGGTTGAAGAACGTCATGACCTCCTTGATAACTGTGTGTGAACGAGTAGGCAAAATCATGAAAAGACTAAGAGAGATCCACACTGACACCCAGGAGAAAACTGCTGAAATGGTCATGCATGCCTATGACATCTGAGAAGATCAAGGTAATCTCAACATTAAGTGGGCCAAACTGATGGAGTCCTCCAATCAGCTAGCTGAACAAGTGGTTGGAGCCACTACATCTATCAGAGGACAAGCGGCTGGTGCCACTGCCTCCATCAGGGCACATGTGACCGCAGAGATCAACAGATCTATTGATGCCACCTCCAATCTGGAAAGAACCCCCAATGCCTCTACTTCTCGCTTACTAGATGCTTCCCAAAGGTTGAAAGGGAAGCTGTATTCTAACACCAATAAGCTCCTTGATGCCTCCTCCAGGCTTGCCGACACAGTACATACTGACACAGCTAGAGCAGTCAATAACACCACCTAAGCTGAGGCAAAGATGGATGTCGTATACAAGAAATTGGATACGGTTGGTAGTGAAATCTTGGAGCTCATACGTCTGCATAAAGCTCAACTCCAACCTACTCTGCAGGACGCCGGTGATGAATGGTGCCCTCCTCCTCAAACAGAAGCCACCTCTTCTCGTTTTCCACTACAAGGCTCCCAATAGAGGGATGAAACAGAATACATTTGTGAGATGATGTATACCTGGCTCAAGGACATCAAAGAAAACGTCCAGAACTTACACCGTTTTGTCAATCAGATGGATGAGCAGTTAAATCGCAGGGCTGATTCTCTAGAGACCGCCATCTCCCACATACAACATGAGTTCTAAGAGGCACAGATCCCGCACCTGGCCAACACCAGCACCATGCCTCCACCACAGCAGCCTCCTCCTTCACCCCCTCCTTGCTGATGACAAAGGGGGAGAAGTATTGAAGCATCATCAAGAATCTGGCATATAGCTAGCTTTTTCATCTAGATTTTTGCATGTAAATTTACAGTATAACAGCTTGAACACACATCCTTGCTTGATATGTACAAAACTATGGTTGTCTAAATGAATCAAGTCTTTTGTTGTTGTTAAAAATGCCCCTTGATGAAAAATGATAACTTTCAGTGGTTGTGTGAATGAATGAATTTTACTTGGTTGATGGCTCTTCAAAACAAATTGATTTTATTGCTATATGAATGCTTGAACATAATGATTCATGGTTGTCATCATCAAAAAGGGGGAGAATATTGTGTCCCTTGGTTTTGATGATAACAAATCACAAATCATTAGTAGATGTTTGAAAAATATCTGACTTAATTTGGCTTGATGAATTGATTAAACAAGTGCAGAAGAATCTCACTAAAAGATGTCTCGACACGACCCAGTGATGTCTTGACACATCCAGATGAGATTATATAGATACTTCAACAAATTGAGCTCCAGCACAATATAATGTGTCGACACATCCTACTCATGTCTCGACACATACCGAAGAATTCAAGTTGAAGCCATTCTGCCTAAGTATCTGGATTCACCGATGTCTCAACACACTGAGTGAAAAGTGTCGACACATTCAGGTGATAATCTCAGCACAAGGCGCTCATGTCTCGACACCATATTACAACATCTCTGCACATGGCTCACATGTCTCGACACCGTTTGGTGTTGTGTCAACTCATCAGCCATGGTGCTTCAAAATTTCAAAGGGATGTCTCGACACACTGACAGTAAAGTGTCGACACATCCACGATCAACCA
Source organism: Amorphophallus konjac (assembly GCA_022559845.1). Taxonomy (NCBI): domain Eukaryota; kingdom Viridiplantae; phylum Streptophyta; class Magnoliopsida; order Alismatales; family Araceae; genus Amorphophallus; species Amorphophallus konjac. The sequence goes on along the minus strand of CM040125.1, from coordinate 293,929,248 downwards.
GAACAATTCTTCAAGATATTCAAAGTAATGTCTCGACACACTGCAAGGAAAGTGTCGACACATTGTGTTCATCCAGAAAGGATCTGCATCCGACGGGAGTTGATTTCAAGATCTGGAACTTAATCCAGAGGATCCGTCTACTCTGGAAAAAGCCATCAGATTGCGTTGGTGTCAGAAGACTGTGTTTTGGCAGAGATATTTTCTGAAGAAAATCGTACCTTTGCTCAAATGTTCTCCTACCTACCCACATTCCTGCAAACTTGTCAAGAAGATAGTCAACTGTGCAAGTGGAAGCAGATTTAATAATGTGGATGTGACATTCTGGGTGTTTCTTAAAAAGTGGACAACGTTGGTGTCGCCCTAGGACACCAATATATATAAGGAGCATGTGCCCCAGTTCGAGGAGTGAGAGAGAGGAAATGTGAGCTAAGAAGAGTGCTGAGGAGAAAACGAAGAAGAAGAAAACTTGTTGTGCAAGCTACTCTTCATCCTGATGCTGCCGGCGTGAGTGAACCTAGAAGAAGACATTTTCCTCTTCCTCATGATGAAAAGAAATCTTCAATGGCTGCTATGAAGATTCAACAAGAAGAAGAAAACCAAGGCTCTCTCAAGCTCATTCCCAGACAGGAGACTTCTTTGTCATAGAGCTTTCATTACGATACTCTGTCTGGCCATTTCATCTTTTGTTTGCTTTTCTTCTAAACAAACTTCTCATCATTAGATCCCTACCTATGTGTAGGAAGATAGAAGGCGTGGTTACCTACCTGTGTGGTCTGGGGTGTGATCCCACAAGCTATGCGACATCGGAGTGTGAGAGTGTATCTCTCTATTAGAAGCTGTGAATCAGCGGTTGTGCTCTGGCACTAGTGAAGCCTCACTGTGTTGTGTGAGGGGTGGACGTAGGTCTCTAGATTGAGACTGAATCACCTTAAAGATCTTGTCTTGTGGTTTGTCTTCTCTCTTGTTCCAACGATAGAAACTTGATAGGACCGCTTCCAAGAATTTAGTGTGCATCATGTCTTTCAGTTAGTAACTATTATATGTCTCTTTATCCGTTGTGTTAGTCATAGATTTTATTTTTTGCAAAGAAGGGCAAAGAAAAGGGGATGATCCATTCACCCCTCCCCTCTAGATCTGCCTATCACCACTCAACATAGCCCTCATGGAGCGCTATTTCTGGCCTCTTGTGAGAAGTGTGTTCTGTCAGCAGTTAGCGATAGTGACTTGGGCACCAGAAGGAATTGACGACCAGTCCAGTGATGTTATTTCCCTGATTTAGCGACCTGAGCCTGGGCGCTAATTCATACAGCTTGTACTATTCACAGGAATTAGCGACCAGAAAGTGGGCGTTGTTTCTGTAATTGGTGGTGACCGAGTGGACGCCAATTACCCAGTTTCATGACATGTTATGGTTTTTCATACGGTTTATCGGGATGTCCTACTTGTTCAAGTTCTGACCTTGAACTCCTTCGTTCATGAGAATCTATCTTGTCATCCTACAATAGTTTATTCTTGGAATTCTATATTGGCTATAAACTATAGTGGATGTCCAAGATATACATGACTCAATGCTTGTGCATATAGGGCCAGATCTGGTCCTGGGAGGAGCACCCGAAAGTACTTGTACACATGGGAGTTGATTGATCATGGTGTGGCATTGCACCGAAGTGCTTGACTTGTTAGATTATGGCATTCCACGACTCATACTTGACTTGGCATGACATCACTTGAGTGGCCCGGAATGGGTATGTACTTACTTGATATTATAATAGCCAATTCACATGACATGACTTGATGTTTACATGACTTGACAAATCTTGGTATACTTCACATGACTATCATGAAACCTTGCTAGTTCATCTCTATTAATTATTGATACTTCACTCTCATCTCTATCTTGCGTACATGCATAGCCATACTTGCATTCATGTAACATGTAATCTACTTTAAGCAAGCTTGTACTTGAGATATAATTCCCACTGAGCGTTCGCTCGCCTAGTGTTTTCCCCTATTTTTTCAGGTAATTCTGATGACGAGAATCAATCGGATGGGAATGGGAATGAGTAAAGAGCGTAGAGCCGTTCCAACTATTGATGTCGTTATCTAGTAGTGTCTTTTCCCTATTTATTGAGTCAATCGTTGTAATTTTCTTTTATTGAGTCTAGAATGTCCTTTAGTACTCTTTTAAAAAAAGTGATTATGTAATAGATTTACCTTGATGGTTATTATGAATAAATTAGATTTGTTTATCTTGTAATTTGCGCATCTCTGTCTATAAGATCAAATTTCTTATGCTCTGATTGACATGAATGATATAACTCGTCATGTATACCGGGTTCCTTCCGCGCTCGGGGCGTGACAACCGCGTTCTCATGAATGCGGTTGCCAAGGTAACCGCGACCATGAGTCTACGCAGTGAAGTTTCAACAGCCCGTTCGGCCGCCCGGAAGGTCCGAAACAGTCCCGAAAGGTGCCGAATCAAAGCTAAAGACCTCTAAAGCTTATTGGGCCTGAAAAATGATCAAGAAAGGACTCAAAAAATTGTCAAAGATGACTCCAAAACAATGGATAATTTAAAGCATTATAAAGGAAAATAAGAGAAATAACTCAACTTGTAGGCTGAAAACGGGTGTCAACAGATGCCCCTTCTTGATGTCTGCTTTGTAAGGGAACGAGCGAAAGTTACGCGGAGGCGAAATGGAATGGAGATGGAGCGAAAGCGAAAACGATGTTAAATGGAGATGAAGCAGAGATTAAGCGGTGAGAATTGAAAAATAGGCATCAAGGTAAAAGACACATGTCACAACCAACAAGTAAAGATAATTGCCCGAGCTTAATTTCTATTTTTTCTCAAAAAATTAAGTCACTAATGATTACTGAGATAATTATTCGTCAATGGTATTTTAAATCTTTTCACATATATTATAACTCATTCATTAGCTTAATCAAGTTGGACTCCCATTTTGATCTATTGTCTTACCCTCTCTTATTCATCTTAAATAAGAAAATTTTTATTTATTCTTTTACAAGATTCATAACTTCTTTTCTCTTTCCAAAAATATACATAATTATTCCTATTTTAGATTTCATAATTACCCGGGCGTTACACCCTCCCCAACTAAAAGAGAATTTAGTCGCCAAATTCACACCACATTCTATTCTAGAACTACAAATCAGTAAAGTAACTATACAAGCAAAAGAATTTAAGATCTATGAAAAGGAAGAAAGCTAACTGAAGGATAACGAGAAGGGGTACCTCCCACAATTCGTTCTTCAGCGGGCTCGACTTGCATTAAATCTTGAATCTTTCCTTGTTGCTTCGGGATGGAGCAGGGTATCTAGCTATCTTATGTTCTAAGCTCCCACAACGAAGACATGCTCTCGACTTCCGCCAACAATTTTTCAATTGGTGGATATACTTACCACAATACTTACATCTTTCTCGAGATGAATCTACAGGAGCTACCCAACCATTCTCTCTCTTAAGCTTCTTACCCTTTTGCGAGCTACAACCCTTATTAGGTATCTTCTTAGTCAGGTTAAACTTTCTAGAATTTGTGGCTTGTTCCTTCTCTTCAACTCTCCCTCTCTCTTCTGTGGCCTTTTCTAATTACTAAACTCTCCTAACTAGGTCCGCATAAGCTTGGATATCTATGAGTGCTACTTGGAAAACAAAGTCAGACCTAGTCGCCTCCATTGAATCTAGGTTCCTGCAAAAATAATTTATGGAAGTTAATTATCTAATTCAAGAATTATTATACCTTTTTCATTAATAACGAAAGTTAATTATCTTATTCTCCTTAAGGATACATCTTTTTAATATTTATCCCCAAGCTCTACCCATTCTCACCGGATGACAATAAAGAAAAGGACCTAATGACACATACTCACAGCCAAACCTAGGGTTTATGAAAGCCTAGGCTCTGATACCACTTCTGTCACGCCCCGAACAGATAGCAGCAGATCGCATTGCTCGGAACGTGGCAGTGATACAGTCGTGTCAATCAGAGCAATAACTTAAGACACAAAAGACCAGAAATTTGCCAAACATAAACGTTATAGATATAAACATGTGATTAGAACTTATTGACTCAATTATAATTTCCAAAAGAAAATAAAAGATACACTAGCTAGACTTGATACAACATTCTAATCTAGACTCAAGAAATAGGAAAGACATGGGTCTTCGAGCTTCAAGATCACTCGTTCACACTTTGCCCTTCCTAGTTAGAGTAAGCATCCTCACTAGTCACCTGATTACCTGAAAAATAGGGAAACACACTAGATGAGTGAATGCTAAGTAGGAATTATATCTTTGATCCAAACTTGCTTGAAATAATTAACGATTTATGCAATATGCCATGATCTTGTATGATAGAACACAAGATAATATCGAGAGTGGAATAACAAGAAATAATAAGGATGAACTAAGAAGATTTCGAGGTATATCAAGCAAAGTCAACAAGGATATCAAGCATGTAATATTCAACAAGGATATCAAGCATGTAATATCAAGTCATGTCACGAGATATTGGCTATTTAAGTTCTAGCAAGTACCATGTCAAGTCAAACACGTCACGCAATATCATGTATTTTCATGTCATGAGAGAGTGGAATGCCATAGATTAAGCTAGCAAGTCATGCACTTCGGTGCAATGCCACACCGTGGTCAATATAGCTCCCATGGACACAAGTACTTTCAGGTGCTCCTGCCAGGACCAGACCGGGCCCCATTAACGTCAGGCATTGAGTCACGTAAGTGTCTAGACATTCACTATAGTTTATAGCCAATAGATTTCCAAAGGAATAAGTCATTGTAGGAACATTAAGGTAGATTCACGGATTTCTAGGAATTCAAGGATAGAACTATTGATGATTTATCTACCCCGCCCCCAAACTAAACAAAGCATATGCATATGCATGGAAATATAACATGAAGGAACAAAGGGGCGATGAAAGATAAGAAATACTAACTGTGATCACCACCAAGGCTAACAATGCCAAAAGTATAGGAAGAAGATACAACGGCGCCGCATACCTTGGAAAGTAAGGATGAAGATGTGATCGCGCTTGATGAACGGGTGCGGGAAACGATGTGGGATAACACCTCCTCTCCTTCCAGCCGGCTATAGGAAGAGTACCTCACGTTCTATGCATGCTCTCCTGCGAAACAAAGCCAACACAAGGATAAAAACCCATTAGAATATGCAAGTGTTGTATCAAATCCCGTAGTAGTAAAATAGGGTTAGAAATTGAGGGAGAATGCACCGGGGGGAGGTTTTTAACCCTTGTAGAAGGGTGCAAAAGATAGGTGTGTGTGTTATGATGAGAATGAAATAAATAGATGGAAAAAACATGTAGCACAACTGTTGGAATATGCCATGTAATATGGAGAAAGATGCAGGTGTAGCAGAAAAATAGAAATCTGTGATGATTTTTAAAATTAGGAGATGAATAACTAAGAGTAGAAAGAGAGATAGAAAGCCCTTGACGATGGAAATTTCATATTATACTTCCCTCTTCAGGCCAGGGTCAAAGGAGAAGGTAGACGACGTAGCATGGCTTTGCCCCGAACCGAAGAAGAGCCCCCCTTCGTGACCTACGAACTGGGTGCTTTAAAAAGGAGTGCAGAAACCCTAGGTCGAATTTAGGAGATAATGACCCACTTTCGGGGATTTAGATGCATAAACCTCGAGATAATATCAAGGGTATGAGTCCTAGATGGGTGGAAACCGAGGTGGAGGCTTATCTCCCTCGAAAGTGGTGTCAAATAGGAGTCCAAAGAGTCTTGCGGTGAAGAAATCGGAGTTCAGATTAATCTGGATTCTTTGTCAAAGAAATCATCTATCGCATGGCCACCAAATGAAGAAACGGTCAAGGGAAGACCCCCATTGGGATAGAAACGGTCATAGGGGTGACCGCCAAGCGACTGGGGCGAAATGGGGCAATTCTGGCACAGAAATTGAAGAAACGGTCTTCCTGGGACCGCCATTTGAAAGTGGCGGTCTGAGTCGGACCGTCAATTGATAAAATAAAAATAATAAAAATAAACAATTTCACTGTTCACTTGACAACGGGGTCGCCAGGACGACTGCTGTAGCAACCCAGATAAATTCAGGGAAATAAAATTTCCTAATTAAATAGATCATCCAAATAAATAAGACAAGGATCCAAATCAAACAAAATATAAACCCCAAACCTCAACCCAATTGAAGGCCTTATGAGCTAGGTAAAGATATGTATATATATATATATAAAGACTCTTTTTGTTCCAACCCAAATTCCCAAGTGTAATAAACATGTATAGTGGGCCTTAATGACCTTAACCCACACACACATATGGGCTTCTTATATATATATATGGGATAAAGTAACTAATCTCAAATGGGCCTTAAAAGCCCATAACCCTTCCTACGTCCAAAGGAAATGTAGGATATATATATGTATATATATTATTCTCTATGAAGCTTGCATGTGAATAGGATTTAGGACCCAACTGGGAAGGTGGCTGCGATTTGGGAAGGAGAAGATCAACATGAGAAGGTTTAAACCTATTAGGATTCACATAGGGAAACTTAAATCTCGTTAGAAGTCAGAGATATCAATCTCTATAAATAAACATCTCCATTGTTGTGCCCCTATAGTCATTTGAGTCATCATGTGATCAATTAGGTCATTCGACATCAATCTATGATCATATGAGTCATTTGATATTCTTGGTTTTGATAATGGCTAAACACTATAAGTCATTTCTCTTTTCCACTATCTTATGACTGACATATGTGATGTTTTGTTCATGACAGATACGCACATGAAAGCTCAATGTTGCGCCCTCGCACGCGGATCGACCTACGCGGTCAGGTCGCGGGGGTCAAGGGGGCAGCGCCCCTTGCGGGGGTTTCCGGGGGCGGAGCCCCCGGAACAAAATTTGGCTTGAAGACTCAGTAATAAAACTTCATGACAATCAAGGTCGATGCCACAGACATGAACGGGCGGCTAACGGACTCAAGCGACGGAGCTGGTGCGGCCAACGGACCGAACCGGGGTGACCCGGGCTCTGCCCAGCTGGCGGTCGACCGCCAGCACAGGGGCGGTCTACCGCCCCAGCCAGGGACTCCCAAGTCTACACGTTTCTCAGTGGCGGTCGACCGCCAGCCAGTGGCGGTCGACCGGAATTCCCAGGGGCCATTCGTCTACAGCATTTTACAGTGGCGGTCGACCGCCAGGAGCTGCAGGTCGACCGCCAGCCCCGAGCCTTCATTTTTGACTTTGTTTCCAACTTCGAAAAGGGCCATTCTACATGGATTTCTTTAATCCAAAAGTCACCTAATCACCCACAAATTGTGGATCTGGTCTAAGGCTTGTCCATAGACCATTCAAGGTCTATAAAACCAATACAAGAGGGTTGGAAACCCTAATGCTTAAAGGGCTTACAAGGGTGGCTGCAAGGGAGGTTGCAAGAGAGCTTGGAGACGAGCTACTGTTCACGTGAACAGTAGTTCGTGAAGGTGTTCTTCATCCAATCAAAGGGGAATCAAGCTCAAATCAAAGCCAGCAATCTTCAAGTAAGATTACATCAAAGCAAGGCTATCAAAGTGATCCAAGGAAGCCGGTTTGATTCAAGTTCTTCAAGGGAAATCATCTTCATCCATTCAAGTTCTTTCAAGTTCATTCAAGGTGATATTTCAAGCATTCAAACTCCTAGAAGCTAAAGAAGCAATCAAGATTCAAGGTAGCTTCATCATCTCCTTCATTCATTCAAAGAAATTCAAAGAGAAGATCAAGAGAGAAGAATTGAAGGAAGAGGTACTGTTCACGTGAACAGTACTCTGTGAAGAACATTCATCCAATCAAGGGTGAATCAAGAAGATTGAGTTGAAGCCAAGAGGAGCCTTCTTGCTGATCAACATTCCATACAAGGGCCAATTCATTTTCACTCATAACTCAATCTCTTGTTTTAGTTCATTCACATTTGTTTCATTTTCATTATTGTTTAAACATTGAAAGTGTGATTCGTCCCTACCGGTGGTTAGTAGGAAGGCAATTGGAGGGTGTTCCAATTTGCGGTTGACGTCCCTACCAGGTGGTGAGTAGGAAGGCAATCGGTGGTTGCCGATTTGCGGTTCTGTGCGCTGCACAAGTGAAGCCTCACCGGGTTTTGGTGAGGGGTGGACGTAGGGCTGAGGATTCAGTCCGAACCACCTTAAAAATCCTGTCTAGCGTGGTTTGCTTGTGTGATTGAATCGTTCTAGGTGCATACTTAGGATCGAATTATTATATATCTTGCTTATCTTGCTAAGTGAATCATAGCATACTTGGAAGCTAGTTTCTATTCCGCTGTAATTCATTTTAACTAGCTGTTTAGAGGGCTGCATTGCGAAAAGTGGGGCTGATCTATTCACCCCTCCCCTCTAGATCTGCTGTCCACTACACAACATCCATCATCGAGCTCCGGCTATTGCTGCTGCTCATATTGATCCTTTGACATCGACATTGACATCATACTGCTACGGTGGTGTGGTGAAGAAGGAGCTCTTCCTCCTACTTCTTCTTCCTCCATCGCTGCTGGCTGTTGTTGTTCCTTTGCTGCTCATGTGCGAAGTTACTAAAGCTTCATCCTCTTTCGTATTCTAGCTGAACGTGGAACATGAAGAAGACACAGCTTCCTCCTTCGTGTTCGTTTGCTGCCATTTGCCTCTGTTTGAAGTGCTGTAGTGGTCTTTCTTCTTCCATGATCATCTTCTGCTATTGCTGTTGCTTAAGCTGCTGCATATTCTCTTCTCTCTGCTTAGTTCGTCGTCCGGTTTCACCATTAAAAGGTAGGTGTTCTCAAGATACGAAGCCCAACATGATAATCAAAGTAAATTCATGCATATAGGTCGTATAGCATGGATTTCCATGACTTCTGTTTCAGTTTATGTAGTTTTACTGCATTTTTGTAAATAGCGACCCTGGCATGGGCGCCTATTAAATGAACGCTCGCGTGAGCAGTCGCCAGTTTTCCTAAATTTGCGACAGTGTCCACGGCATCGTTTAATGAGCAACCATAGCCCTGTCGCCAATTCTTTAAGTATTTAATAAATGCCACATGATTAAAATTAAATATCTATGTAACCTGATGTTAAAAATATTGCATGAGCATGTTCCTGGAACCTTTATATTTTTCTCTATCTACCCATGTCTTTACTTTCCTGATTATGTGAACTCCAAGTTTATGAATAGTGTTATGTGTCTAAGATTGTACCTTCCTGATGCATACCATCAAACAAAGAATGAGCGACAGTCCCCTAGTCGCTATTTAAAGAATGGGCGGCCCTATACGGTGGCATCTATTTATAAAATAATTGGTAAAAAAGAAATATATGAAAATTATGAATCTGTGACATTAAAGTAGGCTTCATTTAAGGATTGGACGCCGTTCTGAATGGTCGCCAATTAGAATGAAATTATGTTGATTTTGGAAAAATTACAAGAAATAGCGCCTGTTCATCATCATCATCATCATCATCATCAGAGCCTTATCCCAATTAATTGGGGTCGGCTACATGAATCCTGTTCCGCCAAAGATTTCTATCAAGTGCAATATTCATATTTAAACTCAAGGAACTAATGTCCTTCCTAATAACATCGCACCATCTCATTTTAGGCCTTCCTCGAGCTCTTTTGCTAGCATCCACTAAGATTTGATCACATCTTTTAACCGGCGCTAAGTTAGGGCGACGAAACACATGTCCAAACCACCTGAGTCTATTTTCTCTCATTTTACTATCAATTGGAGCTATCCCTAAGTCCTTACGGATGCGCTCATTCCTAATCTTGTCTTTCTTAGTCTTGCCACACATCCATCTCAACATCCTCATCTCTGCTACACACATTTTGTGGATGTGTTCCTTTCGTACTGCCCAACACTCGGTACCATATAACAGAGCAGGTCTCACATCCGTTCTATAAAACCTCCCTTTGAGCATATTGCACTTGATAGTAATTCTTATAGTCGCTAATTCTTAGTAATTTAAATTGGAATTTCTATAAAATATAAGATTGAGCAACCCTCTAAAGAGTCGCTATTTCTTGATATAGTGACCTATGATAAGGCGCCAATTCTTCTCTCTCAGTTTTACCGTGTTTTCCTGGCCCATATCGCGGGTCTATTGACACTCTCATATCACATCCGTAAATGGGGTTTCTATTTTTAATTCTATCGATTACACACTAACTCTTGGTGATGTTTGAACCCTCCGTAGGATATTCTGTCCTTCGGACTAGTGATTTCATCATGGAGACTTCCGTAAGTCTACGCTAGCCTTGGATTCCCTTAAGGCAGTCGAGCAGGTTGTACCCTAAAAACCCTAGAACCCTTACTTGTCACGTCACTCTGAAGAAACATGATGCTTAGCCCTCATAGAGTGATGTTTTGATCTGGCCTCTTGTGAGAAGTGTGTTCTGCCAGCAATTAGCGACACTGACTTGGGCGCCAGAAGGAATTGGTGACCAGTCTAGTGGTGTTATTTCCCTGATTTAGCGAACCTGATCCTGGGCGCTAATTCATCCAGCATGTACTGTTCACAGGAATTAGCGACCAGAAAGTGGGCGATGTTTCTATAATTGGTGGTGACTGAGTGGACGCCAATTACCCAGTTTCATGACATGTTATAGTTTTTCATATGGTTTATCGATATGTCCTACTTGTTCAAGTTCTGACGTTGAACTCCTTCGTTCGTGCGAATCTATCTTGTCATCCTACAATAGCTTATTCTTAGAATTCTATATTGGCTATAAACTATAGTGGATGTCTAAAATATACATGACTCAATGCTTGTGCATATAGGGCCCGATCTGGTCCTGGGAGGAGCACCCAAAAGTACTTGTGCCTATGGGAGTTGAATGATCACGGTGTGACATTACATCGAAGTGCATGACTTGCTAGATTATGGCATTCCACGACTCATACGTGACTTGACATTACATGACTTACGTGGCAAGGCCTGGGTATTTACTTGCTTGATATTATAATAGCCAATTCACATGACATGACTTGATGTTTACATGGCTTTACAAATCTTGGTATACTTCACATGACTATCATGAAACCTTGCTAGTTCATCTCTATTAATTATTGATACTTCACTCTCGTCTCTATCTTGCATACATGCATAGCCATACTTGCATTAATGTAGCATGTAATCTACGTTAAGCAAGCTTGCACTTGGAATATAATTCCTATTGAGCATTCGCTCACCTAGTATTTTTCCCTATTTTTCAGGTAATTCCGATGACGTGAATCAATCGGATGAGAATGGGAACGAGTAAAGAGCGTAGAGCCGTTCCAACTATCGATGCCGTTATCTAGTCATGTCTTTTCCCTATTTCTTGAGCCAATTGTTGTAATTTTCTTTTATTGAGTCTAGAATGTCCTTTAGTACTCTTTTCAAAAAAAAGGAGATTATGTAATGAATTTACCTTGATGTTTATTATGAATAAATTAGATTTGGTTATCTTGCAATTTGCGCATCTCTGTCTATAAGGTCGAATTCCTTATGCTCTGATTGACATGAATGATATAACTCGTCATGCATACCGGGTTCCTTCTGCGCTTGGGGCATGACAATTTTGTGGTATCAGAGCCTAGGATATTCAAATCCTAGGAAATGAAGTCCAAGGATAGGTTTATACCTTTACTCGGTGAGATGGGTAGAGCCATGGGTTAAGTTAACTTAGGGACTTAGACTCCTGGTTAATCATATATTAATATAGTTACTTAAAATCTTGTAGGATCATGCCCGCTGAACGTGCTCAATGGCACGATATGCAACGCACTGTGCAAGGCCTCACTCAGGTGCTACAACAAGTGGCGCAGGGCGGAGCCAATCGTGGAGCAGGAGATCTCCACCGGAGTTTTCACAACGTGAACCCACCAAACTTCATTGGTTCGACCAACCCCGATGATGCCGAACATTGGATTAGGGAAATATAAAGAATATTCTGTGTTATGCAATGCACGGATGAAGAAAAGGTGTTATTGGCGACTTTTCAACTAGAACGGGATGCCCGATTCTAGTGGGAGTCGGTAGAGGCTACATTGCCCCATGAACATATCACGTGGTGCGAATTTTTTGAACACTTCAATAGCAAGTATTTCTCAGACCGGATACAATAGAAGAAGGCTGCGGAGTTTGCCGCATTGAAGCAAAGAACTCTATCAGTGGCCGAGTATGCGGCCCAATTTTCCTGTCTGTCAAGGTACACACCCCACCTAGTGGGTATCGAGAAGATGAAAGCTAGAAGATTTCACAATGGGCTTAGGCCGCAATACTTTACCCAATTAGCCCCGATGGACATTCAAGTCTATTCGGAGATGATAAGGCGAGCCCAGCTACTAAAAGACGCCATGGAGTTGTCCGACCGGATCCGTGGAAAGGATAAGAAGGAGCACGTCACAAGCTCAGGTACCTTCAAACCCTCATTCAATAAGAAGAGGTCAACCAATGGAGAAGATTCCTCCCAGGAAAAGAAGCTCAAGAAGAATAACAAATCCTTCTCTATCACTGTCACACCTTCCAAAGAGGTGTGCAAACATTGTGACAAGGCCAGCCATAAGGCCGAGTAATGCTGGAGGAGATTGGGAGCTTGTCTCCGTTGCGGGAGCCATGATCATCGGATTCCCGACTGCCCTCTACTAAAAAATAAAGCCGAAGACAAGAAGCGCCCGGTGAAGAAGCAAGCATGTCTCCACGATCTTCAAGAGGCGGAGCAAGATGAAGGCGGACTGGTGGAAGGTACATTAAAGATTTGTTCCAAGTCTGCTCGTGTCTTGTTTGATACAGGCACGTCACATTCTTTTGTTTCTAAGACGTTTGCTGATCTATTACCTATGGAACCGGAGTGGATTGATCTAATTATTTCAACTCCCCTCATAAACGAATCCGAGATTTTACACCATTATCTGAATTGTGAAGTTATGGTGAAAGGGAAAAATCTACCTGCCGATTTAATATGCCTAGACATGAAGGATTATGATGTTATACTAGGAGCCGATTGGCTATCCACACACAAGGAAGTTGTTGATTGCCGAAATGGCAAGGTAACTTTTAAGGAATTCTTGGAACTTGTCTACACTAGTCCTCGGAGTCGAAACAAGTCACCCCTTATTTCGGCCCTCCGAGCTAGTAAACTCTTGAGAAAAGGATGTGTGGCTTTCATAGCATTTGTGTCTACCACAGAAGTTAAGGAGTCTAAGATTGAAGCCATCCGAGTGGTTCGGGAGTTTTCGGATGTATTACCGAAAGATTTTCCCGGATTACCCCCGCAAAGAGAAGTGGCCTTCACTATCGACCTTGTCCCTGGTGCTGGTCCGGTTTCTAAGGCACCTTATAGGATGTCCCCCGCCGAACTCAAAGAATTAAAGGAGCAACTGATGGAGCTTTTGAATAAAGGATTCATCATGCCAAGCACTTCCCCGTGGGGAGCGCCCGTGTTATTTGCAAGGAAGAAGGATGGATCGATTAAACTCTGCATCGATTATCGACAGTTGAACCACCTTACCATCAAGAACAAATATCCACTGCCAACGATCGATGAATTATTTGATCAAATATCTGGATCCAAATATTTCTCAAAGATTGATCTCAGGTCAGGATACCACCAATTGAGTATCAAGGATGAGGACATTCATAAGATCGCATTCCGGAGCAGGTATGGGCACTACGAATTTGTTGTTATGCCTTTTGGACTAACGAATGCCCTTGCAGCCTTTATGTAGTTGATGAATAGCATATTCAGGTCTCATCTAGATCAATTCGTAGTGGTCTTCATTGATGACATATTGATTTATTCAAAGATCGAAGAAGATCATGAAGAACACTAAAGGATTGCATTACAAATATTGAGGAATGATCAACTTTACGCCAAACTTAGCAAGTGCGACTTTTGGCTTGAGGAAGTGTCCTCCCTATGGCATGTGATCTCGAAGGATGGGATTTCTGTGGATCCTTCAAAAGTCAAGGCCGTGAAGAATTGGGAAAGACCAACCAGTGCAATAGGGATCCGAAGCTTCTTAGGTCTAGCTGGCTATTACATGCGATTCATCAAGGACTTCTCCAAGATTGCCGTTCCTCTTACGGGGCTGACCCGCAAGGAGATCCCTTATAGGTTGGATGAAGAATGCAAGAAGAGCTTTCAAGCTTTGAAGGATCATCTAACAACCGCCCCGGTCTTAGCATTACCAACTGAAGGGGACAAATTCGAGGTATATACCAATGCGTCTGGCATTGGCCTTGTATGTTAATGCAACAAGGTAGAGTCATTGCTTACTCATCCTGACAATTAAAGAAGCATGAGGAGAACTACCCGGTGCATGACTTAGAGTTGGCCACGGTGGTATTTTCTTTAAAGATCTGGAGACACTATCTCTATGGAGAACAATTCACTATGTACTCCGACCACAAGAGTCTCAAATATCTATTTTCACATAAAGAATTGAACATGAGACAGAGGCGTTGGCTAGAATATCTCAAGGACTTTGACTTCACAATACAATACCATCCTAGAAACAGTAATCTTGTAGCTGATGCCCTCAGTCAAAAACTGAGAGCATTATTGGCCAACTGTATGATCCAAGAATGGAAGTTACTGGAACAATTCTCTAAGCTAGATATAAGCATGGACAAGGAGAAAGTGTGTGTTACTCTATCACACATGAGGATACAACCAGATTTACTCTCCGAGATCAAGGAGCTTTAGGACAATGACCCGGTGCTGGTCGAAGATAAAGACAAGCTAGAAGAACAACCCGATTTCAAGCTAGCATCAGATGGAAGATTATTATTCTGAGAAAGAACTTGTGTACCGGATTGTCCAAAATTGAAGAAGAAAATTTTAGAAGAAGCTCACCGATGAAGGTACACGATTCATCTCAGATCTACCAAAATGTACCAAGACCTGAAACGGACCTTTTGGTGGAACAACAAGAAAAGGGAGGTAGCGGACTTTGTTTCTCGCTGTCTCACCTGCCAACAAGTCAAGGCAGAACACCAAAATCCTGCGGGTAAGTTACATCCTCTAGACATTCCCAACTGGAAGTGGGAGGATATCGGCATGGATTTCATCCTGGGTTTGACTAAATCCAACGGTGGTCATGATGGAATATGGGTCGTCATAGATCGATTGACCAAGTCAGCTCACTTCTTGCCTTTCAAGAGTAGATGGTCAGTCGATGTTCTGACTACATTGTACATCAAAGAAGTTGTCAGACTGCATGGAGTTCCTATTTCGATCGTGTCTGATCGAGACCCACACTTCACATCTCATTTCTGGAACAGTCTACAACATTCGTTGGGGACAAGACTCAACCTTTGTACAGCTTTTCATCCTCATACGGATGGTCAGATCGAAAGAACAAATCAAGTTGTAGAAGACATGCTACGAGCTTATATTATTGATTTCGGTGGGAGCTGGCATGATCACTTACCCCTGGTCGAGTTTGCATATAACAACAGTTACCGGGCAAGTATTCAAATTGCACCTTTCGAGGAACTATACGGAAGGAGTTGCCGATCACCCTTAATGTTAGGACAAAGTTAACAAAAAGAAACTACTAGGCCCGGAGATGGTAAGGGATACCACTGAGAAGATTCAACTCATAAGAGAGAGACTCAAGATGGCTCTGTCTAGACAAAAGAGTTACGCCGATACTAGAAGGAGAGACCTCGAGTTCCAAGTTGGAGACCACGTCTTTCTTAAGGTTTCCCCAGGCTGAGGCATTAAGAGATTTGGTGTTAAGGGCAAGCTTACACCAAGATATATCGGTCCCTTCGAAGTGTTAGAAAGAGTTGGCGAGGTTACCTATTGGATCGCCTTGCCACCACAACTATCCAAAGTACACAATGTATTCCACATATCTATGCTCAAGAAGTATGTTCATGATCCATCTCACGTCATAGATCATGACAACCTGGTGATAAAGAAGGATCTCACATACAAACAAAAGCCTTTGAAGATCTTGGATCGCGAGATTGGCATACTAAGGAACAAAACTATTCCCATGGTCAAAGTACAATGGAGTAAGTGCTCAGAACAAGAAGCCACATGGGAGACTGAAGAATTTAAGAAGAAAATATTTTTGAACTCATTCCAAAATTGTAAGTATTCTGCACCCTCCATATCTGTATGAAATTGAATTTGGGGACCAAATTCTTTTAAGTGGGGGAGGGTGTAGCAACCCAGATAAATTCAGGGAAATAAATTTTCCTAATTAAATAGATCCTCCAAATAAATAAGACAAGGGCCCAAATCAAACAAAATATAAAGCCCAAAC
The DNA here is from genome assembly GCA_022559845.1 of Amorphophallus konjac. NCBI lineage: Eukaryota > Viridiplantae > Streptophyta > Magnoliopsida > Alismatales > Araceae > Amorphophallus > Amorphophallus konjac. The sequence goes on along the minus strand of CM040125.1, from coordinate 293,912,936 downwards.
CTCAACCCAATTGAAGGCCTTACGAGCTAGGTAAATATATATATATATATATATATATATATATAAAGACTCTTTTTGTTCAAACCCAAATTCCCAACTCTAATAAACATGTATAGTGGGCCTTAATGACCTTAACCCACACACACATATGGGCTTCTTATATATATATATGGGATAAAGTAACTAATTTCAAATGGGCCTTAAAAGCCCATAACCCTTCCTACGTCCAAAGGAAATGTAGGATATATATATATATATAGATAGATACATATTATTCGCTACGAAGCTTGCATGTGAATAGGATTTAGGACCCAACTGGGAAGGTGGCTGTGATTTGGGAAGGAGAAGATCAACATGAGAAGGTTTAAACCTCTTAGGATTCATGTAGGGAAACTTAAATCCTATTAGAAGTCAGAGATATCAATCTTTATAAATAAACCTCTCCATCATCGAGCTCCGGCTACTACTACTGCTCATATTGATCATTTGGCGGCGACGTTGCCATTGTACTGCTATGGTGGTGTGGTGAAGAAGGAGCTCTTCCTCCTACTTCTTCTTCCTCCATCGTTGCTGGCTATTGTTGTTCCTATGCTCCTCACGTGTGAAGTTACTACAACTTCATCCTCTTTCGTATTCTAGCTAAACGTAGAATGTGAAGAAGACACTGCTTCTTCCTTCATGTTCGTTTGCTGCCGGCTGCCTCTGTTTGAAGTGCTGCTGTGGTCTTTCTTCTTCTACAATCGTGTGCTGCTATTGTTGTTGCTTTAGCTGTTACATATTCTCTTCTCTCTGCTTAGTTCGTCTTCCGGTTTCACCCTTAAAAGGTAGGTGTTCTCAAGATACGAAGCCCAACATGATAATCAAAGTAAATTCATGCATATAGGTCATATAGCATGGATTTTCATGACTTCTGTTTTAGTTTATGTAGTTTTACTGCATTTTTGTAAATAGTGACCCTGTTATGGGCGCCTATTAAATGAACGCCCACGTGAGTAATCGCGAGTTTTCCTAAATTTGCGACCGTGTCCAGGGCATCGTTTAATGAGCAACCATAGCCCTACCGCCAATTCTTTAAGTATTTAATAAATTCCACAGGATTAAAATTAAATATCTATGTAACTTGATGTTAAAATTATTGCATGAGCATATTCCGGGAACCCTTATATTTTTCTATGTCTACCCATGCCTTTACTTTCGTGATTATGTGAACTCCAAGTTTGTGAATAGTGTTATGTGTCTAAGATTGTACCTGCCTGATGCGTACCATCAAACAAAGAATGAGCGACAGTCCCCTAGTCGCTATTTAAAGAATGTGCGCCCCTATACGGTGGCGTCTATTTATAAAATAATTGGTAAACAGGAAATATATGGAAATTATGAATCTACGACATTAAAGTAGGCGTTATTTAAAGATTAGATGCCGTTCTGAACGGTCTCCAATTAGAATAAAATTATGTTGATTTTGGAAAAATTACAAGAAATAGCGCCCGTTCATACAGCCACTAATTCTTAGAAATTTAAATTAGAATTTCTATAAAATATAAGATTAGGCGACCCTCTAGAGAGTGGCTATTTATTGATATAGCGACCTCTGATAAAGTGCCAATTCTTCTCTCTCAGTTTTACTGTGTTTTCTTGCCCCATATCGCGGGTCTATTGACACTCTCATCTCACATCTGTAGATGGGGTTTCTATTTTTGATTCTATCGATTGCACACTAACTCTCAGTGATGTTTGAACCCTCTGCGGGATATTCCTTCCTTCGGAATGGTGATTTTATTATGGAGACTGTAGACACGCTAAAATCGATGCTATATTGAGTAAATCTCGTGTCACCATGTGACGCCCCAAAGTGGACTTCAATATGGACTTAATATGAAGTTTTTCTAATATCTCCATATTTAATTGTAATTTCTTGGGTTTTTTGGTTTAATAATTGAAATTAACGCCTGAATGAAGGGCGTCATTTAATTGACGACCTAATTAGGGGCGTTTTTCTTAAATGGACGACTGTTCAAATGGTCGTTATTTCTTGGATTTAACAAATGCTAATAAAAATAAAACTCAAGGTAATTGACGTCCTAAAGAGGGGCGTTGATTATTTAACGCCCGTTCCCACAGGTGTCATTTAACAATTTTAAATAAGAAAAGTCCTTTATTTCTATAATTAAATTCAGGAATTAACGACTATGTGAATGTCGTCATTTTTACTTTCATCTCCCTTCTCTCTGCTTCTTTCCAATAGTAATCCTTTCCCCATTTTACACCTTGTGTTCGATTGGGAAGAGGGTTCCTTATTGTGGATTCATTACCTTATTTTAATCCTATTAATGCAAGGATTTTGGGCCTATAAATATCCCTTGAATCTCCCTCGCGCGAAAAAAAGAAGAGAGTAGTAGAGGACATCGCAGAATAGAGCTAACAACTACACATAGAGAGAGCTAACAGAGAGGAGCGTTTCGTTGTTTGCAGGTTGTTTTCTCCCAAGCTCTTCCTCCGGCGTACTTCTTCCACGGTCGTTCTTCTTCCACGGCGGTGGAGATTTCTCCTTCTGGCGTGCTTACTTCCTCCCATAGCAGCTGAAGCTCTTGTTCTCCTCCCTTTACTGCTGCCATACAGCAGATATTCATTTTATTTTGCTGTTATCATATCATTACATATCATTCTCTAGTTGCTTTGCTAGAGAATATCATATTACACTAGTTTACGTTGCATTATCGTACTCATCCATAATCCAATCCCTTGTTACTCCTCTTAGGGGTTTTAAAACTAAAACACACAAGGTGTGTGTTCATGCCTAATTTGATTGATTCTATATTTCTATAGCATTAATACTGCACACTTTGGCTAATCCATATCTTTGTTCATTTTGTGTGTTTTCATGCAAGGGTAATCAAATTATAAACCCCCTTCGTCGGCCGACCGATAGAAGGAGGAAGGAAGAATCCCCAATCTCACCCGCTCAATACAAGGTACATGCTATCATCCTTCTTCTTTTGAGGTAACCCCTCTGGCGATCACCCTCCATAGAGCATCTCATGCTCATCCCCTTTTCCTTCTTGTCCCACTTATTTTTGCATAATCATTCATCCTTAATAATCATCATTATATTTCTCTCTTTAAATATGTCTATGTGACACGATCTACAAATTGGCGATCACGGTGGGACACTTTTTATTTTTAGTTTGATTACCCCTCCCTTTGGCACCCTCGCGTGCCCCTCCCCTTTGGCACCCTCACGTGCCCCTCCTTCGGCGCCCTCGCGTGCCCCTCCCTTTGGCGCCCTCGCGTGCCCCTCCTTCGTGCTCCACATTACACACTCCTTTTGTGCACCACGTGCACACCTCCCACTGGATTAGTCAATTTGCGTGGTGTCCATATCATTTTTATTAGAGAAGAAATTGATTTCTGTTTGTCATCAGGGTTAACGGTTCTCTGGAACTGAATAACGCCCTTCATACCGCCGTCATTTTCACATACAACGACCGTTCAAACAGGCGATGTTTTCTTTTTTTACAAGCATTATCATCATTTTATAATTAACGCCCCCCATAGAGGCGTCATTTCCCAATATAACGCCTCACACCAAGGCGTCATTTTCTGATCACTGCATTTTGACGCCCCTTTCAGAGGCGTCTTTCATTGGTACAGTGCCTTACTAAAAGGCATTTTTTGGGTTATAATTGCTTTTATTTATTATATTAAGTTTGATTACTGCTATCTGACGCCCCTGTGCACAGGCATCATTTCTACAAACAACGTCTCACTTTAAGGCGTTATTTTATTTTGGTTGCTCTCTGTTTGCACTGTTCATAGTGATTAGCAACTGACACTCAATCGCTTCTTGTCGATATAGCGACCTTATCCAGGTCGTCTTTTTTTGTTCTGTGCCCACAGAACCCCCGTTTACTGCTGTTCATTCATTTGATTGATTTTGATATCATCTGCTTGATATTGCCTGCATTAGGCTGTATTTAGGGCATTCGGCTTGGGAGACCTCCTCTCCCCATACTTTTAGGAGTCATACCCTCTCTTGGTGAAGGAAGGACCCTCCTTTGAGCATTCCGTCTCATTGACCGGAAATTCCTAAACCAAGCCTCCGTAAGTCCCCGCACCCGTGGATTCCCTCACGGACGCTGGGCAGGTTGTACCATTGAAGCACCCAGAGTATAGTTGACCCAGACGTTGGTGAGGAGAGAGAAAGAACCTAGATACCCGAAGATTATACCCAAACTTTCAACCAGGACCCACATTCAAAGGAGAGAGCTTATTATAAAATCCACCTTAATCTTCAAAGAAAACCTTAAAACTTTGGCCTCATTACAACTTGAGTGTTTATTATTTTTGATAAGGTGATATCTCTTGGGTATACTTGCTTGTTAGAAATTTATTTCTTCTTCCTCAAGCATGAAACTTCGTTCAGGTAAAATCATCAATATGGCCAACTATGGGTATACTTATGATGGTTATGAGGAAGGTCACTCTGACCCGTTTTATGAGGTTCCCTCTCAGGATCCTGTCTACTACGAGGGAAACTACATCCCTTCTCTCACTCAGGTCCACATGGTGGACACCACTTCCCTAGAGGTTGAGCCTTCTTCCCAAGCTCAACCTACCATTCAAAATACTTCAGGGGATGCTTCCCCTTCTTTCAACTTTAACGATGTTCTCAAAGTTCTTGCTCAGGTGGATGACTCCCAGCGCCAGGCGGCCCAAGCCACTTTAAAGGGAAAGTCTGTCCCGTCATCTTCTAACCCTCCTCAGGCCATGGGTGGCCACTCCGCTAGTTCTCCCAACGACCAGACGGTCACACCTAGGGTGCCCTCATGCCCACCAACTCCTATTATGACTACACCGGCCCAACCGGCAAGTCACTCTATTGCTAAGCCTCAACAACCTTCTATTCCTCAATTCTTGAAAAGTCCTACACCGAACCAATACTCTTTTCGTCCGGCCCCAGCCGAGTCTGATAACCACACTATGCTCCTCCAAAGGATGGCTAGTATGGAGGAGCAGCTCAAGAAGGTCACTGCATCCAAGGCCGCTCCCGAAGTTATGCTTCCCACCCTGCCTATTTTTCATTTGCCCCCATCAGAAATGCCGAATTTTCAGTGGTACAATGGAACGGGTAATCCGTACATCATCTTGAAAGACTTCTTATATGAGGCATCATTCTGGCAAGATAACAAGACTTCTCTGGCTTATCTCTTTAGGCGGTCTTTAGATGGCCCGACATTAGAATGGTTTTACTCCTTGGAGCCGGCCGATGTCGGTGACTTTGATGCTATTCAACGGAAGTTTCTACAGAAGTACAAGGACCGTGTGGGTCCCTCTTTGTCTGTTACTGATCTGGTTGACAAAAAGATGAAGCCCGAGGAGGACTTCATTTTATTAGCTGATAGGTGGAGAGCTATGGCCGAAAAATTAAAGGACACACTGTCGGAAACAGAGCAAGTAAAGATGATTATATCAAACTCCACTCCACAGTTCCGTCATATTTTAGCCATGAACAAGTTGAGCACTATGGAAGAGCTCTATGAAAGAGCTAGATACATACAAACACAGATGAAGGATTTGCCCATTATGGGCATGTTTGAACCAAGGCCAAAGGTAATGAAGAAGAACGTTAATGTCGGCAATACTGGTGTGACCACTGAAGGCACTGTTACTAATGAGCAGGTGAGTGCGTTCGGCAATTCCACACCCTTCCGCCATCCTCCAAACCAAAGGCCGCCACCACAGTAGCCCGCCTTCCAAAACCAAGTCCACCAGCCAAATAATAACCCTCCTCAGACCTTACGGCCTCTTCCACCTCCTCAACAACAACCCCACTTTGCTCCACAGGATCAACCCGCACAGTACCACCAAGTGCCCCCGCCAGCCAATTATGCACCACAACAACTGCAACAACCAAGAAGACCATTGGGTCCCCGAAGATCACAATACCCTCCCTTACCTGAAAGCCTATTAGATATTTTCAATGCCCTCATGACCGTCAACGTACTCACCTTGCCTAAAGAAAGAACGATATGGCCGCAACATGTAGACACCTCCCGGTATTGCGTCTTCCATCGGCAGCCGGGGCACAACATCGACCATTATTTTCACTTCAAGGATTACATACATGATATGAATGATTAAGGTGATATTGATTGGGATGAGATGAAGAGGGTTATTGCTACTCTAAAGGCTCGAAGGCCTCCTCGGCAACCATCGACTCAGCAGCACCCGCAACAAGGTCAGCAGCAACAAGTTCCCCAGCAACAGCAGGCTCCTGCACCCCAGACAAATATAAGGATTGTCAATAATCCATTACAGGAGCACCCGGTTCAAAATCAACAAATAAACCTTATCACCTCAATCCATGAAGTGGAGAGAGGGCAAGGCTGGCATAAGGAAAGCGCCTTTGTCGGGGCCATTAATCAAAACCCCAGTCAACCGCAACCACTACAACTGCTAAGAAGGCTTCAACCTATACCCCCTTCCCAACCACCACATCCCCTTATACGTTCCAGCACTCCAGGGCCACTCAACCCTAACCCTACTCCTTCACGGCCTCTTCTTTTACGCCAACCCACGAATTTCCCTTCACACCAAAACCCTCCACCAAATAGACCTCTCCTTATTCGCCCCTCGCCGGCAACCGTCACCCCTCCTGTTTCGCCACAATCTACCCCGACCACCACCATCATGCTTCCAAGTCCCCTCCCTGTCACTCGACCCCCATCGCCATGTTTTGATAACTCCCAGCCGGTGAAGCCTCTTATAAGAACCCCTCCTCCTGCCAATCCTGCTCTAGCACCCAACACGCCCTACACCATTCCCTCTACCTCCTCTACCCCTTTACCCACTCTAAGCCTGACAGAGACTCCGAAAATAATGGTGCTCCGTAGTGGACGGATGTTCCATCAAGTGTTTCCCCAGCGGGAGAAGGAGCCGATACAAGAACAAGGAGAACAGGAACAAGAGTCTGCACCGGGCATAGAGTATGACTTATTGAAGCATTTGGACAGAACACCGGCCTGAATTTCTATTCTGGAATTAATCAAAAGATCTACTACACACCAGCTGGCTTTGAGGCAATATCTGCAGAAAGTAATGGTAAACGAAGATATCCCAGTTGAACAGGTCACTACAGTTTTAAGTCCAGCCAGTAATCAACCGGCCATCACTTTCTATGAACATGAATTGGCTCCGCAGCCGGCCAGAAAATATGCATTGTGCATTACTATTGACATTAACAAGGTGGCTGTAAAATAATGTTTGGTAGATACTAGGGCATCCATTAATGTTTTGCCACCAAGTACCCTGAAAATGTGTGGCATTCCGGAGAGCCAAATCTGGCCATCTACAATCACTGTTACAGCCTATGACAACACCAAGAAGCCACCTTTAGGGATGATCACTTTAAAAGTTGGTTTGGGTCCAGTCTCAGTCACAGCAGATTTCCATATTATAGACATGGACCCGACATTCAATGGCATTTTGGGTCGCCCTTACATTCAAGAGCTTGATGTTGTGCCTTCCACGAATCACCAATGCATAAAATTTCTGCACAAAGGGCGCATTATTAAAGTCACTAGTATGCCCATTTTGTCGACAGAAGATATACATTCTGCAACATCAGTGCCGTCTATGTGGCCTTCCAATAGGCCTTTGCTCTCAGTTTTGGATGTTGCCGATCTGCGGCAAGACTTGGTAAGGCCGTCTTCTTCGACCCCTCCTACCACCCAAATGTCACCACAACAATCCAAAGGCAAGAAGAAAAAGGGTTTGATGAACACACCAGAATGGAACATTCTGATGAAAATGGGGTATAGAACCGGTAAAGGCCTGGGTGTTAATCTCCAGGGGAGAGTCAAGCCCGTCAGGCATCAAAAGATGATTCCCCGAGGTGGCCTAGGGTACAAAGGACCAAGCCAAGATAAAGATGAGCCATGGGCCATTATGACTTCCACTCTTAAGACAGATCGGCAGCCTCTTACATGGACCCTACAAACACACTTTATGAAAGGAGGCACTCATAATGATGAGTAAACCATGCTAGTCACTTCCATGATAGATTGTCAAGATGTACATGCACGGCAGTTTGCTCGCCACATAGCCCCGTTGGTTACATATAAAGCCCTGGAGTCCTTACGGCCAGACAAAAGAAGAAAGATGGATGACCCCGAATGTGACTGGTATAGATGATTCGACATGAACGATATCACTATTGCTCTGAGCCGACTGTTTATGCCAACTGATCCGGAATGGCCGCCACTGATTCATGAATTAATTGAAAAGCCAGCAGCAAGCACGGACAAGAGGCAGCTTCTAAGCAATTACACAGATACCAGGGAGTCTGATGTGACGTTCGAGGAAGGCTACAACATAGATAGGTTGTGGGCTGGCCTCTTCTCTATTAAATCCATTCATCCAACGATTGTTGTCCATTTGTTTAATCAAATGTTTTGCTCAGATGTCCCTAGACCGCCTGCGGTCTTAATAACCTTTTCTCCAGATTCATTTCAAGTTTCTCCCTCGATTCCTCCCTTGCTCCTCGAGCAATTTTCTAAACACTCCATCACACCCCCGCGTGGGTCATCATTCACGCAATCTTTCGTCAATCTGTCAATCTTAACACCACCCCCTATTCCTCCCTCTCGTTGCCTTCTTCTTGAAAATGAAAACAAAAAAAAATGCCAAAATTCAAACTTTCCAATCTTTCATCTCCACTGAGGAGACCTCCTATCTTCTTCCTGAGTGTGTCCCGACCCAGGGGCCGCTCTTCCAGGATTCATTAGGGGACCTTCTCTACCCCTCCGATGAGGGGTCTTCATCTATATCTCCTTCTGTACCCATCTTTTCCTCACCTCCTTCATCTTTGTCGAATTCTAGTGATCAGGCTAGTTGCTCTTACTCTTCTAGTTTTAAGACTCATGGGGTAGCTTCACGTAAGAGATCCAAGGGTAAGCAGATTCCCCGTAGATTCTTGTTGGAACTAGCTAGAAGGTGCCGGGCATGCTTAGCTCTTCCCGAATTTCTAAAAAATTTGATTATCCTACCGGAAGTAGAATATGAGGATACTTGTGTTTTTAATGAGGGTTTTGGTGTTTATGAGATCATGAATGATGAAGACCCTATTGAAGAGGGGGATGAAGGTTATGAAGAATATGAGGACGAGGCTGATGCTTTTGCCAATGGCATGAGAAGATTCGATGAGCCATCAGCCTCAGTATAAGAGCCTACCAAAGAAATAAATCTGGGTACTGAAGAAGACCCTAGGATTATCCTCATTAGTAAGAACTTGCCGCCCTCCGAAGAGGAGGCGCTTTTTTTGGTTATTGAAGAATATAAGGACACGTTCGCATGGAGTTATGAAGATATGCCTGGACTAGACCCTGCACTCGTTGAACACCGACTTACACTTAAGCCAGGGTCCATTCCGATTAAACAGCGGTTGAGACGTTTCCACCCTAATATGGCGTTAAAAATGAAAGAAGAGGTCGATAAGCTTCATAAGGCTAGATTCGTCAGAGTTGTTCTCTATCCCAATTGGGTGGCTAACATCGTCCCAGTCATGAAGAAAGATGGAAAGGTGCGGATTTGCATAGACTTCGGGACCTCAACCACGCGTGTCCTAAAGATGACTTCCCCCTCCCTCATATTGATGTTTTGATCGACAATACGGTAGGATATGAGACTCTCTCCTTTATGGATGGCTTTTCAGGTTACAATCAGATTCGCCTGGCTGAGGAAGATCAAGAGAAAACATCGTTCACTACACCATGGGGAACTTATTGCTATGTGGTCATGCCCTTTGGACTTAAGAATGCTGGAGCCACCTATCAAAGGGCTATGATGGCAATTTTTCATGATATGATCCATATTTATATAGAGGTGTACGTTGACGACGTGGTAGTAAAATCAAGAACAAGGATTGAGCATCCTGGGGTTCTAACCAAAGTCTGGCAAAGAGCGCGGGAGTATCAGTTGAAAATGAATCCCAAGAAGTGCGTGTTTGATGTTTCATCAGGGAAGTTGCTTGGATTCATCGTAAGTAAGAGGGGTATCGAGATTGATCCCAACAAGGTGATGGTCATAAGGGAAATGCATCCTCCCAAGAATTTGAAAGAAGTCCGAAAGTTGATCAGGAGGTTACAATTTATTCACCGATTTGTTTCCCAGCATTCACAAAAATGTAGGCCGTTCTACGAGCTTACTAAGCCGGGAGTCAAGTTCATTTGGGATGACAAATGTCAGGCGGCTTTTGACGGATTGAAGGATTATCTCTCAAATCCTCCTGTCCTGAGGCCGCCAGTTCTAGGCAAACCGCTTGTTCTCTACATTTCTGTCCTGGATGACTCTGTAGGCGCTGTCCTAGCCCAAGTTGACGAAGAAGGAAAAGAAAGGGCAACCTACTACTTGTCAAAGCTTCTCAACCCCTGTGAGCAGAGGTACTCAGCCATAGAGAAGACTTGTGCTGCTTTAGTCTGGGTAGTTCAGAAACTCAAGCATTATTTCTTAGCTCACAAAATTCATCTCATTGCCCGTATGAATCCAATCAAATTTCTTCTTGAAAAATCCGTTCTCACCGACCGATTAGCACGATGGCAAAGCTTCCTTTCTTAATTTGATATTATCTACATTCAGCAAAAAGCGATTAAAGGCTATGCCATAGCAGAACATCTTGCTCATCACCCTCTCCCGAGATTTGACCCTGTTCGCTCAGAGTTTCCAGATGAGGAACTAATGTCCGTCAATCAATCCGATTCGATGTGGACGTTACATTTTGATGGAGCTTTGAATTCAAAAGGAAAAGGGATTGGCATTGTTTTTCTATCACCGGAGGGTATCACTATTCCGCTCACCTCTCAGCTTGCATTTCCAATTACAAATAATATAGCTGAGTATGAGGCTCTTCTGGCCGGACTGGAGGCCGCTCATCAATTTGGTGTTACCCAATTACGGATTGTAGGTGATAGTCAGCTCATTCTTCGCCAAGTGCTCACCAAGTGCCGTACGCTCAATCCTAAGCTCAAACCCTATCAGGAATTGACTTCTGCTTATACCAAGCTTTTCACCAAATTAATCTTCGTTCACGTTCCTTGTGATCATAACATTTTAGCTGATGCTCTCGCTTCTCTTGCATCTTCTTTAGTTTTCCTTCCCGAAAGGGATTCCCATTCTATCATAGTTCACAAGCGGCTCACTCCAGCTATTAAGGATCCAGCTTTCCTTAGTGTTAAGGAGGAGGTGCTCAGGAAGGTTAAGCAAGGTGGAATCATTGAGAATAAGGAGGTCATGCTGTTAGATTTAGAGGAAGAATTGGACGATGAAGAAAAGCCGTGGTATTACGAGATTGCTAAGTATTGCCAGGATCAATCCTATCCTGAGGAAGCCACAGCTGAAGAAAAGAAAGTCATTCGAAGAGTTGCTCAACGATACACCCTGGTTGGAGGTGTGCTCTATAAAAGAGGTCTCACCGGAGTTTTATTAAGGTGTCTAGATGATGATGAATCTTGGAAAGTCGTGGAAGAGGCGCATTCAGGAGTGTGTGGTGGTCATGTCAATAGCCAGATGCTTGCTAAGAAGATTCTTAGGCTAGGCTTCTATTGGCCCACTATAGAAGAGGATTGCTCCATCTATGTTTGAAGGTGTGTTAAGTGCCAACCGCACGCCGACAAAATTCACTCTCCTGCTTCTTCGCTCCATCCTATGTCCTCCCCATGGCCTTTCTCCATGTGGGCTTTTGATATCATTGGACCCCTTGGTGATCCGAACCTCCTCACAAAACCAAAGTCATTTATACTCATGGCCACAGAGTACTTCACCAAGTGGGCGGAAGCGGAAGCTTATGTGGAGATAAAAGCGTCAACCGTCTGCAAATTTATAATGAAGAACATCATCGCAAGATTCGGCATCCCGAGTACCATCGTCACCGACAATGGGCCACAATTCAACTCTCAGGAGCTTCAAGACCTCTGCAACAGGTATAACATTGCATTACATCATTAATCTCCTTATTATCTGCAGGGCAATAGCCAAGCAGAGGCAACTAACAAAACTTTGATCAAGATTATTAAGGAAACATGTGAGGTTAATAAATTTGCGGATTGGCCAGAAAAGCAGGTTGAAGCTCTTTGGGCCTATCGCACTTCTATCCGTACCCCTACTGGGCAAACCCCTTTCGCCCTTACTTATGGAATGGAGGTGGTAGTCCCTTACGAGATTCTTATTCCTTCTCTACGAGTACAATTGGACAAGGAGCTCCCCATTGATGAGCGTTGTGAATCTCTCCTTGCTCAGTTGGAACTCATGGATGAGAAGCATTTGGCCGCCGCCGAGCATGCGTGTATTTATCAAAACAGGCTTTCACGTTTTTACCAAAAGAAAGTAATTGAGAGAAAATTCAAACTCAATGAAATGGTAATTAAAAGAATCTTCGTAAAACCCGGAGGGCTCGTTCAAAACTTCAACCTAACTGAGAGGGGCCCTTCATCATAAAAGATGTTTATCCTGGCAACGCTTATAAATTAATTAACAATGAAGGTGAAGAGCTGGCTCACCCCTGGAATGGTCTTTACTTGAAGAAATATTATCCCTAAAAAAAAAGAAAAAAAATCAAAAATCATAAGAAAAAAAATCAAAAATTTGCAGGCTAGTACGGTACATAGGCTGCGAGCCTGAAAAATCAAAATCCTTAATTCATTATTCAGTCTTGATGGTTTAACTTTGGGGTCAACTCCCGCACACACTACACGCTTTGCTTTTAAACTCGAGCGGCCTAGAATTCGAGGAAAGTCAGACCCAAACTAAGAGTCTACGAACCTTACCTACTCTCTCCTTTTCGGCTCACGAGAGGGAGTACGAGTCAGGGAATACTAACCAAACCTGTCTGCCGCCCTAGTAGGTGGAAGTCAGGGCCCAAAAGGGAACAAGATGCTTAAAACCCAAGTACAATTAGGTTTCTATCTGTTAAAGAAGAAAAAAAAAGGAAAAAGAAAGTTACAAAAAGCATGTCAAGAGGGCAAAGTCCCCACAGGGAAAACCTTGGTTGTAAGCATGTATGAATAAGGGCAAAAAGAGCAACAAAATTTTCCTAAGCCGAAGACCAAATCCCAATGGGCATTAGGGCAGGGGAGGAAAGTTTCTCCGTTCTCAGAAATCTCCCGTGAGTTTCCTTAACTTATTCTTCCCTTCTTCCGCCATGGTGGGGTTACAAGCTCAAAGCATGGCGAAGACTGACTAAGAAAGATGGGCCGCGAGAGAACATGAGCAAAAGCACAAGTACTTAAGCACGTTGACCCTTTGTTAAATCTTTTAAGAAAGATTAATGAATTCAAGACAATGATTGTGTAGGGTTTAAGACCCTTATACTGTGCCCAGTCCCATCAAAAGAAGAAAAAAATTGTTTTCCTTAAAAATAGCGCCCTCTCGGCAGGCGTCATTTCAAAAAATATATATATATAATAAGCATTAATAAAATTGATCTTTTAATTCACGCCCTTTATGAGGGCATCATTTAGTGAATTCACGACTTTGTCAATGTCATCTTTTTTCATGATAAAAATAAAAAAAATGATTTTCTAAATAAACGCCTCCCACTTCGGCGTCAATTCCACAATTAGCGCCTGTTTGCGAGGGCGTCATTTTTAAATATAATAATAAAAAAATGATTTTCTAAATAAACGCCTCCCACTTCGGCGTCAATTCCACAATTAGCGCCCGTTTGCGGGGGCGTCATTTTTTAAAACTAGAAAAAAAAATAAAAAAATAGAAAAATCAAGGTTGCTGCTCATCATCTCATATGCTTGATTGCATCTCTATGCGGCCATCTTTTATTTCCAAGTTGACATCTGCTTACTTGCATGTTGCATTTCCTTATTATCCGCCTTTATTAATTAGAGGCTTGGCCCCTTGACCCGTCAACAAGGTCAAAGAAGAGGTAACCCCTTGCTTATTGAGCAAGGGGCCAAGCCGGGCAGATAGATTAATCTGTTTGTTTAAGTATGAATTACAGGCGCAGGGCAAGAACGGGCAAAAACGAACAAGAACGAAAAGGATAGTGAAAGCAAAAGTAAAGGCAAGTACACAAGTCCACAAGTGCTCAAGGCTCAGGTAACTCAACAAAGATCTCATGTATATATATATATATCAATGTATATCTGAGTACATGTGTGAGGGTGGAGGGGTACAAGTAAGTCTCTCTCAACTCTCGCCTCCACCCTCCTCCCTCCTACTCTCTACCTCACTGTCGTCGTCCCGACGAGGCGCTCGTGGAGGGGGCATGGACCCCCGAAAAGTAGCTGGAGCTCGAGCATACTCCTCTGCCTCGCTCCTCTGCCGAAGAGAGGAACCCGCTACAAAGGTAGAACTGGTAAACGCGTACCCCACAGCTCTCACTCGGTCCTAGCCTCGCTGTAACCGCTCCTCGGTCGACTGTAGCCGCTCCTGAGTAACGACTAGCTGGATCCTCAAGTCTGCAAGCTCCCGCTCGCGTGCTACCTCCTGCTCACGGCACTCCTCTCGCTCCCGGGCACGCTCCCTGCGCTCCATCTCGAGGGCGACTCTCAGCTCTGCCACATCCTGAGGTAGCTCCTCTCACCGCCTCAAGGCTCTCTCAAGCTCCGTGACTCGCTACTCACGGATAGCCAGCTCCGTCCCAGCTAGTGCAGCCTGGGTAAGCGCCGCCTGTAACTCAGAAGTCTGCAACCAATTAAACAAATCATCAGTTACACATTTAATTCAATAATTCATGAAATAAGCAACTGAAATAAAATCTTTGTTAAACTCACCAGGGTAGTCATCGCGTGTTGTCCTGCCTCGATGCAGGTGAACGAGGCTCGGAGCTCCTCCGTCTGTAAAACACAAATTTTCATCAACACATAATAACATGTAATTGAATGCAAAGCTAAGTTTGAGTTTAAGTTTACCCGTGTGGCGAGGTCGCGCTCTGCTGCCTCGGCCCGTGCCACTGCTCCCGCCAGCTGCTCCACTAGTGCAGTCGTCTCTGCACTAGGCCCCCTCAAGCTGGAGGCTCCTCCCGTCTCTCTCATCGCCGCTCCCTGCTGGGCACGCTGCATTCATTGAGATTGTCAGTGGCTAATCATGAATAATTCAGGAAATCATTTGCATATAGATAATTTAAACACTCTATAGGGTCTGTAGGTCTGCCCGTGTGGTAGCCAGCTAGGCCTCTAAGCTGTGGAGATGGGCTTGCATGTCCATCGCCGCTATGTCCCGTGCATCCTGCATTCCTCATACATGTTAGTCACATAATAGATTTATAACATTTGCAATTAATTAATTAGAAAGAGAGTGCATTCATACATACCCCTAAGACCCTCATCTAGGGTCGGCCGGTGTAAACCTCCCAGTAGCGTCGGAGGTACTCAGAGCTATCTGTCGGCTGTGAAGTAACTCGGGTCCCGCCACGCTGCCAGTCGGCATACTGGTCAGGATATCGGGCTCTCCAGTCGATGGCCTTCGTGCGACCGCGTGTCTTCTTGCCTATCCCCCGGGACTCTCCTACCTCGACCCACTCCTGGTGTAGGCCGAGGGTCCTCATCACCAGCCTAAGTCGTAACGGCTCAATCTCGTTCAGGCAATGAACCCAAAGCTCATGCCCAAAGTGAGGTTGGCCCGCTACGACCTAGGGCTGGCCCTCATCGGTCATCCCCTCATAGGGTCTCCACACCACCTGCATTCACAAGCATGCATCATCATATCCCATCATCATCATTGCATACATATTTCATAAAACAAAAAAAAACAAAAAAAATTGCATCATATTTAGCATGCATACCAGTGAGGTAGGGTAGTCGCGGAACTCCCTCCGTAGAACTCGCAACTCGTAGGCGAGTGGCACTCCTGTCACGACAGTCAGCCAACGCCGTGCTAGAGGGAAGGATCCCTCATCTCCGGGTCGAGGGTCGACACGCCCCATCGGCATGTATAGGTGGCTCCATATCTGCATCCATGCATTGCATTAGTAAATCATTCACATACATTAAAAAGAAAAAAGAGAAAGAAAAGAAAGAAAAAATACATATCTGAAGAAAAGGTGAGAAGCCGCTAACAGTCGTCTCTCGACCTGTCCCTGTGGACAAGTCGGCCATCAAGTGCGCCAGCAACGCTGCTCCCCAAGCGTATCTGCCGACGCCCTCTAAGTCCTCAAGAATCCCTAGGAATCGACAGTTGATTATGTCACCCTTCGTGCCGAGTAATAACCTCCCGAGCATCAGGAATAGAAACCTCCTCAAATCTTGATCTGCTCTCTCTCTCTCTTTGCTGGGTCCTGGCAGTAGGCAGCCCTAGCCCCATCAATCATCCTCTATGAAAATTGCTCTAGAGACTCTCTCGACCTCTGCCTAGAGTCACCCAACCCCATAGCAATGGTAAGATCGGTGCGGTAGATGGTCCTACACTCACTCGTCATCTCGTAGACTGTCTCTAATCCTAACAGCCTCTGTGTCAACTCGCTATAGTCAGGAAGGGTGATCCCGCTCACTGCCTCTCCGTCCACCCTCAGCCCGATGATCCTAGCAACATCCTCTAGGCTAGGAACCATGTGACCCCATGGCATCAGAAATGCCCGGCTAGTCCTATCCTATCTCTCCCTAAACACCTGGATCAGGGGTAGGTCAGGTCTCATGGGCTCTATGTGAAGGAAGGGTCCAAACCCCATGGCATCTACCCTATCCCTCTGAAAGTCTGGAAGCCCGTAGTAAGCTGCTCAAACATGGACCCAGGAAAGCCGAGCCATCATCAATCCCTACAAATAAAAGAACATTTTCACTTAATTTTTATATAAGTTTATCGTGTGGATATTCATCGGCTGTTTCAATTTACCTTCTGTTGGAATTGATGACCTATCCTAGGTCGTGACTTATTCAATTGACGCCCCTGAGGGGGGCGTTGTTTTAAAAATATGTTTTTGGTGGTTTTATGTGTAATTTGAATTGACGACCACCTGATGCGGGACGAGGCCACGGACACGACAAGCTCGTGACTGCCCCTTAACGAGGGAAGCGTCGGATGTGCGCGGTTGAGAAACCGGCTGTGAGCTAGGGTGGTCGGCTCTCTCTTTCGTGCCCGGATCGGGTCACGGGACGGTAACGCTCTCTCTTGCAGCAGCGGTGATATAAATAGAAAGCGAGCTAATTACCCTATCATGCTCTCTAGCAGTGGCATAAACAAGCATATATGAAATGAAGCAAAATGCCAAGTAAGGAAGCGAATGCGATACCTCCACGCACTCGGCGTGGGGAAGACGGACCCGGCCGAAAACTCGTACTCCCGGGAAACTTAACACACAGTAATTACAGCAATGGGAACATGCCCACTCCACGCAGGGAGGTAAAGGGCTATATAAATGGGCCCGGGAGGACCGAATTCGGGTTGACGGGTAGCTTCGGGTGTTGATTCAGCTACACGCGTGTTCACGACCGTGGGGCCCACGTGCTGTCCGGAGGGGCCGTGTGGGACCCGGTGGCACCGCTGTAGTGGAGACACTTGGAGAAGCGCTCCCCGGGCTGGCGGCACGCTGGTTCGCCGGCCGGAGGCCGGGCGGCTCCGTTCGGCACCGGTCGGAAAACTGATAGGAAATCTGCCGGTTCTGTATTTTAGCGCGCGCTCCGGCGAGAACGGACCCAGATTTGTACTTTATGTTGGCGAATTTTATATGCTGCTGTTGTACAGTAATCGAAGACTCAGATCTGTAGAGAACTTTCCTGAGATCTGCCTTTGACCGCTATGAAGACCTCGTATTCAACCCTTGACCTCTTCATAAAAGTTGTAGGAAATTAAGTAAGGAAACCAGGACTATTTTTGGATCTAGATTTGAAGGTGGTGATGATTTGTTCTGATTTTGGAAGTGGAGGGTGGTCGGATCTGAAATCTGACTGAAAACACTATAGCAGAGGAAGAACACGAATTTCTAAAAATAGATAGAAGGTTGATAAAAAATTAAGAAAATTTGTGGAGGTAGGGAGTGATGGACAGAACTCCCAGTAAAATTGGGAGGGTTTGGACAAATCAAAAAGATGGTCAGAGGGGGAGAACTCAGAGGTTCTATTACTATAGACAGAAACCTGGCAGATCTGGGATGACAGGTTGGACAAAAATGTAAAAATAATAACGGTGGAGTTTGGGCGTGAAAATTTAGGTGGCACTTGGGATGCAAGGGTAGAACACACCATAAAAAATTCAGATCAATCCAAACTCATGGCTGAGACAGACAATTCGTGGAAGCTGCTGTGGTCGGACGAAGATAGAACTGCAGAGGCGGCTCGATGGCGGCGTGATGGCGGCACGAACGGCGGCGGCGGCGGCACCAATGATCACCGGAGATAGAGGGGAGGGGATTGAAGATAGAACCACTCTAGAATTTGGGGTTGGAGAAGGAAGAATACCAGGGGAGAGAGGGAGAGAGGGAGAGAGGGCACACCCTTCTTGCTTCAAGTAATTTTCACATAATTTCTTCATTAATCTCTAATGACACTATACATAGGCTTATATAGAAAATGGCAAGGGGTGGGGGGCTGAGAATTTCATGGGAAATAAGTCATTTTCTTCCCCCATGTGGTCAAAACTCAAAAAAAATAAATTACATATGAATGGAGCACTCCTTTGACTAGGTAGGTAAGGTAGGTGGCCAACCTTTGAAATTTTAACCCCTTTGTCTCCCATGTGGTCAATTAGTATTCAAACCTTCTAGATGGCCACCTAGGATGGTTGACCAGCCCCACATGGATGAGGTGGACCAATGGGTAAGGGGAGGGGGCCCCCTAACTGGACCTACTACACATTTGCACAAAAACCCACACAATCCTAGGGAATGACACATTAGCTTAAGCCTTACAATTGTACATATACTTTCCCAAGAATATAAAAGTAAATAAAAGGACTCAAATGTAAAAATAAAAGTTAATGCTCGGCGTCGATTCCCATCAACTCTCCCTGGGTGGGAGGAACTCGACCCCGTCGAGTAGGGGTATGGATGCTCGAGTACTCCGGCGGATCCGTCACCGTGCCAAGTAGCGCGGGTATGCTCCACTCCAAGTGATTGGCACCTGCTCATTCCATATATACTTGATATGCGCGGACTGCTATGGGCTAAAGGTGGTCACTCCGAAGGGGCACTCTCAAAAGGGAAGAAAACAGCTCGAAGACTCACTAGGAATCACCGCTGAGTCCCTATAGGTGACTGATCCGGGTATAGATGTGGAACCGATCCCATACTCATCAAGTGAATCCACTCACCTCTTACTCATAAGAGAACGACAACGAGCTTGCACAAGACGCATGCAGACAAACAAACGACACACAAACCAAACAAACCACACAAATAAGAAACCGACTCATGCATGACTCTAGACACACCTATTGTTAGTCCAACCCGTACATAGGTGACGGCAGACTAGGACACCCGAATGTGTGCCATGCATGCATGTTATGTAACCGGAGATGGGTGGTATGGGGAACACCTAAACATCCAAGTATGACCCAGTCATGCATGGACAGCCCTTTAGATTTAGGAGACTTGAGTGGGCTAGGAAAGCCGGGTGTGGAAGAGCCGGGTGTAGGTGTATCGTGGACGGGCTTGGTGGGTATGGAGGACTCGACCCGTAGGAAAGGGGTATGAAGGTGGACTTCCCCGAAGAAGTGAAGGGAATATGAAGGGTCTAGGGATCCACTAGGGAAGGGGTCAAAGGGATCAAAGAAGGTATGACCCCTTATGGTGGGTTCCAACATGACATGGTCCCAATCGTGAAATTCTTGAAGGTACGGGTGGTCACCTTCCTCCGTCATGGTAAATGGGACAGTGTATAGGAAATATGACTCCTCCCTCAGAAGCAAAGTCATGAAGTCGGGCTCATCCGGTAGCGGGAGAAGTAGAAGAACCTCCGTGGTGACACAACCCACGGTGCACTCGGAGGTAATGGACCCGAAGGCCGGATGGGTGAAGCTACGACTGGTGGGTTGGTCGAAACCTCGGGCCAACATATGTGTCAACTGCCATTGCCAACCTAAACCAAGGATAATGTCACCCAATGTGTCAACATGGTGACGAGATCGGAACGTAGTATGGTAGGAATTGGCGGGTACTAAAGGTAGGGTAGGGTCCATAGACGGGTAAGGGAGTGGGACAAAGCCATCCTTAAGCCAACTAAGAAGTGGCTCGGCTATGTATAATGTACCTGTTAGAAATACGAGTGGCTCGGGCCTTGGTGGCTCCAAATGGGATAGTTCCGAATCAAGTTCGGAGATAGAGAGTGATGACATTGGAGCTCTCATGGGTGACGAAGGAATGTCCTTCTCATGGTGAAGGGGTCCTTGGGATGGTTCCGGGAACAACCAATCTACCCTGATATACCGATCTAGGCTAGTACTAAACCGATCTAGGCTTGTACTAAACCTTTGCACTTTTCCCAGCATGGCTTGGAACATTGCGCCCACTTCATCTGGACTATAGGCTCGGGATGTGGCCATGGTGGCCAAGATGGGGTTGGGTCCCCTAGGAATGGATATGCAAGGCCATTTAGACAAAACACTAGACACGACCCTAAGTAATGCAAAGTTGGAATGTGACTCGACGACAACCTAGACACAACCAAGACTCGGTACGTGGCGGAGATAAGCGATCCGAAGATCACTCGCGCAAGTGTGCTCCCGATAGGCGTAGCCTAATGTTCGGACAACACCTTTTGA
The DNA here is from genome assembly GCA_022559845.1 of Amorphophallus konjac. Taxonomy (NCBI): domain Eukaryota; kingdom Viridiplantae; phylum Streptophyta; class Magnoliopsida; order Alismatales; family Araceae; genus Amorphophallus; species Amorphophallus konjac. Next base: position 293,892,239 of record CM040125.1, on the reverse strand, counting down.
TATACCGAGTAAAGGGATGCGATGCAAAAAGACACTTTTTTGTTTGTTTTAAAACAATGATGACCCTAAACACGACTAGACGTAAATGACTAATGACTAGACGTAAATGACACCTTTTTTTTTTGATTTGGACACCCTAGACTCAACCTCGCTCTGATACCAAATTGATGCGGGACGAGGCCACGGACACGACAAGCTCGTGACTGCCCCTTAACGACGGAAGCGTCGGATGTGCGCAGTTGAGAAACCGGCTGTGAGCTAGGATGGTCGGCTCTCTCTTTCGTGCCCGGATCGGGTCACGGGACGGTAACGCTCTCTCTCGCAGCAGCGGTGATATAAATAGAAAGCGAGCTAATTACCCCATCATGCTCTCTAGCAGCGGCATAAACAAGCATATATGAAATGAAGCAAAATGCCAAGTAAGGGAGCGAATGTGATACCTCCACGCGCTCGGCGTGGGGAAGACGGACCCGGCCGAAAACTCGTACTCCCGGGAAACTTAACACACAGTAATTACAGCAATGGGAACATGCCCACTCCATGCAGGGAGGTAAAGGGCTATATAAATGGGCCCGGGAGGACCGAATTCGGGTTGACGGGCAGCTTCGGGTGTTGATTCGGCTACACGTGTGTTCACGACCGTGGGGCCCACGTGCTGTCCGGAGGGGCCGTGTGGGACCCGGTGGTACCGCTGTAGTGGAGACACTTGGAGAAGCGCTCCCCGGGCTGGCGGCACGCTGGTTCGCCGGCTGGAGGCCGGGCGGCTCCGTTCGGCACCGGTCAGAAAACCGATCGGAAATCTGCCGGTTATATATTTCAGCGCGCGCTCCGGCGAGAACGGACGCAGATTTGTACTTTGTGTTGGCGAATTTTATATGCTGCTATTGTACAGTAACCGAAGACTCATATCTGCAGAGAACTTTCCTGAGATCTACCTTTGACCGCTATGAAGACCTCAGATTCAGCCCTTGACCTCTTCATAAAAGTTGTAGGAAATTAAGTAAGGAAACCAGGACTATTTTTGGATCTGGATTTGGAGGTGGTGATGATTTGTTCTGATTTTGGAAGTGGAGGGTGGTCGGATCTGAAATCTGACTGAAAACACTGTAGCAGAGGAAAAACATGAATTTCTAAAAATAGATAGAAGGCTGATAAAAATTAAGAAAATTTGTGGAGGTAGGGAGTGATGGACAGAACTCCCAGTAAAATTGGGAGGGTTTGGACAAATCAAAAAGATGGTCAGAGGGGGAGAACTCAGAGGTTCTGTCACTGTAGATAGAAACCTGGCAGATCTGGGATGACAGGTTAGATGAAAATGTAAAAATACTAAACGGTGGAGTTTGGGCGTGAAAATTTAGGTGGCACTTGGGATGCAAGGGTAGAACACATCATAAAAAATTCAGATCAATCCAAACTTGTGGCTGAGACAGACAATTCGTGGAAGCTTCTATGGTCGGACGAAGATAGAACTGCAGAGGCGGCTCGATGGCGGCGTGATGGCGGCACGAACGGCGGCGGCGGCGGCACCGATGATCACCAGAGATAGAGGGGAGGGGATTGAAGATAGAACCACTCTAGAATTTGGGGTTGGAGAAGGAAGAACACCAGGGGAGAGAGGGCACACCCTTCTTGCTTCAAGCAATTTTCACATAATTTCTTCATTAATCTCTAATGACACTATACATAGGCTTATATAGAAAATGGCAAGGGGTGGGGGGCTGGGAATTTCGTGGGAAATAAGTCATTTTCTTCCCCCATGTGGTCAAAACTCAAAAAAAATAAATTACATATGAATGGAGCACTCCTTTGACTAGGTAGGTAAGGTAGGTGGCCAACCTTTGAAATTTTAACCCCTTTGTCTCCCATGTGGTCAATTAGCATTCAAACCTTCTAGATGGCCACCTAGGATGGTTGACCAGCCCCACATGGATGAGGTGGACCAATGGGGAAGGGGAGGGGGCCCCCTAACTGGACCTACTACACATTTGCACAAAAACCCACACAATCCTAGGGAATGACACATTGGCTTACAAAGCCTTACAATTGTACATATACTTTCCCAAGGATATAAAAGTAAATAAAAGGACTCAAATGTAAAAATAAAAGTTAATGCTCGGCGTCGATTCCCATCACCACCCCTGGGTCGTTATTTGTTTAAGTGACGCCCCTATGGAGGGCGTTGTTTTGAAAGTAAGTGTCTGTCCTAAAACATGATCGTGAAAGTTTTTTTAATTAACGACCACCCCTTTGTCGTTGTTTAATGAATTAACGCCCCGGTGGGGGGCGTTGTTTTCTGAGGTATTTAAAAAATATAATAGTGCGCGAAATAGAAATAGAACAGAGAAATATATCAAAAATGAAAAGAAATGACATGGACATTAAAGGAAAATGATAAATAAGCATGATAAATTTTTAAATGACGACATGCTGCAGGGCGCGGTTTCATGAATTAATCATTTTCAGAAAATAAAAACAATTTCAATTGACAACCCAGGGAGGGTCGTTGTTTTAATTGATGGCCCCCACTGCGGCGTCATTTAACTGTGTCACTAGTATTCCCTTCACCGAGGTCTATGGAAATTGATGGAAATAGAAATAAAATAAAAAAAAATATGAGGGCTTGGAGGGTAGGGCACCTACCTTGCTTCGTTCGGGCATTAGAAGCCCTCCCCGGAGTGGTTGCCGGGGTTGTCGCGGCTGCCGTGGTTGGCGAGGGGGCACCACCGCCGCCATCGGTTGTTGTTCTCCATCTTCTCTTTCTTCTTCTTCTTCTTCTTCTTCTTCACCATCGTCGTCTTCCTCATCTTCCCCTTCATCCTCGTCTTCGCCTTCATCTACACCATCTTCTTCGTTTCCACCTTCTTTCTCGGTTGCGCCGCCTTGCTCCACCGCCGGAGCTTCTTTGGCCGATGGTACGTCTTCGGCCGCCGTGGGAGGGACTTCCTCCACGGCGTGTTCGTCGCCCAGGTCCACCACCTCAAGGGCGGTGACCCTCTGCCGCTTGTGTGCACCACTTGCCATGGGTTCGAGAAGAGAGAGAATAGAGAGAGAGATGGGAGAGACGGAGACGGGGAGGCTCGGTTAGGGTTTGAGGAAGAGGGAAAAGGAAAGAAAGGAGACGAAGGAAGGATAAGAAGGAGGGAAATAGGGTTTAACGGTCGAAAAGAATTGACGCCCTGAGGGTTGTCGTCCTTATATTAATTGACGGCCTGTGCTGAGCCGTGGTTTCAGTATTTGACGACCCGAGACTAGGCGTCATTTATGTTTGCATGGGAACTCGTAACTGTCATCAGGCGCATTAATGGGAAATTGATTGACGTGATCGGTCGTCATGATTATTGTTTAGAATTGACGTCATTGTAAGCAGGCGTCAGTTTGTTAAGGCACGACATAAATGAAGGCGTCATTTCTATGAAATTGAGGAATTATTTTGAAAATATTTTAAGGAATTTAAAGCGATTAACGTCTTGCCTCAAGGCGTGAATTAATAGACGCCTGTTTGAATAAGCGTCAATTATGGTTTTAGCTTTTTTTAAGAAAATTGATTAAAGGAAATGGACGACATGTGGTAAGGCGCGGGTTGAGGAATTGACGCCATTAGGGGAGGCGCGTCTCAGAACAGAGAACCCCAAGATGTTATTTGGTCAGACAGAATCACTGAATTAGAAGACAAGATCATATAACATGTTATTTTGGCTCAATTAAAGGAAAAAATCCTTTTATTTCATTTGATGAAAATCATTGTTACATTCACTGAGCCAGCGTAGGCCTTATTTTCCTAAGTGCTGTTACATAAGATTTGCATTGGTTCTCTTCTTCTTCAACATATGTCTTGGACCTATGGAGAAGTCTAACCTTCTATTGAGCCATGATTGTTTTGACTTCTTCTTGATCTCCACTTGAGCCTAGTTCCCTCCTCTTAAGTGGTGGAAGATGAGAAGGTTCTTCAAAAGTGTGCCAAGGTAATCCAAGTTGTGGGACGCACCGATGAGCATTGTAGAGGACGAAGTCGTTCCCGCCAATCAATCGAAGCTCTATGCCGGAGGAGAGTCTTGAGCGAAGCTCTTGGGTATTGAGAAACCCCGGTGTGCAAGTGAAGCCGCTCTTGGGCATTATCTTGAAGTAGTTCCTCCATTCACTCCTTTTCTTGAGCTTTGGCACCCGATTAGTCACCCTCTCACATAGGCCTAGAGAATCCGTCATATATCGAAGAGGGCTTTTAGAGAAGATTTTTGAAGCCGGTTGAGTTTCTTGGCATGGGTCAAATTTTAGGTGAAGGTCCACCCAACAAGAAAGGAGTAGCATTGACCCATAGAGAGGCCGCCCCAAGGAAGCCGATGTGAGTCCATTATATAGGTTGGCTAGTACCGCCGGTCCTATTCTTTTGCCTTCCCATATGCTAGCTATGGTGCTTAAGTGGCATTCTTCTAGGTGGTCTTCTATTGATGGGAAGAGGAGAGCTCCTACCATGCATACAATAATGCCTTTCATCACTCTCTCCAACAAGTCTTCTTCCTCTTGGGCTTTGTCCATGTTTTTGTATACCCATGAAGCTAATTTCAAAAGATTGATTCCTTTATGGGCTTTGATTTGCTTCACTAGATTTAGGTTTGGTATGAGGCTAGTAAGCATGTCATGGGCATTTATTGGTTTGGTCATACTAGCCATCTTTGACTCTTCCCCTTGCTTCATCTTTCTTAAACCAAAGAGCATCTCTACTTCCTTTAAGAGAATGGTGGCTTCAAGGGTAGGAAAGAGGAAAGTATGAGTGTTTGGATGCCATAATTCTATTAGTGCTCCTATGGAGGCCCAATCTAGGTGGATATCATCATAGTGGGTAGCATGGGTTATAAGACCAAGTAGGTGCCATCTACTAAGAAAAGATCTCATGTCTAAAGAAAGTTTAGAAAGGAGTAAGGTGAGCCACTTAATTCTTAAGAACCTCCTTGGTCCTGGTACGTTTGGGTAGTCCTGAAAAGTATAAAAAGAAGAGAAGAAGAAAAGATGATGCAATCAGAGTTTTTTTAAAAAAAAGAAAGAAGAGGAAGAATGAAATAAAGCCTTGAATTAAAAATAAACTTACTTGGCCTTTGGCAATCCTCCCGCTAACATGGCTTGCAACTTCAGAGATCCTAGGAAAGCTCATCCTAGGCTTCTTTGAAGGTCCCTACATCGGCATCCTGTCCATCTTCTTCTTCTTTCGATTGATGGAGAGGTCCCTCTGGTCTCTGTTTTGGTTTGCTGTTGAAGGCTCGATTGTTGCAGCGTTCAGTTGTTCTGATGACCTCGATTTAGCAGAAGGTACATCCTTTTATAATGATTCGGAGCTTTGGCTAGCCGTTTAAAATATCACAGTTTGAGTTCGAGTTCGAATCAGTCGTCAGATGTTTGATTCCGAGCAGGGAACGGAGTGCCAGTAAGACAGTTAATTGACGACATATAGCTTGGCGTCATTTATTTGATTGACGACATTCTCAGTGTCATCATTTATCCAGTGCCTCTCTTACGGGTGTCAGTTTCAGTCCGATTCCAAGTCTAATGGTGATTTTAATTAACGCCCCAATAACCGTCGTCATTTATGATTCTGACGCCACTGCATAGGGTCGTCATTTCTTGGGTTTATGTCTTTTAAATGGCTTTACCATGATGATTGTTGATGAACTTAAGTGCTTTATTTCTTGATTAGATCATTTATTACACGCACTTATGATCATAATTTGAGCTTTATTGAGCTGAGCTAATAATTTTTGAGCATAGAAAAGCGCTGGTTATGTAGGTCTTGAGATGATTGAATTTTTTTCACTGGTAACATCTTTCCATCTTTGTATTTTCCTATATGCATTTTTACTATATGATATCTACATTACTATAACATATCAAGGACCTTGTGGTTCTGATGAACCTGGAATTTGAGTTCACCTCCATCAAAAATAGTGATAATTCCAGGGGAGTCTTGATTACACGAATAGACCGTTGAGTTATCTAAGGTTTAGGACGACGGTTCCACTTTCTGAGTTGATATGTGGATAAACAGGCTTCGGCTTAGTGTCAGCTTAGAGATCTGGATTCCTGAACAAATCTCGATGATTTAGCAATATTATCCTTGATTATCTTCTATTTTTAGTTTGTTTTAATTTTTCTTTTAGCCCAGCATGCATCATGTAGGACTTTGAGCTTTAATGATGAAAATCCTCATATTACGCCAATAATGAAGGCCACCCGCTTTTATTTGAGTTGACATGAGATATTCCATTCAAAGTCAAGTACTATATTCTCCTTGAAGCCGCTCAGGCTGGTTCTTTGAAAAGCATTCGTTCGCTGGATCTTTATCTCAATTCATTTTTATTTTTCTACAAATCCACCTTGGTTGTAGCACGTCTACATTGGTTGGTAACCGCTATCCAATGGTGTCTTTCCTTCCGTGCCCTCGCGCATATTTTAGTTCTTTAAGATTAGTCCCTTCATCCAGCTAATCATTGCTTTCTTGTAATCATCCAAAGTTGTTTCATTTAGAATATTGGAAAGATTTCTAACACTTAGTGTCGAAGGGGTGTCACATCACACCTTGGCATCTACTTATCAGTTCGTTCTCACTTCATTCCGCTCGTTACACTTTCGCTTCATTTCGTTCCACTCCCTTGCAAAGCAGACTCCAAGGTGGGGCAGCTGTAGACACGCCAAAATCGATGCTATATCGAGTAAATCTCGTGTCACCATGTGACGCCCCAAAGTGGACTTTAATATCGGCTTAATATGAAGTTTTTCTAATCTCTCCATATTTAATTGTAATTTCTTGGGTTTTTTGGTTTAATAATTGAAATTAACGCCTGAATGAAGGGCATCATTTAATCGACGACCTAATTAGGGGCGTTTTTCTTAAATAGACGACTGTTCTAACGGTCGTTATTTCCTTGATTTAACAAATGCTAATAAAAATAAAACTCAAGGTAATTGACGTCCTAAAGAGGGGCGTTGATTATTTAACGCCCGTTCCCACAGGCGTCATTTAACGATTTTAAATAAGGAAAGTCCTTTATTTCTATAATTAAATTCAGGAATTAACGACTATGTGAATGTCATCATTTCAATTGACGCCCCTAGTTGGGTTGTCATTTTTACTTTCGTCTCCCTTCTCCCTACTTCTTTCTAGTAGTAATCATTTCCCCATTTTACACCTTGTGTTCGATTGGGAAGAGGGTTCCTTATTGTGGATTCATTACCTTATTTTAATCCTATTAATGCAAGGATTTTGGGCCTATAAATACCCCTTGAATCTCCCTCACGCGAAAAAAAGAAGAGAGTAGTAGAGGACATTGCAGAATAGAGCTAACAACTACACACAGAGAGAGCTAATAGAGAGGAGCGTTTCGTTGTTTGCAGGTTGTTTTCTCCCAAGCTCTTCCTCCGGCGTACTTCTTCCACGGTCGTTCTTCTTCCACGGCGGTGGAGATTTCTCCTTCCGGCGTGCTTACTTCCTCCCGTAGCAGCTGAAGCTCTTGTCCTCCTCCCTTTACTGTTGCCATACAATAGATATTCATTTTATTTTGCTGTTATCATATCATTACATATCATTCTCTAGTTGCTTTGCTAGAGAAGATCATATTACACTAGTTTACGTTGCATTAGCATACTCATCCATAATCCCATCCCTTGTTACTCCTCTTAGGGGTTTTAAAACTAAAACACACAAGGTGTGTGTTCATGCCTAATTTGATTGATTCTATATTTCTATAGCATTAATACTGCACACTTTGGCTAATCCATATCTTTGTTCATTTTGTGTGTTTTCTTGCAAGGGTAATCAAACTATAAACCCCCTTCGTCGGTCGGCCGATAGAAGGAGGAAGGAAGAATCCCCAATCTCACCCGCTCAATACAAGGTACATGCGATCATCCTTCTTCTTTTGAGGTAACCCCTCTGGCGATCACCCTCCATAGAGCATCTCATGCTCATCCCCTTTTCCTTCTTGTCCCACTTATTTTAGCATAATCATTCATCCTTAATAATCATCATTATATTTCTCTCTTTAAAGATGTCTATGTGACACGATCTACAGAGACCTCCGTAAGTCTACGTTAGCCTTGGATTCCCTCAAGGCAATCGAGCATGTTGTACCCTAAAAACCTTGGAACCCTTACTTGTCACGTCACTCTGAAGAAACGTGATGCTTAGCCTTCATGGAGCATTGTTTCTGGCCTCTTGTGAGAAGTGTGTTCTGTCAGCAATTAGTGACACTGACTTGGGCGCCAGAAGGAATTGACAACCAGTCCAGTGATGTTATTTCCCTGATTTAGCGACCTGAGCCTGGGCGCTAATTCATCCAACCTGTACTATTCACAGGAATTAGCAACCAAAAAGTGGGCGTTGTTTCTATAATTGGTGGCGACCGAGTGGACACCAATTACCCAGTTTCATGACATGTTATGATTTTTCATACGGTTTATCGGTATGTCCTACTTGTTCAAGTTCTAACCTTGAACTCTTTCGTTCGTGAGAATCTATCTTGTCATCCTACAATAGTTTATTCTTGGAATTCTATATTGGCTATAAACTATAGTGGATGTCCAAGATATACATGACTCAATGCTTATGCATATAGGGTCCGATATGGTCCTGGGAGGAGCACCCAAAAGTACTTATACCCATGAGAGTTGATTGATCAAGGTGTGACAGTACACTGAAGTGCATGACTTGCTAGATTATGGCATTCCACGAGTCATACTTGACTTGGCTTGACATCACTTGCGTGGCCCGTAATAGGTATTTACTTACTTGATATTATAACAGCCAATTCACATGACATGACTTGATGTTTATATGACTTGACAAATCTTGGTATACTTCACATGACTATCATGAAACCTTGCTAGTTCATCTCTATTAATTATTGATACCTCACTCTCATCTCTATCTTGCGTACATGCATAGCCATACTTGCATTCATGTAACATATAATCTACTTTAAGCAAGCTTGTACTTGAGATATAATTCCCACTGAGTGTTCGCTCGCCTAGTATTTTCCCCTATTTTTTCAAGTAATTCTGATGACGAGAATCAATCGGATGGGAATGTGAATGAGTAAAGAGCGTAGAGCCGTTCCAACTATCGATGTCGTCATCTAGTAGTGTCTTTTCCCTATTTATTGAGTCAATCATTGTAATTTTCTTTTATTGAGTCTAGAATGTCCTTTAGTACTCTTTTTTTAAAAAAAGAGATTATGTAATGGATTTACCTTGATGGTTATTATGAATAAATTAGATTTAGTTATCTTGTAATTTGCGCATCTCTATCTATAAGGTCGAATTCCTTATGCTCTAATTGACATGAATGATATAACTCATCACGTATATCGGGTTCCATCCGCGCTCAGGGCGTGACAACTGCGTTCTCATGAACGCGGTCACCTAGGCGACCGCGACCATGACTCTGCGCGGTGAAGTTTCAACCGCCTGTTCGGCCGCCCGGAAGGTCCGAAACAGTCTCGAAAGTTGGTGAATCAAAGCTAAAGACCTCCAAAGCTCAATGGGCTCGAAAAATGATCAAGAAAGGACTCAAAAAACTGCCAAAGATGACTCCAAAATAATGGATAATTCAAAGCATTATAAAGGAAAATAAGAGAAATAACTAAACTTATGGGCTGAAAACGGGTGTCAACAGATGCCCCTTGTTGATGTCTGCTTTGCAAGGGAACGAGCGAAAGTTACGCGGAGGTGAAATGGAATGGAGATGCAGCGAAAGTGAAAATGACGTGAAATGGAGATGAAGCAGAGATTAAGCGGTGAGAACAGAAAAATAGGCATCAAGGTAAAAGACACCCGTCACAACCAATAAGCAACTTGAATTCTCCCGAAAATGCCGAACCAACCACCTGGAATGGATGACGCGGATGAGACATGTCTGGAGAACTAAACTAAGGAAGGAGAAAGAAAACACAACCAACCTCACTGGGAGATACAATCCATGGACAATGAGGGGATCAGAAGGAACACAGCTGAAAAGCTGGAAAAGAAGAAATAAAACTAAGATAAAATCCAGACAGGAATCACGCTGGCCAACCAGACCAAGCGGATAGATCAGAGAAATCGTTCAAATTCAGAGTAGAATGAGGATCTCTTAGTCAAGAGAATTGAAGTGCAATCAACCATTGTAGAGGAGAAACCTTGCGTTGAAAGAATTGCGAGACGTGAATGCTAAAAAATGACATGATGCATGCTAGGCTAAAATAAAGAAATCATCAAAACGAATGGAAAGAAAGATAAAATAGAAAGTACTCAAGGATACTATTTCTAGATTGAGCAAGACGGGGTCAACAGTCTTCTTGCAACCATGGCGTGCGAGATAGAGTCCATCGTCCCCCACCCTACCCAAACTAACGGCTTATCCAACGATTAACCGTATGCTCTTATATCATCATCATTTTTGTTAAAGGGGAACATCAGATCCTAGAACACACGGGCAACTAGCCGGTCCTTGAGAGGCTATAATAAGGTAGATATCATATAGCAATGCAACAATGAGCAGGGATAGAGAGCCATACCTGACTTACCTGCCAAGCGAAATGACATTTTTTTGATTTTGACTTTTCAATTTTTTATGAGTTTTCATAAGACAAACACAATAATTAACAACAAGGGAACAAAGATGAAAACATAATAAGACAAGAACATGCCAACGAAGACGAACACACATAATGAAAATGAACTAAACATAACACAACGAGGATGAACAAAACATAACAACATAACAGACACCACAAGAACAGATGGCAAGTGTGCGTGGGATTGTGAGATACGGTGGGACAAGACAACACCACAACATGGTGGGACAGCACACGCAGTGGGACAAGGATATGGTGGGATAAAGACACGTGGGACAACATCGCGGGGGACAAAAAGATACGGACAACACATGTGCGGGATGACAACTACAACACATGGCATGGTGACACAGTGTGACGAAAACATTGTGAGACGAACACATGACAGACCCGGAGGGACAAAACAACACGTGTGATGACACGGAGGGACATAGACACGTGTGACAAGGACACGGTGGGACAAAGACATGACAAATACGCTCTTCAATCAAAGCCCATGATCAGATGAAGCAGAACCGACAAGTTCACGATTGTGAGATAATGCCCTCTCGTGATGACATGATGAGATGAAGCAAGGTTGTAATACCCTCAAACATAGCTAAGTTGTACTCTATATCACCGAGGCACCTTTTGAAGTATCGACTTAGTTCTTGTAAAGAACTCCGAAGTTAAACATGCTTAATAGGGAGTAGTACTGGGATGGGTGACATCTCGGGAAGTCCCTCATTCTGGAGTCGATCACTGTTAGAAAAGGACAAAATCGTGAGGCCGATAGGCCAAAGTGGAAAATATCTCGATGGTATAGAGTACGGGGCGTGACAAAATGGTATCAGAGCCATACCCCAGCTAGAAGTGTGGGAACTAAGTGCCATGCAGGGCAAAGTGTTACGCTGTGGGAGCCACCTCTTGAACCCGTAATGGGACAAAGTGCTACATAGTGGGAGCCACCTCTTGAGCCTGTAGAGGCCACCTCTAGAGTCCTACCTGCCTAGGGGTTTGATTGCGTGCTATATGTGCCCAACGATGACGACGTCACCTATATAAGAGGGGTAGATTGTAATACCCTCAAATATAGCTAAGTTGTACTCTATATCACCGAGGCGCCTTTTGAAGTATCGGCTCAGTTCTTGTAAAGAACTCCGAAGTTAAGCATGCTTAATGGGGAGTAGTACTAGGATGGGTGACATCCCAGGAAGTCCCTCATTCTGGAGTCGATCACTGTTAGAAAAGGATAAAATCATGAGGCCGATAGGTCAAAGCAGACAATACCTCGACGGTATAGAGTACGGGGCGTGACAAAGGTAATAGCTGAGAAGGACATGAGCTTCAGAATAGATCGAGAGAGTGGATTAAAGAAGAGACAGATAAAAGATATGAACAAGAGGCAAAACGAGAGATAGAATAGAGCAATGACAGCTTGAACAGCTGCAACCTGCACACTTAACAAACAAATTATATATCTGTCATCAAAACAAATAGATAAAAAGGAACAAAAGGACATATTTTTTGGATTTTTGACAATTTTTTATTTTTTGACAATATCTGATTTTTTTAAAATTTTGAAATATCTGATTTTTTTTCATTTTGAAAATATTTGATTTTTTGGATTTTGACAATATTTGATTTTTTTTGGACATTGACAATATTTGATTTTTTTAGATATTGACAATATTTGATTTTTTAGATTTTGACAATATTTGATTTTTTTAGATTTTGATTTTCAAATTTTGATAAAGCTGTCTACAGCACGTAGACAGGTTTAAACTATTGGCTAGTGGTCGTCGTTCCTCCCCTCTCACTAAACACTTCCCTTGAGCAGGGCGTTCATTTGAGGGTGGCTCGCCACAAGCAACCGCCTCTAAAGAACGGTGCCCCTACTAAGGCCATACCTGAGATACAAGCCAGCCTAAGAGGGAGAAGCAGAAGAAAAATTGGAGACAGACTTTATGCAGGATGGGAGATATCAGGACTTGAATTCCTTCTAGGGCACTACCCCTCAACGATACAGTATGTTGAGTTGGGGCTTTGTGTCTTTGATTTTGGGACCCATTCTTATCAGGCACGCATGCGACCGGGCTCATGACGTCCCGCGGGGAACTGTACTGCCACTCTTGCCATGCCTTTATTTCATAATTTTACTATTCATTAATTATTTTGAGAGCCCTTATTGGCTAGATATTGCATGAAAGCTCATATTTCTCAAGGGTCAAGATTGCCCCTATTTGAGACCTCTCTCGTATTAGGGAGCGGCTAGGTTGGTCATCTCATCCATCCATCTCTCGCCCCCACACTTGGCCGAGCAGAGAAAAGAAAAGACCTTCGTGCATACCCAAAGTATGGCCAAAGCAGCAATGGTGTTTCAGAGGAATCGGCTATGGCTCGCCGTGTAGTGTGTGAAGACCCATACAAAAGGTCACCCTCAACGATCGGGGAAAGAACTAGACTCCCAGTGCGGAGCTATCATCAGCCTAAGATGCTACAAAAGCGAACTCATTTTGATTAAACTAAGCAAACTTAATGAACTAAAGCCACTCAAACCATGTTGAGGAAATAACCATGCGCATGAATAAATGGTGATAGAAATAATAGCATGTTCTTACACAAAATAAAGATACCTTGCAATCCATGGAGCAGGAACTAGCATCCTGAAGCGAGAGCTTGATCATCGAGCTTTGAGCAGCACGAGCTTTATATTCCTTGCTTGATAGGACAAAATGGAGAGGATAACAAGATTTCAAGGTTCCTCAACACGGAGGAGCGGCAGACACCAAACTGGACGAAGTAGGATAAAAAGGAAGAGAGACGAGGGCTAGAACTCCCTCATTAAGACATAGAGACCCTGATAATAAGGAACCAGATACATAATAAGTAGAAATTAACTAAGATCAAGGCAGGCTAAAGCCTCGAAAATAGCAAGAAAAATGGCAAGAATCCTGAAAGGGTGAGACAAAGAGAATAGAAAGACAACGAGAAGATTGTGGTAGAAGAGAAAAAGAATGATCATCCGACGTGGTCGGAGAAGGAGAATAGTGGTCATCCGACATGGTCGGAGATGAGGAATGATAGACATCCGATAGGGTCGGAGAAGAAGAATTGTAGTCATCCAACATGGTCGGAGAAGGATCAGAGGCAATACTCGGGAGCCCCAGGGAAGAAGAATCAGGTGATGTCCCGAAATCGGGATGAAAGGAGGACATAGACTGAGGCCTAAAATTATCAAAATATAGAAAATCCAGAGGATCCAGATGAGAAGGAGAGGAATGGGGATGCATGGACCCGGAGGGAGAGAAGAAAATCGTGGAAACTGGATTAGGAGAAGGCAGATGCACCACCCACGGGTGGGAACTAAGTAAGAGAAAGGATGAACGAAAAGAAGGGGAAGAAGAATGAGAAGTGATCCCCTGAGTGCACAATATACGGTCCTTATACTTGCGCCGCCGTCTCTTCTTGGCAAAAATTTGTTGAAAATGAACCTGCCTGGCGCGGGCTCGAACCTTCAGGCTTCTTATCTTGCAATGTCTTCTCAAATAGTGGGCCCATTTGGCAGACGGCCTGGCCCGATTATGGGCATGCAGCTTCGCTGGGGCGGTTGCCCCTAGACACTCCGTGCTAACATCATGTGGACATTCTTGAGCAACTAACTCCTCAGAATGATGGATAGCCTAAAACCATGGAGTTTTGCCACTCGACACCTGAAGCATGAGATTCGGCAACTCCACTCGGCAATGAGATACGAAGCATAGCTCCCTTGAAAAAAGAGACGGATGAAGCCGAAGGAGATCAATGCGCGGCGTTGACATGGCCGACTTGATAAATCGGGGGAGATTGAATAGAATGTGCATAATGTCCTTAGAAAGTGCAGAAGATACGGCCAATTGCCCCTTGAATAGAGAATGCATCAGACCCTAGGTGGCCGTATGAGTGAGCACGATCCAGGTAGAGAACCGCTCACGGCTAGTGAACCGAATGGCAATTGAGTGAGAAGTAATAACAACATCAATAGTAAGTCCTCCGGTAAGCAAGGAGATTGCCACCGGTCTCGCTTGAGAAGAAACTGGCACTATTGAGAGGGAACTCTTCTTAGCAACTGTCATCTTTGAAAGTAGAGGCACATCATCCCCGAAATAGCCAGGGACAAGGACGCGTATATGCATGTGGCAAATGACATCTTGAATCTTGAAATGTAGAATTGGCACCAAACTGTCCTGACTTGGCTCATCGTCTCCCTGGGGACTAGACCCAAGGGGCACCAAAGGCAGCGCGCACCCGCTCCTTGGGGTGGAAGTAGGTAGATAAGTGGAGGTAAGAGGTTCATATGGCGTGATAGGTGGTGAGGTGATATCAAGTGGTGGCAAAGGCGATGTGGCAATGATAGGCTCGGGTGAAGGTAAAGGTGAAGGTGGAGGCGTGGCTTGCTCAGGCTCGAAGGCGAGGAAGATGGAGGAGAGGGTTGAGATGGTAATGAAGGCACTGATGGTGGAGATAGAGGCGGTGATGAAGGCAAAGGGTAAGGCCGTGGTGCCCATCGTCGATGTACCGACATGACGCGCTGGGTGACGTTGGGAATGGAAGTGGTGGTAGCAGAAGTGGGGGAAGGAGGGGAGGTACTGGCCTGAGCAACGGCTTGGTTTTGTGGAGATAATGGAGATGGCGTAGGAGATGGTGAAGGTAATGAGGTCGATGGGTATGGGATAGGTGGAGACGATGGGGTAGGCGATGGCCAAGGTGAGGGAACGGGTGATGGAGTAGATGACGGAGCGAGCGCAGCATCACATGAAGAATCACAGGGGTGCCCCTGGCCTTGTAGTGATGAAGACGGCTGCCTGGGTGACGCCTGCTGCTGTTGTTGCTTGCTGCGAAGATGTAGAACAACCTTATGATTCGCGGCCCAATCTATCCTCTTCTTGTCTTCCAGGTCATGAACAAACTCCCGAAACTTCAGGCAATCCTCAACCAAATGTCCCTACCAGCAATGATATTCACAGAACTGAAGCAAATTCCCAACTGTGGATCGTCAAGGCACAACTGGAGGGAGCGGTAACGCATGAGTGGCCATCAAAGCCCTGAAGATATCTGTGAAAGACTCTGGCAACGGAGGACGAGGAGCCCGCTTCAAGCACAGCAGATGCTGAGGGGAAGGTTGTGGAGACAGAAGTGGAGGTTGCATGGGCAAAGGCGCATGGCTCGTGGAAGGACTAGGCAATGGCACATGCGAAGCGGAGTGGGAAGGTATGTAGTAGATGGCATCCACTTGCTCGGGGTGCGACGTTCCCTTGACTAGAGGTGGAGATGCAGGCGGAGACACATGGGGGTACGGGGAAGCGGAAGGTTGACTCTTGGAGGGTTGATAGGTGAAAGCGTATGGATTCGGGGAAGGTGGATATGCGGGAGTGTATGGACTTATGGAGGGTGGACTCATGGAGGAATATGTAGTGGAAGGCTGACTCATGGATGGAGAGTAGGTGGTGAAAGCAGAAGGTTGACTCGTGGAGGACAAGTAGGCAGTGTATGCGGGCGTAGAAGGTGAAGGAGACTTAGGGTCAAGGGAATTGTAGATTTGTTGACGGATGAAGCCGGCTTGGTTATAAAGTTGTTGCCAGGAGGTAATACCATTAAGGGCTAAGACGAAGCGATACTTGGGCGTTGCATTAGAAATCAGCATCTTAATCTGCTCCTACTCCAGAATATGCCCCGGGACTTGCACGGCCAAGCGACGAGAACGGTAAGCAAAGGTGCAAAAATCCTCATCGGGCTTCATCATCTCATGGACCAGATCCACAATAGAGTGCTTGGGCCCAACCTGGTCCTGAAACTGTAGAATGAATTGTTCTTGAATGACTTGAAAATTCACGATCTGCTCTTGCAAAAGAGAGAAGAACCAATCCCGAGCTTGGCCTTCTAAAGACAGACCAAATAGATATGCCATCAAGCATTGATCATGTCAAAATTTGGCTGACTCATAAATGAACTCCTTCAAGTGCACAAAGGGATCACCAACTCCACCATAGCGGCGATATGCGGAATTTATAAAGATGGCGGAAGCCGAAGATCTTGAAAAATGAATGGAACACTTAAGGGGGATTTGGGATCAATTCGGCATTAGAATTCATCAAGCTGGCATTGGGTTTGAACTTTCATCTCCTGGGTAGGGAGAGATCGAGTGTAATGCAGGCCAACTTGAGCAAGAGATTGTGAATTAGGACCAGAATAATGATAATGGGCCGGATAAGAGGATCCGGACTGAGAAGACAATGGGCCCATTCCGGGAGTAGAAAGGTGCATGGGCTTGGAAAGAGCATTAACATGAGGACCCATTGGGCGAGCAGCAACATGGGCAGAAGGATGAGGCCCATTAGGATGAAATTGGCCATTAGAAATTGGGCCAGCATAAGGAGAGGAAGGAGGCCCATGAAGGTAAGAAGGCCCGTTATGAGAAGAAGGCCCATTAAGATGATTTACAATGAGTCGTTGGGCCTGGGCAGGGTCCATTTGGCGAAAAAGGCTCGAAAGATGGGCCATAAGGTTAGCATGTTCTTCAGATGGGTCAGAGAGACCACAGGAAGATGGACCCGCGCGGGAAGAAGATTCCAGGCGGGAATAGGAATAAGACTGGGAAGGAGAAGGATACATGGAATGACGGTAGTGCTCCATGAGGGAAGTGGAGACTTTCTACAAGGATATCAATGGGAATACAATCGGGGAAGCAAGGGCATGAAGGTGACTTACTAAGACTAATGCAAGACCAAGGGAGTATAGACCTAGGACAATGGGACTAAGCAATAGACACAGAAAATGGGCTAACCTAAATGGGCCTAACAACAAAAGAAAATGTGGATGATGAGGGAATGCAACACAATACCATAAATGGGCTTGGACAAGCCCAAACAACACAAACAATGCAATGTGAGAGTTTTCACCCAAATCAAATAATTTAATATGATGGGAAATATTTCAGAAGTTTTAATTGATCTTTTAATGATTTGAATTAAGAATAATTCTCTCAAGATAGGAATCCTATGGGAATAAGGTACAAACATTGAGTTGACTAAGATTAACTCTCTCACACGGATGCAAATGCAAGTCCTAAGGGGTGGAAAGGTACAACCGGCCCAGCGTCCGTGTGGGAATCTACGGCTCACGGGGACTTACGGAGGTCCCAGATAAGATCACCTAGTCGACCCCAAGGAATATGGAGGTGAGAGGGTCACTTAACAAGGTAGGAATGCGACTATGATGTACAATGCATGGCCCTTTGTGCACCGGAGTGTATGTAGAAATCTAGTATAAAAGTGAAAAATGATGGCAAGATTAAACTATGCAAACACAATGATATGGATGCAAACAATGTATGAAAATGAATATAATACAAAGGACAACAAGACAAGACAAAAAACAAGCACATTCAGAACCCGGAAGGTAATTAAATCATTAATGCAAAGCGTACCTGTGAGTCTGCCGCTAGACCTCAATGCGGATTTTATGCACAAAACCTGAAAATAGAGACAATATTTAACTATGTAAACGTGACACAAATAATGCAAATAAAATATGGAAATGAAGATAATACAAATGGGAACAAGATGGAAGCGATACGCAAGCAATCAGACCTCGGGAACCTAATCTATTATGCCCCTGTGATCATTTGAGTCTTCCTGTGGTTTGGGTCATTCGACATCGTCTTGTGGCCATTTGAGTTATTGGATATTCTTGGTTTTGATAATAGCTAAACACTATAAGTCATTATTGTTTTAACTCTCATATGACTGACATACGTGATGTTTTGTTCATGACAGATATGCCAATGAATTGCCAAGGAATGAAGTGGAGATGGCAAATGTGAAAGCTCAATGTTGCGCCCTCGCACGCGGATCGACCTGTCCGGTCAGGTCGCGGGGGTCAAGGGGGCAGCGCCCCTTGCGGGGGTTTTGGGGGGCGGAGCCTCCGGAACAAAATTTTGATTATAGGAGTAATATAATCAACAGAAATCTTCAAGACTATCAAGGGTGATGCCACAGACATGAACGGGCTGCTAAAGGAGTCAAGCGATGGAGCTAAAGCAGTTAACGGACTGACCCAGGAAAGCCCGGGGTCTGCCCAGCTGGCGGTCGACCGCCAGCACAGGGGCGGTCGACTGCCCCAGCCAGCAACCCCCAGATTGCAACTCTTTCAGTAGCGGTAGACCGCCAACCCAGTAGCGGTTGACCGGAATTTTTAGGAACCGCCCGTTTGTAGGTTTCTCAGAAGCGGTCGACCGCCAGAAGCTGCAGGTCGACCGCCAACCCCGAGCCTTCAATGTTGACTTTGTTTTCCACTTCAAGAAGAGCCCATTTCCTTGCATTTGTTTAACCCTAAAGTCACCCAATCTTCCATAGATTGTGGATCTGGTCTGGGGGATGTCTAATGACCATTCAAAGGTTATAAAACACATGCAAGAGGGTTAGAAACCCTAGTTGATCATTTGTGAATCCAAGGGAGATCAAAGGAGGCTACAAGGGTGAGAGGAGTTTGAGTACTGTAGCCGTGAACAGTACTCCGGGAAGAAGTTCTTCATCAAATCCTCAAGTGATTCAAGCTACTTGAAGAGGAGATCAAGCCCAAGCCAAGAGAAGATAAAGATGCATCCTTCATCATCTCAAGGGTGATCTAAACTGCATCCTCAAACCTCTTCATCAACTCAAGGAGATCAAAAGGAAGATCAAAGCTACATCCATAGTCTTCTTCATCAACTCAAGGAAGATCATCTCTCAAGAAAGAAGACACCATTGAAGCATCCAACTCAAGCTCTAGCAATCTCAGACAAGATTTTTCTTCTTGAGCATATTCTATATCTTGTTTGATGATCGAGTGTTTTCATATTTGTTCTTTTTCATTTCATACAAACGATTGAAACTGAAGATCATCCCTACCAGTGGTTAGTAGGAAGGCAATCGGAAGTTGTCCGATCTGCGGTGTTGATGTCCTTACCTGTGGTTAGTAGGAAGGCAATCGGAGGTTTTTCCGATTTGCGGTTCAGTGTGTGGCACTAGTGGAGCCTCACCGGATTTGGTGAGGGGTGGACGTAGGACTTGGGATTCAGTCCGAACCACCTTAAAATCCTTTGTGTTGTGGTTTGATTGTGTGATTGATTTTTTTTAGATGCATGCTTAGGTTCAATATCCATATTGTGAAATCATATTTCTAAGCAAATCATTTTATACGTCGCTAAGCTAGTTGTATTCCGTTGCAATTGTTTTAACTAGCTATATAGAGGATTACATTGCGAAAAGAGAGGTAGATCTATTCACCCCTCCCCTCTAGATCCGATGTCCACTACTCAACACAATCAAATCATTATTCAAAGACGTACCTGTGAGTTTATCCCTGGGCCTGCCTGCAGACTTTATATAGAAAACTCAAAAATGAAGACACAATTAAATTATGCAAACATGACCCAAATGATGTAAATGATATATAGACTGAAAGACAATACAAAGGGCTACACAATGGGCCCAAAAATAGAGCGATCCGACCCCGGGAAGTCAATTAAATCACGTAAGAAAGACGCCACCGTGAGCCTGTGCGTAGGCCGGCTAGAAAGCAAATGGAGGTCCCCAGATGACTATTTCTACGAAGTTGCAGTCTCCTGGACGATCACCATATGGTGGAGGTCTCCTAAAGACTTTTTTACAAAAGTAGAGGTCTCCTGGAGACCGCCATATGACCCCATAACCTGAAAACTTGCCAAAACTATGGAAAAATGGAGACAAAACTAGCTAAACATGACCACATACACACCAAACTCATAGGAGAGCATGAATAACATGATGGGCACTAGGCGTTCCACCGTGATCGCCAAAAAATAAGAGTTGTAGATGATTTATCTGCCCCACCCTCAAACTAAATAAATCATATGCATATGCATGGAAATATAACATGAAGGAACAAAGGGGGTGATGAAAGATAAGAAATACTAACCGTGATCGCCACCAAGGCTAACAACGCAAAAAGTATAGGAAAAAGATGCAACGGCGTCGCGTACCTTGGTAAGTAAGGATGAAGATGTGATCGCACTTGATGAACGAGTGCGGGAAACGATGTGGGATAACACCTCCTCTCCTTCTAGTCGACTAGAGGAAGAGGGCCTCACGTCCTATGCATGCTTGTTGTGCCCCTGTGGTCTTGATGATAGCAAATACTATAAGTCACCATATGCATGTGTGCATGAAAGACCTTGTTGATTCATTTAAGTGCGTTCATATGTGTTCGTGTGTTTGTTAATGTGTGCTTGTGAATGGCATTCCATTATATCTGTCTGACATCTGGACAGAAGTGGGTCGACGCCCCCTCTTAGATGGGTCGACCCCTTCAAGATTCGCATGTCTATACATTGGCTGCTGCATGCTCAAATGATCAGTTAAGTCCATACATTGCTTCTGGCATGCACACACACACCCAAGTATATACACTGCTGCATGCTCACTGCATTTGATGTCCTGTCTGCACATTGCTTAAGTCTGTACAGAGTTAACATTGTCTCGCACACAAGTTCACTTCCAAGAAGTCTATACATCATCCACCGTCTCATGCAGTGTCTCATCCAAAGTCTGCATATTGGCAGCACCCTGCAAGTCTATACATTGCCTTTGGGCATCCAAGTCTATACATTGCCTTTGGGCATCCAAGTCTATACATTGGCAGTGTGTCTATGTTTCAAGCCATTCGTCAAGTCTATACATTCCCTGTCTTTACCTACGTTCTGAACTCCAAGTCTATACATTGGTAAAGTCTGCACATTGTGCCTTGAAGTTGTTCAAGTCTTTACATTGTCCCCGTGTCCACTTGCCTTAAAGTCTATACATCGTGGGGCTTCGAGTCTTCAAAGTCTGTACATCCTTCAAGGGCCAAGTCTATACATCGCTTGCATCGTCAAGTCTATACAGTGCAGCGTGTCTATCCTTCAAGCTTTCCAAAGTCTATACATTCCTGTAGCATGCACGAAGTGAAGTCTATACATCGTGTGCTTTGAAGCTTTCAAGTCTGTACATGGTCTTGGCATTTGCATTGAAGTCTATACATTGGTCTTCACTTCAAGTCTGTACATTGGCCAAGTGTCTTGTGCTTTGAAGCTTTATCAAGTCTATACAGCCATTGTCTGCATTGCCTTGCTTCTTCATGCATTTGCTAGTCTATTCAGCAACTAAGTCTATACATTGTGTTGCATTGCATGCATTACCTAAAGTCTATACATAGCATGCATTGCACACTGCAAGTATGTACAGCCCAAGTCTGTACATCCGAACGCCTCATTCAGCGTCTCACACTTACAAGTCTACACATTGTTCTTCAAAGCAAGTCTATACACTGCATTTGTACATTGTTCTGTCTGCACATAAAACTCACAAGTCTGAACATTGCTTAGTTGTACGCCACACACTTAGCAAGTCCATACACTCCTCCATGCATAGTCAAGCCTATACAGACTTAGCAAAAGCATTCAAGTCTGTTCTCTGGTGTCGTCGTCTACATGGTCAAGTCTATACAGACTTAGCGAAAGCTTAGCAAGTCTGTACATTGGTCTCTCAGGCATGTAAACATCAAGTCTATACACTCCTTGTTTCATGTCTATACATTCGGTTGTTCCATGCATTCTCATCAGAGTCTATACAGCGTTTGCCTCAAAGTCTGTACAGCCTGTGTGTTGAACGAACACAAGTCTGTACATCGTCCAGCGCTTCATGTGAAGTCTGTACAATGCCTTAGTCTTCTACACATGAAGTCTATTCATTGCTTTAGCTTTGCATTCACAGAGTCTGTACACGGCAGCACTACAATGTCTATACATTACGTCCCACAGCCTACATAGCACGCTATACATCGGCGCACTGTTCATGCATCAGTTAAGTCTATGCACTGGCTATGGCTTGTTCATGCATCTTACCCACGCAAGTCTGTACATTGAGGTCGCTTGAAGGGCTTCAGGTCTATACATTCTCACAGTGTACATACTTGCCTTTATACTGCATCTAAAGTCTGTACATCGCCCTTTGCTTAAAAGCCTTAACTAACTAGTTACATTTCTTTTGTCTCTGCCTGTAGATGATTTAGGTTGATGATTGGGCACGTGATCCGAGGTTAACACCTGGCACGTGATCCGAGGTGTCCTCTGGATAAAGGGGGCACACGCCCTAGTTGCTGCTGATATATATATATATGAAGTTTCTTCATCTGCAGAAGATAGATAGAAGAGGGCTGATCGAGAGAGCGATAGAAAAAAGGGAGAGCTGCAGAGAGGCAGTGAGCAGAAAAAATAGAAGCCAAAAGTTTCGTTGAATCGTCTGTGTAGTCTCGCCATCATCGATGCAATTAGTTCTTTCTCGATCCTTGCCGCCTTACCTAAAGAAAGATTCAAACCTACTACATAGAGTTGTTCTCCACCAATCAAGTAACCGCCAACACAACAACAAAGTACACTGAACACCAACCCAATCTCAATGAATCGAGGTTCAAGAGTGCAGCGGAAGAAAAAGAGAGAGAGAGAGAGCTCGTGAGGATTGAGAGAATAAGAGTAGACAGTGAGAGAAAGAAGCAGAGAAGAAAAAGAAGAGTAAGAAGAGGAGAGATCGAGAGATAAGAAGCTTCATCAGAAGATTAGATCCTGCTGGACCGTGGATCATATCCAAGCTAGTCAGCTCCTGCGAGAGCCAAATTGTGATTTCATTTCTAGCTTTCTGTTTGCTGTGTCATTTTCATTTCTTGTTTTTCCTTTTGTTTCTCTGATTACCTTTGTTCTTCCAATTCTCTGGATAGAGGTCGGGTTTCTCCTGTGGACTCAGGAGAAGGGAGACCTTGTGGTTTCGGTTCGCAAGTGGCTGGGAGTCACTTGTGGGTTCCCTCCTGGTCTGGAGGAAGAGAGGTCTGTGACCTCTGGTTTGCTGGTGACGGGGAGTCACTGGTGGGTTCCAAGTGGCTGGGAGTCACTTGGGGTGTCCCTCCGGTCTGGAGGAAGAGGGGAGGTTGTTCCCCTAGTCAAGCTGTTCCCCTGGTCAAGCTGTTTGGCAGCAAGTGTTTGCAGACTGAGTCTGCGGTTCTAGCGCTAGCTAGTGGAAGCCTCACTCCGGTTTGGAGTGAGGGGTGGACGTAGGTCTTGGTGACCGAACCACCTAAAAAATCTACTGTGTAGTGTGGATGGACTTGTGTGTTTGCTCCTTGTCTTCTACCTCCTTCATAAGTTGTCTTGAGCACTCTTGTTTCTATCCGTGCAGTGGGTTGATTGATTTCATTTGCTTCTGCTAGATGATTGCTTAGGCGCACCTTATATATTTGCTCATTGGTTTAAAAGAGAATTTAACTTGTTCTTCAGAATGTCTATTTTGCCTTGATAGTATTCTAGTTTTTATTGAGCGAAAAGTTTTTTAAGGGTGGGATTCATTCACCCCCCCTCTAAATCCAGCGCACCGATCCAATCAATTGGTATCAGAGCGGTGTCTGCTTAGTAGGTCCAGCGACCTGCAGATCCGACCCTGCTGTCTTCGGTGCATTTTTGTTATATTTGGTTTATCGGTTTGAATCCACTGTTTTGAATTAGTTTTGATCTGCTTCAATGGCTCATCCACCCGTCTTTAGTGGTTCTGATTTCAACCAGTGGCACAGTGCTTTCCGTGGTCATGTTAAATCTGTTAATCCAGACCTGTGGAAAGTGATTTCACATGGTCCACATAGACTAACAAAAGATCAGTCCAAATGGACTAACAAGCATCGATCTATGTGTGCAGAAAATCAGAAAGCACTGGAGTTAATGAAGGCCGCGACTAATCGAGCTCTTCATTCATGTTTCCTTGGTTGCAGATCTGCAAGGGATATATTGAAGATGATGAAGAGAGCCGAGAAAGGAAATCAAACAAGCTGCATGATGTCTAATGGAAGTAATCAAAGTGGCAGGCAAAATGAAGCAGAGGATGATGATGAGGTAAACCCTTTTGAGAACTATACTTTAAATGATTGGGAGAATTCGTATGCTGAATTATTAGAGTCTCATGAACAGTTAAGAAAATAATACAAAAAATTGAAGAAGAATAGTAGGTCAGACAGTTTGAACTCTGATTGTAAAAGTTGTGCTGAACTGAAAAATGTTCATGATGCTTGTATGTCTGATATTCAAATGTTGAAAAAACAAATTTCGTTGCTGAAGATTGAGAATCAAGATCATGTAAAAGAAATATCTGAACTTGAAAAGAAGCTTAGCCTAACTTGTCATAAGTCTGTTCAGAGTAAGGATTTGCTGAAAGATTTTGAATGTGTTAAATCTGATCTAAACAAGCTGAAAAGTGAGAATGACTCCCTCAGAAAATTCTCCAAAGAAAATGAAGAAAAATTAGAGAAACTTAAACGAGAGAATGATTTGCTGATTGAGAAATTTGAAGCCATAAAATCTGTAAACATGGAGTTACAGAAAAAGGATGAAAAACAGCAAAGAGAAATGAAGGAAATTGAAAATAGAAGAAAGTATGAAGTCAATTCAGAAGATCAGCTTCTAATAAATGAATTGGTTCAAAATGATAAGCTTAAAGAAGAAATTGAGAAATTGAAGCTGTTAAACAGTGCCATGTCTGGAAGACTTCTTACATTGGAGAAAGAAAAAATGATCTGTACAAACGAAACTGAAGAAGTAGATGAGCTGAGAAAGGAAATTGAAAAATACAAAACAGCTAACAAAGTCTTGAATGAAGTTATCAATTGCAGTGAACAAGAGATTACAAGTTATGAAATAAATGTTGCATCTCTCGAAAATGAAATTCAAGATTTGAAGAACTCTTTGTCTAAGTTTGTGAGTGGGCAAGAAAACCTAGACAAACTACTAGGTGTAAAAGTCAATGTCAAAAAGGAAGGGTTGGGCTACAATAATCTAAATAAAAAGGCCTTTCAGAACAAAGTTATGGCATCATTTGTAAATGCTTCAAAAGTAGCCACAACATCAAAAGATAAATAGCCCACTGCTCAAAAAATGCTGGGAACAAAGGTTAATTGTAAGAAAGAGGGACTGGGTTACAATCCAGTCATGAGGAAGGTTGATGGAACCAACCTGAAAACTATTTTTGTCAAATCTTCTAAATAGGAAAAGCCTTCTACCTCATCTACACCTTAGTACAAGGCTAAGAAAACAGAAAAATAGGATAAAAATCAGAAAAGGACTGGAAAATAGAAAATAAATAAAAAAGGTTCATCAGTGCATGTTGATCACAGTCCTCACACACACTCACATGCATCTAAAAAGAAAATGACCTGTCATTATTGTCATAGATTCGGTCATTTGATGCATGAGTGTAAATTGATGGAGAAGGATGATATGAATGCTAGGAGATTTCATGATAAAAATCCTTCACCTCAGAAAAAGAAAACTGAATATCTGCACTGTGGCAAACTAGGACACAACATTACACAATGCTGGTTTGCAAATGGTAAGAAAATATATCTTTCACATCATGCTAAATTCACTGCAAACCATAATGATGTTGATACGAATAAATTTGCTGTAAATAGAAAATATTCTGCATGTTTCAACTGTGGAAAGACAGGCCACAGGGCCATTGAATGCTGGCTGAATGCTGGTAGAAGAATTCTAATTCATGTTTTCACTATGGCAAGATGGGTCACATTGCAGCCCAATGTTGGCATGCTCAGGGAAGGGAGTCTAACTATAAATCTGGTAAATTCCCTGTCAATAGAAACACTTCTGGTAGAAATGGATTTGTTTTTGAAAGGAAAACTCTTGCATGTTTTGAATGTGGGAAGCCAGGCCATAGAGCTGCTGACTGTTGGCTGACTTATTTTGGTCAACAGAATTTTAATTCTGTTAACAAAAATTTTCATGGATATGCACATAGAATTCATGCTCATAAGAATGTGCATAAATCAAATCAAAAATCTGCTGCTTCTTGCCATCATTATGGCAAATATGGACATTTGATGGATGGTTATCCTCTAATGAAATTTGATGATCATCAAGTTAAAAATATGCTGAGAAAACATGCTAGGAGTGATACTGTCATATCAGGACCCAAGAGTTCTTGGGTGCCTATTTGTGCAAAATAGTTTGCTAACTTGCAGGTGTGCCTTGGAAACTGATTAATAAAGAGGGGATTAATCCAAGGCACTCAAAAGAAAACCCCTTTCTGAACTTTTCAGGTAAACTCTCTGCATTTCCTGTTTCGAAATTCATTGCATATCTGGTCTGATGTGTTCTTGCATATTTGTCATCTTTTGAACACTATGAGTATTCATGTCTCTCAATGCTCATATGAATTGGATGTTTAGATATTGAAATGAGAATAAACTTGTAATTTCTGAAAATCTGAACTGCATATGAATGTTGTTTGAAACCTATCTGTTGCATAGCTCACTGAAAATCTGGATTGCTTATAGGACTGCATGTTGAATTATCATGACTGACCACTATGGTATATCAAATAGTAAGCTACTAAAAGGCGGGGAAATCTGTCTGGAGTCTCTTACTGTGTGTGAGATGGTCTTTTAGACCAGGTTCTCCGCCTAGTACCATGGGTCATATTGCTTGATAGGGCAGTCTGAATGTGCATGAGTCTCAAAGACATATGTTCAGTTTTCATGGCAAACATTGCATGTTTTCAGGGATAGTTAATTGCATGTCTTTGCATAGCATTCAATGTTGAGTCTTTGCATGACTTTGCATACATATAGTTAATTGCATTTCATTACATTGAAATTGCCAAAAAGATTGACTGAATGCATATTGTCAGGGGGAGTCAATGCATTGCATGCAGGTTGTCAAATGCATACACTTGTCAGAATTCATTGCATTTGTTGACAAACCTTGATCATATTTTGAAAACACTGGGCTTCAAAATCTCTTCTATCATTTGGTATCATAATTCTATCAGTGTTACATGAAGATTTCAATGGGGCGATCTCGATCATAAATCTGAAAACACTTGAACTAGGAATCTTCTATTATACGTTTTTATGAATGTCTGAAATAACTCAGGTGGTTTAAGTTTAATGTATTCATTGAGTTTGACTTTAAAATCTCTTAAAAATATCTGAATCATGTTTAATAAACTTTAACCATATGTTTCATGCTGTGTCTTGTAAAATCTTCTGAAATCTGCATTATTGAATACATGGCTTTATTTGGTTAAGTACATGAAATTATTATTGATTTGAAGCAAATGAGTTTTTCTGAAATTTCTAAAGGGTATATTCTGCCAGAGCAATGACTTTGGTCACTGAGAAACACATGTCCAAAGGACTGTGTCATGAGGTGCCATAGTTAACTCTTCTTAAGAATGAGTGTTAATCAGGCAGAGCAATGACATGCACACTGAGAAATACAACTCACTCATCAAGAAATGATTGGTAGTGTGTCATGATGTGTAAATGCTATCTCTGTTCATATAAAGTATGATTGTTAGTTACACTAAGTGCTTAGGGATATTGGCGTCTGATCAATGTATATCCTCTAGTTATAAGGTGTACACTGAACTAGAGTGCTCGTAAAATTTATAGCATGAACAAACTGCAATATCTGAATATTGATGCTAAAATCAAATTGCTACAACCCTAGACAAAATCATATGACTTCATAACTGCTTGATCTCAATACTAGTGCATGTAATTCTGAAAGAAGTCAATAAATTTGATTGTGTAAGAGAAAGGGAGGTTAATCAAGATATATATGTGAAGGCTTGGTTCACTGTTATTAAACCGTGACTTTAGATATAAATACAGAATTTTATTGATAAACTTAGCATACATCATGTTTAAACCATGCTGATCAATAAAATTCATTCATAAGCCCTTATAATGGAAGACTTTGAAAAATTATGTTTTGGATTTATGAGATTGATATCTCCTTGAAAATCTTGTTGAATTCCTTGTGTTTGGAGCTTAGTTGAAATTCTTTTCCTCACTTTCCTTGATTCATCATGACCTGAACTAATCTTTGATTACCCTTGTGGTCTCCTTCTCATTCATTTCATAAGGTTCCAGTTATTGAGGGGGAGCTTCCATGTCATATGAATCATGCTGCATAGAAATTCCTAAAGGGGGAGAATTGTCTTGCATTCATACATTTAGGGGGAGTTCTTGCATTTCTTGTTGCAGCTGCATCTCTGCATTCAAATACAAAGGGGGAGACATTGGTATGAGTCATATTGCTCTTTAGGGAAGAATGTGCTTTCATGTAGTTAAAGGGAGAAATATTTTATCAATTGTTTCATACCTGCTTAATTTTCCTCCCTCTACCTAATGTCTTTTTGCTAAAGTCAAAGGGGGAGAATATTTTTTGACTTGAGTCTGTGTGACTCATTGTGTTGTCATCATCAAAAAGGGGGAGATTATTGTGCCCATGTGGTCTTGATGATTGGTTTTGATGATAGCAAACACTATAAGTCACCATATGCATGTGTGCATGAAAGACCTTGTTGATTCATTTAAGTGCGTTCATATGTGTTCGTGTGTTTGTTAATGTGTGCTTGTGAATGGCATTCCATTATATCTGTCTGACATCTAGACAGAAGTGGGTCGACGCCCCCTCTTAGATGGGTCGACCCCCTCAAGATTCGCATGTCTATACATTGGCTGCTGCATGCTCAAACGATCAGTTAAGTCCATACATTGCTTCTGGCATGCACACACACACCCAAGTATATACACTGCTGCATGCTCACTGCATTTGATGTCCTGTCTGCACATTGCTTAAGTCTGTACAGAGTTAACATTATCTCGCACACAAGTTCAC
Organism: Amorphophallus konjac; assembly: GCA_022559845.1. Classification (NCBI taxonomy): domain Eukaryota; kingdom Viridiplantae; phylum Streptophyta; class Magnoliopsida; order Alismatales; family Araceae; genus Amorphophallus; species Amorphophallus konjac. Next base: position 293,862,890 of record CM040125.1, on the reverse strand, counting down.
TTCCAAGAAGTCTATACATCATCCACCGTCTCATGCAGTGTCTCATCTAAAGTCTGCACATTGACAGCACTGTGCAAGTCTATACATTGCCTTTGGGCATCCAAGTCTATACATTGACAGTGTGTCTGTGTTTCAAGCCATTCGTCAAGTCTATACATTCCCAGTCTTTACCTACGTTCTGAACTCCAAGTCTATGCATTGGTAAAGCTTGCACATTGTGCCTTGAAGCTGTTCAAGTCTTTACATTATCCCCGTGTCCACTTGCCTTAAAGTCTATACATCGTGGGGCTTCGAGTCTTCAAAGTCTGTACATCCTTCAAGGGCCAAGTCTATACATCGCTTGCATCGTCAAGTCTATACAGTGCAGCGTGTCTATCCTTCAAGCTTTCCAAAGTCTATACATTCCTGTAGCATGCACGAAGTGAAGTCTATACATCGTGTGCTTCGAAGCTTTCAAGTCTGTACATGGTCTTCGCATTTGCATTGAAGTCTATACATTGGTCTTCGCTTCAAGTCTGTACATTGGCCAAGTGTCTTGTGCTTTGAAGCTTTATCAAGTCTATACAGCCATTGTCTGCATTGCCTTGCTTCTTCATGCATTTGCTAGTCTATTCAGCAACTAAGTCTATACATTGTGTTGCATTGCATGCATTACCTAAAGTTTATACATAGCATGCATTGAACACTGCAAGTCTGTACAGCCCAAGTCTATACATCCGAATGTCTCATTCAGCGTCTCACACTTGCAAGTCTACACATTGTTCTTCAAAGCAAGTCTATACACTGCATTTGTACATTATTCTGTCTGCACATAAAACTCACAAGTTTGAACATTGCTTAGTTGCACACCACACACTTAGCAAGTCCATACACTCCTCCATGCATAGTCAAGCCTATACAGACTTAGCAAAAGCATTCAAGTCTGTTCTCTGGTGTCGTCGTCTGCATGGTCAAGTCTATACAGACTTAGCGAAAGCTTAGCAAGTCTGTACATTGGTCTCTCAGGCATGTAAACTTCAAGTCTATACACTCCTTGTTTCATGTCTTTACATTCGGTTGTTCCATGCATTCTCATCAGAGTCTATACAGCGTTTGCCTCAAAGTCTGTACAGCCTGTGTGTTGAACGAACACAAGTCTGTACATCGTCCAGCGCTTCATGTGAAGTCTGTACAATGCCTTAGTCTTCTACACATGAAGCCTATTCATTGCTTTAGCTTTGCATTCATAGAGTCTGTACACGGCAGCACTATAATGTCTATACATTGCGTCCCACAGCCTGCACAGCACGCTATACATCGGCGCACTGTTCATGCATCGGTAAAGTCTATGCACTGGCTATGACTTGTTCATGCATCTTACCCACGCAAGTCTGTACATTGAGGTCGCTTGAAGGGCTTCAAGTCTATACATTATCATAGTGTACATACTTGCCTTTATGCTGCATCTAAGGTCTGTTCATCGCCCTTTGCTTAAAAGCCTGAACTAACTAGTTACATTTCTTTTGTCTCTACCTGCAGATGATTCAGGTTGATGATTGGGCACGTGATCCGAGGTTGACACCTGGCACGTGATCCGAGGTGTCCTCTGGATAAAGGGGGAACACGCCCTAGTTGCTGCTGATATATATATATGAAGTTTCTTCATCCGCAGAAGATAGATAGAAGAGGGCTGATCGAGAGAGTGATAGAAAAAAGGGAGAGCTGCAGAGAGGCAGTGAGCAGAAGAAATAGAAGAAGAGTGCAGCAGAAGAAAAAGAGAAAGAGAGAGAGCTCGTGAGGATTGAGAGAAGAAGAGTAGACAGTGGGAGAAAGAAGCAGAGAAGAAAAAGAAGAGTAAGAAGAGGAGAGATCGAGAGATAAGAAGCTTCATCAGAAGATTAGATCCTGCTGGACCGTGGATCATATCCAGGCCAGTCAGCTCCTGCGAGAGCCAAATTATGATTTCATTTCCAGCTTTCTGTTTGCTGTGCCATTTTCATTTCTTGTTTTTCCTTTTATTTCTCTGATTACCTTTATTCTTCTGATTCTCTGGATAGAGGTCGGGTTCCTCCTGTGGACTCAGGAGAAGGGAGACCTTGTGTCTTCGGTTCGCAAGTGGCAGGGAGTCACTTGTGGGTTCCCTCCTAGTCTGGAGGAAGAGAGGTCTGTGACCTCTGGTTTGCTGGTGACGGGGAGTCACTGGTGGGTTCCAAGTGGCTGGGAGTCACTTTGGGTGTCCCTCCGGTCTGGAGGAAGAGGGGAGGCTGTTCCCCTGGTCAAGCTGTTTGGCAGCAAGTGTTTGCAGACTGAGTCTGCGGTTCTAGCGCTAGCTAGTGGAAGCCTCACTCCGGTTTGGAGTGAGGGGTGGACGTAGGTCTTGGTGACCGAACCACCTAAAAAATCTACTGTGTAGTGTGGTTGGACTTGTGCGTTTGCTCCTTGTCCTTTACCTCCTTCACAGGTTGTCTTGAGCACTCTTGTTTCTATCCATGCAGTGGGTTGATTGATTTCATTTGCTTCTGCTAGATGATTGCTTAGGCGCACCTTATATATTTGCTCATTGGTTTAAAAGAGAATTTAACTTGTTCTTCAGAATGTCTATTTTGCCTTGATAGTATTCTAGTTTTTATTGAGCGAAAAGTTTTTTAAGGGTGGGATTCATTCACCCCCCCTCTGAATCCAGCGCACCGATCCTATCAATGCTCTCATGTGAAACAAAGCCAACACAAAGATAAAAATCCATTAGAATATGTAAGTGTAGTATCAAATCCCGCAGTGGTAAAATAGGGTTAGAAATTGAGGGAGAACGTATCGGGGGGAGATTTTTAACCCCTGTGGAAGGGTGCAAAAGATAGGTGTGTGTGTTGTGATGAGAATGAAACAAATAGATGGAAAAAACACGCCGCACAACTGCGGGAATATGCCATGCAATATGGAGAAAGATGTAGGTGTAGCAGAAAAATAGAAATATGTTATGATTTTTGAAATTGGGAGATGAATAACTAAGAGTAGAAAGAGAGATAGAAAGCCCCTGATGATGGAAATTGAAGATTATACTTCCCTCTTTAGGCCAAGGTCGAAGGAGAAGGTAGACGACGCAGCATGGCTTCGTCCCGAACCGAAGAAGAGCCCCCCTTCGCGACCTGCGAACTGGGTGCTTTAAATAGGAGTGCAGAAACCCTAGGTCGAATTTAGGAGATAATGACCCACTTTCAGGGATTTAGATGCATAAACCTCGAGATAATAACAAGGGTATGAGTCCTAGATGGGTGGAAATCGAGGTGGAGGCTTATCTCTCTCGAAAGTGGTGTCAAATAGGACTCCAAAGAGTCCTGCGGCGAAGAAATCAGAGTTCAGATCAATCTGGATTCACTGTCGAAGAAACGGTCTATCGCAGGGCCGCCAAACGAAGAAACGGTCAAGGGAAGACCTTCATTTGGGTAGAAATAGTCATAGGGATGACCGCCAAGCGATTGGGGCGAAATGGGGTAATTTTGGCACAGAAACTGAAGAAACGGTCTTCCTAGGGCCGCCATTTGAAAGTGGCAGTCTTAGTAGGACCGTTAATTGATAAAATAAAAATAATAAAAATAAAATAAAATAAAATAAAAATAAAAAACTTCACTGTTCACCCAAGAACGTGGTCGCCTAGGCGACCGCGACCATGAGTCTGCGCGGTGAAGTTTTGGACGCCCGTTCGACTGCCCGGAAGGTTCGAAATAGTCTCGAAAGGTGGGGAATCAAAGCTAAAGACCTCCAAAGCTGAATGGGCTCAAAAAATGATCAAGAAAGGACTCGAAACACTGTCAAAGATGACTCCAAAATAATGGATAATTCAGAGCATTATAAAGGAAAATAAGAGAAATAACTCAACTTGTGGGCTAAAAATGAGTGTCAACAAGAACGTATGTAGAGATGACTTTGTGATAAATCACATAAAACTAGGACATTCATGAAATCTAGGAAAATTGACGCCCACTGAGACCGCCGTCAATTACAGAATTTGCGTCCACTGTGGTGGTCGCTAATTCTATGAACAGTAAAGGCACGAAGGGAAATCGCGTCAACTGTAATGGATGCTAAATCCCAATATGGCGTCAACTGTACCGGACGCTAATTCCATATTGTGACAAGACTCTCACAGAACACCTAAATAGTGCTCTATGATGACTAGGGTGTCATGTTTCTTCAGAGTGACATGACTAACATAGTTTCCAGGGTTTTTAGGGTACAACCCACTCGACTTCCTTGAGAGATTCCAAGGCTAGCGGAGACTTACAGAGGTCTCAATGAATAAAGTCCCGATCCGACGGAAGGAATATCCGACAGAGGGTCCAATCCTTACCTAGAGATAGAGGGTACGTAGTAGAATACAAAACAGGGACCATGCCGTGGCCTTAAGACGATCGTGCCAAGATCCAGCGGTATAGGACCAAAAACCCGAATAAAACACTCACTGGAAATCAACGTCTAGATGGTAGCCGCTAATTAAAATATGTTAGGTGCATAGTGGGATCTAGAGGGGGGGTGAATAGATCCCTTTAGTAGTTTATGCCAAAATTAAAAATGCCCAATTAAAACAGGGCTGAAATCAATATTTTAGAATTCTCTTCACTTAAATGAATAGAAATTAGAATTCAATAAGTAATCAGATGTTTGACTAAAAGAATGTAATAGACATCAATTCAACAGTTACAAGTTTGGACAGAATCAACCTCGAACACTTGGCAGTATTCAAGTGCTGAACTAATCAAGAGATGTCAGACAGAACTAATGAACCAAGGATAAACTCAACAGTTAATGCTTCTGCCAAAACCACTGTGGACAGTTAAAAAATAGTAACATTGCTGAACAAAAACTAAAATTAATTCAAACAAATTATGGCCTTCACAAAGCTGCTCAGACAGAAATCAGTTTGACACTTAATGATTCAGATAGAACTACTGTCGAACACATGGCAGATTCAGTTTAATTGAAAAAACATTAAACTAAGATCTAGTAAGTTATCATTCAGCTGTAAACATCCATGAGCACTTACTCAAATGAACTGGTACTAGGCAGAGGGTTGAGTCCAGAAACTCTCCTCTCGCAAGATGTGAGACCACACCTTTTGATATACCAGTTTCAACTGACTCAATCTGAAGCATTCATTCCTATAAATGTAGATCTGAGAGGGAAATTAATCACACGAGAAACAAACCACAATGCACCCGAGATTTTTAGGTGGTTCGATCTGCACCCAGCAGATCTACATCTACCCCCCACTCAAACCAAGTGAGGATTCCCTTGCACCAAGTAAGAACGTAGACTCAGTCTGCAACAGACGCTGATTGCACAGCTTAAACCGAGGGAGACAAATCCCTCAACTACTGATTTCGCACCAAGCAAGATTAGTACCACTGCCTCATGCAGTGACCGGAGGAACCAATCCTCCCTTCTTCTGAAAACATAGAAGGAACCCCGAAGAACCAATTCTCCCTTCTTCTGAAAGCTTAGAAGGCAACCCCAGAGAACCAATTCTCCCTTCCTCTGATACCTCAGAGGGAAACCCAACCCAGAACAGGGTATCAGAATTACAAGATAGAATTGAAAAAGAACAAAAGGAAAAACACAACGGAAAGCATAGGAAAATATAGCTCCAAGGAGCAATATGTCTTGGACCTGATCCAGAGACCAATCTTCAGGGAGATCTTCAAAAATAAACTCGGCTAAACTCTGATATAGCTCTCAATCGAATTGGGTCTGCAAATCTAGGCTCTCGATCTTGCTCTCTCTTTCTCTTCTTCTTCTCTCAGATTTTTCTCTCAATTTGTTCTTCAAACTGGACTACCAAGAACCCCTTCAATAACCTACGTAGCTCTTCTCTTTTCAACCCTTGCAGTCTTTCTATTGCTGCCCTCTCTTTTCACACGGCAGCCCTCCAGTCGCAACCCTCTTCTTCTCACAGAGAGGGCTCTATTATATAGGCAGAAGATGACCCATTTTCTGAAATGACATAATCTTCAATATAAAATATCATTGGGCCACTTTGCCCAGATAATATTCCCTTCTAGAAGTATCCCAAGTGTCCTACGGATCTATTCCAATGATTAAGTTTGAATCCACGTGATTTTCATCGAGTTGTTCATGTGCTGTTCGATCAAATGTAGATACAGATCATTGTGTCGATCCATAACCTCATTGCGTCGACTCCACTGTTGATAGTTTGACTGCAGTTGCACGAAGATCTTCTTGCTAAGCCTTGTTGCATCGATGCCATATCACCTGTTCATCGACTCCATTGATGCTGCAGATGCCCGACATAGATCTTGAAATCTGGGGTCGACTCTGAGAGTCGACACTTGCTCATTTTTAAACGACACTTGGCTGATCGCGTCGACTCCATTTGGCCACGGGGTCGACTCTATATGGTTTCTGGCTTGACAACTACTGCTGCTCGTTCTTCTAGTGCGTCGACTCTGGGTATTGGCTGCATTGACTCTATCTTCAAGTCTCTTTACAAGTTAGCATTGAAGTGCTTGCTGTGTCAACTCCCTTTAACCATGGGGTCGACTCCATCTTGGAGGAGCTTTTCATGGCTTTCAGTTAACTCCAAAACATTAGTGCTCTTAGTGAGATATCTGTGAACCTGATTGACCATTCGTTGACATTCTTGTTGAACTTCAAAAAACTGTCAACTTGATCTTTATATCAAATTCAAGAAGAAAACTGGCATCATCAAAAGAATGTAAAGTTGACATTATCAGAATCATAAAATACTCATAAATGAGTCATAGTTTGACATCATCAAAATCATAGGGACACAACATTCTCCTCCTTTTTTATGATAGCAACACTATGAGTCATTATATGACAATTATGACCAAATTCAATTTCATAGCAGCATACATTGCATCAGCAACATAACAATATAAGATTATCATGCATTAGAAACATAACATTCTCCCCAATATGACCATACATCTCCCATAATTGATGACTCAATATCAAATTTCCCCCCCTTTGACATCAGCAAAAAGAACTAAAGTTTGATACCACTTGGAGAAATTAGAGATGAGGTTCAAACAGTGCAAGTAAGAGCAATCAGCAACTTACAAGATATTATTTTAGACAGCAAATAAGAATGACCTGAGTAGTAAGAGACCTAGCTCAGACAACAGACAAATGTGAATGGATTTAAGGAATTCAACAAGCATAAAGAAATGCAGATAAGAGACTTCCAGAAGTGACATGAAATGATTTCAATAATCCAGTAGGAATGGACTGTAGAAAATATCCAGTAGGAATTTCCAGGTTGATGATCCAAGAGAATTCTCAATCTGATACTAATTTCATAAATCAAAAGTGACTGAATTTTAGATTCTTCCATTTTAAACCACTTATGAGATGTTCCTTATTTAACTGTATGGTTCAGATCTAATGACTTCTGAGTTTATCAATGAAATTTTTGTAAACATGTTTGCATTTCAGCTTAATAGAAATGAACCAAGTTTTTCATACTGAAACCTGTTTAACCTTTCTTGATCTTACTCATTCAAGTTCAATGACTCCTTTAGGAGTTACCAAAGTTAGTATTGAGGCTAAACATTCATGATTTTCTGATTTTATTCCAGGGTTTCAGCAATTTTTATTTCATCTTTTTGCTATCATTTTCTAATTTTTCTTTTTGTTCACCAAAATTTTAAGAGCACTTAAGTTCAGTACACACCTTGTGTCTAGAGGACACACATTGTTTAGATGCCAGTATCCCTAAGTACTTAGTATGACTGACTATCATGCTTCACTTTGAATAGAGGTAGCAATGTCACCTCATGACATCTCTCAACTCATTTCATTGATGAGAGAGGTATGTTTCTCAGTGAGTTTGCCATTGCTCTGTCTAGATTTTTCATGATTTTTCAGCAGAGTTAACAGTGGCACTTCATGACACAGTCCACTAAACTTCAAGGTCAAGGGACATGATTTTTCAGTGGACCATTGTCATTGCTCTATCAATTTTTGCCCTTAGGAATTTCATATTATCTTAATGTTTAAAGACAACACTCAATTTGAGTACTCAACCAAAGATAGCCATGATTTTGAAACTTTCAGATTTCAGAAGAATTATTCAGGGCACAACATGTAAGAGCTGGTTAAGGTCTATTAAGGTTGAACACAGATGTTTTCAAGACATTTATCTTTAAACTCAATGAATTCATTAAACTTAAACCAGCTATCTATTTGGATGATCATAAGCCGGTATAATAGAAGATTCTTAATTCCAATTATTTTTAAATTTATGATCATGGTATGCAGACAAAATCCTCCTGAATTTCAGGTGATTCAGGAAAGTTGAAGAGGTAGCCAAAATGTTCAACAAGTAGAAAATGAATTGAGGGATATTCACAAGTATTGAGCAGACAAATGTATTCAACTGAGCAGCAAGTAGAAGGTTTCAAGAATGTGCACAGGTAACTATCAAACAACAAGTATGTGGATACTTCAAGAAAGCTAGCTTAGAGGAGTACTCAATTTTCCAGCAAGCAGAACAATATTTCAAGAATGCTCATAATCATTGAGCAGACAGTAGATATGTGAGTATTTCAACGTAGCTAGCTCAAGGATATGGCACTGCAAGCTAATTTGTGCAACAATCGGAAGTAATGTTTACAGTCAAAGCTCCCCCTCAGCTAATGCAGGGAACTGGCAAACAAGATTATCAAGAATTATGATATTCTAGATTGGTTTGAGGAGATGAGAATTTGATCTGATCACAGAGATAGCATAGGCAATAGAAGATAGTTTAGGCTCTGAATTTTTAGCAGATGAGTCGACCTATGTTCATCACTGAGTCGACTCAGGGACACTTCACAGAATAGCAAATTTGATGAATTTGAACTGAGAGGTTGACGCCGTCTCAACAGTGCGTCGACACTTGGGTCAGGCAGAAGGCCTTCAAGAACAGATTTTCCTTTTGAATAGATCTAGTTTTATTTGACATAGCAACGATATTAAACATGCAACTGAATTGCATAGACCAGAAATTTATTCAATCTAACTCCCCCTAAGTGTGTGCATGTTCTCAAATGATCTTTTTGAGTTTTTTAAATTCTATGACATGCAGTAAATTTTGAAACAAAACACTTGCATATAAAGCAAACTGCTGAAAAGTAGAAGCTCCCCCTATCTAAATGCACTGGGAAATTAAAACTGGTCATGCAATGTAATCGAGTATGATCAACAGTTTTTCAAGGTATGGGTATGCATGATAATGGAAGAAGACATGTGCTGTTATGAGAACATATGCAACAATTTTTCAATTCTAATCAGAATTTTTATTGCAAAACAAATTATGCTAACTCCCCCTTAATTATTCAAACTATGGACCTAATGTCAGCTGTACACACAGTCCGGGACATGTCTTTTGACCAATCACTATTTTATATACCAATGGACAGCTATACAACTAACCAATGAACACACAATTCAGTCAATCAAACATAATAGAAATCATAAATTTAGACTGACAAATATAAAAACATGCTATCAACAAGGGAGTTATTGAGAATCAACAACTAAGACAGTGAAAACATGAATTGGGGTTTTCACCAAAGAGGGTGCCTTGTTTTATTTGTTGAACCCCTTTATTTTTCTTCTTGCTCCAAAGCACTCCTGCAAGGAAAATTCTCATTTTGCGCATAGAGATACCCAAAATTTCTTGGGTCCTGAAAGGTTAGTAGCACCTCTAGTGGATGATTTCCATGACTTCAAGGCATTAAGGTTATCAACCTTCATCAAATAACAATCAAACATTGAATGCCCAGATTGACCATAGTAGTGACAAGAAATAGAAGACTTTGTGTTTTTCTTATGCATTGTAAAATTTAACTTTTATTTATTGACACGGAATTTCTCATTTTGTAATCCGGAAATTCTTCTATCAGCCAGCAAACATTTAGAACCCTTGTGGCCTGGCTTCCAACATTTATAACATACAAGAGGCCTATCTATTGAAACAAATTTGTGTTTATCAAAAACATGTTTATTTACAAGGATAGATTTAGAATAAGAATTTTTTCTTCCCTTGGCAAACCAGCAATGTGCAACCATGTGTCCTATTTTACCACAGCAATAGCAATGATAAGAATGACTTTTCTCTGTGGATTTGTTATTACAACTGAAAGGAACTTTGTTTTTCCATGCTCTCAAATTATCCTTTTCCATGATGAAACAATTATTTACAGCATGTCCATACTGTCTACAGTAAGAGCACTGAATTTTCTTTTTCTGAATAGTATGATTTTTAGCATGAATGCTCCTAGCGTGCATTCTACCAACATTCATATCATCTTTTCTTAACACTCTACAATCATGCATTATATGACCATGCTTACCACAATAGAAACAATTAACATTGGTTTGCTTTGAAGCATGGCATCTAACATGTGAGTTCTTAGCATGCATATAGGAACCACTGAGTTTATTTTTCTGCTTTTTGTTCAGATTTGAATTTTTCTATATTTCAGACTATTTTGGGGATTCTTTATAATGTCTAGGTATTTCTGTACTATGAACAAAATGTCTACACAACTTATTTTCAAACTCCTTTTTGTTCTTAGAATTGTATCCTAGCCCTTCTCTTTGAACACTGATCTTACTTCCCAAAAGTCTGTCCAAATTGTCTTTCCCTTTTCACAAATTTAGATAGTGAATTGTTTAGATCTGAAACCTGATCTTCTAGTTGTGAAATTTGGAGTTCAGAACTTAAAATCTCCTCTTCACATTCTGCCATCCCATTTTTCAAGATTTTATTGGCAGTTTTATAATCTTCAATCTCTTTTTCAAGAATAGATAATTTTTCAGATTCATCAGAAATCACACACTTCCCTCTTTCCAAGGACATCAATCTTTCAAACATAGTAGTGTTTAGCTGCTTCAATTTTTCAATTTCTTGTTGAAGTTCTCCAATTTGAATTAATTCATCGATTAAAATCGGATCATCAGATGTGACTTCCTATTTTTGTTTAGTTTTAGACTTTTCAAGATTTTTATGAAGTTCCAGGTTTATTGCCCTAACAGCCTCAAATTTCTCAACATTCAATTTGTTTTCTTTTTCAAGTTTTTTAAGTTTTTCTTGAGCTTCCTCAATCTGTTTTCTGAAATTCTCATTTTGACATTCCAATTTATCTAGTTCTGAATTGATAGTGTCAAAGTTTTCAAATTGCTTTCTGAGACTACTATTTTCAATTTTTAGAACATCTAAATCTTCATTTTCAGAACTGGTGTTCAAAACAACATTCAAGTTCTTTTTCAGGGCTTTGTTTTGTTTTCTTAATTATTCATGAGACTCAAACAAAACAGTATATGCTTCTTCCCATTCATGTATAGAAAATTTTTCAAAGGGAGAGCTTACCTCTTCATCATTTTCTTCATTGCTCTGATTACTGTTAGCCATCATGCATCTTTGTTTCTCTTCCTTTCCATGGATGGCGATCAATTTATCTTAAATTTCCTTGCCAGTCCTGCAAGCAGAAACAAATGGAAAAGAGTTATGATCAATGGCATCTTTGAGAATTTTAAGAGCCCTAAGGTTGTCACTGTTTTTCACTCTATGAACATTAATCCATTTAGTCTTCTCCTTAGGCAATTTATGTGGACCATGATAGATAAGGCTCCACAGGTTCGGATTAACAGAGTTAACAAACTTGCACATTTTGCCTAGCCATATAGAGAAATCAGAACCGTCAAACACAGACGGATGAACCATTGAAATCAATTCAGGGCAATAATCCATGATCATAAAAGCACAAATATAGCAGGATCCTCTATGCAGATAGTTAAATCTGATCTATCAGAGACCTGCTCTAATACCAAATATTAGGTGCACATTACAGGAATGAATACTTCAGATTGAGTAAGTTTAAACTGGTATGTCAAAAGGTGTGATCTCACATCTTGCGAGAGGAGAGTTTCTGGACTCAACACTCTGCCTAGTACCAGTTCATTTGAGTAATTGCTCATGGATGTTTACAGCTAAATGATAACTTGCTTGATCTTAGTTTAATGTATGTTTAGTTAAACTTAATTTGCCATGTGTTTGACAGTAGTTCTGTCTGAATCATTGAGTGTTAAATTGATTTCTGTCTGAGTAGCTTTGTGAAGGCCATAATTTGTTTGAGTTAATTTCAGTTTCTGTTCAGCAATGTTACTATCTTTTAAGTGTCCAGAGTGGTTCTGGCAGAAGCATTAACTACTGAGTTGATCCTTAGTTCATTAGTTCTGTCTGACATCTCTTGATCAGTTCAACACTGGAATATTGCCAAGTGTTCGAGGTTGATTCTGTCGAAACCTGTAACTATTGAATCGATGCATGTTGCATTGTTTTAGTCAAACATCTGATTGCGTATTGAATTTTAATTTCTATTCATTTAAGTGAAGAGAATTCTGAAATATTGATTTTAGTCTTGTTTGAATTGGGCATTTTTAATTTGGGCATAAACTCCTAAAGGGATCTATTCACCCCCCAATAGATCCCACTATGCACCTAACAAAATCCACGTCCACTATCATGGACATTAATTGCATTAATTTTTAGAATAATAATAATTAAATTATAATTACTAAATATGCGTTAGTGTGAAAGGGGCAAATTCAAGGATACGCATCCATGAATTGGACGCCAATTCTTATAGTGTATTTGGTTTGATTTAATCATGATGAACAATAGAAATTGTAAATAAAAAGGAGATTTTTAGAACTAAATGTATGATAATTAAGAGGATTTTACAAGGATCACGAAAATATGTATATTCTAATTTTTACTCACTCGGATTATAAGATATTAATTTTTCCAAATTTTAGATATAATTTGTTAAAAATAAAATTCGCGAGCGATGTAGTTGACGTTAAAAATAATGGAAAAGAATTAACGTCCGTGCAAAACGGACGCGTATTCTAGACCTTAAAGAAAAACAGTCCCATTTTAATAAAAAAGGCATGGTGCCGTAGAAGCATTTGTAGAAAAGGATAAGCATTTGTGGAAAAGGATGGGCATAAAAGATATTAATATGTTTAAGAGGGTGCACGTTTCATTTTTAAAAGAATTAACTTCAGTCAACTGAAGTTTAAATTCATGAACAGTGTAGGGCTAGTTTAAACCTCGATTTCTTGGTGTATTCATGTCAGAATCACGCAATCTATATATTAAATCAAAGAGCATAAAAAACTCTACCCAATATGATGCTTTATTAAGTTTTTGCTTGAGAGAATGTCCACCTTAGGATGGAAAAAAAGAGATACCACTCGCACGACCGCGCTTACTGCCCTAGGAACGCCCCCACAAAATTTCACACGCAAACTCCCCTTCGGTGCCCACGAACGAGTCGCCGAAATGATGATTAACTTCTTGAAGAATTGACGTCAATGCACATGACGTCGATTCCTTAATGTATTTATTTTTTATAATTTTTTAATAATACGCGTGTCTTTGAAAAGACACTAATTCATATTATATTTCTATTTATTTTCATAATTCAAAAAATAACGTTTCTTTAAAAGGGCGCTTATTTTAATTGGCGTCATGGGTATGGACGCACACTTTATATTTAAGTGTTATTATAAATATATATATTGAAAGAATAAGGATAGAGATGAGGTTTTTTTAAAAAAAATGAAGATGAATGGGGAAAAAACAAATAAAGGCACAGAAGAGAATAAGGTGTTTTATGGGATTAATGAAAAATCTTCATAAGAATTAGTGTCAAATCATTTGACGTCAATTCTTTAGTATATTTTTTGAGTGAATATGTCACTTTTTATTTAGTGAGAATTTAACGTGACAAAATATATGAAAAATAGGAGAAAATTTTAAGGATTCTAACCATATACATATCAAGATTTTATTTTGTGTGATTTTATAGTTGTAAAATTTTAAAGATGGATGTAATCCCACGGTCCATAGTTGAATCACTGTTTATTTAACGTCACTATTCATTTAAGAGTGAAGAGTGTTACTTTTAATCTATCAAAATTTTCATGGATCTAAAGATATGAAAATTAAGAGAAAAATATGGGGATTCTAAAAGTACACATATCAAGATTTTATGCGACATGATTTCATCGTTATAGATTTTCAAAGATATTTGTTCTTATTAATTATCTAAGCAGAGACGGTCGAAAATGCTGCAGAAAATGATCAAAACTAGTTATACAAAACCATGCAGGAGGTATTACAGGAATGTGAACATGCATACGCTCAAGCTGGGCAATTAATTTAACTTGCAAACATGTTATTTAACGGTTTTGTCCGGGGAGAAAACCTACCTCGCTGTGAAGAAGGAAGAAGAAAAAGTGGAGGAAGAAGAAGGAAGCAAGACGGTGCCTGACGCGACACCACGTCGACGCAGGGAAGAAGGCACTCCCTTCACGTACAGGACGTAGGCAACACGTTGCAACATCACCTCCCCTTCGAACACATGGGTAGCAATAACCCTCGTGCGTTCGAACGGGTTAGTATTTATAGGTGGAAGAATCCTTGTGGAGTCATGCGTGAACTAAGGAATCTTATGTGATTTTAAGTTCCCATGCTTGATCCTATCTTTCTATAATCTCTACCGCCTTCCCACGATGATCGCAGGAAACCTAAGGCTCCATGCAACTTTGAAAGTGACACAGGGTTTTGTAATTAAAAAGGCCCATCATCTATATAATGTCCTTTTATATATAAAGCCCTCCTAAGCCCTTCATTCTCCTACGTGATATCCTTTGTACTAAAGCCCATTTAACCAAGTTAATGCTAATCACCTCTATCATGGAAGTCCAATTATTATTTTAATGTAAGGTCTGATGTCTGTTGGGCTTTGTTAATTATCATGCTTTTTATTTGTTAGTGGATTTTAGCCTATTAATTAATTGGGCTAGTCTTATTAATAAAGGTTATTATTAATTATCCACAAATTTCAGATTTATGTTTAAAAAATATATTTTTTGTCATCGTTAATTTTGACTACTTATATCATCAACAATTTTTAACATTCTTTTTTTTTCGGTAGGTAATTTTGTTTTTTATTTTAAACGATAATTGTTTAACATTCTTACATTGACTTGATATCATTGAGTATTTTGAAACATTACATATTATGTTAGCTCGCCGTATTTTACGAGATTTACCCTTAAAGATAATTGCCTGAGCTTAATTTCTATTTTTCCTCAAAAATTTAAGTCACTAATGATTACTGAGATAATTATTCGCCAATTATATTTTAAATCTTTTCACATAGATTTAATTCATTCATTAGTTTAATCAAGTTGGACTCCCATTTTGATCTATCGCTTGACCCTATCTTATTCATCTTAAATAAGAAAATTTTAGTTTATACTTTTACAAGATTCATAATTTCTTTTCTCTTTCCAAAAATATAGATAATTATTCTTAGTTTAGAGTTCATAATTAGCCGGGCGTTACACAGTCGCGGCCGGGGGAGAGTCGACTCCAGAAGTCAACTCTCTCTTATCCAGTTGCTGTCTGGGCGCCTACGTAGACCCAGCCCGCGCACTGGGTCGACGAATGGAATTAGCATCCAATTAAGAAGATGCTAATTAATTAGCGCCTTCCTGACAAGGGGCCAATTCCTCAATTTAAAATTTAATTAAAAAATCAAAAAATAAGAATTAGCGTCCACTAGGGAGGCGCTAATTAATTAGCGCCTTCTCGGGGGTGCCAATTAATCGATTTAGAATTCATTTAAAAATCATATGGAACTAGAATTAGCGTCTGCGCAGAGATGCCAATTCTTATGGAATAAAGAATTGACGTCCGTCTGAGCGGATGCGAATTCCCAAAAAGGCTAAAAAGGGGATAAGAAAGAAAAGGAAGGTAAATAACGAATTCTAACAATAAAACACTAATATAATCACATAAAAATCCATGAAAATACCCTCTCTAGGAATTCAATGGCGTATTATTCGGGGTATTTTCCCATTGACCCTTGTCGTTGGGAATATCAATGATGCCTATGTAAGTCACGTCTGGACCCCGGGGGCCACCCGCATTATAGTCACAGCCTGACTATACGCCGGACTAATAACCCACTGAATTTGAACCATTTTGACCGGGATTTAAATGAATTCCTCCACTTATTTAGATATCAAACTTGCCGCGCTTCGGCAGACATTGGGGTCTTCCCCGATTTTCTTTATCATTTAAATATCAAATTTACCATATCCAGGCATACATATGTCTCGAATGTCACTCTATATACTTGTGATCTTTCAACACAGACTCCTGTCTGAACATGAAATGGTCAATACATGACTGCCACGATTTTAAATACACTTTTGCACCCTAATGCGGGGGATTTTAATGCTCTTCAATACACCTTTCGTTCATTTCAGGAAATTTGATTTTCAGGCCATGAGGCCCCTTATCTTGGCGATTAATCAAAGATTTTTTCCTCTCCGAGTGGATGTAATTAACGTCGTGACCTTTATGGCACGGCGGGTTCCAGTCCCGACACGATATCCACAATCGTCTGATTAGTCAGACGGCGCGCACCCGCTGCTCCATACTATCTGGGTTGGGAGCTCAAATAAGTTGTCACTCTGTGACTGGCACGCCATCACACTTAATAAACCGATAAAAGATATAACGATAACATAAAGAAAAGGTGCATCCGCAAGAAGGCAACCTAAAAACAGAACTAGAAACTAAATGTTGTGTGATCTAAATCATAAAACAATGACTGAAATAATCAACTAAAGAATGCTGCTCAAAACATAACTGATCTGAACAAATATGTTCAACCAGATCAATCACCTTGCAGGTATAAAAGATATCAAGCTAAAGAGCACTAGAACTTAAACAAACACTAACCAAACATTTTAAATTGTCATTCACCTAGCTAGTACTAGGTGGAGGTTTGAGTCCAAGGACTCTCCTCACACAAAGTGTGCTGCTGCACACTTTTTGATATACTAGTGGTGTTTTAACAAAGCTGAGGTAAACATAAAACAATGCGGATGATAGCAATGAATTAGTAAGCTCAGAGATGTGCTTAGTAAACCAGTCAACTTGTGAAGAAGATAGGAGATAAGGAGCAAACACACAGGTGCAAACCACTGGACAGAGTTTTTAAGGTGGTTCGGTCTGTAAACCCGCAGACCTACATCCACCCCTTACTCAACTAAGTAAGGCTTTCCTTGCTCACGGCAAGAACGTGGAGAAACTCCACTACATACGCTGCCACATAGCTTGAACGAGGGAGACAAATCCCTCACACCGTGATCTTGCTCCTAGCAAAATCAGAACCACTGCCAAAGGCAGCAAATGGAGGAACCAATCCTCCCACCCTTTGATTGCTCAGAGTGACCGTGCACAGCCCTTGGCTATACACAACCCTGATTGTGCAATAGCACAATCAGAACGACTGCTTAGCAGTCAACGAGGAACAATTCCTCACAGTTCTGGTTGCCCAGAACAGACCACGCACTGTGGTAGTCTGTGTGCAAATACCTAGTGTGCTTCCAAGCACACCTAGGCAGAAACTGACTGAATGATGTAAAAGAAAAAGAAAAAATACAAAGACATGGAAGAACCACAAGGACCCAGTGAAACAGAAATGAAACTAAACAAATGTAGCTTCTAATGAAGCATTTCAATTGGGAATCCGATGCTATGCATTCCTTCAACTTCTGATCTCTCTTTCTCTTTCTTTTTCTTCTGTACGGGCCAGCTCTCACTCAGAATCTTCTCTTCTTCTCAGACTCTCTTTTCTTCTCTATTTTGCAAGGATGAGCTAACTCTCATCTCCACTTCAAAATTCTACTCGGCCAACCTTCTGAAGAAGGCCATCACACTGTATTTATAACAGTATGGCTTAATTTGGTCCCTTGATCATGGATAGAAGAGAACTTGGTCATCCATCTTATTGGAATGGCTCCAGATTTGAGATATTAATATTCAGAAACCCATACCAACAATTTGCTTCAAAGAGGGTGCTCACGTGAGTAGCAGAGAGAAAATAGAGTGAATGTGGAATTAGGTATTTTCTGATTGGCCCAGCCGGAAGGAATGAATATTCCTCATAAAAGGTTTCTAGAAGGTCTACCATGTGTTCTAGGAAGATGTGCCAATGATTGGAGGTCAGTGGCACGTGATCACTTAAGTCCACACTCGTGCTACTCTAAATTTCCTCTTGTGCGTCGACACACTATGACATGGAGTCGACGCAACTTTGGTTGAACTAGATCTCTTGACTGAAGACCTTGGTGCGTCGGTGCAGTATTAAGATGGAGTCGGTGCATCAACTGTTGCTGCTGCTTAGAGATTCAGCCTACGTCGACACCAAGAAAAACTATGTCGACGCACTCTGCCTTGTTGAATTTCTAAACTACATGGGTTGAACTGTTGTTGCTTGACCCTTGTGCTATTTCACTTCTGCTGGCATGTAGCTAGTCTTTAGCTTAACTGCTGCTACTGCAATAAATTGCTTGCATAAAAATAATGATCTTTATGCTTGTTGCTATTTTATCAAACACCTTCTATATAAAGCATAAAAGACTTCAATGGACTGGCATTTCGTCAAACACTATATGTATCTTGTTTACTTTATTGAATTTGTAACGACCCAAGATCCGAGTACCGACAATAACCCGATACCATTCAAATCCTGGCCAGCCACCCACGAGCTAGAGGGCTCGGAAGGGTTAGAAAGGAGTGTAGAGGTACATCGAAATATGAAATAAAGTAGGAATAATAATTATAATAATGATTAAATAATCTAACTAAAGAGTCCAGTCCAAGTCCAAATAAAGTATAGTCTACAGGGAAAGAAATGTATTATAATGTCGAGTGAACACTCGGCCCGACGAGCTGGCAACTACGAACCTCCGCGCTGCACCCTCGAACCTCAAGGAGGAACAGCTACACTTGAAAAGCAAAGGGTGAGCCTCATTTCATTGGCTTAGTAGGAGTCCCGCGGAACCCCAATCGTAAAATGATGGTGGTAACAACAGCGCTAACTGGAAGAACAACAGCAACGGTGGGAGTAGCAACGGTAACGGCAGAAGGAATAGCAGTAAAAGAATAGGAAACTCGATAGCTGCTGGAACCATAGCTCTAAGCTACTCCTACCGGCACAGAAAGCATAACCCTGATCTCCTAGTCAGGGGACTACTAAGCAGTGAGAAAACCCTGGCTAAGCCGCCATAAGAAATGCCATGATAGCTCTGTCATGAAGGTCCGCCCTCACAGGCGACGACCAACCCAAGACCACAAGGTCCGGGGAAACCGTCATGACCTCGCAGTCGTGAACCCAACACCATCTAAGGAGAAACCTCGGAAACCCTAGACCACTATGTCGGGAAAGCACAGGGAAGCTACTCGAACAAACATGAAGAAGCGCGTCTCGTGTGACAGGAGCACCGCAAACTAGAAGCAAGGCCGGATGCGTCCACTAACGACTTAATCCACGCCTCAGGTGTCTCCCTCGCCCCAAGTAAAACTAAGAGACCGTACTAGTAACCACGGGACAAGTGTCTAGTTAGGGTCATGCTCATCAGCACGCGTCCGAAGTCCCCGACCATGTGTGCACACACTGACTGACTGCACTACATCAGGTGCACTAACTAGTTTTCCTCCCTGTCCAGACTCGAGCAGCTATAGTGGGAGGCCCCACGGCAAACTAGCCTAAAAACTATCATTCTCGGGTCTAGCACTCCACCACTCCCGGGTGGGTAGGCACGCGAGTGCCTTGGCAAGCTGCGACTAGTGGGAAAGACCACTCGAGAGGAATACTCTCGGAAGGAACCAGCGGTATACGGACAGGCTACCCACATGCCCGTCATATGTAGCTGGGAACACGGGTGGCACAATTCCACCAGACTCTGGAAATTCCACTAGACCTACTAGCCCAACGGTCCTTGAGTCACAAGACTCAGGGTCAAGACCGTCGTACAGGACAGCTCCATGCCGTCAATCTGCCTTAAACCTAGGGTCAAAACCACGGTCCAATATAGCTTTTAAGGCGGGACATAACCACCGAGCTTAATCCCTTTCCAAAGGGAAACTAAGAAACCCCCAGCCCTAGGCTGGGTCACTGAACCTATAGTTCATAGGCCATATGCATGGCCCACAAGGAAACCGCTTTCCAAGAAAGCTAACGACATGCGGGAATAACCCTCCGCACTCACACCGATCCACGGTGACTCGATCAAGCATAACATGAAAGCCCGGAACAAATGGGGTCACCTGAACCCTCAAAACCCATAAGCACGCTAATCGAGATAACACAGTACCTCCGAACACCTAAAACACAGTCACGATACCCCCGGGATGTCCAGAACATCCACGGGACCATAGGTCGACCATTGGGTCACAACCGGGTCGACCGGGGACCAAAACGGGCAAGCCCATTGCATTTCGGTCGACCAACACCCTTGGGTTGGTCGACCAACCCAACCTGGGCGGTCGACCGGCCTGCAGTAGGGGGGACCTCTGCCCTGTTCGGTCGACCGAACCAGGCTGGTCAGTCAACCGAACTTGGGAAGAGTCCTAGTCCCGTGGCGAATGCCATTTTGGTTGACCGAACCCCTCCGGTTGGTCGACCGAAAATGGCAGAGACCCATCCGCACTTAACCCCGGAGTCCAGTTTCCATGCCCACTCGATCCCAATCGAGGGGAAAATAACAGGGACCATCCCCCGGGTCCCAAACCATAAAATGGAAGGAAATAAATAGGAAAACGTCGATCGATCCGACGAAACTGTCACACGCCCTAAAAATATGATTTTAACCCCAGACATGAAATAAACCCACTCATGGCTTACCTCGGCCTACAAAACCTGCGGGAAAGGAAGTACACGGGTTAGGGAACCATCCCCCTACCTCCACCAAAGATTACGCGCGCCGAGAACGCCAATTCCATGCGAAAACGCTTCACGAACCACCGCCAGGTACTCGAACGCGCGAATGCGCCGCCGCGTCTCCACCGCCTTGATCCTCGCCCCATCCTCGTGCTCCTCGCCCTCACGCTGTCTCCACCTTACCCGTCTCCACCTCCGTCGTCTGTCCGGAGAAGAGGGGGAGAGAAAGAGAAGAGAGAGTGTGAGACAGAGAGAATGAGAGAATGAGAGAAAGAGAGGGGGTGGGGGTTATTTATAGGAAAATGATTTGGGATTTAAAAATCTAGAAAATACAAAAATAGGGAAAAATGATGTCCATGATCCTCGAAAAATGCACAACGCGTCTGCAATGTCCCCGAGCCCGAAATCACAACGGTTCACCCTACATAGGGTTCCGCAGGCTCGATGGCCAAAAACCCGAGTAAATCACAAAACACGTTCCAGGACTCACAAAGGCGCTCCGAACTCACAGATTTTGATTCAAAAAAATGAAAAAAAAATCCTGGGTATTACAGTCCTCCCTCCTTACAGAAATTTTGTTTTGGAAATTTGAGGTAACTACTCAAGCACAGGGGAAGAACAACACACCCAGCCGGCAACACTCCTAGAGCTCCAGCTAAACCTTAACTCTCGCGAAAGCACTGATCCTGAGGGACACGGCCAGACTATTATTATGAACCAAAACATCTCGCTCATAATCCAACGCACAGCGATTCTATAAAGTGCTTTTTCATTGGATATGGTTCTGATGAGTTTGGATATCGATTTTGGGATTATGAAAATCAAAAAATTCTCAGAAGGAAAAATGTTATATTCAATGAAAATGTCTTGTACAAAGACAGGGCTGTTGTAGAATCTGACAGTGCAGGGAAACAAGATGAGAATGGTGGACAGGTTGAGCTAGAAGAAATTTCACAAGATGATGTGAATGCTAAGATACAGGATGTATCTGAAACAGAAGCACAGCCTTGTACACCGGTACAACTGAGAAGATCTACAAGAATACCTAGGCTTACACAAAGGTATTCTCCATCTTTGCATTACCTACTGTTGACTGACGAAGGTGAACCCGAGTGTTATGATGAAGCAATGCAGGTTACAGATTCTGTTAAGTGGGAGTTAGCCATGGAAGATGAGATGAACTCATTGCAAAAGAATCAGACTTGGGAGCTAACTAAACTCCCTAAGAACAAGAAGGCATTGCATAACAAGTGGGTTTACAGAGTCAAAGATGAACCTGATGGCAGTAAGAGGTACAAAGTAAGGTTGGTAGTGAAGGGCTTCCAGCAGAAGGAAGGTATAGACTACACTGAGATCTTTTCTCTAGTTGTGAAATTAACCACTATTAGATTGGTGTTGAGCATTGTTGCTGCTGAGAACTTACAGTTAGAGCAACTAGATGTGAAGACAACTTTTCTCCATGGTGACTTGGAGGAAGACATCTACATGTTGCAACCAGAAAGGTTTTCAGTCCCAAGCAAAGAAAACCTTGTGTGCAAGCTCAAGAAAAGCTTGTATGGTCTGAAACAAGCCCCCAGACAATGGTACAAGAAGTTTGATGGATTCATATGTAACAATGGTTTCATTAGGTGCAATATGGACCATTGTTGTTATCTTAAGAAGTTTGATAATTGTTATATCATATTGTTGCTGTACGTGGATGATATGCTTATTGCAGGATCAAGTATGACAGAGATTAACAATCTGAAAATGCAATTATCAAAGGAATTTTCTATGAAGGACTTAGGAGCAGCAAAGCAAATTCTTGGGATGAGAATTGTGAGAGATAGAATAGCTGGCACTCTGAAGCTATCTCAAGAAGGTTACATCCAGAAGGTGTTGGGCAGATTCAACATGCAGGATGCAAAACCTGTTAGCACTCCTTTGGCAAGTCACTTCAAGCTGTCTAAAGAGCAGTCACCAAAGTCTGCTGAAGAGCATGAGTCCATGAAGAAAATTCCTTATGCATCAACTGTAGGAAGTCTGATGTATGCCATGATTTGTACCAGGCCGGATATTGCACATGCAGTAGGAGTTGTGTGCAGACATATGGCAGATCCGGGCAAGCAACACTGGGAGGCAGTGAAATGGATTCTGAGATACCTAAAAGGCACCTCAGGCAAGTCACTTTGTTTCAGGAAAAGTGATGTTATCCTACAAGGTTTTGTTGATTCAGATCTTGGTGGTGATCTGGACACCAGAAGAAGTACCACTGGATATGTTTATATCTTGGGTGACACTGCAGTGAGTTGGGTTTCAAAACTTCAGAAGGTTGTTGCTCTCTCAACAACAGAAGCAGAGTATGTAGCTATCTTTGAAGCTAGCAAAGAGATGGTATGGCTAAAAAATTTTCTGAAGGAGTTGGGCAAGGAACAAAGCAACAGTGTGTTGTTTTGTGACAGTCAAAGTGCGATTAACCTTGCCAAGAACCCAGTCTTTCATGCAAGGACTAAGCACATACAACTGAAGTATCACTTCATTCGTGGTTTACTTAAAGATGATGTTTTGCTGCTGGAGAAAATACTTGGTACAGAGAACCCAGCAGACATGTTGACCAAGGTGGTTACCACAGAGAAACTGAGGCTGTGCAAGTCCTCAGTTGGCCTCCATGGATGATTGATGGAGGGTTGCCGTAGCAGTTTATTTCTACTGTTATAGTGAGCAGGATTGATACATTGAGATGCTTGCTTTGTTTGGAGTTCAGACTCCAAGTGGGAGATTGTTAGAGTGTGGAGTCAGAACTCATCCGCATCTGCACGGGATCACACTCTGTCTCAGGAGTGCATCCACTGCTCCTGGGGAGCATTCTCAGCGTTAGGTGAGCATGACGAGCACTTGCTGTCTCCAGGGGAGCATCCACTGCTCCAGGGGAGCAACCACTGTGCCAGGAGAGCATGCCAGGAGAGCATGTCATTGTGCGTTCTCGCACGGGAGCATATGGAGTATCAGGGGAGCATCTATGGCCTCTGGTGAGCATCACTGGCATCAGGGGAGCATTGTTGTCCGGGTTGGATGCGTCGACCTTGTCTGGCGATGCGTCGACCTTGTCTGGTGATGCGTCAACGCAGTCTTGGTAATGCGTCGACGCAGTCTTGGCAAATGCATTGATATGGTCTGATGCCACGGGAGCATCTGCAGTCGTTGGAGGGCATACTCGGTCCTAGGAGAGCATCTGGGGGGACAGGCGAGCATGCGTGTCTGATATATCTCGGAAGAGGGTTTACATTTATTAGGGGTATTACTGTCCTTAATGCCCTGACTACTGACGCCCTAATCTCCTAGTATAAAAGGCCGACTGTCTCTTTGTATTGTAAGGCGTCTGTGATTATCTAGTGGAATCCTGCTGCGGCCGTGGACGTAGGAAGGCACTTGCCTCCGAACCACGTAAAAATCCCTATTTGTTCTTGTGCGATTGGTTTTTCTCTTCTTCTTCCTCCTCTGCTGTTGTCCTCCTATTCTGGGTACTCCCTGGTGTTCGATCTATCTCCCCAACAATCTCTGCCCAATCCTACCTCGAAATCCATAAAAATGATCGGGCCTACTGTGTCATCTTCGACGCTACAAAGCATGACAAGAACGTCAGGCTCAATAATCAGCAGCTTATCAAGAAGATCCTCCACTCGCCCGAGCGCATCACTCGATTAGAGCACCTACTTTGCCACCTCAAACCACGATCTCGACACCTTAGGGGCTGGATAAACCTCAATCTAGGGTGGCCAAAATGACAATAACTCCCTTGGAGCACACTCATGGCCACCGAACCACAAACAATCCTCGCGAGCCACCTGACCATGCTGCAGATTCCTCGAATGTAGCATCACAAATTCACACCTGCCGATAAACTCTGCCCAACGCTACACAACTGGGGCCACCACCACTGGGAAAGAAAGCTCTCTCTCTCATTCCTCAGGCCCCACACCGTCACTTCAATGAAAACAGCAACCGCCTTCACAGTGCCTTTATAGCGCACTCTAGCTCTCAAGTGAGAAACAAAGCAGAAAATAAACATGAAAATCCTATGCCAGCTGCCGACTGTACTGGACCTTAGGGACTCTGATCACTACAATATCTCGAATTCCCATGTACGCTCCACAAACACTCACGTAACGACCCAAGATCTGGATACCAGCAATAACCCAATACCATTCAAATCCTGGCCCGCCACCCACGAGCCGAAGGGCTCGGAAGAGTTAGAAGGGAGTGTGGAGGTACATTGAAATATGAAATAAAGCATGAATAATAATTATAATAATGATTACATAATCTAAATATAGAGTCTAGTCCAAATAAAGTACACTCTATAGGGAAAGAAACGTACTCTAATGTCGAGTGAACACTCGGCCTGGCGAGCTGGCAACTACGAACCTCCGTGCTGCACCCTCGAACCTCGAGGAGGAACCGCTACACCTAAAAAGCAAGGGGTGAGCTTCATCTCATTGGCTTAGTAGGGGTCCTACGAAACCCCAACCGTAAAACGACGGCGGTAGCAACAGTACTAACAAGAAGAACTACAACAGCAACAGTGGGAGTAGCAACGGTAATTGCAGAAGGAACAACCATAAAAGAACAAGAAACCTGGTAGCCGCTGGAACCATGGCTCTAAGCTACTCCTACATGCACGGAAAGCACAACCCCGATCTCCTAGTTGGGGGACTACCGAACAGCGAGAAAACCCTGGCTAAGCCACCAGAAGAAATGCCATGACAGCTCTGTCGTAAAGGTCCGCCCTCACAGGCGACGACCAACCCAAGACCACAAGGTCCTGGGAAATCGTCACGACCTCGCAGTCGTGAATCCTACACCATCTAGGGAGAAACCTCGGTAACCTTTATCGAAAACCTTAGACCACTACATCGGGAAAGCACCGGGAAGCTATTCGAAGAAACACGAAGAAGCGTGTCTTGTGTGACAGAAGCACTACCCACTAGAAGCAAGGCCGGATGCATCCACTAACGACTTACTCAACACCTCAGGTGTCTCCCTCGCCCCTGGCAAAACTGAGACATCGTACTAGTAACCACGGGACATGGGTCTAGTCGGGGTCGTGCTCGTCAGCACACGTCCGAAGACCCCGACCATGTATACACACACTAACTGACTGCACAACGTCATGCCCTCTAGTTGGTTTTCCTCTCGGTCCAGACTCGAGCCGCTACTGTGGGAGGCCTTACGACAAACCAGCCTAAAAACCATCACTCTTGGGTCTAGCTCTCCACCACTCTCGGGTGGGTAGGCAAGCAAGTGCCCAGGCAAGCTACGACTAGTGGGAAAGGCCACTCGAGAGGAAGACTCTCGGAAGGAACCAACGGTATACGGACAGGCTACCCACGAGCCCGTCATACGTAGCTGGGAACACGAGTGGCACGATGCCATTGAACTATGGATAGTCCACTTGACCTACTAACCCAATGGTCCTTGAGTCACAAGACTCAAGGTTAAGACCGTCGTACAGGACAGCTCCATGCCGTCAATCTGCCTTAAACCTAGGGTCAAAACCACGGTCCGATATAGCTTTTATGGCGAGACATAACCGCCGAGCTTAATCCCTTTCCAAAGGGAAACTAAGAAACCCCCAGCCCTAGGCTGGGTCATTGAACCTATAGTTCATAGGCCATACGCATGGCTCACAAAGAAACCGCTTTCCAAGAAAGCTAACGATGTGGGAGAAAAACCCTCCGCACTTACACCGATCCACGGTGACTCGATCAAGCGTAACACAAAAACCGGAACACATGGGGTCACCCGGACCCTCAAAATTGATATGTACGCTAATCGAGATAACACGGTACCTCTGGACACCTAAAAACATGGTCACAATACCTCCAGGGCGTCCAGAACATCCACGGGACCATAGATCAACCATTGGGTCACATTCAGGTCGACCGGGGACCAAAATGGGCAAACCCATTGCATTTCGGTCGACTAACACCCCTTAGTTGGTCGACCAACCCAACCTGGACGGTCGACTGGCCCACAGTAGGGGGGAGCTTTGCCCTGTTCGGTCGACAAAACCAGGCTGGTCGGTCAACCGAACTTGGGTAGAGTCCTAGTCCCGTGGCGAACGCGATTTTGGTCGACCGAATCCCTGCGGTCGGTCGACCGAAAATGGTAGAGAGCCATCCGCACCCAACCCCGGAGTCTGATTTCCATGCCCACTCGATCCAAATCAAGGGGAAAATAACAGGGACCATCCCTCGGGTCCCAAACCACAAAAATGGAAGGAAATAAACAGGAAAACGTCGATCGATCTAACGAAACCATCATACACCCCAAAAACATGATTTTAACCCCCGACATGAAATATACTTGCTCACGGCTCACCTCGGCCTACCAAATCTGTGGGAAAGGAAGTACACGGGTTAGGGAACCATCCCCCTACCTCCACCGAAGATTATGCATGCCGAGGATGCCGATTCCATGTGAAAATGCTTCACGAACCAGCGCCAGGTACCCGAACGCGCGAACGAGCCACCGTGCCTCCAGTGCCTCGATCCTCACCCCATCCTCGTGCTCCTTGCCCTCACGCCATCTCCACCTTGCCCGCCTCCCCCGTCAGCTACCTGGAGAAGTGGGGGGGAGAGAAAGAGAAGAGAGAGAGAGTGAGAAAGAGAGAATGAGAGAAAGAGAGGGGGTGGGGGTTATTTATAGGAAAATGATTTGGGATTTAAAAATTCAAAAAATACAAAAATATGGTGAAATCATTCCCATGATCCTCGGAAAATGCACAACATGCCTACAATGTTTCGGAGCCTGAAATCACGATGGTTCACTCTACACAGGGTTCTGCAGGCTCGACATCCAAAAACCTGAGTAACTCACAAAACACGTTCGGGGACTCACAAAGGCTCTCCGAACTCACGGATTCTGATCCAGAAAAATGAAAAAAAATCCTAGGTATTACAGAATTCTTTATAATCTGATGGCAGAAAGACTTGAATACAAGTGCCTTGAAATTCTGACTGGAGAGGCTTGATTGAGGTGACTCCATAATGTTCTTGCGTTGACTCTATCAGCGCTACTGAGGCCTTCATAAACTGGAGTCGACTCTGTATGTCGACACCTTCTTAATTTTGAACGAAGTTTTATGGAAGTGCTGGGCTGCTGGCTTGTGCTACTATTGTGCTGATGCTAGCATGATGCTTACTGCTACCCTTAGAAGTATTGTTGTTGCTATAGCTGAGCTTCTGAACCATGGACTTAGGTCTTTAAATGTCTTGCAAAAAAAAAACCATTTGCTTGAGCTAAGGATCTTTAGAAGAGGATCTTCATGTGTGCTGCCAAGGCCTATTGACATGCACTGCTAAAGACTTGTTACTATTGTTTCTGTCAGTCAACATTTCATCCAGTAAGACTTGTCTTCACCAAATTTGAGCTCTTGAGCTTCTAGCTTGAAGATGATCAGTGGACTTCTATATTCTACTAAATTTCTGAAGTACAGAACTGAATTCATTGTTATTTCTTCACACTGTCAACCACTGAATTCATTGTTATTTCTTCACACTTTCAACTTGTACTTTATGCAAAAATCAAGGAAATTTGACATTATCAAAGAACATGAAAGACTAATAAATGAGTCATAGTCTGACATCATCAAAACCACCAGGGACGCAGCATTCTCCCCCTTTTTAATGATGGCAACTATGAGTCATTATGAACAATTATAAGCAATATTGACCAGACCAAGTTTTTAAACATCCACAAACATCTCCCTTTTTAATTAATGGCTCATCAAACTATCTCCCCCTTTGACATCAGCAAAAAAAGGAGATATAGTTTGATATCCCTTTCAGAAATTGAGCAAGTAGTTTTGTTCAGTGAAAAAGAATATTAAGGTAAGACCAAATGATGAAATTTCTGGAAGATTTAAGATCAAGAGCAACAAGGAAGTACTAATATGCAAACATTTCAGGCCAAGAAAGGATTTGCACATTTTGGCCATTGATGGACCTGCCAGACCATTCAACATGTGGGACAGCAAGCAAGTTCTCAAGGAGCATAGATTATCTTGATACCAAAATGAATTCAAGCAGCAGTCTTCGACAAAAAATTTCTTGGAATTCCAGCAAGAGTGAATAAATGGAAGAATTGATTCAGAGATATCAAGGAATCATGAAATCGAGAGAATCACAATCTGATACATGATTCATAAATCAAAACTTACCAATTTTTAGATTCTTGTGTTATAAGACTTCTTATGACACAACCCTTATTTGCTACTTGGTTCAAGTGTAATAAATTCAAAGTTTATCAATTAAACTCTTTGAAGCATTTTGCACTCAGACTTAGTACAAATGAACCATGTTTTGCTTGTTAAACCCCGTTTAACCTCTCTTTGCCCTACTCATTCATATTCAATGACTCCCTTAGGAGTCACTAAAAATTAGTATTGAGGTTATACACACTTGATATTTCTGATTTAATCCTTAGGGTTACAACAATCTTTCTGACCTTTTAGCCAAATTTTTAGATTTTTCTTTTTGCTCATCATTTTTTAAGAGCATTCAAGTATAGCACACACCTTTTGACATAAGGATGCACGTTGATTAGACGCCAGCATCCCTAGTTACCAAGTGAGGTTAACCATTATGCTTCACTTTGAGTAGAGATAACAAAGGCACTTCATGACTTATTCCACTTCATTTCTTTGATGAAGGGACTTAGTTTCTTAATGAACTTTTAGCCATTGCTCTACCTTAGAGTATAGATTCAGTTTTTTATCATGTGCTGCCCTTTTAGGAATTTTTTAGATTATTCCTATGGTTAATATCAATACTTAATTTAAGTTACTCAACCAAGGTTGCCATGAACTTTAAACTTTCAGATTTTAGGAGATTGTGCAGGACACAACATGTTAAGACTGGTTGAGGCCTATTAAGTCCTGAAAATAAACTTTTTCACTAAATTCATCTTTAAACTCATTTAATTCATTAGGCTTAAACCACCAGATTATTCATGGGTAATCACGGAGCCTTATAATAGAAGATTCCTAAATGGGTTTGCTCAGATTAGTGAATTGGTTGAACAGATTGAAATTATCATGAACTCAATGTAGTTCAAGGTATTTCAGCAGGCAGAAATGGTTTTCAAATGTGTTCACATGCATAGAATCAGAAGACAAAATTTGGACATTTGGAACAGGTTTCAAGAATCTTCACAGGAATGAAGTGGATGGCAGATCCACAATTCATGAAGAATAGGGGTCAAGATTGAATTTGGCAGATAGAAAGGACTTCCCCTGAGAAAGTAGAAATCAAAAACTTTACTATAAAGCTCCCCCTCAGAAATTGCTAGAGTTTTAAAACCATAATTTTCAGAGATGAAGGATTTGGAGTGAGTGTAATTTCAGAGGTCAAGAATTTTTCAAGAAGCTTCCTCTTCAACAAGTGCAAAGAATTGCAAGACATAACTTTCATAAAAGAAGAGGACATAATTTCAAAATCTGAATTTCTTGAAGGAAATCCCCCCTTACTAATGCTGAGATTTTGAAAAGTAGACAGACTAGAACTTTTAACTCAACCTGATTTCAGGGCCATGGAATCATGGAATGAGAATAAATTAGTCAAGATAAGGTATTTTAAGCCAAAAGGAAAAAATATAGTCAGTCCTTGAACAGAGCAGGCAATAGAAACACAAGTAGGGTTGTGACGACTCGGATCCCGGATACCAGATATACCCGGTAGGACTACCGAATACGCCTGATACCACTTGGAACTCGCGAGGCCTCCCAAGAGCTGTAAAGCTCCGAAGGGAAAAAGGATTATCGTGTAGTACATTGAACTGACAGATGTAACAGCAAGCAATTAAATTTCATTAGATCGGGTTGCTAAAGTAGCAGAAATAAAATTTCATTTTAATTAATAGATTTTAAACAATTATATACCAGAGTCAAGTCCAAAGCTAAAGACAACAGTCTAGCAGTACAGTCGACAGAAAGAAAAGACGTACCGAGAAGTCGGGGGAAGCCCGACGGAGGTACCAGCTGGCAGCTACGACTCGAACTCCAGGACCCGCGGAAGCAGCACGAACAAAGTCACCCCACCTGAAAAGCAGGGGTGAGCCTCGTGTCACTGGCTCAGTAGGGGTCATGCGGATCCCCACTGAAAAACACACAGTAACACGAAATAATAGAAACAACAGGAACAACCGCAAGAGACAACACTAGGAAGTTGTAAAAGAAAGGGAAGCAGGAGTAGGGAACAGGTAAGGACGAGGGGAATAACCCGAACAGACAAGTAGGCACAGAAAGGGGAGGAGGAGTAGGGAGCAGCAAGGAAAAAGGGGAAAAGCCAAACAAGCACCCCAATCAGCACCTACAACAGCGAGCAAAAGAAAGTCTAGAAAAGACCTAGACAGACACAGACGACATGACCGGAGCGTCGTGTACCACACCAAGCTGGTCCAGGCCCAGCCCAGAACAGACCAACTTAGAAGGGAAACACAGACTCCGAGAAAACACGAGAGTCACGCGTCACATGACGGAAGCACTCCTCATTAGAAGAACAGCCAGCTGCGTCCATTGACGCCTTATGCTGCGCCGACAACTGTCTCGTCTACGCTATCGTCACAACGGCCCGACAGAGACTAAGACCACCTCACAAGAAGAACGGCCAGCTGCGTCCGCTGACGCCTTACACTGCACCACAACACACACCACAAGTGTCTCGACTACCAACCGATTGCGTCGACGCGAGCGCGGCCGAGTCGCAGACCCACGCGGAACCACACTAATAAGTACTAGTCAGGGTCATGCCCGTGACGTAAGTCCTCAGCCTCTGACCACGTGTGCACATACTGGCTTTTACCTGAGCCAGGCCTCTCTAGCTAGTTTTCTCCTCCTGTAGGACGCTACGGTGCAGCCGGGAGCCGACGGAGACTAGCTTACAAACCGTATACCGGAAAGTGCCCCGCTCTACGAGCTGTCACAAAGAGTCTATGACGAAAGACAACAACACGAGAAGATCATGAAATACGGAGCTGAAGTACAGACAGTCAAACATGCACTGTCACACGTACCTTAAACACCGAAGGTAGCACAAGAAACTGCCAACAGACTCGGAAACGTAGTCTCGGCCATCATAGGAATGTCAACCGACACCCACGGGGAAGGCGGCCAGACCACGGGAACGACAGCCATCACCCTAAAACGGACCAGCAAACACACGGTCGCACACCGAAAAGCCCAACAGCCAACACGGCCACAACAGGACCGTAACGCACCACCATAGGCGCGTTACCTGCTCTGACGCACCAAGGCAGGGGCGTCAGGGCAACCAGGCCCAAAACGGGAACTCGGACCACGTAACGCCCCAAGTCAGGCGCGTTACACCACCTGACGCACCCAGATAGGGCCGTCAAAGACAACAGACCCACACCTGAAAACTGGATGAACAGCATGTAACGGTCCAACGTGGACGCGTTACAGCACCATGACGCACAAGGAAACGACCGCTACGCGAACGACTGACCGACCATGACAAAACTTACGTGAATGGGATCCAGACATCCCAACGGTCATTTTGACACTAACAACGCCGCGAATGGTTGCCATTTTTCAGCGAACCCTGAAAACCCCAAAAACAACGATTTTCACTAAACCGGCCTGATCTCCCCCGATCGAGCACCAAACAACGCACAAAAGCAGGGAAAATGTGCGGAATGAAGTGGCGGTCCATCTCCTACCTCCACCGAAGAAACCGAGCGCCGAAGTGACTAAACCACACTGAAAACCGCGCCACGAACCGAACCGCCGACTTTGAATCCACCAAGGGATCATGCCCGCCACGCTCCAACCGCCGCTCTATCCTGCGTCCCAATCACTCCATCACGTCCTCGTCTCGGCCAGCTCCGCAACGGTGTGCACCCCGCTCCGAGAGACCCTGAACGAGAGAGAACGAAGAGAGATGGTGAACGGTTGAAAATGAGGCATCCGAAAGACCTAATAAAGATTCAATAGAGATCCAAGGCATTACATCCTCCCCTCCTTTAAGAAATTTCGTCCTCGAAATTAAGGACTATAAGAAGGAAGAAGCAGGGTAGAACAACCCGACAACCTAACTGTGAAACGACACAAAACACGAGAAACAAAGCCCAGAGGAACATCGTCAGACCATTATCACGAGTACACGCTCGGGAGTGAGCGCGACATAAGTGAACAGACGTTCGACACCTCTGAAGCGCGGCAACATCGCTTCCGTCTCACAGGGAAAAGAGACACGACTGCCAGAACAACAGATACAGAGAAACAGAACGACAAACACATCAGGGAGCAGCTTAAATAAGGAAACACAGTCCTCTCAGCTGACCGCCTGACAACATCATCGGCTCTAGTGCCAAAGGCGACAGGGAACACCTGGCACACAGGACACCAACGACATATTCATGGAGAAATAACAGCAAAATAGTAGCACCGGACCACAAGACATCTGATAGAGTCGCAAGCTACTAGGGAAAAGAGTAGCAAAGTGAACCGACAAGAGTTGATCCACAAAGTGCTAATGATAGACAAACAAAATCATAAAGAAACAGCACTTATAAAAAATAACAACAACGGCAGCACTCGCAGGATTCCGGCTCCGTACAGGACACAGAACCACGGAACACAACTGCAAGCTGGGTCACATCAAGGCACAACAGCAGTTGATCACACGACTACAGGGGATGAGTCATGCATCGAGCAGCTCACCGAGAAAAGACCCACAACGACAAGAAACGGAAATCACGAAACCTAACGCCAGCTGAAGACTGTACTGGACTTAAGGACTCTGGAGACTATATATCTGAGATTCCCATGTACTTCACACAACAACGCTCTGATACCATCTATGACGACCCGGATCTTGGATACCAGATATACCCGGTAGGACTACCGAATACGCCTGATACCACTTGGAACCCGCGAGGCCTCCCAAGAGCGGTAAAGCTCCGAAGGGAAAAAGGATTGTCATGTAGTACATTGAACTGACAGATGTAACAGCAAGCAATTAAATTTCATTAGATCGGGTTGCTAAAGTAGCAGAAATAAAATTACATTTTAATTAACAGATTTTAAACAATTATATACCAGAGTCAAGTCCAAAGCTAAAGACAGCAGTCTAGTAGTACAGTCGACAGAAAGAAAAGACGTACCGAGAAGTCGGGGGAAGCACGACGGAGGTACCAGCTGGCAGCTACGACTCGAACTCCAGGACCCGCGGAAGCAGCATGAACAAAGTCACCCCACCTGAAAAGTAGGGGTGAGCCTCGTGTCACTGGCTCAGTAGGGGTCATGTGGATCCCCACTGAAAAACACACAGTAACACAGAAAAATAGAAACAACAGGAACAACCGCAAGAGACAACACTAGGAAGTTGTAAAAGAAAGGGAAGCAGGAGTAGGGTACAGGTAAGGACGAGGGGAATAACCCGAAAAGACAAGCAGGCACAGAAAGGGGAGGAGGAGTAGGGAGAAGCAAGGAAAAAGGGGAAAAGCCAAACAAGCACCCCAATCAGCACCTACAACAGCAAGCAAAAGAAAGTCTAGAAAAGACCTAGACAGACACAGATGACATGACCGGAGCGTCGTGTACCACACCAAGCTGGTCCAGGCCCCGCCCAGAACAGACCAACTCAGAAGGGAAACACAGACTCCGAGAAAACATGAGAGTCATGCATCACATGACGGAAGCACCTCCTCATTAGAAGAATAGCCAGCTGCGTCCACTGACGCCTTATACTGCACCGACAAGTGTCTCGTCTACGCTGTCGTCACAACGGCCCGACAGAGACTAAGACCACCTCACAAGAAGAACGGCCAGCTGCGTTCGTTGACGCCTTACACTGCACCACAACACACACCACAAGTGTCTCGACTACCAACCGATCGCGTCGACGCGAGCGCGGTCGAGTCGCAGACCCACGCGGAACCACAGTAACAAGTACTAGTCAGGGTCACACCCGCGGCATAAGTCCTCAGCCCCTGACCACGTGTGCACACACTGGCTTTTACCTGAGCCAGGCCTCTAGCTAGTTTTCTCCCCCCGCAGGACGCTACGGTGCAGCTGGGAGCTGACGGAGACTAGCTTACAATCAGTATACCGGAAAGTGCCCCGCTCCGCGAGCTGTCACAAAGAGTCTGTGACGAAAGGAAACGACACGAGAATATCATGAAACACGGAGCTGAAGTACAGACAGTCAAACATGCACTGTCACACGTACCTCAAACACCGAAGGCAGCACAAGAAACTACAGATAAACTCAGAAACGTAGTCTCGGCCATCATAGGAATGTCAACCGACACCCACGGGGAAGGCGGCCAGACCACGGGAACGACAGACATCACCCTAAAACGGACCAGCAAACACACGGCCGCACATCGAAAAGCCCAATGGCCAACACGGCCACAACAGGACCGTAACGCACCACCATAGGCGCGTTACCTGCTCTGACGCACCAAGGCAGGGGCGTCAGGGCAACCAGGCCCAGAACGGGAACTCGGACCACGTAACGCCCCAAGTCAGGCGCGTTACACCACCTGACGCACCTAGATAGGGCCGTCAGAGACAACAGACCCACGCCTGAAAACTGGACGAACAGCATGTAACGGTCCAACGTGGATGCGTTACAGCACCGCGACGCACGAGGAAACGACCGCTACGCGAACGACTGACCGAACACGACAAAACTTACGTGAATGGGATCCAGACATCCCAACGGTCATTTTGACACTAACTATGCCGCGAATGGTTACCGTTTTCCGGCGAACCCTGAAAACCCCAAAAACAACGGTTTTCACTAAACCGGCCTGATCTCCCCCGATCGAGCACCAAACAACGCGCAAAAGTAGGGAAAATGTGCGGAACGAAGTGGCGGTCCATCTCCCTACCTCCACCGAAGAAATCGAGCGCCGAAGCGACTAAACCACGCGAAAAACCGTGCCACGAATCGAACCATCGGCTTTGAATCCACCGAGGGATCACGCCCGCCACGCTCCAACCGCCACTCTATCCCGCATCCCGATCACTCCATCACATCCTCGTCTCGTCCAGCTCCGCAACGGTGTGCACCCCGCTCCGAGAGACCCTGAAAGGAGAGAGAACGAAGAGAGATGGTGAACGGTTGAAAATGAGGCATCCGAAAGACCTAATAAAGATTCAATAGAGATCCAAGGCATTACAAGGGTAGTCCTTTTGAACTACTGTGTCGACCTGCTATGAACAGGGAGTCGACACATGAAGAGTTTCCAGAAAGATAGATTTCAGCCAATTTAACTAATGGGTCGACACATGATGATCAGTGCGTCGACGCACGACTCACACACAGAAGAATCATCAACAGAATTCACTTTATTGTAATTTGAAACATCACATTTATTTTTTAGCCACATGTAATCACCTTAAAAGCATGATGCAGAATTTCAAGTATCCTTAGTCCCCCTTCATGTAAACATGAAGTTCAAATTATCTTTTTGTGTTTTTCAGGCATAATGACATGAATTAAACTCAAACATGATCCATGCATGTGAACAAACCAGATTTTTACTGACTCCCCCTATTTAAAGGAATTTTATGCATGTGGGGAATGCAAATTATTACTTGAGGCATTTACTCCCCCCGATTAAATGTACTGAGAGACTAATCTAAACATGAAGATCATGCAAGGGGGTATGCTAACATGCACTCATGAAAGCCTGCCTAATTAAAATTGCAAGATAGACCCATGGTACCGGACGGAGTTAGAAAAGCCCACGCATGGTGATAGCTTCCAGACATGCCTAACATGTCCTTCTTCATACCACCATTTTATATACCATAAGGTCAAGACATGAGAGTGCATCATAAATGTAATGTAGTTCTATATGAAAAGAAAATTCATCAAGTTAAAATATGAGACCACAAAAATGATATGAATATGCAGACACATGAATATGTAAGCGGCATATTTTAATTTCAAAACACATTTTAAACTTTCCCTCAATTAAGTAAGACATGTAATCTAATTGTCAGGATCAAAACATGAATTGTAACTACCAAGAGACAATATTACTAAAATTGACATGTTTAACAATAAAGGGTAGAAATGGGGTTTTAACAAACCATGGGTGCCTTGATTTATTTATTGAAACCCCGTTTTATTCTTCCATTGCTCCAAGGCACACCTGCAAAGAGAGATTCTCATTTCTGATTTTTAGGTACCCAAGATTTCTTGGGTCCTGATGGGTTAGCCGCACCATTGGGAGGTGCTCTCCACAGTCTCACAGCATTAAAGTCATCATGTTGCATAAGAAAGTAATCATCTATAGCATGCTCTGATTTCCCACAGTAATGACAGCAAATGGGGGACTTCACATTTTCCTTAACAGGATAAGCATGGAATTTCTGTTGGTTGGTAGGAATTTTCCCATTCTTGGCATGAAAATTATATTTCCTTCTCATGTGCCAACAGTCCTTGACTGTATGACCGGGTTTTTCATAGTTAAAGCATGAATAAGGTCTTTTATTTGAAAATTTTTTTTGCTTACCAGAAGCATTGGTCCTTTTGCATGCCTTTAGTGCATCATCTCTTAAGACAAGACATTTATTCATCACATGACCTAACTTTCCAC
The DNA here is from genome assembly GCA_022559845.1 of Amorphophallus konjac. NCBI lineage: Eukaryota > Viridiplantae > Streptophyta > Magnoliopsida > Alismatales > Araceae > Amorphophallus > Amorphophallus konjac. Next base: position 293,825,457 of record CM040125.1, on the reverse strand, counting down.
AGTGAAAGCATTGAACCTTGTTTTTGTTAATAGCATGATTTCTAGCAAAAGCATAAGAATTTTCAAATGTTCTTTTTCTATTGGAAAATTTTCTTGAGTTTTTGAACCCATTCATTCTGTTACATGCATTTATTTCATCAGATTTCATGATGTAACAATTTTCCATTAAGTGACTGGCTCTTCCACAATAAAAACATGAGATTTTTTTTTTGGATGCATGTGTGTGTGCAGCATGATTGTGCTTGGCATGCACAGTGATACCAATAACATTTTTTGGCTTTTGTTGTAGGTTGTTTCTCTTTTTTAGATTTTCATTTTATTTCTATTTTTCCTGGGTAGTAAACTGTTTAGGGGGTGAGTTTGAGGTGCTAGTTGTTGCTGAACCGTGCACAAAAGATGTGAAGAGTTTATTTTTAAAAGCCTTTTTATTTACTGGATTGAAACCCAGCCCCTCTCTTTGGAAATTCACTTTACTCCTAATAAGTTTATCTAAATTTTCTTTTCCACTAACAAATTTAGCCAGGGAGTTATTTAAATCTAAGATTTCAGATTCAAGGTTTGAAACATGAAGTTCATAACTGGCTATTTCTTCTTCATGGCAAGCAACTTTCTCATTCAACATATCATTGACAGTTTTAAAGCTCTCTATCTCTCTTTCCAGATTATGCAATTTTTCAGACTTCTCTTCATCCAGAGCAGATTTTCCTTTTTCAAGGGAAAGTAATCTTTCAGACATACCTGTGTTCAATTCTTTAAGTTTTTGTTTTGTTCTTTCAAATTATCAATTTTCTTAACATATTTTTCATCTTGAATGAGTTCATCAATTAAGATTTCATCATTGGGAATTGAACTCAATCTCTCTCTCAGTTCCTTTTCTATTTGTTCAAGTTCAGATATCTTGACTAGCAGATTTTTATTTTCATCTCTTAAAGAGATAGTTAAGTCTTTCTTAATTTCAAGATAATATTGAAGAGCTCCATCTAATTCATTCAAAGAGGAACTATCATTAGATGAAGGATTATCACAGCAGGCATTTTTAGTTTTCTTTTTCAGTTTTCTATTTTTAGATTTTAATTGCTTGTAATTTTCAAACAATTCAACATAAAGTTCCATTAAATCATCAAAAGAAATTTCATCATTCTCAGAGTTTACCTCTTCACTCCCTTCGCTTATTTGATCACTGCTATTAGCCATCAGACATCTTTGTTCCTCCTTTTCATGGATTGTAATCAGACCATCCTAGATTTCCTTGGTAGACCTGCATGAAGAATTAAAAGGAAATGCACCAATGTCCACTGCAACTCTCATCATATGAAGAACCTTAATGTTATCATTGTTTTTCAATTTATGATTTTTAGTCCATTTGGATTTCTCCTTGGACAATTTATGTGTCCCATGAGAAATTAGAGTCCATAGGTTTGGATCAGCGGTATTCACAAACTTACATATCCTACCTAACCAGGCATAGACCCTAAGATCTGATAATGTCATAGAGCCGCTCTAATACCAATTGTTGTGTGCGCAACTGGATCTAGAGGGGGCAGTGAATAAATCCTGCTAGGAATTATGCCCAATTAAACACTATTCAGATTAAGAATAAGGCTACCAGAAATTCAGATCTGAGAGGACAATAACACAACAGTTAAGCTGAAATTATTTTCTGCGTTGATAGAAGGCAACCTAAAAATAGAACTAGAAACTAAATGATGTGTGATCTGAATCATAAAACAATGACTGAAATAATCAACTAAATAATGCTGCTCAAAACTCAACTGATCTGAACAAATAGGTTCAACCAGATCAAACACCTTGCAGGTATAAAAGATATCAAGCTAAAGAGCACTGGAACATAAACAAACACTAACCAAACATTTTAAACTGTCATTCACCTAGCTGGTACTAGGCGAAGGTTTGAGTCTAAGGACTCTCCTCACACGAAGTGTGTTGCTGCACACTTTTTGATATACCAGTGGTGTTTTAACAAAATTGAGATAAACATAAAACAGTGCGGATGATAGCAATGAATTAGTAAGCTCAGAGATGTGCTCAGCAAACCAGTCAACCTGTTAAGAAGATAGGAGATAAGGAGCAAACACACAGGTGCAAATCACTGGACAAAGTTTTTAAGGTGATTCAATCTGTAAACCCGCAGACCTACATCCACCCCTTACTCAACTGAGTGAGGCTTCCTTATCTCACAACAAGAACGTGGAGAAACTCAACTACATACACTGTCACACAGCTTGAACGAGGGAGAGAAATCCCTCACACCCTAATCTTGCTCCCAGCAAAATCAGAACTACTGCCGAAGGCAGTAAATGGAGGAACCAATCCTCCCACCCTTTGATTGCTCAGAGTGACCGTGCACAGCCCTTGGCTATACACAACCCTGATTGTGCACCAGCACAATCTGAAGTCCTACGATCAATGACACCCAAGAGGGGAGGTGAATTGGATGATTACAAAATTTACAAAACTTATACCAGAATTAAACAGATATGAAGAACCAATCTTTTAGAGACTTAGATATGATGAATAAACAAATAGATCTATCAAAATCTATCACACACAGCAGATCCTTGGTACTATAGCAGAGATATAAATATGAAGATTCTGCTCACGCAAGGTATTATCTTCTTGAACAAGAATGGCCTTGTCAATCTGAATCTACCTTTTGATATACCAAAGATCTAATGTATAAATGACAAGTTATGCTAGATCTGAAAGGAAAACGCAAGAGAGTGATATAGTGTGTGCTAGCACAGAATGGGGGTAGAAGAAAATGATCAAACCACACAAAAGATAGAGATTTTTAGGTGGTTCGGATGTAACGACGGTAACCTACATCCACCCCTCACAAACTGTGAGGATTCACACACTATCTTGTAGAGGATTACAAGATCTGAACACACACACACACTTGTAGGAGGATAAGAACTCCAACGAAGGTGCACGAGCACCGAGACACACACAGATCTGAATGAAAAACACACACACACGCAGATATAGGTAGATCCACACACACACACACAAGTATTTAGAGATTACAAGAACACACACTTAAGGCTCAATGAAAATAGAAGTAGAAACACAGATGAAAAACTCCAGATTTAGGCTCCCCATTAGTGGATGAAGAATGTTTTTGATGAAGCTTGCTTCTCAACTTGATTTCCACTTGAATGGCTTCAGGATGATCTTCAAATGCTTGAGATTTGATGAAGAATGCTTGGACAAAACACTATTTACGGAGTTCTTCTGCAGCCCCCTTTTCTCCCTTGGCAGTCTCCTTAGATCTCCCTTGTGTAATTAGGGTTCCTTCGCCCTAAGAGGTGTTTTTATAACACTTGAATGGTCAAGGACAAGCCAAGACACAGATCCACAATTCCAGGGATGTCTGGAGACATTTGGGATTAAAAAATTATTGATATATGCTTTCTCCTCGTGAAGGAAACAAAGTCAACAATAGTGGCTTCGAAGGGTTCGGTCGACCTGGGAAGGTGGGGCGGTCGACCTAACTTTTACAGAGTCTGAAGCTTTCGTTACTGGGAGAATCGGTCGACCCGTCCAGGGCTAGCGGTCGATCGAACTCTGTAGATTTACAGAGTTTTGATTGCTAGGAGTTCAGGTCGACCACACCAACTTGATAGGTCGACCGGACTCTGGAAAACCTACAAAAATAACATTGTTAGCCCATGAAACATATCTTTATACAAGAGGCTTTATGATCACATATTGTTCCATTCAATTGAGTTGGTTTTGACTTATTCGTGGCATCTTGAAGCAAGATAACATTTGAGCAATAAGCTTGGGATGAAAATGGCATTGAGAGCCTAAATGAGCGCTTACTTCTACAATAATGAATGATGTCTAACTGTATGTCATACGGGGTTTTGTTATCATCAAAATCGCCTGGAGAGACTCAACAATCTCCCCCTTTTTGATGATGACAAAACTTAAGATTATAAAGAGCATTGGCATGCTTTTGGGCATATTAGGAACCTGCAAAAAAACATCGCATTCTAACTGCGCAAAGATCCACATGATTCTTGTACGAGGCAGAGTTTACACTCACACATAGTGATGGATTTCAGACGGGCTGGCTTGTCTTTCATCCGACACCATTTGATATACATAGAATCAATTTGAGAAAAGGCAAAGCCAACAACCCACAAGGAGATCAATCCATGTAATCATTTCATTAAGCTGAAGCAACACAACCATTCAAAACATTTTATTTGCCAAGTATAGAGGAAATGAGAGACAAGAGCCATCATGTAATGCCCAATACCAATTGCATTCAATTCATCATTCCATTTCATTAGTTCATCAGTACAAGGTACATTGATGCTTGAGAGAATGCAAGACTTCTAGACACAAGTCAGAGGCTAATGCAAAACTGACTCACAAATGGCTCACAAATGCAGATTGCAAACATTCATACAACACGCATGCACACGCATGCATAAGCTAAACTATAGAGACATGCACTAACTACTTCTCCCCCTTTGGCATCATCAAAAGAGGGGATAGGATAGACGAAAAGAAGACCCAAGGAGACACACAACCCAAGGACAACACACTAGAGGGAAGAAGCAAAAGAAAATCCTCAGTGGCCATCTGCAGGAGGCTGATCTTCAGGAGGTGGGAGATAGCCAAGGCGGCGTTGGATATCCTTAAGAGTGTGGTCTTGAAACTAAAGGCGGTGCTGGAGATTAACAATTGTGTTATCATGATCCAAGTTACGGTGTTACATATCAAGAAGAACACGGTTCATGGTATGAAAGGCCTCACATGAGTCTTCATGGCTTTGGGTTAGGGTGGTCATCTAAGTGGACAAGGTGTCCAGGACTGTGGAGAAAGAATCTATGCGATCGCTAATGGTTTCCAGCATATCACCCATGGTGTCTATGTGATCCCCAAAAGTAGAGAGTTGGTTCCCAAAGGTGTCCACACGAGTGACTAGTCCAGAATAATGCCTATCAAAAGTCTCAGATTCTACCCAAGAAGGCTATCCAGCTTTCTGAGTAGAGGACTCCCCGTGAAAGAACTATGGTGGAGGAGGCATCTCCGGATCGACATGTGGTGGAGAAGGTGGAGGAGGCTGGTCCTCCGCCTGAACAGGAGTGGGGCTTCCCCTTGACCCTACTGCTGTTGTGGCTCTTCTTCCTCTTCTTCTTCAGATTCTTCTCCATAAACGGGCACATTTCTACGAAGCTGACCTTCTTGACCCCAATAGTATCCAAAATCTGTTAAAATCTTATGTTTGTTGTAGATATCATCTTGTCTAACTCGAATAAACAGTTCATCAGCCAAATTGATCCAAGCATATATGAATACTCCTGTCAGCTATGAAGCATACGGCAAGGATCTCCGAAGTTGGGTACGGCATGTTCTAATCAAATCTGTCATGAGCCGACCCATGTTGACTAAAATCCCATTCATAACATAGTAAAATAGGAATTTGTGAACTTTTGTTACTTCATTTCGGCTTCCACTCTTGGGATACATGAATGTAGTAAACATGTGATGCAATATTCGCTGTAGTGGTGAAAAATAGTTGGCATTCAAGGTGATTAAATCACTGACACCACGCACATAATCACAACCCGTCATAGCAAGAAAGGTGTCCTCAACTTCACTAAGACCAAAAACCATGTTTGCACCCCTGTCTGAAACTCCCAAGGCTTGTTCAAAAAGGATCGGAGTAACAGTAATCTCAATGCCTTGAACAACCGTATATAACTGTTCATTTCTCTCAATCAGATTTTCATAGAATTACTGGGCTAGGTTGGGGTAGTATCGAGGATATCTTGTGACAAAATCGACCCAACCATCTTGAATTTTGAATATTGCACATAGATCGGGAATAATATCATTCACCTTATTGAAATCGACTAGTCGAGGGTCGATTATGGGTCGTGAAGGCAACCGCGGTGCACGAGGAGGTGCAGGAGCCAGTTGTGGTGGAGGAGCCGGGGCCTCACGTCTCCGAGCACTGGGTTCCCCCTGGGTAGAACGTCAAGAACTTCTTCTAGGCGGCATCCTAGACTAGAAAACCCGCTGTAGAAACCCTTGAACGGATTGAACTCTTCCCGGGGATGTAGATGGACCAATAGACACACCAAAGGCTTGAGAAGACCTTCTCCATAATCTGGAACTCTGGAAATAGCTTCAAGATCGCACAAATGGTCGCAAAGGTTTCGTCCCGAAATGGTGACGATCAAGTTGGATCTTGTGCGGATGGAAGAAAGTGGAGGATTTGGGGTTTGAGAAGTGGGGTTTTACTGTGCTAGGGTTAGGGAATAAGGTTGGAGAGAGAGTGTGTGCGATGAAGTAAGAAAGGGGGTGTGAAGACCCCTTTATAAAGGGTTCGGATGTTGATTCGGCCGGTCCGGTTCACCGGATTCGGTCGACCGGACGCGGGGGGGCGGTCAATCGGAATGGTCGACCTAGCCCTAATTTCCCATTTTTGTTTTTTTTAAACTGAACCAACACCTTGGTGTAGAGAGAGGCAATGACCTGGAGAGAAGACTGATGAGGCATTTGAGAGAAAAACCTTTGACTCTCCCCCTCAGAAAGTGCCTCAGATCCCGAGGTCACTGGGTCCACACTTATTTAATCAAGGAGTATTCGGTCTTAGAAAAATTTCAAGGAGGGCTATATGTATAATTACATTCAAGCATGCAATGGTATATATATATACACAAGTTATTGGTAATAATCACACAGAGTATGCATGGGAAACTACTCTTTATGCAAATGAGTTTCTACATGTGCAACTCTTAACCTAAATGCAGACCTAGGTATGTATGCTCTCACCCTTGCACATGCCAAGTTCTCTTCTTATCTTGCTGAATTGATCCTGGTTTAGGGGTTTTGTGAAGATGTCAACTAACTGATTGTGTGTGTCAATGAAGTTCAATTCAAAGACCCATTTTTCTACATGATCTCTCATAAAATGATGGCGAATATCATTATACTTTGTCCTAGAATGTTGTACAAGATTTTTTGACAAGCTGATTGCACTGGTGTTGTCACACAAGATTGAAACACATTTCATTTCAACATCCAAATCAAGCAATTGATTTTTGATCTAGAGTACTTAGGCTCTACAACTTCCGGCGGCTACATATTCAACCTCGGCCGTTGAGAGAGCTACTAAATGTTGTTTCTTGGAGGCCCATGAAACTAGGCACCCATCGAGAAACTGACAGTACCCACTAGTACTTTTGCGATCTACAATGCATCAAGCCTAATCCGCATCAGTATATGCAATCAAATCAAATGAACTACCGAAGGGAAACCATAAGCCAACGTCTATTGTGCCAATTAAGTATCGAAAAATCCGTTTAACAGCCAATAAATGAGATTCTTTAGGACATGACTGAAAACGAGCACATAGACATACGTTGTATTGAATGTCAGGACAGTATGCTGTGAGATACAGTAGTGATCCGATCATACCTCGAAACAGTTTAGAATCTACTGTTTTACCCTTTTCATATTTGTCTAACTTTGTGGTTGTGGCCATCTGAGTTGACGTGGCTTTGCTTCTGCCATCCCATATTTCTTTAGCAGCTCTAAGGTATATTTGGCTTTATTTATGAAGATGCCTTCTGCCATTTGTTTAACCTGTAATCCAAGAAAGAATGTTAGTTCACCCATTAAACTCATCTCAAATTCTCTTTGCATTATATCTACAAATTCATCACATAAAGCATTGTTAGTAGCTCCAAAAATTATATCAACATACACTTGAACTACTAATATGTCTTTACCTGATTTTCTCATGAAGAGTGTTTGGTCAACCTTACCTTTTTTGAAACTATTTTCAATTAGGAATGAGGTGAGCCTTTCATACCAAGCCCTTGGTGCTTGCTTTAATCCGTACAAGGTCTTCCACGGCTTGTACATATATTGTGGATGTTTTGGGTCTTCAAAACCTAGAGGTTGTTCTACAAGAACATCCTCTTTGATATACCCGTTAAGAAAGGCAGATTTAACATCCATCTCAAATAATCTGAAGTTGAGAGAAGAAGCATAGGACAATAGAATCCGGACTACTTATAATCTAACAACCGGTGCAAAAGACTCATCAAAATCAATGCTCATCTCCAGACTATACCCTTTGGCTACAAGCCGGGCCAACAACCAATCCCGTGTCATTTAGTTTATTTCTGAAAACCCAACGGGTTCCAATTATGGGATAATTCTTGGGACGAGGCACGAGAGACCACACTTCGTTCCTTTCGAACTGGTGTAGCTCTTCATGCATAGCCTGAATCCAGGATTCTTTTTGAAGAGCTTCATGAATATCATTAGGCTCTTCTTGAAAGATAAAGGCCATTAAATCTTCTTCTTCCACTTGCCTTAATGAAGATCTAGTTCTTACCCCCATCTTCAGGATTATCGATGATGTTTTCGGCGGGGTGATCTTTCAAGTATGTTGAAGCTCTAGGCAAGTTAGGGTGTTGCAATGGTTGTTCTTGAAGTGTTTCAATTGATGGATCTTCATCATTTTCATCTTTGTTGGAGGTTCCTTTAGTTGGTTCATCCTTAGCCTTATATGTTTCAGCATCATTTGAGTGTTTAGGAGCTTTATCTGCATCCAAGCTAGAAGAAATTTGATTTGTCAGTTTTAATTCAGATCCATCGAAAATGACATGAGGACTTTCTTCAACAACTAAAGTCATTTTGTTAAATAGTCTGTAAGCTCTAGAGTTTAGTGCATAACCTATGAAGATTCCTTCGTCACTCTTTTCATCAAACTTACCTAGGTTAGACTTACCATTGTTCAGGATGAAGCAAGGGCATCTAAAGGGTTTAAGATAAAAAATGTTTGATTTCTTACTCTTGTAGAGCTCGTATGGAGTTTTTTTAAAAATGGGCCTTACCATTGCCCTATGGATGATATAACATGTTGTACTTACCGCCTCAACCCAAAAGTATTTTGGTAGAGAGTTCTCACTTAACATGGTCCGTGCCATGTCTATCAAGATTCTATTTTTCCTCTCCACTACTCCATTTTGTTGAGGCATCCTTGGTGATGAGAAGTTATGTGTGTATCCCTTCTCCTTGCAAAAGCTATTGAATTCATGATTTTCAAAATCACCACCATGATCACTTTGAATTGTGGTGATGAGGTATCCTTTATCATTCTGGATTTTCCTGTAAAATACTTGAAACTCCATCAAGGCATCACTTTTATTGGCTAGAAATAATACCCATGTGAATCTGGAGTAATCATCAACAATCACAAATACATAAGATTTTCCTCCTAGGTTGGATGTCCTAGTCGGACCAAAAAGATCAAGGTGCAGCATTTTTAAGTGTCGAGCGGTAGAAACAATGTTCTTATTTTTGAAAGAGATGCGTGTTTGCTTACATTTTGTGCAAGCCTCACAGATTTTATCACTTTTAAATTTTAATTTTGGCAAACCATTCACCAAGTCATGTCTAGACAATTTGGAGATTGCTCCAAAACTAGCATGACCTAGTCTTCGGTGCCATAGCCATGCATTATCATGGTTGTTTGCTACCAAACACACATCATCACCGGAAACATCATCAAGATCAATAGTATATACATTGTTGTTCCTATTGCCGATGAACGTGATTTCACTAGTGCCTTTATTCATGACTAGACAATGTGATTCATCAAAGACAATCTTAAAACCTTTGTCGCATAATTGGCTTATGCTCAAAAGATTATGATTCAAATCCTTTACCAAAAGTACATTTTAAATCAAGGTTTCAGAATTCTTACCGATGTTGCCAATTTCAATTATTTTACCTTTGTCATTTCCACCAAAGGCAACCGAGCCTCCGTCCTTATCTTGCAGAGTAGAGAACACCTTCTTGTCCCCTGTCATATACCTTGAGCAACCGCTATCTAGATACCATTTGTTCCCCGTGGCTTCAAGGCATATCTGCAAGAAACAACATTCTCATCCAATTTTTTTTGGTACCCAAACTAATTTAGGTCCATGGGAGTTAGTCCAATTCTAAACATATCTTTTTCTGGTACAAGCAGCATGGTTTCTTTGAGTGCTTTGTTTGACCCAACAATTAGAAATAACATGACCAAATCTACCACAGTGAAAGCAGTTAACATTTAAAAACCTTCTTTGAAATTTGCGTGGTTTAGGTTACACATGTTTAGGCTTTGAGTATGAGCATGAGGCACAGTTATTGTCTTTTTCATGAATAAAGGAAGTTGTGATCTTATTCTCAAAAGACTTTTTATTTTGGGGAATGTACCCCAAAACTTCCTTTTGGAAGTTAACCTTAACTCCCAACAAATTATCTAAGTTTTGTTTGCCTTTGACAAACCTAGATAAGGTGGATTGCAATTCAGCCACCTCTTCATTCAAGCTCACATTCTTCTTTTCAAGTTTTGAATTTTGGGATTTCAGAACTTTTTCTTCATTTTTAAAAATTTCAAAACTCTTTTCCATTTCAGATATTTTACACATCAATTCAACTTTAGTTTCTTCAATATCTGAAATTATTTGAAGCAGGCTTTCTTTTTCTTCTGTCAATTCAAACCATTCTTGTTCTAGTTTTTCAAACTTAATAGAAGAGTCCTCATGTGCTAAATCTTTAAGTTTTTTTTTGAGAGATTTATTTTCAGATCTGATTTTCTTGTATTTCATATACAACTTTTCATATTCTGACTCCCATTGTTCATTTGAAATAAAATCAGGGTCGGATTTTACCTCAGGTGAATCATCTTCATGTGCCATGAGACACAGGCTTTCCACGAGCTGTTCTAGCTCCTCTTCGGACTGCTCGTCCTCTTCGTCGCTCCATGTGGCGACCATAGCTTTGGGCTTTTTGAACTTGTCCTTCTTGAATTTCCTTTTCAAATCTGGGCACTATCCTCTCATGTGCCCGGGCTTCTTGCATTCATAGCAAATAACATTGTTAGGCTTGCTCGGCTTGCCCTTGGTTTGAAAGGGCTTCCTTTGCCCCTTTCTAAAGTTTTCTTGAAAATTCTTTTTTCTTCTCAAAAACTTCTTTACTTGGCGTGTCCACATGGCCAAGTTTTCTTCTTCATCACTTCCTTCGGTAGACTCCTCTTCTTGGGAGTCATCATCAGGTTGGTGGGCTTTCAAGGCCACGGTTTTCTTCTTCTTGGATTCCTCCTCCGTAGTTCTTTTGACGTTTATCTCATAGGTCATGAGGGACCCTATGAGTTCGTCCAAAGAGAGTATGGACAGATTCTTCGAATCCTCAATGACTGTGACTTTTGTGTGCCAAGCGGGTGGAAGAGATCTTAACACCTTCCTCACGAGCTCGGAGTTGGTGTTTTCCTTTCCAAGACTCTTGAGATCATTTGTGATCTCAGTCAGTCTTGCGAACATCTTAGATATGGTTTCTTCGAGTTTCATTTTGATTAGCTCGTAATCTCTGAAGAGTAGGTTAGCTTTGGTCTCCTTGACCTCGGAGGTTCCTTCATAGAGAAGCTACAGCTTGTCCCACATCTCTTTTGCTGAACTGCACATTGATACACGAGAAAACTTGTTAGGATGAATAGCGCACTGCATAATGTTCATATCATTAAAGTTTACTATGGATTTTTTAATATCCTCAAGGGTCCATTCATCTTCATTTTTGGAATACTCATATGGGCCCTTGTCCACCACCCTCCAGATCTCGTACTCTTGGGCTCTCAGAAAAACATGCATTCTATTTTCCCAATAGGAGTAATTCGAGACGTCGACGTATGGAGGACGGTGGATGGAGTGACCCTCAGGCATCATCCCCTTGTTGGCCATTGATCTAGATCTGACTCTAGATCGTTAGATCTGAAAGAAATAGAGCCTTAGCTCTGATACCAATTGAAGTCTCGCGATCAATGACACCCAAGAGGGGGGGTGAATTAGGTGATTACAAAATTTACAAAACTTATACCAGAATTAAACAGATATGAAGAACCAATCTTTTAGAGACTTAGATCTATGAATAAACAAATAGATCTATCAAAACCTATCACACACAGTAGATCCTTGGTACTATGGCGGAGATATAAATCTGAAGATTTTGCTCACGCAAGGTATTATCTTCTTGAACAAGAATGTCCTTGTCAATTGAATCTACCTTTTGATATAGCAAAGTTCTAATGTATAAATGACAAGTTATGCTAGATCTGAAAGGAAAACGTAAGAGAGTGATATAGTGTGTGCTGGCACAGAATGCAGGTAGAAGAAAAGGATCAAACCATGCAAAAGACAGAGATTTTTAGGTGGTTTGATGCAACGACGGCAACCTACGTCCATCCCTCACAAACTGTGAGGATTCACACACTATCTTGTAGAGGATTATAAGATCTGAACACACACACACACTCGTAGGAGGATAAGAACTCCAACAAAGGTGCAAGAGCACTGAGACACACACAGATCTGAATGAAAAACACACACACACACACACACACACACACGTAGATCTAGGTAGATCCACACACACACAAGTGTTTCGATATTACAAGAACACACACTTAAGGCTCAATGAAAATAGAAGTAGAAACACAGATGAAAAACTCCAGATTTAGGCTCCCTCTTAGTGGGTGAAGAAGGTTTTTGATGAAGCTTGCTTCTCAGCTTGATTTCCACTTGAATGGCTTCAGGATGATCTTCAAATGCTTGAGATTTGATGAAGAATGCTTGGACGAAACACTGTTCACGGAGTTCTTCTGCAGCCCCTTTTTCTCCCTTGGCAACCTCCTTATATCTCCCTTGTGTAATTAGGGTTCCTTGGCCCTAAGAGGTGTTTTTATAACACTTGAATGGTCAAGGACAAGCCAAGACACAGATCCACAATTCCAGGGATGTCTGGAGACTTTTGGGATTAAAAAATCCTTGATAGATGCTTTCTCCTCGTGAAGAAAACAAAGTCAACAATAGTGGCTTCGAAGGGTTCGGTCGACCTGGGAAGGTGGGGCGGTCGACCTAACTTTTACATAGTCTAAAGCTTTCGTTGCTGGGAGAATCGGTCGACCGGTCCAGGGCTGGCAGTCGATCGAACTTTGTAGATTTACAGAGTTTTGATTGCTGGGAGTTCAGGTCGACCACACCAACTTGGTAGGTCGACCGGACTCTGGAAAACCTGCAAAAATAACATTGTTAGCCAAAGAAACATATCTTTATATAAGAGGCTTTGTCATCACATATTGTTCCATTCAATTGAGTTGGTTTTGACTTATTCTTGGCATCTTGAAGCAAGATAATATTTGAGCAATAAGCTTGGGTTGAAAATGGCTTTGAGAGCCTAAATGAGCTCTTACTTCTGCAATAATGAATACTGTCTAACTATATGCCATACGGGGTTTTGTTATCATCAAAATCACCCGGAGAGACTCAACACAATCAGAACGACTACTCAGCAGTCAACGAGGAACAATTCCTCATAGTTCTGGTTGCCCATAATAGACCACGCACAGTGGTAGTCTTTGTGCAAACACCTATTGTGCTTCCAAGCACACCTAGGCAAAAACTGACTGAATGATGTAAAAGAAAAAGAAAAAAAACAAAGACACGGAAGAACCACAAGGACCCAGTAAAATAGAAACGAAACTGAACAAATGTAGCTTCTAATGAATCCTTTCAATTGGGAATCCGATGCTCTGCATTCCTTCAACTTCTGATCTCTCTTTCTCTTTCTTTTTCTTCTGAATGGGCCAGTTCTCACTCAGAATCTTCTCTTCTTCTCAGACTCTTTCTTTTCTTCTCTATTTTGCAAGGACGAGCTAACGCTCATCTCCACATCAAAATTCTGCTCGGCCAACCTTCTGAAGAAGGCCATCACATTGTATTTATAACAATAGGGCTTAATTTGGTCCCTTGATCATGGATAGAAGAGATCTTGGTCGTCAATCTTATTGGAATGGCTCCAGATCCAAGATATTAATATTCAAAAACCCATACCAACAATTTTGCTTCGAAGAGGGTGCTCACGTGAGTAGCAGAGAGAAAATAGAGTGAACTTGAAATCAGGTATTTTCTGATTGGCCCAGCTGAAAGGAATGAATATTCCTCACAAAAAGGTTTCTAGAAGGTCTGCCACACGTTCTAGGAAGATGTGCCAATGATTGGAGGTCAGTGGCACGTGATCACTTAAGTCCACACTCGTGCTACTCTGAATTTCCTCCTGTGTGTCGACACATTATGAGATGGAGTTGACGCAGCTTTGGCTGAATTGGATTTCATGACTAAAGACCTTGGTGCCTCGACATAGTATTAAGATGGAGTCGATGCATCAATTGTTGCTGCTGCTTAGAGCTTTAATGTGCGTCGACGCAAAGAAAAATAGTGTCGACGCACTGTGCCTTGTTGAATTGCTAAATTGCATGGGTTTAACTACTGCTGCTTGACCCTTGTGCTATTTCACTTCTGCTAGCATGTAGCTGGTCTTTAGCTTAACTTCTACTGCTGCATTGAATTGCTAGCATAAAACAATGATCTTTATGCTTGTTGCTATTTTATCAAACACCTTTTATATAAAGCTTAAAAGACTTCAGGGGACTGGCATTTCATCGAACACTTTATGTATCTTGCTTACTTGACTGAATTCTTTATAATCTAATAGCAGAAAGACTTGAATACAAGTGCCTTGAAATTCTGACTGGAGAGGCTTGATTGAGTCGACTCCATAATGTTCTTGCGCCGACTCTATCAGCGCTGTTGAGGCCTTCATAAACTGGAGTCGACTCTATATGTCGACACATTCTTAATTTTGAATGAAGTTTTGTTAAAGTGTTTGGCTGCTGGCTTGTGCTGCTATGGTGTTGATGCTAGCATGAAGCTTACTGCTACACTCATAAGTATTGTTGTTGCTACAGTGAGCTTCTAAACCACGAACTTAGGTCTTTTAATGTCTTGTAAAAAAAACCATTTGCCTGTACTAAGGATCTTCCGAAGGATCTACATGTGTGCTGCCAAGGCCTATTGTCATGCATTGCTGAACTGCTTAGACTTGTTACTACTATTTTTGTCAGTTAGCATTTCCTCTAGTAAGACTTGTCTTCACCAAATTTGAGCTCTTGAGCTTCTAGCTTGAAGATGATCAGTGGACTTCTATATTTTGCTGAATTTTTGAACTATAGAACAGAATTCATTGTTATTTTTTCACACTGTCAACCACTGAATTCATTGTTATTTCTTTACACTGTCAACCTATACTTTATGTAGAAATCATGGAAATTTGACATCATCAAAGAACATGAAAGACTAATAAATGAGTCATAGTTTGACATCATCAAAACCACCAGGGATACAACAATTTTCTCGCACGTGCTTTTGACCGCTAAGGGAACTCAGGATGACCTTAGGGTTCGCCACAGGGTCACCATTTATAGGGAGGAGACGAAGTCCCCAGAAGGGGCCAAAGAGTCTTCATGCCTTCCCAACTTAGTGGGAGTCGAAGTGACGGATCCCGAAGATCGCACCTTATTACATCCCTCAACGTGACTTCGGCTGCCGGTTCATATCCCAAAGGAGGTTTAAAGAAGAGAAAAGGAAGCAGGCAACTTACGTGGAAAGTTTAGAATGCTCTAGACAATCAAAGTTTGCGAAGGAAAAGCAAGTCATCATTGTGAAGAAAAAAGTTTACAAGGAGGGGGTTACGCCTGCTCAGACATACCCCGATAAAAAAAAAGAAGAAGAGAAAATACAAGGGCGAGTACTACCTCAAGTGCTTGCCTCCTTAGCGGCGTATGTCGGTGCCTGGTCCTTGGCCTCGAGCATGCCTTCGGGAATGGCCGCGGAAGGTAGAGCATCGTCAGTGAGATCGACCAACTCCCTCTCCACCGAATGCTCGGCCCTAGCGTCATGCTCCGCTGTGCTCTGCCCGTCCTCGCCAAGCTCCTCCCCGCCATAGCTGGCTACAGGCAGAAATGGCATTAGCGGGGGTGGCATGGACGGCACCAGGACACCCAAGGTGTTAGTAGTGGCTTTGAGGGCGGCCAATCATCCCTCTTGGAAGTTGACGTCCCTCGCTGGACCATAGACTTCGAGGGCTGCTACGTTCAGCTCATCCTGGTACTCGGAGGATGACCAGAAACACTCCATGGCTTCTACACCAATGACGGCCATCGCCGCCTTTAGCCTCTCGATCTGGGCCTCCATTGCCTGGGCCCTCTCTTCGGCCGCGTCCACCAAGGCTCATAGCCCGGACTCCTGGGCAACAACTATGTTGGCCCACTCGACCGCCTTGCGAAGGGACCCTTCCAGCGTCTGAATATGGCCTCGAAAGGTATCCCAATAGCGCTCGGCCTCCCCCAGGGATCGGCCTTGGGACTCCAGGCGCTCTTGGAGCTTTGCACAATCACCCATGACCTTGTTGAGTTGGGCCACTAGCTTATTCCACTCGGCATTACTCTCAGTCAGTTGCCGAGCGATCCTATTGAAATGATACCCCTACAGGCCGAAGGCCCTGGCGACCGAGCATAGGTTCTTGGTAGCCAAATTGTACAAGTCCCCGTGGGCCGCGGTGAAGAAGTCGCCAGTATAGTCAGATAGCTGCACTCCCTTATCCATCAGGGCGTACGCCTCGCGTTGGCCGATGACGACCCCCAGGAGGTCCTCAGGCGGTAGGAAGTTCGCAGCCGCATCAAGGCATGGCGCCTTGCCTTTCCCAGCTACCTCTTCAACAGGGACCGAGGGAGGATGCCATGTCTGCCGCGAGTGGACCGGGGCAGGTGGTATAGGAGCTGGTGCCTCGATCGGGGAGGTGGTGTTCGACCGCGGGCTCCGTCAGTGGTCCTCTTTCTCTTCCCCTGGCGACGCTGGCTATTGTTGACACTTGAAATATTATGCAAATGTGTGACGCTAGCTAGCGCAACAGTTGAGCTTACCCATCATAATTTGCGACCAGGGGATGCTCTCTTGAGCTACCAACGCTCAGAAGGCACAACGGCAGCCAAGTCAAATGTCGGGAAAGGTCATCCGAGCTGATGAACAATTCCCGAAGCAATCATCAAAAGGCTCCTAGCCTCATTAATCAGTGAAAGGAGCCCACTGTAGTATGAAAAATCATTCGGCCGCGCCATTTACGGCGAAGCCGCTGCCGGCAACATTGTTGTCCGTCACAGAAGCGATCAATCCAAACAAACCCAAAAGAATAGTCTTTGAAGGACAAAAGAATTCTCGGGTGACCATCCGCCTGATAAAACCCTTGTAGTTAGTTTTCAACCTCGGGATGTGGCTGCAGGAACAACTATTGAAGCTCAAGACAAGCTCGGGATTGATCCTGAACACTGATAAATGTACTGTGGAACACGCATTAATGTTGGTCCATTGGGGCCCCAGCAGCACTGTGCTTCACCAGATCAGCTCAGAGAATGAACATAATATTTCAAGCAATGAAGATAAGCCACTCAATGGGCGGGTAGATGAATAACAATTTAATTGGGCCAGGGTAGCATGAAGAGACAAAATGGGCCAAATGGGCGAAAGGTAGCAGAAGTGACCCGGTGGCCATATATGGATCTGGCGGCCAGGGATGGTTCGCCTGGTGTCGCCAGATAAGACCCCCCTGCCTCCCGCCGCCGTTTGAAGCATCAAATTCTTCCATAAATACTAATGTTGTTCGCCCTAAAAAGAGATGGACAAAAAAAGGACATGGAGGAAAGGAGAAAAAATGAAAGTGATATAAATAGGTGGGGAGAACAGTACTCAAAGAGAGAGAGAGAGAGAGAGAGAGAGAGAGAGAGCACGAGCCCAGGATGGTCCTTAGCCCCGAGAGGAAGGAGCCAGCACTCAGAGAGCTTGGTGTTCTATTGTTTCTCTTGTTGTATAGGTGGGTGTCCACCGACATTATTTCTGATCGACTTTACATTTTCTTTGTCCTCCCTCTCTGCTACTGGGTGTATAATTGTATTTTTTTTGTATACTTTGTTCTTCTATTGCGAATAAAAAGGGTGACGGTGAATTGGAACTGTGAAGTTTTTGATTGAGCGCTTGTTTTCAATCTTTCCCTTTCTTGCCCTTCTCGTTTTCCCAAATTGACGATTTTCCTCGGCATATTTAGCCCATGCGCTAATTGCTCACCATGCTAACTCCTAATACACTAACTGAGTCATCGTATTGACCATTAACTCGATGATCCCTCTACTGTTCTGGGCATTGTTAGTTGTTTACTTCGCTTGGGCTGTCGTTTGATGATTGTTAACCCCCATGGGGCATCAGGGATTTATCATTCTCTCTAGATATGATCCCTGATCGTATGTTTCTCTGGGAATATTTCTTTAGACGCCGTTGCTTGCTCTATCATCTACTACTTGCCAAACCCCAATTAACACTAAAGGCCCATCGGCCCCTTGAGAATAGAATATGGTCGGTTATTGCCAAGGGTATCTAAATGCATTGTTCCTCTGCTTGACTATAGGTCATTGTAAAAATCGATCTATATCAATTTGTTTTAGTGTGCGATTTTTAGTGACAGGATGAGTCTGGGCATCCTCCATGTCCTCTCGTACCTATCAGGAATACGAGATTTGCATATTCCTCACAATTGAATGCCTCTCGTTTCTCTTGACTGCTAGGATAATATGCCGCCGTTTTATGTGATTTTGTGTTAATCTATTACCCATGGTTGTCATACACTGACTTTCGGGTCACGACATGTTTCTGGGCTCTATGTGGTACCTTAGATGGCCATGGCTGGTCATGCCCCCTTCTTCTTCTTCTTCTTCTTCTTCTTCGAAGCCACCCAAAGGGATCAAAGGGAGTGACCCGGCGGCAGTGAGCGCCACTGGATCAGCTTTAACTGATCCGGCGCACTGCTCACCCGTCGGATCACCTCTTTGCGTACCCGCCAGATCATCGTTTATTCATTGTCTAAAAAGAAAGGGAAACTACTCCCACCGGATCAGGGAATTTCCCCATTGTGAAAGGCTACCGGGTCAAGGGGGGTATCCCCCACCTTGAGGGCTGCCGGATAAGGGTCTTTCCCCTATGAAGACCACCGTATCATTTGTCTGTTCCAGTATTTCTTCGGATTTCAACTTATGTTTTACCAATCCCAGTACTGGCAGGAGTTTGCTGAGTCTTTACAACATGACTCCTGGTCAGCAGGAAGGGTATAAGTGGATTAATTGCATTCTGCCGGTGATATATATTATATGTCATACCTTTTGCCTATGCATGTATTTTCTTTCATTCTGTTCGGTGTCTTTCAATTTTTTGATCGCCCCACCGGCCACGGGAGCTTCCCCTTCTTTTAGCATGTTCTTTAGTGACCTCAGTAGGGGGATAGCACATCATCATTCCCCCGAGTGAACATGAACTGCCTCAGTGGTGAACAGTGCCTCGATATTCTTAGACCCATAGACCCATGGTTATATTGGCGCTCCCCTGAGCCCCTATGTCTATGTCGTGGCACCGAAATGGGTTGACACAGTTGGCACAATATGATCGATAACCCATGGGTGATACGGGTCTCCTGGCACACGAGTCCTTGGAGATCTACCACTCATTGTGGGGTCCGGGTTGTCGCCTCGACATGCCCATCTTTGACGGAGTCTGTCTCAGCTTGCCATGGACAGGCCTCCTATACATCTCCCCCAATATGTTCTGGGGCAGGGAGAGATGCTGCCGAAATTTACCCAGCACTCCGCGGCTTTTTCGTTTATTTCCTTTCTCATCCCGAACATAACCAAGAGCCTTTTAGGTGGCAAAAGGGGGCTAACGTTAAATAATAAAAGAAAAAGAACATAAGAGAGAATATTTGGGGTGATCTGTCCCTGGTTCTGGTCGACCCCAAGAGTCGACTCTCCTAGTCTAGATCCTTGTTTAGGGGCAGTTTCCTCTATAAACGAGGATGAATACTTTGAGTGAACAAAAGAAGGAAATAAAGAAATAACAATTAAAATTTGAAATAGAGAATGGAAGTTCAACACCCTTTGACCCGCTCTGTTGAATTCCTAGCATGAACAAGAAAATGAGTAAATGAAATAGGAACTAAAGAGGAGAAACTAGCTTTCACCCTGGGTCGACACACTCTACCCCTGGGTCGGCACGCCCAATGCAATGCGTCGACTCCCCAGGCCCTTGCATCGACGCAATCCAGCTGCCCTCGACAGGAGGGTGATCCGACGGCTGTGGGTTGAATGATCCGGCACGCTGGATCACCCAGCCGTCAGATCACCTCTCCTTGCCAGCCCGTTCATTTCTTCTCTCTTTCTTTCCCCATTCTTTGTCTTCTTTCACCTTGACCAACCCATGGCTGCTCAGATATAAAAAGGGAAAAGTAATACAACAAAATAATAAAAAATGAATAATATATATATATATGATAAATAAGTAAGAATAATGGTGAAATCAACTTGAGCACACGTGCATGCATACAGATACGTATATACACCTATCTTATCGTGTGCTTGTATGTCACGATTCCCTGATATATCGAATGGTGATTTGTGGAAGGTCAGATCCAGACTGGCTGAAAGCTTTGACCATGCGTGAATAAAATTAGTTCCGCCTCGCACCGGAAATCGATCTAATCAAATAAGCATCATTGCATTGCATGCTTGATGTGTGATTAAACTCTGCTTCATGTGTTCCCTCTTATTCATTAGTCCCGAGGGCTCCTCTTCTTGACGATTAATCAAGGGTTTTCTCCTTTCCAAGGAGATGTAATTAACGTCGATACCTATATGGTGCGGCGGACCATCGGTCCCAACACGAGAATCACTTTCGTCTGATTAGTCAGATAGAGCGCATAATAAACTTGTCACAAGTGTGACTGGCATGCCCATGCAATTAATAACGAATAAACCCAAAAGATTCCCAAACAAATGAATAAAATAGATCCCTCATCCCCACAAGTTGGCACGCCCGGTGGAACCAAGTCTCCCTTCATCTCTTCGCCTAGATAGAGGGTCCCGGAACCCTCCACAAGAATACTAATCATTTGCGTGTTTCTAGTTTATAGGAAGTACGATGGCAGCATGATGCGAGACGAACGCGATTCAAATGGATAATGCAAACCTAGGACTCTAGATATTCGCTCAACGACCCTACGCAACCACAGCCAGTGTAAGCATGCACGACGGAGCCACCAAAGGCTCGACAACCACGCAGCTCTCACGCGTAGAAACGCCACAAACAAGAACATCAAGCTCGCAATCGTCCCTGAGTGAGGGAAATGTGGGGGATCCGGCCGGTTGAGAAACCTGCCCGGTCAAGGGTAGTCGACTCTCTCGCGAGCTCGAGTTAGCTGCAGGATGGTTATCTCAATCTCTCATGTAGCGGTGACTAGAGATAAACAGGCTAGGGGTCCTAATTCTCACAAGCAGGGGCAGAAGAGAATAAATACTAGTAAAGCAAGTGCCAAGATGGGAGAAGGAATAGTACCTCCACGCTAGTGCGTGGGGAAGACAACCCTAGCCGAGACACGCGACCCAGTACAAGTGAATAATATGTTCAAATACAAATCAAGAACCAAGCCCACTCCTCGCATGGAGGTAAAAGGCTACAACAGTACATCCGGGGGCGACGCACTCGGGCTGACGTGCAGCAAACTGCCTATGATGTGGTATGAACGGCGGAGCTCTGTTCTACATGCAGATTAGGGCAGACTGTGCACGTCAGCGAGGTGACCTATTCGGGGTGTGTCCCGGGGCCAGATGGCGGCGGCACTGGTACCGTCGCGAAGGGGACTCAAAAGGTTCTGCTAACCGAAAAGCGCGACCTGAAATGCCATTGGGACATCAGGGTTGCTTCTACACGTTGAGGTGGGTCCACCGTCGGACAGTGAGGAGATGGGTTGCGCGCTCCGGCGAGAACGGAGACCACGGCCTTGTCTGAACTCTAATGGGGACCACCGCCATTGAAAAAATGACTCGAAGGAGCACGATCTCACTGAAGACAAGATCCAGTCTCCTGGCAAAAATACCGGGAGCAAACTCGCCATCTAAAACATGGGCGTTCCAGTCACACCTATTTTCTGCACCGGTCCCTCCTCTCCTCTTCACACACACGTCACTCACCTCCACACCACCTCCGCTTTCTTCTCCACCCTCCGCCCACGTCGCCATCTCTCCCCTCCATCTCTCTCCTTCTTTGCTACACTCCCCCCATGCAGCCCTCCACAGCGTCCCACTCGCCAGGCTTCCTGTTCTCACCTCCCTGCTAACCTTCCCACGCACAAACTCTGTCGTCTCTCACACACACACCAGTGTTGACAGCCTCTCTCTCCTTTCCCTGCTACAACCGCGGCCTCCCTCTCTCACTCTCCTCGTCATTCTCAAAACCCATACACCACCTGCAGTCGTCCCGCTCCCTCTGCCATCTCTCGCCTACACACACCGCACACACTCACCCGCACATAGCACCCACTCGCCCTCCGTCTCTCATCTCTCTCTCCCTCGTTGCACTCTCTCTCTCTCTCTCGCATCACTATCCCTTACTCTCTAAAACTCACCTGCACCACTCTCTCAACCTCTCCCCTCACACCGGCACACTCTCACACTCACCACGGCTTCCCTGCTCCCCCTTCCTCTCACCGCGGCTTCTCCTCCGCCGTTGACCCACTGCATGCATGCACGTTTGCCTCCCACTCCCCCCTCTGTGTCCCACTCTATCTATCTCCCTCTCTCTCTATTTCACACCTTCGCACCGCCACTCTACTTCACATAGTAACTCCCTTCGCCTCCACCTCTCTCCACACACTCTCACACTCCCCACACAACACACACACATGTACACCGCCGCCCGCATTTTTCTGCACACGCACACAGCACACTCACACACCGTGGAGTCGACTCCACCCTCATGGAGTCGACTCCACCTCCCTCTTCTCACCAATACACACGCCCTCTCCTTTTGTCCCTCTCTCTTTTTCTCTCTAGCACACACATCTCAAATACACGATCCCCCTTCCGTCCCTCTCTCTCTCTCTCCACCTTTTCTCTGTCTGCCTCACCTTTCTCTCTCACACACATAGTTTTTAATTATTTTTATTTTTTTCTTCCTTCATTTTTTGTTAATTTAAATCTCACCTCTCTCTTTCCCTACATCTCTTTGTACTTCTCTCTCTTATCTCTCTACATCTCTCTAAATTCCTCTCTCTAAGGCTCTCTCACGATGGCATCCTCTTCGAGGTTGGACGGCTCTCCAAGGTCCAAGCACTACAAGGAAAACATGTTTGTCTGATGTCCATATTCCATCGTGAATACGTCAGAAAGTTAATTTTCGATGGATTTCAGACGTATTTGCAACGGATTAAGGACGTCGGCACGATTACGTCGCTAATTTTCGACGTAATATAATTGCATCACCAATTCGTCAGAAATTAGCGACGAAAACATGCCGTCGAAATTGTTGTCGATATTTATGCCGGTAATTAATTAATATTTACGACGGAACAAAATTTAGTTGAAAATACGTCTAAAATTTTCGACGTATTTTCGACTAAAACTTATTCTGTCGGAACACTATGGGTCAAATAATTTACAACGAAAGATTTGTTAGTCAGAAATACGTCGGTAAGTTTCGACGTATTTCTGACTTAAAATTATTTCGTCGGTAAACTATGGATCAAATTATCAAAAATAAGTTGAAAGTTACCGATGTATTTGCGACATAAAAAGTATTTCGTCGGTAACTTGTTGGTTAAATTAGTTCCGACGAAAGTTAATTTGGTCCGAAATACATCGTTAATTTTTGACGTATTTGTGACAGATAATTAATACATTGGAAACTTGTTGGTCAAATTAGTTCCGACGAAACATTAGTTGGTCTAAATTACGTCAGAACGTTACGACGTATTTATGACGAGCATTAATACGTCAAAAATTTGTGGGTCAAATTAGATCTGACGAACCTTTATTTGATTGAAATATGTTTGAAAGTTTCGACGTATTTGTGTCAGAAAATTAATACGTCGAAAATAAGTGGGTCAAATTAGTTCCGACGAATTGTTAGTTGGTCGAAATTTCGTCGAAAACTTTCTCCACATTTTTTATATATATTTTGAAATTTTAAAAACTTGTTTAAAGTTACAATTATACACCAGACAATCTACACAACTCAACATAAAACACGCAATAAACAACATATACAGCATAGGATAAAATCTATCGAATATTACAATAAAGAACGTCCACAACACATCACTCAATGAATAAAAAAAGTTACAGTTACGTTAATTGAAATGTGTCACTTTTCATAATATCATTAAAAAAAATTAAGAGATATCCACTGCATCATCCACATTCGTCATTCGTAGCATCTCCACTATCACCGCCTGCAGAAGGATCTTACATCACATAAAATTAATAATAAATAGATTTAAATAAAAATGATTAATAATAAATCTAGTTAAATATCTTTTTCATTTTCTAAATTCGAAAGTATATAACATGAAGATGATTTGTTTGACTCACAAAGCTGAATTCTTTGAACTAAGTAGTAATGTTATAACTCTAAAGTCTACGATATTAAAAGTTAAATTAAATACTCACATGAGAGGGTTGTGCTGTGCTCGAGGGTGCTCCCTAAGTCAAAATCCTCGCCGGGGAGAGGAGGGTAGCAACCGCCCGAGTAATGCGTGCCTCCATGCATTCCTCGATGCCGTCTACCGCATGTTGGATGATGGATGTAATGTGACTCGTAGAAGTGCCGATGGAGGGAGTAGAGAAGGAACTACTTTCGAGGTAGGACGAAGTTGAGCCCGGAGAAGATGCTAGAATCGAGCTGGTGTCCAAGCTCTGCCTAAAATTGTATACTTGTCCTTTCGTCGGTGGGCCGGCTGCTGCTACCCATGCCTCAGGATCTAGCTGCAGCCGTTGCGTCTCCTCCTCCCAGTACTTTACAGTCATATGCCTATCATATGACTCCTGCAAATTGAATAAAAAATATTGTAAATTTCATATTAATCAATCATATTTAAAAATTGAAATAGAAAAGAAATGTGTGTGTATATAATCTTACTACTACCGAGCGAGCTCTCCCGCACACATACTGATCGGTCCCCTTCTTCTGGTGAACTGTAGCAAATAAATCACGATACGAGATCGTACCACCCCTCTTCTTTTCCTGTTATACATGTTATAGAGAATAAATAAGGACATATAATAAATAAAATATAATAAAATTAAGATTATTACTTACCAATCTCTTCTTCTGGGTCGCGAAGGAAACGGATCCAGAAGTATGGAGATGCACGTCTGGATGTGTCACACGTGCGGCTTTGGCTTTTGCGGATTTGGCCATCCAATTAGGCTCGGCCCATCTATCACAGAGGTCCTCCCAGTACTCCCTCCTCATCCATGTGGGGCCGTGTGCCTTCCAAAGGCCACAGTCCTCGGTCCCCCAGGCTAGAGCTTTGGCACGGTCTCGACAGATGTGTAATTGATGCTTATAATTTACAGTTGTTGTGGCCTCCCATGCACGTTGAGCTCGTCCGACGTCAGCTCGCCTCACAAACTGATATCCTTGCTGTCAAGAATTTAAATTTTATAAGTTGTCAATTGAAATTACGGAGTTGAGAAATATGTAATTTATAAGATTAAATTGTATACCAGGAACTCGCCGTACAATCGATTACGGATATCCTGAGGAAACTGTCAAAATGACTTATATGGGCCGGTCACATGTCGCTCAATAATGTTGGTAATAAAATGAGAAGCGTCATTGGGCTCTACTTTATCCCTGCAATTACAGATGTTAAAATGATAGTCAACAATTATATAGTTGATGGATAGATAACAAACATAATTCATGAGTTTAAATATTTACCTATAGACCCAACATGGCTTGCGTCTCTCTTGCAACACCACCTGCTGACCCTCGTGATGGCTAACAGCATCGTCTACCGGTTGTGTGCCCGAGTGGGCGGACGAGCCAACTATCGCAGGTGGTGTGCTCGACGTACCTATTACAAGTAAAATAGAAGTAGTTAATCAGAATTTAGCTCATTATTAAAAAAAGAATTTATTCAATAAGTAAACATATAGAATTTTCATCATTTAACTAAGAATTTAAATAAATATAGCAGTAGAATGTGATGGAAGCGGTGTACTCTGTAGACCTGATGTAGAGGCACTCAAACTTGTAAACATAAAATATCATGAGCAAAATAAAGTGCATATTCACTACTCATTTATCTAAGAATTTAAATAAACATACCCGCAGTAAGTGGTGGGGCGGTGCACTATGTGTATCTGGTGCAGAGATATAAAATAACGTGACCAAATAAAGTGCATATTCACTACTCATTTATCTAAGTGATGTGCGGAATGATAGGATATAGAGGGGGGTGAAAATATCCCCCGATTAAAAACTGTGCCCAAATTAAAATAACAAATATGGCGCTACCCAATCTTAAAACCAAATGAACAATATGTTAACAAGAGTTTGCATAGAACATACGACGAACACTTAAGCACTCAATGCACACTAGAGGGAAATGAAATAAAAGTTAAGTAGCACTCTTGCTGATAGATCTAACGACAATATAAGAGTAATGCTTTGAACAGAACAAATGTCAAACAGCAAGCACTCAATACCCACAAAAGGAAAGTGAGATAAACATCATGCGGCTCTTCTGCTGAAAAGATCTAAAAGCGATATAAAAGAAAAGCTTGAACTGGATCAGGTGCCATATGATTTGCCTTTTCAACCTTGGGGCATGTGACAGTCAAAGGTGTGAAGAGATCCCACGTGTTCCTCACGTGTCGGACCCTTTTCTGCACTGGAGAGCTATTTGTTACTCCTATCGGGTATTTTATACCTTTAACCAGCTATTTGTCTGCCTTAGGGAGCTATTTATCACCCTTAGCTTCCCTTTAGCCATCGCCACAGCTCCTTTCTCTGCCTTGCTTCCTTGCTGCATCGACGCCACAGCTTCATGCGTCGACTCTACCTTGTTTCTTTCCACGCATTTACCCTTACTACCCATTTGTCAGCCTAACACAGCTATTTGTCTGCCTTGTCTAGTCATTTGTCTCCACTATCCATACTGAGCCGTCACCCTTGCTGCTTTCTTCTTTAGCTTCAACCGACACTAAAAGCCATTTGTCACCCTTGTTCCTCTATTATTCCGTCTGACTATGGAGCTTGACCTCATTAACCATGACTAATGTTGACTTTGACTTGGGTCAACATTGACTTAAGTCAAACATGATAATAACGTTGGCTGGAGTCAGTTGACTATTGTTGACTTTGAACAATTCAAAGTATGACCGGCCCACCTTGACTTGAGTCAACCCTTCGATTGTTCTTCTGGCTTCTTCGAGGGCTTCAAGGACCACTGTAGAACACTGTAGCTCATTGTCTTCTAGTGATTTACTGTTGATCTTTTGGCTTGTAGTGAACCCTTCTCTCTCTCCTCCATTTTCCTTCTTTCTTCATTTGATAACTCTTCTCGGGCTATTAATCATAGATAATAGTTATTTTCCCCCTTGAAGACCCATTTGTCACCACTGTTAACCCAGAAGCTGTCGCACAATCTCTTGTAACATAGCCTTGAGAGGGGTCGCTAATGTCTCCGTTGAGACCTATTTTTCACCCTTAAGAGGGTATATGTCACCCATAGAAGTCTAGTTGTCAGCCTTATGTGTGCATTTGTCGGCCTTAGCTTCTTCTCCTAGCGGGTAAACACAAGTCGACTTCCCCTTCATGCAGCTTCAACACTTCACACATATTCAGCGCTACAACCTATTTTTCAGCCGTAGAGTGTTATTTGTCGGCCTTACTTGCCTATTTGTCACCACTAATGAGTCATTTGTCTGCATTATCTTCCTGCCTTCCCTTGTATGAATCTTAATAACTTTGTGACCCAAGTCTAAAGAATTAAGATTTTGACTGCACTGTCTTGGGTTGACCATTTCCTTAGCTCCATTGACTGTGTGTTGACTTTGTTGACCATGTTGACTTTTCTTCAATTCTTCAAAAAATCACTGGCTTTCAGCCTATTCTATGTGCAATTGTCAACCTGTTCTTTGTGCAATTTAGAAGTAAACTACACACACAAAATCATTATAGCTCCATGCATGATTCTACATCAACAAAACACATTG
Organism: Amorphophallus konjac; assembly: GCA_022559845.1. NCBI lineage: Eukaryota > Viridiplantae > Streptophyta > Magnoliopsida > Alismatales > Araceae > Amorphophallus > Amorphophallus konjac. Next base: position 293,797,433 of record CM040125.1, on the reverse strand, counting down.
ACTATCAACATGAAGAGTATACATGACTCATGATTTTGACAGCATCAAAACATAGGGACACAACACTAAGAATTTAAATAAACATACCCGCAGCAGTTAGTGGGGCGATGCACTCTGTGTAGCTGGTGCGGAGACATAAAATATCGTAAGCAAAACAAAGTGCATATTCACTACTAATTTATCTAAGAATTTAAATAAACATACCTGTAGTTGTTGGTGGGGGCGGTGCACTCTATGTAGCTGGTGCGGAGACATCAGATATCGTGAGCAAAATAAAGTGCATATTCACTACTCATTTATCTACGAATTTAAATAAACATACCCGCAGCACGTGGTGGGGGCGGTGTACTCTGTGTACCTGGTGGAGAGACATAAAATATCATGAGCAAAATATAGTGCATATTCACTACTCATTTATCTAAGAATTTAAATAAACATACCCGCAGCAGGTGGTGGTGGCGCTGTAATCTGTGTGCCTAGTGCAGAGATATAAAATATCATTACCAAAATAAAGTGCATATTCACTACTCATTTATCTAAGAATTTAAATAAACATACCAGTAGAATCCCTCCCGGAACCACCTCTCCTCGAAGTCCCGGTACGACCTCAAACCATCTAATTATTGACAACAATTAAAGTAGTGCATATTAGTCTACAACTAATTACGAGGAGAGGTGGTAAGTAATAATGATAAGAAGTGTATATATGTTAAATTTCTTACAAAATATTCAATCAGTATTTATTTCATCTTCAGATGCTGAAGATATATCAAACTCATTGTCATCTTCATCATCTTCCTCATTCTCACTAGATTCATACTCCTCCTCCTCAGAGGACTCCTCCTACCCAACAATTGCTTCATTTAGCTCAGTTTAATCGACTTCTTCCACTTCATCCTCTATAGACAACCGAAGTGGATCGTCAGATTCGATCAGATAAAGATTAGAAGCAACCAACTCTGCAGTGTCACTCTCGTCTGATTGAAAAAATTTGGCACTAGAATACTTTGAGACAACTTCAATCAGATCTAACTCATCACTAGGCACAAGCCTTGATTTTACCCTACAGACTGCCCACCCATCTTTATTCTTGGATGATGAATAACTTGAATAATACACTTGCTAGGCTTGTGCGGCCAAAATGAACGGCTCATAGGTATTCAATTTGGATCTATGTTTGACATCAACAATCCCCTATATTGCATCGTTTCGAACTGAATTAGGATCAAACAAATGACAGTTAAAAAGGAATATATGGTTGTCTTGTCCGAGATACTGTAATTCTATGACCTCCTCAAGAATACCATACTAATCAAGATGATTTTCATTATATGTACTACCTTTCACGCATACGCCGCTATTCATCGTAGACTTATTTGGTCCATAATCTCTGGTGTGAAATCTATAACCATTCACAAAAACTCCTGGATAGGCCTGCGCGACCTTCGAAGGTCCATAACTTATCACCCGGACTCTTTCATCAGTAACATAACCTTCTTCAACCTATGAATATAAACCACATTACTTTAAAATTAGGCATACACATGAAGCTTTGTGGAACTTAACTTCGGCACTTACTTGACCTTTAAGCCATCTGGCAAAAGATCTCTCTCGTTCCTTTTGAACCTCCATGTCATTGAGGTGTGGACATTGAGTAATTAATTCTGAATCAAATTACCTGCAATGATGAATTCAACATCAACGTAAATGGGAGGAAGAACGTCAATGTTGGCACCGACTTATTTTCTTGAATTAATCGAGGATTAAGCGTAGGGAAATACTCCCTAAATGGAGCAAAACGGTACATCACCAAAGTTGCTCTACTAGTCGTGTTGTGCTCAGAAATCGAGACGTGTCACTGGGTCAAGAGGCGCAACATAACGACCAGGGATCGGCCCCGAGCGAATGGCACTATGTCAGCTAGTTTCTCGACAACCGGGTCGGTTTCGGGATTCGGGACAACCTGCCGTACCTTACGGCACTCTGTGAAGATTCGGGGATCACCCCCGGACACCCTGCATACGGTATCACACTGTCGACACTTCAACAACCGGGTTAACTCGGGACTCTGGACAGCCTACCGCATCATGCGACTCTTCGCCAAGGAGCGAGGATTATCCCGACCACCAGACAAACAGCATCATCATGTCGACGCCCCAGTTACTGGGCCCAAGCAAGCGTCCTAACCAGCTAGCCACGACCCGTGGCAACATCAGCAATCGATCGAGCCCACCCCCGATCACTCAGTTTGCGGGTTTACCCGCGTTCAACACAACTACCCGAGCCGACCCATGGGCGTCCTGACTACTAGCCACGCCATCTGGCACCCAGCAACGAGGCCGGGGTCTACCACTGAGTCGCCTCACTCTATCTCTCTGAGATCAAAGGAAGACCCACCTGGGACCAACCACAAGCTTCAGGAGCTCACAGCACACTTATACAGCCCACGCACACGTGTCGGGAATTTCCCCGAGCACCTGGTGGGCGCGTACGCTCCAGCCACTCTACAGCAAGTCCGAGCCTAACTCGGGACTCCCAACAACCCATCGCGTCATGCATCACCATCGTGCGCACTCGCACGCGGATCGACCTCCAGTCAAACCCGTGGTAAACCCTCAGTCAAACCCCAGTCAAACCCTCAGTCAAATCCGCGATAAACCCCCAGTCAAACCCCAGTCAAACCCTCAGTCAAACCACGTCAAACCCAGTCAAACCCTCCAGTCAAACCCACGTAAAGGCCCCCTGGGGAGGTTTAGGCGGACCAGCCCAGCCCCTTGGGCTCGTCCGCCTAAACCCAATGGGGAGGGGGTTTAGGCTGACCAGCCTCACCCCCAAGGCTGGTCCGCCCAAACCCCATAGAAAAAAAACATTTTTTGACTCCACACAAACCCCTCCGAGGAGGGGTTTAGGCGGACCAGACCCAGCCTTGGGTGATGCGGGACGGACACGGGAACCGACTCTAAGTGATGCGGACCTCGGACTCTAAATGCGGACATGACCAGCAACATACAACAATGGAGACGCTTTGGCCCGACACTAAGAGTTCCTATGGGCTATACGTCACTAACAGAAACGTAAGCTCACTCGTCGTCCCAAGCGAGGGGAAACGCGGATCCGCACGGTTGAGAAACTGACAGAGTCAAGGGTGGCCGACTCACTTCCGTGCTCGGATCGAGTCACGGGACGGGTCACTCTCTCGCTCACAGTGGTGACATAGACTCACGGGCTAGAATCCTACGCTCTCACAGCGGCATACGACCATATACTAAACTAGCAAATGAACGCCAAGGAGTTAAGACCGTTACCTCCACGCTCCCGGTGTGGGGAAGACAACCCCGGCCAAATCCGGACTCCCGGTTAACAAAGTTTTTCTGCGGTACAAAAATTTGACCCACTCCACGCAGGGAGATAATAGGTCACATGTGGGGCCCGAGAGTCATGGGAATTGGGTTGACGGGCAGCATCTTGATGTCGCTCCGGCGGTGCCGAACCCACGTTTAGTGCTGTCTGGACGGCGCGATCTACGGGTTCGTGGGGCCCACGGACCACTCTATCCTCCAAGTCTGATGGGGTGGGTCCCCTTGTGATGGAGACCCCTCGTGGCGTGCCTCCCTAGAAGGCGGTCGGGCGGGAGCACCGGCTGGAGGACCGGCGGCCCCGATCTTCAAGACTTGGAGTTGCAGCCCACGGGTCTGTTGCTTCTATTTTTGGGCGCGTGACTCGGCGAGAATTGCCACTATGATTAGCACCGATGTCCGATCGGCACGAAACTAGCGCCGTTGGAACGCTGACTGAAAATCCTTCGACCTTATGGGACTCAAAAAAAATCACCAGAGCCGTGCTTCTAATGGGCGATTTTAGAACCGGCCTATTCTCAGTTTCAAATCTGGCCGGGCAGAATTGAAGTTTCCTGAGAGTTGGCGTTGACCGCAGGGTAGACCTCTGATTCAAATCTCGAGCTCTTCATCAACGTAGTAGAGGGGAGAGAGAGAAAAATGGCAATAATTCTTATGACTGATTTGGTGGAGGTTTGGGTGGGGAAAAGTATTTTACACTGGCTGGTGGTCGGATCTGGACAGAAGTAGACATAACTGAAGGGGATCTGAAAATGATTTTTAGAAAATAGGTGGAGGACTTTTGAAATTCCACGAAAATTCATGGATGCAGGGGATGGTAGGTAGAACCTCCAGTAATTTTGGGGGTTCCATAAAAAATCAAAAAGAGGTCCGGAGATGGGAAACTCAAGGTGGTTGTGAATCTAGACTGAAAACTGGCAAATCTGGAAGGGAAAGATGGATGAAAATTGAAAAATGGAAATCGGAAACTAGAGGCCAAACCAAATTTTTTGGGACGTGGGTTGGATCCCTAGAACTCACCCTGAAAATTTCAAATCCAGAAGAGCTCGTGGCTGAGATCTAAAATTCATGGAAGGACCTGTTGTCACCCGATTGACAGAATACGGACGGAGGTGGTGGTGGTGCAACGGCGGCTCGATGGCGGCGGCGACGGCGACGATGAACTTCACACCTGATAGATGAGGCTTCCCACCTCAGAATACAGCCTTCTCAGCTGCAAGAAGAAGAGAGGTGAGAGGGAGAGGGGTGCACCAAGCTGGAGCTCCAATGATTTCTCAAAATTTTATGCATTAATTCCACTCAAAAATGGAAATACAAGGGTTTTATAGATAATACAAAAAGACCAACTCTATCCCTAGATCTAGGATTTGGGAGGGGTAAAATAGGGAGTCCACAAATTATTTCTCTCATGTGTTGTGGACCAAAATAAAATAAATTACAAAATATATCTAATATGTTCCAAAGGGGGGGTGATGTGACACAATCTTGGACTTAAGCAAGCAAGCACATTCGCATTCTAAATGGGCCAATTTGGGCCGCCGCTCTCTCGTCGCTCACCCAAGCCCGGGGTAACTTGGCAATGCCAAGGTGAAGATGTGGGGTTGGGCCCTTGCTGGTAGAGGGCCAGCAAGGCCAAGGCTTGATTCCCAAAAGGATGTGGAACCCAATTCAATGGGGCCGACAAAGTGCCAAGGGCACCGGTTTCACTCTTCCCACGGTGATCACTCAAGGCAACGGGGCTTGAGGATCGGGCTCTCTCTCGCACAACCAGCGGAGCTAAGAAACAAACATTGAAAGACAAGCACAATGAGCAAGGGTTTAGAGCACTTACTCGACCGGTTTGAAGAAACCGGTCCCGCTCGGAGACGAGGGCGAGCGGGGAGGCGGTGGATCCCCACACGCCGCGGCGGTGTAGCTTGACCTGAAATTACAAACGGTACAGCACTACTCCTCACGCAGGAGGGGTGATCTTGGGGTGGGGGTTATGCTTAATACATTCAAAACTACCTCCACACAGGGAGGGGCCTTCAGCCGGCCAAGCGGGGTGGGGAGAGATGCAAAGGAAACCGAGTTTCGAGCTTCGCCGATTCTGTGTAGCTTCTGTAATTCTGGACAGGGAGTCAATGTTGATGCAGCCAATAAATCCACCGAGCTCAGAATCTGATGAGACTTGCGCCAAAAGATTGCTAACCGGAGAGGGGTGTAGCCTGAATTTTTGGACGACGTTCTGATTTGGGGGCTGACTGCTCCGGCGACTGGAAGATGGATGCAGCTCTGGTCTCTGGCCGAGCTCAGTCTGAAACAGCAGGTTGCAGAAGCAGTCACGGTTGCTCCTGAGCTCCAAATCTGGCACCGCTGGACTCGTTGGAATCGTTGACGAGTCTACTTTACAGAAAAACAAACGGGGAAGTCTTCTGATGTCGGAGATGAGCTGGGTGTCCAGAGAAGTGGACGGTGGTCGGGGCAGACTGTGAGGAGGCAGACCGGCGTGGTTGTGGTAGAAAATTAATATCTCTGATTGTCGGATGCCGAACGGAGCTCCGCCTTCTGTTCATGGACGCTGACAGAGGGAGGAAGATCTTTGTAGAAGACCCTGAAGGCTGATTCCTTCAAGGTTCGTCGTGGGAGAGTCTTCTCTGCCGCTCTGGCTTTTGGTCTGAGAAGTTCTGCGCAGTCGGGGAAGAACAGCCTTCACGGACGGCCACGAACTCAGAATGGAGTGATTCCACCTCGCCTGCGAAGAGCACAGGGAGGCCTTTCCAGAAAGTTAGGCCACGCCACCAGCAGAACCAGGATGCAGTCGTGGACGTCGCTGCAATAGAGTGCTAATCTGCAGGTCGGCCTGCACACAAAGCTGGAGTGGAGAAGAGAGGAGGGGGGTGAACTTGGCTTGAGGGGAGAGGAGGGGTGCGACCTAGGGAGCAAGGATAGATGGGGAGATTCGAATTTGGGCTTTGGAATGAGTTAATTCAGCCTTGGGAAGGTGGAGATATGCTTAGGGAAGTGAAAGGGGTAGGTGGTGGTTGGAGGGTGGGGTTTTGAGTGGTGGAACTTCCTTGGGACTAGGTGAGGATTAAAGAGGGGTTGTGGGAAGTTGTGGGGAGTTAATGGAGGTAGGTGGGGGTTGGAAGTGGTTGAGAGGGGGAGGAGAGAGAAGAAAATTCGAATTTGGGTGTTGAGGAGAGAGAAAGTGGAGTGAAAAAGAGAGATTAAGAGAGGGAAGGGTGGGGAATCTCTCCCCTAGGGTTTCTCACCTAAAAAATGGAATCTCTCCACTAGATAAGGAGTGTAAACTCTCAAAATGGCAAGTTTTTTCATTCATTGATTCATTACCTCCAAATGAAGGAAATGGGGCCATATATATAGGAAACCCACATTTTACAATAAGTCCCTTACAAAAGACTCAATAACAAATAACCGAAGGGGTAGGGGGGGCTCATGGGCCAAGCCCGAAGAATTGGGCCCAATAGCACATTACACAATTTAATGACACTCAAACTTAGGAAAATAAATGCAAGACCTAGGAACATGACTCAAATAAAAGGGAAAATACATCAAATGACTCAAATAAAATTACATAGGACTTAAAATTAAATGACTAAACCATGCCGGATGCAACCGGGGCGAGGAGACGAGCTGTGAACATGGGCATGGGAGGTGATGTCCCCATCATACTCCCGGGGTGCGGAGAACTCGACTCCGTCGAGTAAGTGTCATTCCCTCCTTGGAGGGTGTAGAAGTGGTACTGCCCTCAAGTCTTCCGAACGAGTCCGATCCATCCACCTTTCGAGATAGCGCTCGTATACCTTGCTCCGAGTGGTAGTGACTTGTTCATCCAATATTTGTTCAATTTGTTCACGCTGGGCTCTCTTGGCTGGTGATCTCTCTTCACGGGTGGGTGCTCTCTCAAGGGAAGAAGTGGGCTCAATCTCCTCACTAGGTACCACCATGGGTCCCTTATATGACACTAGGTCGGCCACATTGAATGTGGGACTTATTGCATACTCCTCAGGGAGATCTAACTCGTAGGCATTTGCACCGATGCACCTCAAGACCTAGAAGGGACCAGCCCCACGTGGCCTCAGTTTAGAGTTGGCTCCCGGGGAGAGCCTCTCCGTCCTTACCATCACAAAGTCACCCTCATGGAAGTCTCGGTGACGCCGATGAGAGTCGGCCCGCCTCTTATAAGCCTCATTCTTTTTGCTTATGTGCTTGCAAAGGCTTTCATGCAATTTCGTGAATGTTGACATTCTAGGGGTGATGGGTGGACCTGGGCAACCGAAAGTAGACCGATCATGCTTTGATGCCAAGAAGCCTTTGATGGATTTTGGAGGGCCGGGGCAACCATATGTGGACTTATCATGCAATGTTGTCATGTAGACTTTGGTGGGCCTAGGTGGGCCGGGGCACTCGTAGGTGAACCTATCATGCAAAGTGGTGATGAATGTGGGGGGACCCGGACATCCGTAGATACTTTTGACATGCTTAAGATCCATGATGAATGAAGGAAGACCATGACATCCGAATGTGGACCACTCATACTTTCTACTTGATATGTGGGTGATATGAATGAATGGACCCAACATAGTGTTCATGCCAAGGGGTATGGTAAGCCTAGACACATGCATGCTTTTCCCAAAGGTGACTTCCATGTGTATAAGTGTGGGACAACCTTTGAACTCCCATTGGAAAGGATCGAATGGATCTAAGAAGGTAGTCATCATGGGGTGGGGTACAACCTGATTACCTAGGGATATATGGCCCAAGGTCATGGCTCCCAAGGTATAACCCGAGTCATGGATGAGGTGGGTTTGGCCCAATATGGTGGGTGAGGATAGGAAAGGGTGGGTGGTTGGTAAGATGGTTGGGTCATATGAGTCCCTTGACTCCCATTGGAATGGATCATATGGATCATAAAATGGGTCATCTAGGGGGAGGAACTCCATGTGCTCAAGATCCTTAAAATGTGCTAAGTCATCCTTCTCCATGATAGTTGGGCCAATGTTCTTGACAAGTGGGTCGGCCATGAGTGGAGGGCTTGGCTTTCTACCCGAGATAAGAAGCTCTAAATCGAGGAGAAGGTTGGGCTCATCGGGTGTAGGGAGGAATAGAAGGAGGTCGCTAGTGTAGCAACCAATGGTGCAAACTGAGGTGATAGACCCTATGCATAGGTGTAGGAGGCTAAGGCTCCTAGGTTGTTCTACCATAGGGGTCAACATGCTAGTCATCTCTAATTGCCATGCTATGCCCTTGAGAAGGTCTTCTAAGGTCTCCACTTGATAGGATGCTTGGATTGTGGTGTGATAGGAGAAGAAGGGCACTAAGGGAAGGTCTTGTTCTATGGGAGGGAAAATATGGGCCCGGGTCTCTCCAATTGGGCTCTCCTTTAGCCAACTAACAATGGGTTCTCCTAAGATGAGCTTGGTCCCAACTAGAGAGGGTGATGTAAGGTGAAGACCCTCATGTGTTGTTTCTTCTTCAATTTGGGCTTGGGTTTCCTCCAAGGTGGAGAGTGGGTTTGGAGTGTTCACCACTATGGGGTGGGGTATGGGTTCTTCTTCCAAGGAGGTGAGAGGGGCTTTTGAGGGTGTGGTGATGATTGGGGCATGGTGTATCCGGGGTGGTAGGTAGTGGGAAACTTGGGTTAGGATAGGTGAGGGTAGTAGTGGAGGCTTTGGTGGGAGTTGGATTGGGGTAGGGAGAGGAAGATGGGTGGGTTGAAGGGGTTTGGGTTGATTTGTTTTGGGAGGAGTGTCTCTTTTTGGGGGTGATGGAGAGGTAGTGGTGGGGGTTACCATGGGCCTAGGTGGAGAGTTGGCCATGGGGCCCAATTGGGTATGGGGGCCTATGGTTGTGGTGTGGACTTGGAGGTGGGGTGTAAATGTAGTGGTTGGGGTGGGAGAGATGGGAAGTGGTAGGGAATGGGTGATTGGGGTCTTGGATTGACCGGGTGGGGATGAAGGAGTTGAAGTACTCCTTGGGCTTTTGTGATTTGAGTAGGAGGGAGAGGGTTGGAGAGTGTAGGTTTTCCTAAGCTCGACCTTCATCTCATCCCAAGTGCTAATGGGGGCCTCCCTACGGATCCTTCTTAAACCTTCCACAACTAACCAATGAGTTTTAGCTTGTTTGGAGAGGTGTGCCTTGGCTAGCCTCATTCTCCTTTCATCGTTCAAGGGGCAACTTTTAAAGAATTGGTCTAGGGAAATCTCCCAATCTATGTAAAGGCTTGGGCTGTTGGATCCATCAAAGGCGGGGGTTTTGATTTTCAAGTGTTCTAAAAATATGGTTTCTAGATTTCCCCAAAGGTCACTCTCATTCACTCTTGGTGCACGGCTATTTCCTTCAAGTCGGTCGAGTCGAGACATGATATCTTCAAGCCGATTAAGGACATTAGGTAGGGCTTCTATGATAGAGGTGTTGCTACCCACTTTGTTGGCAATGGAGCTTCCATGAGGATTTGGGCTTCTTGGGAAAGTTGATGGGGATGAATATGACGGGTATGAAGTGGCCATTCTAGTGGACATGGGAGATGCAACCGAGGACTCTAAATGCATAAACATGCCCTAGGACCAACTTGTGGAGAGACAAGTTGTGAACTTGCTCTGATACCACTTGATGTGACACAATCTTGGACTTAAGCAAGCAAGCACATTCGCATTCTAAATGGGCCAATTTGGGCCGCCGCTCTCTCGTCGCTCACCCAAGCCCGGGGTAACTTGGCAATGCCAAGGTGAAGATGTGGGGTTGGGCCCTTGCTGGTAGAGGGCCAGCAAGGCCAAGGCTTGATTCCCAAAAGGATGTGGAACCCAATTCAATGGGGCCGACAAAGTGCCAAGGGCACCGGTTTCACTCTTCCCACGGTGATCACTCAAGGCAACGGGGCTTGAGGATCGGGCTCTCTCTCGCACAACCAGCGGAGCTAAGAAACAAACATTGAAAGACAAGCACAATGAGCAAGGGTTTAGAGCACTTACTCGACCGGTTTGAAGAAACCGGTCCCGCTCGGAGACGAGGGCGAGCGGGGAGGCGGTGGATCCCCACACGCCGCGGCGGTGTAGCTTGACCTGAAATTACAAACGGTACAGCACTACTCCTCACGCAGGAGGGGTGATCTTGGGGTGGGGGTTATGCTTAATACATTCAAAACTACCTCCACACAGGGAGGGGCCTTCAGCCGGCCAAGCGGGGTGGGGAGAGATGCAAAGGAAACCGAGTTTCCGAGCTTCGCCGATTCTGTCTAGCTTCTGTAATTCTGGACAGGGAGTCGATGTTGATGCAGCCAATAAATCCACCGAGCTCAGAATCTGATGAGACTTGCGCCAAAAGATTGCTAACCGGAGAGGGGTGCAGCCTGAATTTTTGGACGACGTTCTGATTTGGGGGCTGACTGCTCCGGCGACTGGAAGATGGATGCAGCTCTGGTCTCTGGCCGAGCTCAGTCTGAAACAGCAGGTTGCAGAAGCAGTCACGGTTGCTCCTGAGCTCCAAATCTGGCACCGCTGGACTCGTTGGAATCGTTGACGAGTCTACTTTACAGCAAAACAAACGGGGAAGTCTTCTGATGTCAGAGATGAGCTGGGTGTCCAGAGAAGTGGACGGTGGTCGGGGCAGACTGTGAGGAGGCAGACCGGCGTGGTTGTGGTAGAAAATTAATATCTCTGATTGTCGGATGCCGAACGGAGCTCCGCCTTCTGTTCCTGGACGCTGACAGAGGGAGGAAGATCTTTGTAGAAGACCCTGAAGGCTGATTCCTTCAAGGTTCGTCGTGGGAGAGTCTTCTCTGCCGCTCTGGCTTTTGGTCTGAGAGGTTCTGCGCAGTCGGGGAAGAACAGCCTTCACGGACGGCCACGAACTCAGAATGGAGTGATTCCACCTCGCCTGCGAAGAGCACAGGGAGGCCTTTCCAGAAAGTTAGGCCACGCCACCAGCAGAACCAGGATGCAGTCGTGGACGTCGCTGCAACAGAGTGCTAATCTGCAGGTCGGCCTGCACACAAAGCTGGAGTGGAGAAGAGAGGAGGGGGGTGAACTTGGCTTGAGGGGAGAGGAGGGGTGCGACCTAGGGAGCAAGGAGGGATGGGGAGATTCGAATTTGGGCTTTGGAATGAGTTAATTCAGCCTTGGGAAGGTGGAGATATGCTTAGGGAAGTGAAAGGGGTAGGTGGTGGTTGGAGGGTGGGGTTTTGAGTGGTGGAACTTCCTTGGGACTAGGTGAGGATTAAAGAGGGGTTGTGGGAAGTTGTGGGGAGTTAATGGAGGTAGGTGGGGGTTGGAAGTGGTTGAGAGGGGGAGGAGAGAGAAGAAAATTCGAATTTGGGTGTTGAGGAGAGAGAAAGTGGAGTGAAAAAGAGAGATTAAGAGAGGGAAGGGTGGGGAATCTCTCCCCTAGGGTTTCTCACCTAAAAAATGGAATCTCTCCACTAGATAAGGAGTGTAAACTCTCAAAATGGCAAGTTTTTTCATTCATTGATTCATTACCTCCAAATGAAGGAAATGGGGCCCTATATATAGGAAACCCACATTTTACAATAAGTCCCTTACAAAAGACTCAATAACAAATAACCGAAGGGGTAGGGGGGGCTCATGGGCCAAGCCCGAAGAATTGGGCCCAATAGCACATTACACAATTTAATGACACTCAAACTTAGGAAAATAAATGCAAGACCTAGGAACATGACTCAAATAAAAGGGAAAATACATCAAATGACTCAAATAAAATTACATAGGACTTAAAATTAAATGACTAAACCATGCCGGATGCAACCGGGGCGAGGAGACGAGCTGTGAACATGGGCATGGGAGGTGATGTCCCCATCAGGGGGGCTCCCCCTTGACCATCAAGCCCCCTTCTTGGACTTTTTAAAGCCTTTGTCCCCCACTTGGCCCACTCTTCTAGAAGCCCACTATTGGAAGGTTGACTGACCCCACATGGGCCCTAGAGATGAGGTGGATCAATGGGGAAGGGACAGTTGGCCCGTGGAACCCAGGTGGCCCCATTTTACACATAAACCCCTGTTACAATCCAAATTACAATCTGAATAAAACTAAACAAACACACATGACACACAAGTAAAATCCAAATAAATGCGATAAATATCGAGACTCAAGGGAGAGTCACCGGACTGTCTCTGAGCCATATGGACGCCGAAGTGGCTTGAGTGGTGCTCCACGTACGGTACCGGTGGCTCGTCGGTTCGTGCTTCTCTATCGCTCGGGTGTCCGCACCAATTCTCCCCGGGTGGGAGAAACTCGACCCTGTCGAGTAAGGGTCCGCATCACTCTTGTACCGCTCCAGTAGGTCCGGATCTATCCTCTACAACTCGGCCCGCGTGATCCAAGTATCCTCGATGATGGGCCGCCCTCTCCATCGCACTTGGTAGCGCGGGTAGGATCCACTCCAAGTAACTGTCACCTGCTCGTCTAGTATATGATCGATATGCTCTCGCTACTATGGAAAAGGGGCTGGAGGTGGACACTCAGGTGTGGGATCACTCTCAATGGGAGGAGATGGCTCAAAAGGCTCACTAGGGATCACCGCTGGTTCCCTATAGGCAACTAGATCCGATACATTGAAAGTAGAGCTTATACCATATTCCTCGGGCAGGTCCACAACATACGCATTGGATCCAATGCGTTTCAACACTCTAAATGGACCAGCTCTGCAAGCTTGCAATTTCTTTACGGTTCCATAGGGAAACCGTTCAGGTTTTACCTTGGTCATGACATATTCACCCTCTTGGAACTCACGGTGGTGTCGATGGGCATCGGCTAACTCCTTATACCGTGTATTACTGGCCTCAATGTGACGACGGATGTCGTCATGCAAACTCCTAACATGCCTAGCAAAAGACTCGGCAGACTCAGACACTCGTTCATGAATGGGCATGGGAACAAGATCCACTGGCCTCCTAGGCCTACAACCTGTGACAATCCCGAATGGACTCATATCGGTAGACCTGTTAACCGAATCATTATATGCAAATTCTGCCAATGGTAACATGAGATCCCAATCCCCTAGACGATCCCTGACAAGACACCTCAAAAGGTCACCCAGACTCCTATTGACCACCTCGGTCTGACCATCTGTCTGGGGATGATATGCAGTGAAAAACTTGAGGTGAGTACCCAACATATGCCACAGTGTCTTCCCGAAATAGCTGGTGAATCGAACATCACGGTCAGACACTATGGTACGAGGCAACCCGAACTTGCACACTACATGAGTAAGGAATAGGCGGGCTACCCTCGAAGCATCCGAAGTCTTCGAGCAGGGAATAAAAAGGGCCATCTTCGAGAATTGATCAACAACCACATAGACCGAATCATGCTTCCTGGAGCTACGTGGCAATCCCAAGACAAAATCCCTGCTAACATCCTGTCACAGGGCATCAGGCACGGGAAGAGGTGTATAAAGGCCCAAGCTTTGCTTCTTCATTTTGGCCGTAGCACATGTACGGCACTAGTCCACAATATGGGAAACATCACGCTTCAAGCTCGGCCAAAAAAATCTATGCTCAACAGCCTCGATAGTTTTGTTCCGACCAAAGTGGCCGGCTAGACCTCCTGCATGTAGTTCCCAGACTAAGAAGTCTCGAACTGAAGTTCGAGGAACACAAAGCCTGCCTCCTCGAAAGAGGTAACCCTTCTGAAGCACATAGTCATCATGATCTCTCGAGGGTCCGGCCTGGAGAGTGGTATAAATCTGACCAAAGCCAGGACAGTCAACATAGGCCTCTCTCATCTTCTCTAACCCTATGACCTCGGCACTCATGGTGGTCAGCAGACAGGCACGCCGACTCAAGGCATCGGCCACCTTGTTCTCCACTCCATCCTTATGTTTTAGCACAAATGCAAACTACTGGAGATACTCAACCCAACGGCAGTGACGCGCATTAAGCTTCTTTTGGGAATGAAGGTACCTCAAAGCCTCGTGATCGGAGTACAAGACAAACTCCTGATGTAATAGATAGTGCCTCCAATGCCTAAGAGCCTGAACAACTACGTAGAATTCCTTATCATAAGTGGAGTATCGCAGTTTCGCGTCATTCAACTTCTCACTGAAATATGCGATCGGGTGGGCCTCCTGACTCAACACTCCTCCTATCCCAACACCCGACGCATCACAAGAGACCTCAAACACCTTCGAGAAATTTGGCAATCGAATGATAGGTGTCTAGGCCATGCGCTCCTTGATGTCCTTGAAGGCAGCAGCTGCGACTTTCGTCCATACAAATGTGCCCTTCCGAATACAGTCCGTGATCGGGGCAGTGACGAAGCTAAATCCGCGGATGAAATGATGATAAAACGTCGCAAGGCCATGGAAGCTGTGAATATCATGGACCGTACGGGGTTCCGGTCACTCAACAATGGCCCGGACCTTCTCCGGATCGGCGGAGACCCTAGTACTAGACACAATAAAACCCAAGAAGGTAAGCTGAGGTGTCATGAAGGCACACTTATGTGGGTTCGCAAACAACTGCTCTCACCTCAAAAGCAGACAGACCTGCCGTAGATGGTCCAAGTGGTCCCCTTTAGTGCGACTATATATAAGGATGTCATCAAAATACACAACCACAAAGACTCCAATGAATGGTCGAAGGACCTGAGTCATAAGTCACATGAAGGTACTAGGGACATTGGTCAACCCAAAGGGCATAACCAACCACTCATATAGACCATCCTTGGTCTTGAATGCGGTCTTCCACTCATCACCTGGCCTAATCCTCACCTGGTGGTAGCCACTCTTAAGATCGATCTTCGAGAAGATAGTGGCACTGGCCATCATGTCTAGCATATCATCTAGGCGGGGAATGGGGAACCTGTATTTTACGGTGATTTTGTTGATGGCACAACAATCAATGCATATTCTCCACGTGCCATCCTTCTTTCGGGTGAGTAATGCGGGAACAGCACACGGACTCATGCTGTCCCGAACAGACCCTCTCTGCATCAACTCATCGACCTGCCGTTTTAGCTTGGCATGTTCCGTGGGACTCATGCGATAATGAGAAAGATTGGGCAATGAGGAGCCCAGAATCTGGTCGATAGCATGCTGAATATCCCGCATGGGTGGGAGTCCCTCGGGAAGCTCCTCGGGAAAAATATCAGCGAACTCCTGCAGAATAGGAATGACATCAGGTGGGAGTTCACCCTCGAACTTCGGCTCCACCTCTCGGACCGTAATAGCAAACACAAGGCAGCCCCTACTAGCCTCCCGCTCCATTTCCCGGGAGCTAATCATCATCAATCTCCTAGTCGAGGGCTCGCCTGGGCCAGATGTAATGGTCATAGCCCGAGCTGGGGGTGGGGTACTGGGCCCAAGGATGGAAGGCTCCGGAGTACTAGGGCCAGTAGGACCCCTAACTGATGGGCTCTTGGGCTGAGTGGGGTGGAGAGTAATCTGTTGGCCAGCATGGTCGAAGGTACAGGTGTTCGACCGGCCATGGAGTGTGGCATCCTGATCAAATAACCACGGCCTACCAAGAATAATGCTACCCACCTCCATGGGGAGGACATCACACCAGATATCATCATGGTAGGCACGGAACTGCAGTGGGACCAGACACCGCAACTTGATCGGAATGGAGGTGGTATCCACCCATGATACTCGATAGGGGCAAGGATGATCCACGGGTGTAAGACCAAGACTGGAGACAGTGCCCGTGGAGATTGCATTGATGCAACTCCCACTATCGATAATCACCTTACAAACTTGCTTGCCCAGATGACAGAATGTATGAAAGATAGTGGTCCGTCGCCAGTCATCACTGACCTGTGGCTGGGTCAGAATACACCTGACGACCCCCAAGTGGGTATCGTCCCGATGCTGGGCATCCTGGCCATTACCTTCGGCCTCATAGTACTCGTCAGCTAGCTCTGGATCTACTTCATAGCTGACTAACTCGAGGTCCGTAGGGGTGGTATCCTCGGCCTGTGTTTTCCCAATGACAAGAGACTGGCGGGTGGGACACTGGTTGGCAAAATGGCCAAACCCATTGTAGCGATAACACTGCTGCTGTGATCCACTAGGCTCCCCAATCATTGGTCCTTTCCCCTTATCCTCCTAACGGATATGAGGTGAAGGCAACAAAGGACGGGCAGGAGGTGCGGGTGCCGGTGGATTGGCTGTGGGTGTCGTAAGATGTTGGGGATGAGGAAGGTCCCTCGGGGGTGGAGGGCAAAGCCTAGGAGCGAAAGGCTCAGGACGAGTGGGCTTCTGAGGTCGGGCCATGGGGGCCCTTGGATACGTGCCAGAAGAGCCACAGGGCTCGACACTACGAAGGGGGAAGGAGCCCAACCGATGGGTAGACTTGAACTCAGCCTCGAATTGCTCCAATTCGAGAGCAACCTGATACGCTTGTTCCAAAGTGGTCATATTGCGGCGAAAAAGTTCATATTGATAGTTTGGCTGCAGACCCCTCCGAAAGCGTGATATGGTCATGGTGCTCTCTTCTGTAACTCCACACCGTAAATAATACTCATCAAACTCGGCGGTGTACTCGGTCACGGATCGGTTCCCTTGGGAGAGACTTTACCATTTGTCTATGAGACGTTGGCGATATGAGGCAGGAAGGTACTTCTCCCTCAATTTCATTTTCATGTCATCCCAAGTGTCGATCGGGGGTTGACGTCGCTGATTGAGTAGGCTCTCCACATTGGTCCAATAAGTTTGGGCCTGCCCATGCAGCTTCATCTTCGCGTATCGAACTCTCCGGTGGTCCGTCATCTCAAACCACTCGAAGTACCAGTCCATGCCAGCCTCCCAATCTAAATAGACCTTCGGGTCCAAGGACCCGCTAAAAAGGGGAGGGTCCGCACGCACGCTCCGAAGAACGCGGTCGTCATCATCGTCATCACGATTCCGTCGTTGGTTACGACGACCATATCCCCCTTGCTCATTATCAGATGCATAGTCAGCCACCTCATGCACCTGTTGCCTCCCAACATCTACCGCCTAAGCTCTTGGCGCAGTAGGTTGCTGAGCTGGCTCCTGTTGGCCATTCGTCGGCGCAGGTTGCGCCGCCACTGGGGCCCTCTCAAGGATGACAATCCTCCCTACAAGACCTGGATGGACTGGTCCGAAGATTGGGCCCGATCCTCGAAGGCTTTCATCCTCCCTTCTAGACGCGTTCCTACGCCATCTAGACGCGTACTAAGGCCATCCATACGCGTATCGAGACGATCCATGAGGGCTCGGAACATCTCCGTCGTTGAGGGCTCATCGGAGCTACGGGCTCGGGAATCCGCCATAGGTGGTGGTGGCGAGTATTGGGTGCCTCGACGGGTGGGCATGCAAAGACACACGAACTAGGAGACACAGACTAATGCAAACATGGACTAATGCACCTAGACCTAAACCAATATCTGGTACGTGACGGAGTTAATCGATCCGAAGATCACTCCCGCAAGTGTGCGGCCTTCCCGATAGGCGTAGCCTAACGTTCGGACAACACCTTTTAATATACCGAATTATCGGGATGAAATGCAATTTTAAATCACATTTTTTTGTTTTGAAAATAATGATGATCCTAGATTCGACTTAGACCGTGCTAGACTTATGCAACGACTACCCTAGACTCGACTCGCTCTGATACTTGGGTGATGCGGGACGGACACGGGAACCGACTCTAAGTGATGAGGACCTCGGACTCTAAATGCGGACACGACCAGCAACATACAACAATGGAGACGCTTTGGCCCGACACTAAGAGTTACTATGGGCTATACGTCGCTAACAGAAACGCAAGCTCACTCGTTGTCTCAAGCGAGGGGAAACGCGGATCCGCACGGTTGAGAAACCGGCAGAGTCATGGGTGGTCGACTCACTTTCGTGCTCGGATCGAGTCACGGGACGGGTCACTCTCTCGCTCACAGCGGTGACATGGACTCACGGGCTAGAATCCTATACTCTCACAGTGGCATACGACCATATACTAAACTAACAAATGAACGCCAAGGAGTTAAGACCGTTACCTCCACGCTCCCGGCGTGGAGAAGACAACCCCGGCCAAATCCAGACTCCCGGTTAACAAAGTTTTTCTGCGGTACAAAAATTTGACCCACTCCACGCAAGGAGGTAATAGGTCACATGTGGGGCTCGGGAGTCATGGGAATTGGGTTGACGGGTAGCATCTTGATGTCGCTCCAGCGGTGCCGAACCCACGTTTAGTGCTGTCCGGACTGCGTGATCTACGGGTTCATGGGGCCCACGGACCGCTCTATCCTCCGGGTCTGATGGGGTGGGTCCCGCTGTGATGGAGACCCCTGGTGGCGCTCCTCCCTGGAAGGCGGTCGGGCGGGAGCACCAGTTGGAGGCCGGGCGGCTCCGATCTTCAAGACTTGGAGTTGCTGCACACGGGTCTGCTGCTTCTATTTTTGGGCGCGCGACTCGGCAAGAATCACCGCTGTGATCAGCACCGATGTCGGATCGGCAAGAAACCAGCTCCGTTAGAACACTGACTGGAAAGCCTTCGACGCTATTGGACTCAAAAAAAATCACCAGACCCGTGCTTCTGATGGGCGATTTTAGAACCGGCCTATTCTCAGTTTCAGATCTGGCTAGGCAGAATTGAAGTTTCCTGAGAGTTGGCATTGCCCGTAGGGTAGACCTCTGATTTAGACCTCAAGCTCTTCATCAAAGTTGTAGAGGGGAGAGATAGGAAAACAGAAATAATTCTTAGGAAAAGTATTTTATACGGGCAGGTGGTCGGATCTGGACAGAAGCAGACAGAACTGAAGGGGATCAGAAAATGATTTTTAGAAAATAGGTCGAGGCCTTTTGAAATTCCACGAAACTTCGTGGATGGAGGGGGTGGTGGGTAGAACCTCCAGTAATTTTGGGGGTTCCATAAAAAATCAAAAGGAGGTCCGGAGATGGGAAACTCAGGGTGGCTGTGAATCTAGACTGAAAACTGGCAGATCTGGAAGGGAAAGACGGACGAAAATGGAAAAATGGAAATCGGAAACTAGAGGCCAAACCAAATTTTATGGGATGTGGGTTGGATCCCTAGAACTCACCCTGAAAATTTGAGATCCAGATGAGCTCGTGGCTGAGTACTAAAATTTATGGAAGGACCCGCTGTCACCCGATTGATAGAATACCGACGGAGGTGGTGGTGGTGCAACGGCGGATCGATGGCAGCGGCGGCGGCAACGATGAACTTCACACCTGATAGATGAGGCTTCCCACCTCAGAATGCAGCCTTCCCAACTGCAACAAGCAGAGAGGAGAGAGGGAGAGTGGCGCACCAAGCTGGAGCTCCAAGGATTTCTCAAAATTGTATGCATTAATTCCTCTCTAAAATGGAAATACAAGGGTTTTATAGATAATACAAAAAGACCAACTCTATCCCTAGATCTAGGATTTTGGAGGGGTAAAATAGGGAGTCCACAAATTATTTCTCCCATGTGTTGTGGACCAAAATAAAAGAAATTACAAAGTATATTTAATATGTTCCAAAGGGGGGGGCCCTTGACCAAGAAGCCCCCTTCTTGGACTTTTTAAAGCCTTTGTCCCCCACTTGGCCCACTCTTCTAGAAGCCCACTATTGGAAGGTTGACTGACCCCACATGGGCCCTAGAGATGAGGTAGATCAATGGGGAAGGGACAGGGGGGCCCGTGGGACCCAGGTGGCCCCATTTTACACATAAACCCCTGTTACAATCCAAATTACAATCTGAATAAAACTAAACAAACACACATGACACATAAGTAAAGTCCAAATAAATGCGATAAATATCGAGACTCAAGGGGGAGTCTCCAGACTGTCTCCGAGCCATATGGATGCCGAAGTGGCTCGAGTGGTGCTCCGCGTACGGTACCGGTGGCTCGCTGATTCGTGCTTCTCGATCGCTCGGGTGTCCGCACCATTGGGTCTGGTCTGCCTAAACCCCCCTGGGGGAGGGGTTTAGGCAGACCAGCCCAACCCCTTGGGCTGGTCCACCTAAACCCTACCTCTCCCACTTGTAAACAAAAAAAAAACATTTTAAGGGGTTTACCCGGACCAGCTTTGCCTCCAAACCTGGTCCGCCTAAACCCCTCACGCCCCTTCAAATTCCCTATAAAATCCCCCCTTTGGGAGGCCATCAAAAAAAAAGGAAGAAGGATCAAGCATCAAGGCAAGGAGCTCACCCCCCGGACTGTAAAGGGGCGCGAAGGATATTTGTGTGTGTGTTTGCTAGGCTCACGCTGAGGGCATGCCGCATGTTCATCCCGCATACGACGTCTAGCCCAAACACCAACCTCCTAGAAGGTGACCCCCTATTTGATGAACATATGGCATCTCGATGATCGTGCACGACCCCAGATCTTACTTGGTGAAAGCACTATGCCCGGGTCCTACCTCGATAGTCATGCATGACCCTGATAACCCTTAGTCAAAGCACACTGCCCGGGTCTTGTCTTGATATTCATGCATGACCCCGACACCACTTCTAGCTGCCTCGATGTTCGTGTACGACACAGACATGGCTTGATTAAAGTACCATGCCCGATCCCTGCCTTGACATTCGTGCACGATGCAGATTTGGCTTGATGAGAGCACCTTGCCTAGTCTCTGCTTCAATGATCAAGTATCATCAAACATGGCTCAATCGAAGCACCCAGCCTGGTTCCCCACCTTGATGATCATGCACCATCTTGGTGTCACCTCGATAAGCGTGCCCTCAGTGCTGTTACCCAGACAATGGGCATACTTCAGTCACAACGGTGCCCCCGGCACTCGACTGCCAACTACTCCAGTCACATCGGGGCCCGCGACACCCGATCACTCAACAACTCCAGTCACAACGGTGCCCCCGTCACCCGACTGCCAGCTACTCCAGTCACATCAGGGCCCGCGGCACCCGATCACTCAATAACTCCAGTCACAACGGTGCCCCCGGCACCCAACTGCCAACAACTCCAGTCACATCGGGGCCCGCGGCACCCGACAACTCAACTTCCCCTGCACAATGGTGCCTACGGCACCCCTACTGCCCCGACATCGACACCGTCTCACGTCAGAAATACATTGTGATGCCCCTCGGGCGCCATCCTGCTGAGTCACAGGTCCTTTGATAGACGCCACGTACAAATGCGGAAATACCCTCACAATAACACAATGACCCGGGGGCCGTCATAAATGACGGAATTGTCCCATGGCTTGCTAGCAATTGTAATCGGGCTCTCATGCCCCCATATAAATGCCTTTCATGGCATATAAGTCATGTAATCCAGTCAGGGAGCGAATCCCCCTCTTCGCAATAACCAGTCTCTCTGCCCCCAGTTATCCCTGTTGTGTTGTTGTTGCCCTGTCGCTGTTGCACGGACTAAGCCCTCCCGATGTCGCTGCTCCTAGGGTCCCTGACTCTCTCTTTGACAGTAGAAACAAAGGTATTTGATTCAATCCGATGTAAAATAAACACCAGTTGCTTACGACCGGTGGGGAAAGATGTCCAGTACATGAATCCCCATAATCACCTGCACACTCGCACCCGTGGAACCCCTTCTATCCACGTGTCGCCCGATCTCTCGAGCCACGTGTCGTGTCATGGCGACGCTTCCCCGGTCAATCCTTGGTTCCATAGGTGATTGTCAAGAAATCGACTGGCACGCCCGCATTCCACCCACCCATCCCTGTCTCAGTCTCCTAGAATGATTAACCCTACGCCATCCCTTCCAGCGCATTCACATCGTTCTCTATCCCTTCTTCTCAATACCCACGGAATCCCCGCGTGCCCAATCAACCTATCCCGACCTTCCGTAAAAGGAGAGTGTACGCCCCCCGCCGTGAGGACAAAACAACAAGTGACTCCCTGCACACGTATAACAAACATGGCACGCTCGGTGGGACGTCTCCTACCTTTCTTCTTTCTGTCGAAAAAGAGTCACGCCTGTCAAGTGTACGCCGTAATGCCCTCACCTTTTCTTATCGAAGAGGAAGAGGAGGGCCCCCATCCAGAATGCAACATGCGACCGGTCATCATAGAGGGACCAACCTGCACCAGCAACAACAACAACAAACCGGTGGCGATAGTGACCTATGGTCCAATCGTCATCGCCATCCACACTGGGCATCTACGGTTGGCAACACCAATCATGTTTAGCAACGCTGCCTCGACTTTTAGCTCGCCCTAATCCTCGGGCACCATTGCCATGGCTGACAAGCAGCCCAGTCTGGCGACTGCCCATACAGGCAGCTGGCCCCTCTGCTCCTCCAGCAACAGAGACCCATGCGGTCATTGACCCCTGGGTCCCCTGCTCCGCCAGCACCCGACACGGGCTTTCTGCCCCAGGTCCCCGGCTCCTCAGCACCTCACTCGGGCTCTCAGCTCCGAGTCCTAGCCAAGCCTACCCCCAGCACGGGTCTTTCACCCTGGGGTCAAGGCCTCCCAGTATTCTATTCGGCCTTCCAACCCGAGTCTCGGATGAGCCAACACTCAATATGGGCTTTCAACCCCGGGTTCGAGGCTCCCCAGCATCTGGCTCAAGTAGACGACCTCGGGTCTCATCAAGGTCGGTCCCCAATGCGGACTCTCCACATTGGGCCCCTGGCCTCCCAGCTCTACGACGGGGTCTTTACCCCTACAATCGAGCAATGCCAACTCCCAGTAAAGGGTTTCCTCTTTGGGACAAGGCCACCTCAACACCCAACACGGGCGCCTGGCCCTGGGTCTCAGCTCCAGCGACACCCAACACGGGCGTCTTGCCCTGGGTCTTAGTTCCAGCAACACCTAAGACGGGCGTCTAGCCCTGGGTCTCAGTTCCAGCAACACCCAACACTGGCACCTAGCCCTGGGTCTCAGCTCCAGCAACACCCACGATGGGCTTTTAGCCCTGGGTCTCAGTTCCAGCAACACCCACGATGGGCTTTTAGCCCTGGGTCTCACAGGCGTCTAGCCCCGGGGACTAGCTCCAGTAACACCCGAGATGGGCCTCCAACCCCAGGTCCCAGATACATCAATACACGAGACGGGCTTTCAACCCCGGGTCCCAGATACATCAATACCCGAGATGGGCTTCCAACACCGGGTCCCAACTACATCAACACCCAAGATGGGCTTTCCGCCCTGGGCCTCAGCTACATCAATACCCAAGATGGGCGCTCTGCCTTGGGTCCCAATATTCTCGCATCACCAGCACCCAAGATAGGCGTTCAGCCCCGGGTTCCAGCTCTTACAATACCAAGAAAAAAGGGGAGGCCGTCCAGCTCTAGGAGTCGGCTCCAGTAGCACCCAAGGCGGGTGTTCGGCCTCGGGGACCAGCTCCATCAACACCCAGAACGGGTCGCCTACCATGGGATCCAGTTCCATCAATACCCAAGACGGGTGTGTTGACAACCATTTTTTGCCTATGAGTTATATCATTCCTTTTATCACCATTTGTTGATGCCTCGAGTTGTCCATTACTCATTGGGCTATTTCTAGGCATGTCTTTGGGCTTATTTTATGGGCATCTCCCTCCCTGGCTAGGTCTGCTCTTGGATTCGGGCTTAATGGGCCTTGATTTCACTTGGTTTTGGGAGTAAATGGACTCGTTTATCCCATTTTACTAATTTCAAACGTCCAGGCTGTACGCGGTCTAGCGATGGGCCGTTCAGGAATTGGACGGTCTGTTTGTAACCGTTTATCAGCTCAAAATAATTTATTGGATATTTATTTATTTTTTTGAATTTCCACCGACAAGCCTTTACACGGTCTGAGTTCAGCCGTTTACTGCCATTGAATGGTCTCGCTTTAGACCGTCCAATTCCCAGAGTCCTAAGCCGGTGGGTTTTTCAGATAATTATTTATTTATCCTGGTGTATTGAATTATCACTGACATGGTTTACACGGCCTAGCATTGGACCGTGCCACGATTGAGTGGTCTAGCATTAGATCGTTTTATCCTAAAGAGTCCAACGGCGTGATAGCCCGTCAATTCGATAGGATAATTGGATAATTTCCCATTTTATTTATTTATCATTGACAACATTAGGCAGTCTAGCAATGGACCATGTACATGACTGGGCGGCCTATCGAACGACCGCGTACAGGCCCGAGATCTGTGGAATATTTGGGTTTTTCTCTCTCCATCCGTGGTTAAACCTCTACCTTCTTCCGCCATTTTCTCTGCAATTTCTCCATCAAATGGGGTGCCGTTTAATCCTGGTGGGAGATAGAAGTATTATCTATGATTTATCTTTTATTATCACGCCCTAAATTTCAGTGGAAAATGCAATTTCGGGGCTGGACTTTCAGGGGTCTATAAATAGCACCCCTAGTCCAGGCTTGAAGAGGGAGAGATCCAACGTCGACGTCGAAGCTCTGCCGAATTCTTGAGCGAGCTGTAGCCAGGGAGGGAGGCTTTCTACATCCTTTTAAGCCTCCGGTTCAGGGAGTAGCCTTTCATTTTTATGTTCTAGTCTAGGTGTTTAGTTACTAGTTCATTCATCGCATGATCATCTTCTCCATCTTCTTCACACGTTTTTGCACTGTTTCACACCATTTTCACGCCCTCCTATCGTTTTCACGCCCTATAGGGGTTTAAAAACCACCCCAGGTATCGCCCATTTCATGCCGTTATGTTGATTTTCCGATCTATTTTATAGTTGCTACACATTCTTGGGCTAATTTGGGTTGCATTTTCCTGTTGTCCACATTGTTTTGCAGGTCAGCATCTGTTGGGTTCGGTGCTATGGATTCAGAGGGGGGGTGAATGAATCAACCCTTTAAAACTTCGCTCAATTAAAAAATTCTTCCTGATTAAAAACTCAGAACACTCAAGGATGCTAAGACAAAGACAGATTTAGTTCTACTGAAACTTAAGTACTGTGAAGTATTCAATCAAATAGTAAACGTGCAGTCAATTAGCTCAATGAACATATGAAAGCATATCGAGCCTAAACATTCATCTAGCGGAAGCAAATATGAAATCAAACCACTGCACAATGATTTTTAGGTGGTTCGGTCCAGCAGACCTACATCCACCCCACACTCAAGCCCGAGTGTGGATTCCGCTGACTCACAGCTTGAACAGCTGGGCATCACAGCTTGCCATACAACCGCTGATACACAGCTTCGCTGGGCCTTACAGCTTGCCGACCAGAGGAACATATCCTCTGCAACCGCTGGGCGATACAGCTTAGCCGTCCGAGGTATCCACCTCGCCTGCTGAGCAACACAGCTTGCTGTCCAAAGGATTCCTCCTCTGCAAACCGCTGACTAACAGCTTGAAGAAAGGTAAAAGAGAAAACACAAACTGAGTAGCAACAGTGACTGAAAGCTGTAAACACTAAAACACAATATGGCTCTCAAAGAGCTGACTGGCCTGGATTTGATCCACGGTCCAGTGAAGACTGATCTTCAGACTGCTCTCTTCTTCTCTCGATCTCACTATCTCTCCTCAACTTCTTTCTCTTCTTCTTCTACTAATCTCTCACTCTCTGCTCTTCTCTTTTCTTCCGATCACTCTGTCTCTCTTTCTTTCTTTTTCTCTTCACTCTTTTTCTTCTCTCTATCTGGATCGTGGAGGCTCTCCTCTGCTTAAGTCGATCACCTTCTTTTGATGGAAGAGGCTTCATATATATAGAGCAGCAGGAAGCAGATAGGGCGTGTGTCTTCCACATTTCCCGCCCAGAACTTTTGGCCACATGTCATCTTCCTGTCAGCCCTTCCAGCCTCGGATCACGTGCCTTTCATTAAGCTCTGCAAAGAGTCCCTGTCAGACAGTCGAATAGGATTATCAGTTTAATGTCGACACCTTGTACAGACTATCTGACGGCAATGCTGAAGCAATGTATAGACTCTGTGAATGCGAAGCAATGCAATGTTCAGACTCTACATACGCAGGGCTATGGCATTGTATAGACTTGGTGAATGCAGAACAATGCCATGTACAGACTTCATATATGCAGTGATATGGCCTTTGTACATACTTCACGCATGCAAAACAATGGCATTGTATAGACTTCATACATGCAGAGCTATGCCATGTACAGACTTCATATATGCAAGACTGAGAACATAGCAAATGGTTGTACTGACATGTTAAATGAATATGCAGACTCACCGTGCAATGTTGTCTGGACTTAGAATGCAATGCATGAAGCAGTGAATAGACTCAGAGTGAATGACAGACTCTAAGTGCAACCAATGTCCAGACTTGATGGTGTGTTGAACGATGCACAATGCATGTATGAATGTGTGAAATTTGTTTGTGCTGCGCAAGCATGCTAAGATGCAATGTATAGACTTATGCGAGCATGCTGCAATCAGTGTACAGACTTGTGTGTGCAGCAAGCCGTTGTATAGACTTGGCGATATGAAGCGCACAGGCTGTACAGACTTGATTAATGCATGCACAAGATGCTAAGTGACACAGTCCAATGTATAGACTTCAACCCGTGCAAGCAAAGCCAATGTATAGACTTCAGGATGTGTGGACTTGCCAAAGGAAAGGTTGTACAGACTTGATGCAATGCAAGGCAACGAATGTATAGACTTCACGATGTGTGGACTTGCCAAAGGAAAGGCTGTACAGACTTGATGCAAGCACGATGTATAGACTTTGCGATGTGTGGACTTGCCAAAGGAAAGGCTGTACAGACTTGATGGTGCACAATGTATAGACTTTGGCAAAGCACTTGACGATGTACAGACTTGAGCAAAGCAAGGTCTGTACAGACTTGAAAGTGCACGATGTATAGACTTATGAGTGCAACGTAGGTAAAGGTCCCAATGTATAGACTTGGAATTTGAACTGGTGGATATACAGACTTCACCGATGTATGGACTTTACCTAATGCATAAGACGCTAAGTGAGATGGACAACGTACAGAGTTAGCCAATGCAATGTACAGACTTACTGAGCTGACGCTGCATGAGACACTAAGTAGGACGGACAGTGTATAGACTTCACAGCTCAAGTGAGACGGTGGATGTACATGCTTTGAAGCTCAACTGAGACGGATGATGTATAGACTTAGCCTGTGCGAACAATGCAGCAATGTATAGACATTGTCGTGCAGACAGTACCTCACATGCATTAGTGTATAGACTGTATGCCTGATGGATGCACTGATGCAGTATATGCACAGAGGAAGCAATGCACCGATGCAATGCATGCACATAGCAGGTATTGAACTGAAGCAATGGATGTATAGACTTGTGTTCTCAACGATGCACAAACACAACAATGCAATGTATAGACTCGCTAGTTATGTCTCCACAGTCGAATGTATAGACTTGAACAGTGAAACACAAAGAGAGACGCTGAATGAGACGCTGAGGTCTGTATAGACTTTAACAGTGAGACACGAGCATGTGTGTGCAGAATGTACAGACTTGCTGAATGCACTAAGACGCTAAGTGAGACAGTGTACAGACTTTCATCAACACACGATGTACATACTTTCTCAACTCTGTGGCATGCAACTAATCAATGTGTAGACTATATGAATGCATGAAACAGCTGTGCCTGCGAGGAATGCAGTGTACAGACTTTGTGAATGTGCAACACATGCAATGTGTAGACTATGCTCGTCTGCAACACATGCAATGTATAGACTTAAGATGTCTGCTACGCATGCAGTGTAAAGACTGTGCTGAGAGTGATTATGCATGAATGTATGGACTGTATAGACATACAAATTAACATATGCACAGATCTGAGATTAGATAGAGTATTACCTGATCTAACTGTGCATTGACTGTACCTATCAGAGATTTGACTTTGACATAGGTTGACTTCATGAGTGTGAGTCATCCTTAAACCTGTTCTGACAGTTCCTCATATTTCATCAGGATTAGATCATCAATACATAATGAGCCATAACAGTTGTCATCATCAAAACCACAGAACCCCATAACATTTGTCATCATCAAAACCACAGAGCCACAGGGGACACAACAACATCAGCACAGCACAAGGCCCATCCCCTCTGGCCGGTCGGAATGGGTGAAGGATCAAGTCCTACATCTTGGAGTTTGGCAGCATCACACGGTCTTCATCCGTCCGTCTACAAGGATACACGGCCCAGATCGAACCGTTCGACGCCTTCCTGCGGCCTTCGTTGGACCGTTCTGTCGCCAGACCAGTCTTCGTCCCGCTTCTCTTTCCAACGTTGGAGCGGCCTATCGAGCGGCCGTGCCATCCATTGAACGGTTCATCTTGGACCATTTACGACTGCCAGCGCTGCATTTCAGGCGAGTGTCTTCTCCCTTTCCAAGGTACGGGTGTATTTCCTTTACATTTTGGATCTTGGTGGCGATCATGATCATACACACACCTCTCCATCCTTCTAGCTTCGCTTTGCTTATTCTTATACCTTGATATAGAAAGGTAGAGAGAAGAAGGGAGGGGGGAAAACATGTCAACATCCCATTTTTTGGCGATCACGGTGGGACTCCTAGTGCCCATCGTGCTGTTGTTTTGCTGATCTCTATTTTTTATGCTTGGTTAGGGTTTTTTTTAAGATTGTTTCAGGTTGCTATCTCGTCCACGGTGGTTTCTGTTCCTGGAGGTGTACGCGGTTCTTCAAGGGCCGCTCAAGTCTCTTCGCGATCGTGCGACAGGCAGTTCTGTCCCGATCTTAGTTTCAGCGGTCTCCGTTGGACCGTTCATTGGTACCTGCGGTCTGTCTGAAGGCCGTGCATGTCTGCGGGCTCAGGTACGTTACTATCTTTCACACACTTGTGGTTTTTGCTGACTTTCTGCGATCCTTTTAGGGCCGTTCCACAGTTAGCACGGCCGATCGATAGACCATCCGGTCAGGTACGCATCTGTCACTGCAGTTCCACTTCGCTTCAGTGCCCTATGTTGTTAGTTCTTTTTTGCTACTCCATGCTGTTGCACAGTGCTATCGAGGACCGTCCACCTCCCTGAGCGATCTCCCATCAGACCATGTTTTAGTGCTACAGTGCACCCGTGATCATTGTTTTGATTATTATTTCACATTATTTCATACTTGTTTGGGTGCTGTTTTGATCTCCCTTGACAATCATTTCATGTTGCATGATTATTGTCATACTTGTTATAGTTGATTAATCATTGTTTGTTAGATTAGGTTAGATTTTGCATGCACTCCGGTGCGCATAGGACCATACATATATTCCATATTAGCTGCATTCCTATCTTGGTAGGGGATCCTTCGTCTCCATATTCCTTGGAGCCGACTAGGTGACCTTACCCGGGACCTCCGTAAGTCCCCGCGAGCCGTGGATTCCCACACGGACGCCGGGCTTGTACCTTTCCACCCTATAGGCCTGCATTTGCATACATTGTGAAGGAGTTAACCACAGTCAAACCAAAGTTTGGACCTTATTCCCTATAGGATACCTATCTTGAGGGAATTAATCTCAATTCAAATCATTAAAAGGCCCACCCAAAACTTTGACAATAAAATACTTCCCATCATATTAACTTGTTTGACTTGGGTGAAATCCTTCATATTGTTTGTGTTGTTTGGGCTTGTCCAAGCCCACTTGTGATATTTTGTGTTGCATCCCCCACTACCCATATAGGTTTTGTCATTAGACCCATTTAGGCTAGTTCATTCTGTGTGTCCATCTGTCTAGTCACATTGTCCTAGGTCCCTTTTTTTTCTTCTTTCTTCGCATTATTGAGTCAGCCCCCTTCTTTGATTCTTCGAGCCCTTACTTCCCTCATTGTACTTCTCTGATTTTCCTGTATAAAGTCTCCATTTGCCCTCATGGAGTGCCATTTTTCTCCTGTATAGTACTCTTCTTCTTCCCCGTCTTTCTATTCCCGCGTGGATTCCTCTTCCCACGTGGGCCCATCTTCTCGTAGCCCTTCCGACCCACAAGCAAATCTCATGGCCCACCTATCATCTCTTGCTTGCCAAACGGCCCCGATCTAGGCCCAAAAATTCATCGCTAATCTTAATGGGCCTTATTCTCATAACGGACCTCCCTCTTCTACTCTTAGTGGGCCCCCTTCCTTTAACAGGCCCTCTTATTCCCTTAATGGGCCCCATGTTGCTGCTGGCCCAATCGGTCCTTATTCCCATATTCATGATCCTTCGAGGCCCCCATATCCTTCCTCTCCTGGAATGGGCTTTTCTTCTTTTCAGTCTGGACCTCCTTACCCTGCCCAATATCATAATCCTGGTCCAAATCCACACTCTCTTGCTCTGGCTGGCTTGCATCCTTCCCAGCCTCTCCCCATCGAGGAGATGATTGCTCAAGCCCAACGCCAGCTTGATGAACTTCAATGTCAAATTGATCCCAAATCTTCTTTGAGTGTCTCGTTTGCATTGCAAGGTCTTCAGCTTCCACCGCGTTCACAAATTCCTACATATCATCGCTATGGTGGAGTCGGTGACCCTTATGTGCACTTGAAGGAGTTTCTTTGTGAGTCGACCCAGTTTCGGCATGACCAACACTTGATGGCTTATCTGTTTGGTCTACCTTTAGAAGGCCTGGTTCAGGATTGGTTCTTTAAATTGCCGCAAGAGCAAGTTATGGATTTTCAAGCCGTTCAAGAGAAATTTCTTAAGCAATATCAAGACCAGGTTGGGCCCAAGTATTCTATGGTTGATCTGGTCAATGAGAAGATGAAGCACCCAACGAGGAGTTCTCTACCTTCGCTGACCACTGGCGTCGCCTGGCCACGTAAGTCCCGGGGCATATTCCGGAGGGAGAACAGATCAAAATGATCATTTCTAATGCAACGCCCGAGTATCAGTTTATCTTAGCCTTGAATGATATCACCTCCTGGCCACAATTGTATAGCCGAGCCCACTTCATCTGCCAACAACTCCTAGTTTCCCTTGATCTCGAGTCCCCTTCACCTTCTACGCCCACATACGCCTCTTATCCGTCATTTCCCATCAGTCAGCCCTCCACTAGATATCCTGCCATGAGTCAGCCTCCTGCTCCCACATACCCACAAACCTCCATGCATCAACCCTTCACGTATCCCTCCACGAGTCAGCCCTCCACCTCGACACATGCATCTCCGCGGGTGTCCCCACCTCTGGTCGACGAAACATCACACCCTGAGCAGGTAGATGCCGTCCACTATATCCCCACTCCACATATGCCTCTGCCTAGTCTCTCCACCAGTTGCCATGCGCCATTGCCGACGATACCTCCACGTCCATCTCCATTACCTTCTCATACCCCTCGACATCCACCTTGCCCGAAGCGGTCTCCTCATCGTTCTCTGTTGCCAGAATCATTTACCGATATTTTTAGGGCTTTGATGGCCGCTCACGTGTTGCAACTCCCCCTGGTTATGTCTTGTCGACCCGCGGTCGGAGATTTGCTCCAATTTTGAGATTTTCATCATCAGCAGGGGCATTTGGTCGAGGATTGCCCCGAGTTCCGGGAGTTTCTTTATGGTCTGGAAGATGATAAGAGGATCGATTGGGCCGCCATGCATGAAGCTATTTGAAATCTCCGCAATAAGCAGCAAGAAGTGCCGCCCAGGCAGCCATGTCCGTCACAAGACCAGGGGCACCCATGTGACTCTTTGAGTAGTGTAGCACCCGCTCCGTCACCTACTCCACCACCCGATCCCTCACCTATTTCATCACCTACCCCTGCACCTTCACCATCTCCTACTCAAACTCCACAACCTCCACCACCCGATCCCTCACCTATTTCATCACCTACCCCCGCACCTTCACCATTTCCTACTCAAACTCCACAACCTCAACCAACCCAAGCCTCTGCTCAGGCAAGTGCTACCTCTCCTTCCTCCTCCATTTCCACCACCGCTTCTATTCCCGACGCCACTCGACGCATTGTGTCGATGCATCGAAGGTGGGCGTCACGACTCTCCACTTCCTCTGCCTCACCACCACTGTTACCATTCTCACCTCCACTACCTCCATCGACCACATCACCCTCTCCACCATCTCCAATACCCCTACCGCTATCACCATCGTCTTCACTGCCTCCTCTCCCAACGACCCCTCTTCCATCACTTCCTCCATCTCCACTGCCTTTACCCTCCCCTTCGCCATCGTTGCCTGAGCCTGAGCAAGCTATACCTATACCCACATCTCCACCTTCGCCTTTACCCTCTCCTACGCCTCAACCTTTGGCTTTACCCCCACTTACGCCTTCTGAGCGTTTACCCACGCCTGCCAAGCCTATTACCTCCACTTCTCCATCCCTTTCCACCCCACGGAGCGGGTGCGCGCTATCTCTGGTGCCCCTTGGGTCTGGTCCCTAGGGAGATAATAAGCCGAGCCAGGTTTCGATTGTGCATCTCAAGATTCAAGATGTCATTTGCCGCATGCCAATCCGGGTCCTAGTCCCTGGCTATTTTGGGGATAATGAGCCTGAATTGTCAGAAATGGTTGCAAAGAAGAGTTCCCTTGCATTGGTGCCAGTTTCTTCAAAAGCGAGACCGGTAGCAATCTCTCTGCTCACCGGGAAGTTCACCCTTGATGATGTTCTTACCTCTCGCTCGATTGCTGTTCAGTTCACTGGCCAAGAGGGGTTCTCTACCCAGATGGTGCTAACTCATACAGCCGCCAGGAGCCTGATGGATTCCCTATTCAAGGGGCAATTGGCCGTGTCTTCAGCACTTTCCAAGGACATTTCACACTTGTTATGCAATCACACTTGGTTTATTGGTGAATCGGCCATGTCAACGTCGGACATTACTCTCCCTCAGTTTTGTCCTGCTCTTCTCGTAAGGGAGTTATGCTTCATGCCCAATTACCGAATGGAGATGCTGAATCTCATGTTGCTAGTGCCGAGTGACAAGACTCCGTGGTTTTCTGATGTTCATCCTAAGGAGTTACTTGTTCAAGGATGTCTACCTATGGTTAGCACCGGGTGTCTAGGGGCAGCCACCCCGATAAAACTACATATTCATGATTGGGCTAGGCCGTCTGCTAGGTGGGCCCATTATATGAAAATATGTTTCAAGACAAGAAGGTCGAAGGTCCAAGTCCATGCCAGGCGGGTCCGTTACAAGATAGTTTCTGCCAAGAAGAGGCGACGGCGCAAGTACAAAGGCCGCATGTTGTGCACTCGTGGGGCTGGTACTTCTTCTTCTCCTTTCTTCCATTCATCATTTCTTCTACTCAGCTCCCACCCTTGGGTGATGTATTTACCTTCTCTCAATCCAGGTTCTGTTATTTTCTCCTCTCTTTTCGGGTCCGCAAACCCCCATTCTTCTTTCTCCCCTCATCCGGAACCTCCGGATTCTCTATTTTCTCATGATTCTAGGCCTCGGCCTATGTCATCCTTTCATCCCACTTTCGGGGCTTCTTCTGATCCTTCTCCTCTAGTATTCCCAGGTTCTACTTCTCATTCTCTTTCCCCGACCCTGTCAGGTGACCGTCATTCTTCTTCCCCGACCTTGTCGGGTGTCTATCATTTCCCTTCCCCAACCTTGTCTTCTAGTTGATTTTCCCCTCCCGTCGGACTCTAACGGCTAGAGAAAGGGGCCCATGGCAACCAGCCTACAAACCGTCTCAACCGAGAACTCGCCCCGCCACCACTCCCAGGTGGGCCGACACACAGGAAAGTGTCGTCAGGCTACGACTAGTGGAGGCTGACTAGACACAGAGACTCAAAACAGCGAACACCGAAGTACAGACAGGGTAAGCACAAACCTGTCGCACGTACTACTGAGCACAATGCAGTATACAGCTGCTACCAGACTCAGGACAGTCAACTACACCTGCTGACAACGATCCTTGAGTCACAAGATACGGGTCAAGATCGTCGCACATCACAGCAACATGCCGTTAATTAGCCTAGTCCCTAAGCCAAAAATCACAGGAAACACATTATGGAAAACGGCACAGAGCAGCCAGATCCATAACAGGAATACTGATAACAATGAGTCCTCGGCCTCCGAGCCGCACAACGGACTCACGATTCCTCATAACACAAAACATGAAACATGATGGATTACCAAGCCCTCAAACCACATGGACACGCAAGCCGAGGTATGGCGATACCTCCAAGCGTCCAAAACCAGAGTCTCGATCCTCACAGGATAGACGAGACACTCACGAGGTCACGTGTCATTCACTGGGTCACAACCGGGTTGACCAGGAACCATAATGACCCTCGAAATAACACAAAATAGTACTCGGTATAATGGCACTTCCAAACACCCTATAACACGGTCACAGCCCTCATAGGACGTCCAAGACATCCATGGAACAATGGGCTAACCAATGGGTCAAAGCCACAATAACCGGAAGCCAAACCAACACGAAAGAAACTCCTAAACAAATGGCGGTCTTACCCTTGGACGCTAATACTCATTGCACGTCTTATCAAGGCGGCGATTCGCCGGGTGAAACAGAAAGAAAATGGTATGCTCGAAGCCGTCTCTAGGCTTTGGCGGTCATGGCCAGACCGCCATATCCAAACCGCCTCGGAAAACATGATAAGCCATCCTTTTGTCGGTCATTTACCTGACCATTTTTCCAAAAGACGGTCAGCGTCAAGGCCGTCACTAGGAACCGACTTAAAATAGTCAAAACCATATAACGGTCTCCCTAGGACCATTTCTCTGGAATTGTGGTCACCCCATTGCCGCCAAAGCCACCTTGCGGTCGGGAGCTAGACCGCTAGCCCGAACCGACTTAAAAACCGTTGAAACCAAATATAACGGTCTTCCTTGGACCGTCAAACTAAAATAGCGGTCGAGCCCTAGGCCGCCACTACCACCAAGCGGTCAGTCGCGAGACCGCCAAATGAAACTGACTTAGACCACGGAATAGCGGTCTCTAGAGGGCTACCTCTACATTTGGCGGTCACTGGTAGCACCGCTAAACTGTTCCGACAAAAAAACCGTAGGACTACCGAAAACTCAATCTTTCCACGCCCCAATCGCGTCTAAACGACGGGGAAACATTCCTAACATCGATATCGACCTTCCACAAGTCAGAAGGGATCAAACCATGCACAAAAATGCAAGAAACGGGAAATTCTCACGAATCAACCCAAAATGAACCACATGGACAAACGTGCTCATACCGGCCCAAATTCACAACCAAATGAGGTTAAACTGGCGGGAAATGATTCCCAACATGCCAGGGGTTCAAATGAATCCATTTAAACTACAAACCGTCTCCTGGAACGGCGAACACGACTCACACCCCCCGAACATGCATTTCGCCCAAACATGACAAAACCCGCTCAAACTCACACCATTCATGTAATGTCTCGGATCTTTGTTGGATCCTTAGTAGGACTTATTGATCTGTTTCGGTGAGTTTCGGTTCGCTTTTGAGGCTTCCGAGTTGAGTTTTACGATCCGTGTGGGTTTTTCTCTTGTACTAGTTACGGAACCCTACGGTGAGTTTATTTGTCAGTTCATCGACGTCGTTGTACTCTCCGAGCCGGTCGTTTTGACTATTTTTGCGTATATTTCTGAGATAGGGTAAAAAATCGGATTTTTCAAAAATTAGGAAAATTCCTAATTTCTTTTCCTTTTTTTCTTTCCTTCCTCTCTTTTCCTTCTCATTTCACGCCGCCGCCTCCTCTCTCTTCATTTTCTCTTCTCTCGAGCTTCCTTGGCTTCGGCTACAGATGGAGGACCTAGGGGCGCGTGCTGGGGATGTTGTGAAGTTGGTCGGGTGCGCGACGAGGCGAGGATGGAGTGGTTTTGGCGCAATCCCGAACGGTGGATTCAAAGTCGACGTTTGAGCTCGCGGTGCGGTTTTCGGCGCGGTTTAGTCCCTTCGGGGCACAGTTTCTTCGGTGGAGGTAGGGAGATGGATCGCCTACCTGTTCTGCACGTTTTCCCTGCTTCTGTGCGTAGTTTGGTGCTCGATCGGGAGAGATCGGGCCGATCTAGTGAAAATCGTCATTTTCGGAGTTTTCAGTGTTCGTCGGAAAACGGCAACCATTCTTGGTCTAGTTAGTGTCAAACTGACCGCTGGGATGTCTGGATTCCATTCATGTTAGTTTCGTATCGATCGGTCGTCATTCGAGGCCGGTAGGAGTCCGGGAACCTCGGTGACTCGTTTAGGGTCGATTTGTCCAAATCGCCCCGATCTTGCGTTTTAATGCGTGCATGTGGGCTTTTTAGCCTCCTGAAGTTATTTTTCATCATCTTGCTTTGTTTCCCCTACGTTTCGGCGTGAATGGGGCGTAGAACGGACCGATTCGGCGTTTCCACCTTTTTCCCGCCGTGACCGGTGTAGCGGTCGTTGCAGAGACCGTCACAGTCTCTGACGGCCCTACGATAGACCGCCACAACGTTTTAACATTTTAAACTTTTCATGGCTGTGGAAGTGTGACGGTCCAGTAGTGGTGCGTCACAGCCCTCTGACGCATCCAGGTAGGTGCGTCACGGCTATTTTGTCTTCTTGTGATTTGAGTAAGTCGGTTCCTCTGACGGCCCTTCCGTGGTGCGTCAGAGCCTTGTAACGCGCCTGTACTAGGCCCTTATGTTCTGTTTGACCGGATTTGACCGTTTAAGTTGGTTCGTGTAGCGGTCTTACCCTCATGCGTCACAGTGCTGTAACGGGTCCATCTTGGACCGTTACATGCTGTTCGTCTGAGTTTTTTTGGCTTAGGTCTGTTGGCCCTGACAGCCCTAAAGGGGTGCGTCAGAGCTGTGTAATGCGCCTAGGTTAGGCCGTTACATGTCTTGTGCATTTTAGGTGTTGGATAGGGCAGTGTCTGTGACTGCTCATTCTTCGACCGTCACGTCGCTATAGCGCATCTTCATTAGACCGCCACAGTCCTGTTTCTCTAGAGTGTAACGGCCTAGCGTTAGACCGCCACATTCGTGTGACGGTCTAAGGGTGGTGCGTTACAATCCTAGAGCTCCGATTTCCATCGTTGTGGTTTCTGATTGTCTTGGCTTCACCTTGTGGCCAGCCCGTTTTCCTGCGGATGTCTCCTGACATCCTATGAGGGCTAAGACTACATTATAAGGTATCCATGAGTCTTCTTGCTTGAGGTAGGATTCTCTTTCCTACTATAAAATGTCTTTGCCTCTGGTTGCGTGGCGATTCCTCCTTGACTGCTTGGTTGAGCTAGCGGCCGAGTGATGGATAGCATATGCCCAGAGAGTGGTTTACCGGTGGTTTGGTTTCCGGTATGTTGGCTTGACCTGGTGGTTCGCCCATTGTCACGTGGACATCACCCGATGTCCTATGAGGGCTATAACCGTGTTCCGAGGTGGCCAAGAGGGTTTATGCCTGTGTGTGTGTCTCGGCGGTTCTGTCCAGTTCGAGACACTGGTTTTGGATGCCCTGGGGTACTATTTTAACTTGAGTTGCGTGTCCAGGCGTGTCGGAGGGTTCTTGCTGTTCCCTCGGCTCTCCGTGAGTCCTTTTCTACGAAGTGTCGTTTCTCGTGGCTTAGGATTAGACCGATTGGCGGCTTGTTCCGCTATCAGTGACGATCTTGCCTTTGAGTCGTCTGACTCAAGGATCGTTACGTTGTAGGTCTAGTTGCCTAATCCTGAGTCTGTTGGCAGTAGTAGTACTGCCAGTGGTGCCTAGTAGTACGTGTGACAGCGCGTTCTAGCTTGTCCGTACTCTAGCACTTGTGTTTTTGAGTCTGGTGTCTCGTGAACCTCCGCTTGTCGTGGCCTGTTGACGCACGCGGTCCAGTGTGTTGACCCACCTCGGAGGGGTGGAAAGGGCAGTTCCCGAGATACGGTTTGTAAGCTAGTTTCGTGGGCTCCCAGCCAACGGTAGCGTCCTACCGAGGGAGAAAACTAGCTAGAGGACCTGGCTTAGGCTAGAGCCAGTGTGTGCACACGTTGTCAGGGACTGAGGACTTACACCGACTGGCGTGACCCTGACTAGTCTCTTGTTGCTGTTGTTCTTATTTGGTTCAGTGCGTGTCTGCGTCTCTGCCGTGTCTTTAGCGGTACCGTAGGCGAGACACTCGGGGCGCAGCATAAGATGTTAGTGGACGCAGCTGGCTGTTCTCCTTATGAGGAGGCGCTTCCGTCACGTGATACGTGACTTTCGCATTTCTTGTGTGCCGTGACCTTTACGAGTTAGCCCTCTCGTGGCCCTACTCGAGGTCAGTGTTGTGTTGTGTGCATGACGTTCTAGTCATGTGTGCTCGTCGGGTCTATCCGTCGTCTGTCTAGATCTTTTCTAGACTTTTGTCTGTCCTTGCAAGTCTTTGTCTTAGTCCTAGCGTCGTGTCGGCAGATCGATAACTCCTGACTTTGTCAGTTCAGAGTCGCCCTTCTGTCGCTGCCTGGAGTAGTTTGCGGTGTCGAGGTTAGTTCGGCAGCCGCTTGTCTGGTGCGGATTCTCCCCCTTTCCTACTTGTTCCCTACTCCTACTCCCCGTCTGTTCTTTACTACTTCTAGAGTAGTTTTACAACTTTGTAGTGTAGTTTTTCCGCCTTACTACACCTACTGTTCTTCTTGTCATTTTTGTTGTTCCGTGTTACTGCGTGTTTTTCAGTGGGGATCTGCGTGACCCCAACTGAGCCAGTGACAAGAGGCTCACCCCTGCTTTTCAGGTGGGCTATCGTTCGTTCTGCTTCCATGGTTCTTGGTGCGCGTGCTCATAGCGTGTCATTGTGGCAAGCTGGTACCTGCATCGGGCTTCTCCCGACTTCTCGGTACGTCTTTCTTTTCTGTCGACTGTACTTGCTAGACTTGCTGTCTTAGCTCTGGGCTTGACTCTGGTATATAATTGTTAATATGAAACTATTAATTAAAAAGTAATTTTATTTCTGCGACTTTAGCAAACCGATCTAATAAAATTTAATTTCTTACTGTTATATCTCTGCGGCTTCAATGTACTCTACACATACCTTTTATCCCTTCGGAGCTTTACCGCTCTTGGGAGGCCTCGCGGGTTCCAAGTGGTATCAGGTATATTCGATAGTCCTATCGGGTATATCTGGTATCCGTGATCCGGGTCGTCACAGCTGGTATCAGAGTAGTGTTCTGAGATGTTCAGAGTTCTTTTCTGAGCTATCAGAGCATTATTGTGTAAAGTACATGGGAATCCGAGATATACAGTATCTAGAGTCCAGAAAGTCCAGTACAGTCTTTCGCTGGCTTAGGTTTGTGATTCTTTGTCGCTTCATTTTCTGTGTGTCGTCTTGTGCGTGATGTCCTAGCACTGTACGAGATGGTCCTGCTCTCTTCAGGATGTGACGAGGTGTTTCTTTTTCATCGTTATGTCTGTCTCGATCATGTTGTACTTGGCAGAGTTCGCCGGAAGGCTTGAATCTGTGGTACATTGTTCGAGATCTTTTTTGTGATTTGTTCAGGTGGCTGGTGACTTTTCGCGTTGTTGTGATGGCCGTACACGTCCTTACGTTGTTTTGGTCGTCCCAGCTTGAGTCTGTTCAGCTCCTGATGTGTTTCGCTTTTGTTGAAGTGCTCGATTAGATTCCGTGTTTGAGAAATTACTCAGGCAAGCTAGGATTTTCCCTTCCTGGTGAGCTTTCGTGGTTGAGATTATTGCTTCTTGTCCCTTCTGGTAGAATCTTTTTGAGGTTTGCCTTGGAATTACTATCTTAGTGATGCCCTTGTCCGATGTCTACTTAAGAGTGGACAGCTTTGTTCTGAGCCCGATCTGCTCTTTGTTATACGATTGCTTGGCTTTGGACTCCATCATGGTGTTAAGAGCTGTCGCATATCGAATTTGTCATGCCGTGTCCAGCGTCCGATGTGTTGTGAAGGCTCATTTACCATTTTCAGGACGTGAAGGTAAGCTGAGATTAGCATTCTTCTATGCTTTGTGCTGGAGCCGGTGCTCTCCGTGATTGGCACTTTGGCGACCTATGATTGGTTGTTCGCTGGATCAGTACTCGTCGTGTGTTATATTGCGATCTTCATGGATTGCAATGATGCCTAGAGTGCGCTGAGATGCGGATACCAATGTCTTTCTAGTGCCTACGTGCGTTGTTGAGTGCGCAGCGGAAGCGTGTGGGCTGATTACCCATGGGCTCCGGATCGTTGGTTGTGAGATTCTGGAGGGTCGAGAGAATTGTTGTTCTCGATGTAACTTCATCTTGGCTTCCTGTGCCTTGATGTTGCTTGTTGTCGTGCTGTTGCTGGAGTTATTCTTGGTGTTGGCATTGGCATTTGCGAGTGTTGGGGAATCTGTCGGCATTCTTGCTGATTGAGTACCCTCTGCTCCTCTATTTTTTTTCTCTTGGGTGTTGTGCTCTCAGGGTGTGATCGTGGTCCTTGAGTTGCGTTCCCCGAGATTGTTGTCATTTCTCGTTGTTGTGGGTCCTTTCTTGGTGAGTTGCTCGATGCATGACTAGTCCCTTGTGGTCGTATGTTCAGCTGTTCTTGTGCCTTGATGTGACCCTGCTTGCAGTCGTGTTCCGTGGTTCTATGTTCTATACGGAGCCGGAATCCTGCAAGTGCTGTTGTCGTCGTTTTATTGCTGTTTCTCTATGATTTTGTGTCTCTGTCTTGGACCAGATCTTGTCGGTTAGCTTTGATGTACTCTTTTTCCCTAGAGTTAGCTTGCAGCTCGATCAGATGTAATATCCGAGTAAGGACTGACTTGATTGTGCTTGTGGTCCAGTGTTGTCGTTGGCGTCCTGTGTGCCAGGTGTTCTCTGTCACCTTTGGCACTGGAGCCGATGATGTGGTCGAGCTGTCAGCTGAGAGGACTGTGTCTCCTTGTTTGAGTTGATACTCGCCGTGTCCGTCGTTTCGTTTCCTCGATATCTGTTGTCGTGGCAGTCGTGTCTCTTTCCCGGTGAGACGTAAGCGACGTTGCTTTGTTTCAGAGGTGTTGGACTTGTGTTCACTTGGGTCGTGCTCGATCTAGAGCGTGTGCTTGTGATTGTGGTCTGACGATGTTCCTCTGAGCTATGTTTCTCGAGATTTGTGTCGTTTCTGTAGTTGTGCTGTCGGGTTGTTCTTCCCTGTTTACCCTTGCTAGTCCTTAAATTTCGAGGATGAAATTTCTTAAAGGAGGGGAGGATGTAATGTCCCGGATCTTTGCTGGATCCTTAGTAGGTCTTATTGGATCTTTCAGATCTGTTTCGGTGAGTTTCGGTTCGCTTTTGTGATTTCCGAGTTGAGTTTTACGATCCGTGTGTGTTTTTCTCTCGTACTAGTTACGGAACCCTACGGTGAGTTTATTTGTCAGTTCATCGACGTCGTTGTACTCTCCGAGCCGATCGTTTTGACTATTTTTACGTATTTTTTTGAGATAGGGCAAAAAATCAGATTTTTCAGAAATTAGGAAAATTCCTAATTTCTTTTCCTTTTTTTCTTTCCTTCCTCTCTCCTCCTTCTCATTTCACGCCGCCGCCTCCTCTCTCTTCGTTTTCTCTCCTCTCGAGCTTCCTTGGCTCTGGCTACAAACGGAGGACCTAGGGGCACGTGCTGGGGATGCTGTGGAGTTGGTCGGGTGCGCGACGGGGCGAGGATGGAGTGGTTTTGGCGCGATCCCGAACGGTGGATTCAAAGCCGACATTTGAGCTCGCGGCGCGGTTTTTGGCGCGGTTTAGTCCCTTCGGGGTATGGTTTCTTCGGTGGAGGTAGGTAGATGGATCGCCTACCTGTTCTGCACGTTTTTCCTGCTTCTGTGCGTAGTTTGGTGATCGATCGGGAGAGATCGGGCCGATCTAGTGAAAATCGTCATTTTCGGAGTTTTCAGGGTTCGCAAGAAAACGTCAACCATTCTTGGTCTAGTTAGTGTCAAACTGACCGTTGGGATGTCTGGATCCCATTCATGTTAGTTTCGTGTCGATCGGTCGTCATTTGAGGGCAGTAGGAGTCTGGGAACCTCGGTGACTCGTTTAGGGTCGATTTGTCCAAATCGCCCCGATCTTGCGTTTTAATGCGTGCATGTGGGCTTTTTAGCCTCCTGAAGTTATTTTTCATCGTCTAGCTTTGTTTCCCCTATGTTTCAGAGTGAATGGGGCGTGGAACAGACCGATTCGGCGTTTCCACCTTTTTCCCGCCGTGACCGATGTAGCGGTCGTTGCAGAGACCGTCACAGTCTCTGACGGCCCTACGATAAACTGCCACAACGTTTTAACGTTTTAAACTTTCGTGGCTGTGGGAGTGTGACAGTCCAGTAGTGGTGCGTCACAGCCCTCTGACGCATCCATGTAGGTGCGTCACGGCTATTTTGTCTTCTCGTGATTTGAGTAAGTCGGTTCCTCTAACGGCCCTTCCGTGGTGCGTCAGAGCCTTGTAACGCGCCTGTACTAGGCCGTTACGTTCTGTTTGACCGGATTTGACCGTTTAAGTCAGTTCGTGTAGCGGTCTTACCCTCATGCATCACAGTGTTGTAATGGGTCCATCTTGGACCATTACATGCTGTTCGTTTGAGTTTTTTTGGCTTAGGTCTGTTGGCCCTGACGACCCTAAAGGGGTGCGTCAGAGCTGTGTATCGCGCCTAGGTTAGGTCGTTACATGTCTTGTGCATTTTAGGTGTTGGATAGGGCGGTGTCTGTGACGGCTCATTCTTTGACCATCACGTCGCTGTAGCGCATCTTCATTAGACTGCCATAGTCTTGTTTCTCTAGAGTGTAACGGCCTAGCGTTAGACCGCCACATTCGTGTGACAGTCTAAGGGTGGTGCGTTACAGTCCTAGAGCTCTGATTTCCATCGTTGTAGTTTCTGATTGTCTTGGCTTCACCTTGTGGCCAGCCCGTTTTCCTACGGATGTCTCCTGACATCCTATGAGGGTAATACTACATTATAAGGTAGCCAGGAGTCTTCTTGCTTGAGGTAGAATTCTCTTTCCTGCTATAGAATGTCTTTGCCTCTGGTTGCGCGGTGATTCCTCCTTGACTGCTTGGTTGAGCTAGCGGCCGAGTGATGGATAGCCTATGCCCAGAGAGTGGTTTACCGGTGGTTTGGTTTCCGGTATCTTGGCTTGACTTGGTGGTTCGCCCATTGTCACGTAGACATCACCCGATGTCCTATGAGGGCTATAACCAT
This sequence comes from Amorphophallus konjac, assembly GCA_022559845.1. Lineage (NCBI taxonomy): Eukaryota > Viridiplantae > Streptophyta > Magnoliopsida > Alismatales > Araceae > Amorphophallus > Amorphophallus konjac. Next base: position 293,754,254 of record CM040125.1, on the reverse strand, counting down.
GTTCCGAGGTGGCCAAGAGGGTTTGTGCCTGTGTGTGTGTCTCGGCGGTTCTGTCCAGTTCGAGACACTGGTTCTGGATGCCTCGGAGTACTGTTTTACCTTGAGTTACGTGTCCAGGCATGCCGAGGGTTCTTGCTGTTGAATCTCTGTAGTTTTGATGATGACTAGCACTATGAATCAAATTATTTGCATGCACATCTTCTGATTAAAATGTCTTTCATCATGCTCTTCTGATTAAAAGCTTCTCCAACCTGTTCACTCATTAGCTCGTATCTAGTTGTCTTCATTTATATGGGTTCCGTGCCTTCAGTGCGTTGACGCACTTGGCTGGCTGCGTAGACGCAATTGTGCATCTTTCGCTTGCTGTCGTGTTCACTGTGTCGACGCTGTCACCTGATGCGTTGACGCATTGGCTTGTTGCTAAGGGCTTGAGCGTCTCGCCTAAGGAGCTGAGGCGACGCTGCACGATGGAAGCGTCGACTCCTTGAGCTTATGACCCAAGGTCTTATGATCAACAACCAAGCAGACGCGTCGACGCTGTCACTAATGCGTTGACGCATTAGTGTGTTTTGTCAAGGGACATGTTCTCCATTATATCCATTGTGTTAACGCCTTGGCTTTAGTGCATTGACGCGTTCTTCAGTCCTTTGAAAAGTTCCGTGCAACCTGTGTGAACAAACGCATGACTTGAATATTTCTGAGAGTGACTGAATGTTCTCTAAAACCTTACAGGGACTTAAAGACAAATTGGAACTTTATTCCAATCATGTGAGCACGTGATTTGAGGGAATAATCATCTAACACGTGGCTCGGCTCATCTGGAAGCATCTTCTTCGCGCGTGTCTCCCACACCCTCAGTCTCTCGTGAGTCTGGATATATAGAGGAAGGTTTCTACCCCTGAAAAGCTGCTGAAGCCACAAGAAAAAGGGTGAGGCCAGAGCGAGAGGAAGGAGAGGAGAAGCCATCCTGATCCATTCGTTGAGCGTACCTGGAAGAGAGAGAGTGATGAAGGAGAGGATGGTTTTCTGCTACGTTTTGTCTATGCTTCTTTAAGAAGCTACATTGTTTCTCCGTTCGATTGTCTTTCAATATTTCTTTATGTCTTCGTTTGTTCGTTCTCAAATTCCGATACTCTGTTTTCGTTCCCTCTAGGTGTAGAGGAAGAGAGGTGAATCCTCTGAGTCGCAGTGTGGCATCCCTCTGATTTAGATCAGAGGAAGGGAGGAGTTCTCCGGGGTTTTGTGTTCAGGTAGTGAGAAGGCTACCTGGGTTCTTCCCTCCGGCTGAGGAGGAAGAGAGACAACGTCTCTGAGTTGCAGTGAGGGTGGGTCACTGCTGGGTTCCCTCTTGTCTAAAAGGAAGGGAGAGTTATCTTCGGGTCAGGTCTTGTGGTGTGAGACCTGGGTGCAAGCTGTGAGTTCAGCGTCTGTAGGGATTTCGATCCCCAAGCTGTGGATCTGCGTGTTGTTGGCAGACTGAGTCTGCGATTCTTTCTTGTGAAAGGGAAGCCTCACTCTGACTTGAGTGAGGGATGGACGTAAGTCTGCAGGTTGCAGACTGAACCATCTAAACCTCTTGTTCTCCGTGGTCTGGTTGTGCGCATCTATTTTCTTTATGCTTCTGTCTGGCTTCATGAAGTAAGTGTGATTGTTGATGATCGAAACCTTGGTCTGACTGCTCTCTTAGTGCTTGTGCATATGTGCTGATGAAATTCTGAGTGATATATGTTCTGCGCTCGTGACCTGCTTTATCTTGGTTAAGGTTCCGAATCATTTTACATATTGTCAGTCTTCCTAGCCAATCTCATCTTCTAAGATCTCCTCGGCTCGGACAAATAATTTTTAAACGGTGATCTATTCATCCCCTCCCCTTCTAGCTCACCGTCCTCCTGTTTAACTGTTGGTATCAGAGCGGGTTTACCCGAGATGTGGTCCAACGACCAGGGTAATCCTGGAACCAGTGGTCCTCGCAGCTACATAGCTGAAGGACAGTCAATCTCCCGTCCCCCATATTTTGATGGTTCTAACTATTTCTTTTGGAAAAATAGGATGGAAGTTTTCATCCGATCTCAGAGCCACAAGCTGTGGAGAGTCATTACAACTGGACCTTATGATTTACCTCCGAATGAGGAGATGTGGTCTGAAGAACAAGTCAAATTATCCGGACTGAACTGGTCTGCGCTCAACATCATCCAGTGCGCAGTTCACCCTGAAGAATATGCCCGAATTTTGGCGTGCAAGACAGCTAAGAAGATGTGGGATGAACTAGCGCTGATTTACGAGGGTACCTCTCAGGTCAGAGCTACCAAGGTAAACTACCTAACCTCTGAGTATGAATTATTCAAGATGAAGTCAGAGGAAAGCGTGACTGATATGTACGCTAGGCTGTCACTGATAACAAACAGCCTCAAGGGATTTGGAAAGGAAATATCTGAAGGGGATATAGTCAGGAAGATCTTAAGATCCTTGACTCCAGCGTGGCACACAAAAGCTACTGTGATAGAGGAATCAAAGGATTTAACAACCATGACCGTCACTGAACTCATAGGGTCTCTTATGACCTATGAGATAAATCTCAGGAAAATAGGAGAAGGAAATGAAAGAAGGGGCAAGAATGTTGCTCTTAAAGTTGAACGACACACAGCAGCAGCAGCAGCAGCAGCAGTAGCAGCAGCAGCAGCAGCGGAGAGTCTAATGGAATTCCAGACCTTGATAGAAGTGAAAAAGCACTGCTCACACGTCAGTTCAGGAAATTCCTGAAAATGCAGGGAAATTCATATAGGAAAAGAAGAAACTACTCATCAGGTAAATATCCGAACAATGGCAATGACAAGGATAGGAATGCTAAAGGTGTGATGTGTTATCATTGCAGGAACTTTGGGCACATGAAGCAAGATTGCCCTGAGCTTTAAAAGAAGACACCGGACTACCACAAGAAAGGCTCCAAAGTGTACAAGAAAAAGCCAAAAGCTATGGTATGCACTTGGAGCGATGAAGAAGAAGACTCAGAGACTAATTCCTCAGGAAAGGAGACTGAAGGAGTATGTCTGATGGCCAATGAGGAAAATGAGGTAACCAATCCCTTTATAACTTACTATATTGATGACTGGGAAGAGAAATATGGTGAACTGCTAGATATGTACAATGCCTTAGCTAAAGAACATAGAGTCATCAAACGCAAACTCAATTTGGTTAATGAAGAACAAGAACTCGTCAAGATAGAAAATTCCAAACTGGTAGCTGAATTAGCTCAGATGGAAAATGTAAGAAATGAGAATAATCTTTTTAAGAATGAACTTAAAAAATTTAGAAAACAGCTTGGTGAAACCAATCAACATACTAAAGAAAACCTGAGACAAATTGACTTAATCAAGGAAGGGTATGAAGCTGTTATAAAGGTCAATGATGAATTGCTGGAAAACAACATATCTCTGCGGAAGGAGTTGGAAGATAAGAAGAAAACTCTTGAGAGGTTTGTGTTGGGAGAAAGCAATTTAAATGCCTTGTTAGGCACCAAAGTAAACTTTAACAGAGAAGGTTTGGGTTTTAACCCAAATAAGAAGGAAGCATTTGGGATAAAAACCACCACATTTTGCACTGAGAAAGGAAAAGAGAAACTGGACATCCCATCCAGTTCCAAAAGTACTGAACAACAAAAGAACATCCATAAACAACAGCCTGATTTTGGAAAAAAATGTCTTTAAGAAATTCAACAAGCCCACACACCAGAAACAAGGTGCCTGTCAATTCAACAACTATGACTCTAATAAAAGAATGGGCTATTTGAAAAGAAACATGGGAAGGTCTAACTACACACAGAATACTGTCAATAAAATGTCTTCAACTAGACAGTTTAGAAATTATGGTCTGGCTGGGACCCAAGCTTTTATCAACAGAAACTGGACACACCTTGAGAAACAAAAAGAAACAACTGAAATGCACATCAATAGCAAAACTGTCAATTCTCAGCACAGAAAGAAAAAAGGGGTGAAGCAGATCTGGATCCCCAAAACTGTGCTTAATCATTTGAGCAGTATTTTTGGACCCAACTTACCTTAGGCTCCAAAGCACACTACTTAAATTGTTATTGTGCAGGTGAGCCTAGCAGCCGAGAACAACAAGTGGTATCTCGACAGTGGCTGCTCGAGGCACATGACAGGGGATCAAAGGAAGTTCAGCAAGCTTGAATTGAAAGCAGGAGGGACAGTCAAGTTTGGAGGTAAAAACAAAGGCCAAATAATTGGGACCGGAACCATCGGTAAGAAAACCTCCAACTCTGTTGAAAAAGTATTGTTGGTCGAAGGTCTGCAACACAATTTATTGAGTATTAGTCAGTTATGTGACAAGGGTCACAAGGTCCTCTTTGATGAGCATGCTTGCAAAATTTTAGAACCAAACTCCGATAAAATAAAGTTCATTGCAAATAGAGTCAATAATGTCTATATTGTGGATCTTGATGTTGAGTCTGAGTCTAATCTGTGTCTCTCTGCTGACTCAGAGAATAACATGTTTGACTGGCATAGGCGACTAGGTCATGCTAGCTTTAACACATTGCATAAATTAGCTAAATTTGACTTAGTTAGAGGCATGCCTAGCTTGAAGTTCAAATCATTCTCTAAGCCTTGCGATGCCTGTGCTCTAGGCAAGCAAACCCGAGCTTCTTTTAAAATAAGGACTGAGAGCTTGTCAAACAAGCTTATGGAACACTTGCACATGGATCTCTTTGGTCCTACCAGAACCCAGAGCCTAAATGGTAAGAGATTTGGTTTTATCATTGTCGATGACTACTCTAGATTTGCATGGTTATTTTTCTTGGCAAATAAGAGTGATGTTTTTCAAAAATTTGAACATTTTTTCAATAAGCAAAAACATGTAGGCCACAAGATCACTGTTATCCAATCAAATCATGGAGGAGAGTTTGAGAACTCCTCATTTTCTAGTTTTTGTGACAAGGAGGGACTGACTCACAAATTTTCTTCTCCCAGGACCCCAAAGCAGAATGGAATTGTGGAGAGAAGGAATCGAACAATAGTGGAAATGGCAAGAACATTACTAATGGAGAGTCAGCTACCGAAGAGTTTTTGGGCAGAAGCAGCAAACACAGCCTGTTATATACTTAATAGAGCTTTGGTAAGACCCATACATAAGAAAACACCATATGAACTCCTGAAAGGTAAGAGGCCTAATGTCTCATATTTCAAAATTTTTGGTTCAAAATGCTTTATTCATAATAACAACAAGAGAGACTTAGATAAATTTGATGCTAGAAGTATTCTAGGAATATTCCTAGGATACTCTGAAACATCTAGGGCCTTCAGGGTCTTTAATAAAACTGATAGAACTGTAGAGGAAACCCCTCATGTCATTTTTGATGAAACAAAAATCTTTAACAGTCTAAATGATGATAACAGGTCTACAAGTCATGATGGAGAGTTCCTAAATCAAATGCAAGAGGAGGAAGTACAACCGGCTGAAGAACCCACTGATCTGAACCCAGTAAGTACAGCCGAACAAGGTGAGTCCTCAACAAATGTCAGAATTTTAAAAGACCACCCTCTAACCAATATAATTGGTAGTCTTCATGATCCCCCTAGGACAAGATCCCATTTCAGAAATGTTCAGAATCAGGACTTAATTGCTTTAGTTTCTCAAATTGAGCCTAAGACCATTGAAGAAGCCTTAAGTGATGAGAATTGGGTAACTGCCATGTGTGAAGAACTAGGGCAATTTGATAGAAACAATGTCTGGGAACTTGTACCTAGACCTGAAAGTTTCAATGTAATAGGAACAAAATGGGTTTTTAAGAACAAACTGAATGAAGAAGGTGTCATCTCTAGGAATAAAGCTAGACTTGTAGCTAAAGGCTACAGTCAGGAGTATGGAGTAGATTTTGATGAATCCTTTGTTCCAGTAGCTAGAATGGAGGCTATCAGAATTCTATTAGCATTTGCGTGTTCAAACAACATAAAACTTCAACAAATGGATGTTAAGAGTGCTTTCTTGAATGGAATTCTAAAAGAAGAAGTTTATGTTGAACAACCTCCTGGTTTTCAGTTTTCGACTAAACCTGATCAAGTTTTCAGGTTAAACAAAGCTCTTTATGGACTAAAGCAGGCTCCTCGGGCCTGGTATGAAAGGCTGACCAGTTTCTTACTGAATAAAGGATATAACAGAGGTAATGTTGACCAAACTTTATTCAATAAGAATTCAAGACAAGATCTCATCATAGTTCAGGTATACGTAGACGACATCATCTTTGGATCAACAAATCCTGAACTGTGTAATGAATTTTCACAACTTATGTCAGCTGAATTTGAGATGAGCTTAGTTGGAGAACTGACTTATTTTCTTGGCTTACAGATAAATCAAATGTTACATGGCTGCTTCTTCCACCAAACCAAGTACACACTGGATATTCTAAAAAGGTTTGAGATGACTAACCTGAAGCAAATATCCACCCCAATGAGCACAAGCATGACCCTTAATGCAGATGAGTCAGGTAAACAAGTGGATGAAAAACTCTACAGAGGTATGATTGGATCCCTCTTGTACTTAACAGCTTCTAGGCCAGACATACAATTCAATGTTGGCTTATGTGCAAGATATCAGTCTAGGCCTACTGAACTTTATTTGTCTGCTGTAAAAAGGATCTTTAGATATCTGTCTGCCACACACACATTAGGATTATGGTATCCTGCTTCTCGCACATTAGATTTAGTTGCATACACTGATGTAGACTTTGCTGGATGCAAATTAGATAGGAAAAGCACCAGTGGTCACTGCCAATTCTTAGGAGGATGCCTAGTTTCTTGGAGTTCAAAGAAACAATATTCAGTGGCCCTTTCCACTGCAGAGGCTGAATACGTGGCTGCAAGCAGCTGTGGCACTCAGGTTATCTGGATAAAGCATCAGCTTCAGGATTACCAAGTAGAGACAGGTTGCACTCCCATTTTTTGTGATAACACTAGTGCCATAAACATTGCAAAGAATCCTGTGTTACACTCTCGAACAAAACACATTGAAATCAGGCACCACTTTATTAGAAATGAAATTGCAAATAAAACATTTGAACTAATTCATGTTGGGACTGCAAATCAAATTGCTGATATTTTTACAAAACCTTTAGATAGTGAAAAATTCACTTCATTGAGAAGAGAACTTGGTATTTACAAACTCTGACTAATCTGTGGAAATGAATTCAGTTTCATGTAATTCCATGATGATTGTGTTAGTTCTGTCAAAATTTTTTTGGAGGGGTCACTATGTGAGGGGGAGCGGGTGTGAGATTTGAGTGGGATCTGTTCTGTTTCTGTGCTGTTATCAGGATAGAATGGGAGATAGAGCTACTAGAGAGGGGGAGCTTGACTAATTAAAAACGTTTGAAAGATGGTTGTTGTTGCTGGATTAATTGTCAGAATTGATCTTGAGCATCCCTTTTTAGTAGAACCTCGTTCATTTCCTACATTCTTAAGTTTGTGCAATTAAAGTCCAGCCAGAATCTTCTTCTAGTAAGTCTTAAGAGGCTAAGATTAACCTTCACAAGTATATCCTCTTACTTTGATTCTTGACTGATGAACAAGCTAGACTCATATGAAATGGGTTCTGTTATACGCTTTTCATTGGATTTCGTGATAAGACCACGAGTAATTGCCCTGGCTTTGTCTTCAAATAACCTTCTTGAAGAGCTAGTTAAACTGATCAGTGTTTAAAACTGTATACTGAGAAACTAGGAATCCCATCAATGAAATGGGAACTTTCTAAGTCATGAAGTATCAGTTCTCATAAACATAAACAAAGAAAAAAAATTCAATTCAAATTTTTTGTTTGGCAGAGCAATGATGACAATGTAGTGAGTAACTGAGGATTCTGGCCTCTGATCAAGGTGTCTCCTCATGTAAAAACCAATAGTCACTATCTATGTTCTCTAACTGAGAAGGTATGAGGCTCTTACACTGAGTAACTGAGGATGCTGGCCTCTGACCAAGGTGCATACTTAATGTCAAAGGTGTAACTGGCCAAATACACTCTATAACAGTGCTTTCTCTCCTTGGAATGGTTGTCCTCAGCACCTACAGGCTATTTTAGTGGTTCAAATTCTTGTTGTCCTTTTGTCAAGCCTTAACAGCTACCTCAGTCATATTTGTTGACACTTGCTCTTCTTTCATATTCATCGTAAGTTGATAACCTTCAAGCTTCTTCTGAATCTCTTTCTCTTACCAGAACTCCAAGATTCCTCATTGACCTTAGAGCCCCACTTAAGCATCTAAGATCTGTTACTGAGATTCTACTATTGGAATTCTCTCCATCTTTTCTCATCAATCCAGCGTCAACTGCTCTCTTTCTCTTCTGTTTTGATGATGTCAAAGGGGGAGAAGGTTGAAAGGGGGAGTGAAGAGGTTGTAAGGAGGAGGTTGAGCTAGTGAAAAGGAAGTTTTTTTTTGGTGTTTCTTTTGGGTAAAAGATAATGAGTGCTGAGAGTTCAGATTTTGAGAGGCCACCATTGCTGTTTTATCGAGAACTATTGCTGTTGATAACGAGACTGTTTTAGGTTGATGTTTCCTCTTTCACTGAATTTGACTCATGGTGTTGCCATCATCAAAAAGGGAGAGATTGTTGAATCTCTGTAGTTTTGATGATGACTAACACTATGAATCAAATTATTTGCATGCACATCTTCTGATTAAAATGTCTTTCATCATGCTCTTCTGATTAAATGCTTCTCCAACCTGTTCACTCATTAGCTCGTATCTGGTTGTCTTCATTTATATGGGTTCCGTGCCTTCAGTGCGTTGACGCACTTGGCTGGCTGCGTAGACGCAATTGTGCATCTTTCGCTTGCTATCGTGTTCACTGTGTCGACGCTGTCACCTGATGCGTTGACGCATTGGCTTGTTGCCAAGGGCTTGAGCGTCTCGCCTAAGGAGCTGAGGCAACGCTGCACGATGGAAGCGTCGACGCCTTGAGCTTATGACCCAAGGTCTTATGATCAACAACCAAGCAGACGCGTCGACGCTGTCACTAATGCGTTGACGCATTAGTGTGTTTTTCAAGGGACCTGTTCTCCATTATATCCATTGCGTTAACGCCTTGGCTTTAGTGCGTTGACGCGTTCTTCAGTCCTTTGAAAAGTTCCGTGCAACCTGTGTGAACAAACGCATGACTTGAATATTTCTGAGAGTGACTGAATGTTCTCTGAAACCTTATAGGGACTTAAAGATAAATTGGAACTTTATTCCAATCATGTGAGCACGTGATTTGAGGGAATAATCGTCTAACACGTGGCTCAGCTCATCTGGAAGCATCTTCTTCGCGCGTGTCTCCCACACCCTCAGTCTCTCGTGAGTCTGGATATATAGAGGAAGGTTTCTGCCCCTGAAAAGCTGCTGAAGCAACAAGAAAAAGGGTGAGGTCAGAGCGAGAGGAAGGAGAGGAGAAGCCATCCTGATCCATTCGTTGAGCGTACTTGGAAGAGAGAGAGTGATGAAGGAGAGGATGGTTTTCTGCTACGTTTTGTCTATGCTTCTTTAAGAAGCTACATTGTTTCTCCGTTCGATTGTCTTTCAATATTTCTTTATGTCTTCGTTTGTTCGTTCTCAAATTCCGATACTCTGTTTTCGTTCCCTCTAGGTGTAGAGGAAGATAGGTGAATCCTCTGAGTCGCAGTGTGGCATCCCTCTGATTTAGATCAGAGGAAGGGAGGAGTTCTCCGGGGTTTTGTGTTCAGGTAGTGAGAAGGCTACCTGGGTTCTTCTCTCCGGCTGAGGAGGAAGAGAGACAGCGTCTCTGAGTTGCAGTGAGGGTGGGTCACTGCTGGGTTCCCTCTTGTCTAAGAGGAAGGGAGAGTTATCTCCGGGTCAGGTCTTGTGGTGTGAGACCTGGGTGCAAGCTGTGAGTTCAGCGTCTGTAGGGATTTCGATCCCCAAGCTGTGGATCAGCGTGTTTTTGGCAGATTGAGTCTGCGATTCTTTCTTGTGAAAGGGAAGCCTCACTCTGACTTGAGTGAGGGATGGACGTAAGTCTGCAGGTTGCAGACTGAACCATCTAAACCTCTTGTTCTCCGTGGTCTGGTTGTGCGCATCTATTTTCTTTATGCTTCTGTCTGGCTTCATGAAGTAAGTGGGATTGTTGATGATCGAAACCTTGGTCTGACTGCTCGCTTAGTGCTTGTGCATATGTGCTGATGAAATTCTGAGTGATATATGTTCTGCGCTCGTGACCTGCTTTATCTTGGTTAAGGTTCCGGATCATTTTACATATTGTCAGTCTTCTAGCCAATCTCATCTTCTAAGATCTCCTCGGCTCAGACAAATAATTTTTAAATGGTGATCTATTCATCCCCTCCCCTTCTAGCTCACCGTCCTCCTGTTTAACACTTGCTGTTCCCTCGGGTCTCTGTGAGTCGTTTTCAGCGAAGTGTCGTTTCTCGTGACTTAGGATTAGACCGATTGGCGGCTTGTTCCGCTGTCAGTGACGATCTTGCCTTTGAGTCGTCTGACTCAAGGATCGTTACATTGTAGGTCTAGTTGCCTAATCCTGAGTCTGTTGGCAGTAGTAGTACTGCCAGTGGTGCCTAGTAGTACGTGTGACAGCACGTTCTAGCTTGTCCGTACTCTAGCACTTGTGTTTTTGAGTATGGTGTCTCGTGAACCTCCGCTTGTCGTGGCCTGTCGACGCACACGGTCCAGTGTGTTGACCCACCTCGGAGGGGTAGAAAGGGCAGTTCCTGAGATACGGTTTGTAAGTTAGTTCCGTGGGCTCCCAGCCAACGGTAGCGTCCTACCGAGGGAGAAAACTAGATAGAGGACCTGGCTTAGGCTAGAGCCAATGTGTGCACACGTTGTCAGGGACTGAGGACATACGCCGACGGGTGTGACCCTGACTAGTCTCTTGTTACTGTTGTTCTTATTTGGTTCAGTGCGTGTCTGCGTCTCTGCCGTGTCTTTAGTGGTACCGTAGGCGCGACACTCGGGGCGCAACATAAGACGTCGGAGGACGCAGCTGGCTGTTCTCCCTGTGAGGAGGCACTTCCATCACGTGATACGTGACTTTCGCGTTCCTTGTGCGCCGTGACCTTTCCGAGTTAGCCCTCTCGTGGCCCTACTCGAGGTGAGTGTTGTGTTGTGTGCATGACGTTCTAGTCGTGTGTGCTCGTCGGGTCTATCCGTCGTCTGTCTAGATCTTTTCTAGACTTTTGTCTGTCCTTGCAAGTCTTTGTCTTAGGCCTGGCGTCATGTCGGCAGATCGGTAACTCCTGACTTTGTCAGTTCAGAGTCACCCTTTTGTCGCTGCCTGGAGTAGTTTGGGGTGTTGAGGTTAGTTCGGCAGCCGCTTGTCTGGTGCGGATTCTCCCCCTTTCTACTTGTTCCCTACTCCTACTCCCCGTCTGCTCTTTACTGCTTCTAGATTAGTTTTACAGCTTTGTAGTGTAGTTTTTCCGCCTTACTACACCTGCTATTCTTCTTGTCATTTTTGTTGTTCCGTGTTACTGCGTGTTTTTCAGTGGGGATCTGCGTGACCCCTACTGAGCCAGTGACACGAGCCTCACCCCTGCTTTTCAGGTGGACTATCGTTCGTTCTGCTTCCGTGGTTCTTGGTGCGCGTGCTCGTAGCGTGTCGTTGTGGCCAGCTGGTACTTGCGTCGGGCTTCTCCCGACTTCTCGGTATGTCTTTCTTTTCTGTCGACTGTACTTGCTAGACTTGCTGTCTTAGCTCTAGGCTTGACTCTGGTATATAATTGTTAATTTGAAACTGTTAATTAAAAAGTAATTTTATTTCTGTTACTTTAGCAAACCGGTCTAATGAAATTTAATTACTTACTATTATATCTCTGTGGCTTTAATGTACTCTACACATACCTTTTATCCCTTCGGAGCTTTACCGCTCTTGGGAGGCCTCGCGGGTTCCAAGTGGTATCAGGTATATTCGATAGTCCTATCGGGTATATCTGGTATCCGGGATCCGGGTCGTCACAATTCAGCTCCAAATCGTAAGAGGATGCGGGAAAAGAGTAGGGTATCCATCCCCCTACCTCCACCGAAGATCTCAAGAGCCGAAATGGCCAAACCTCGCCGAAAACCATCATATGAACCACCCACGTCGGCTTTGAATCCACAAACGGGATCACGCCAACGCCACACTCCGATACTCGCGCCATCACGCCTCTAGTCAGCTCCACGCCATCACTGCCTCAGCCAGCTCCACACCGATCGCGCGCCTCAGGGGAGAGGAGTAGAGAGAACGGAGGGAGGGAAATGAGAGATCGTGAGGGAGGAGAGAGGAGAGAGAAAGGGTTAAGAAGAAAAGAAAAATAGGAAAATTAGTAATTTTCTTAAAATCTAATTTTCTGCATGAAATTCTGTAAATTCAAGAAAATACGAAAAAATAGTCTCTGCAATCCTCGGAAAGAGCACAATGCACCTGTAGCGTCCCGGAGTCATAAAACTCAACAGTTCACTCTCCACAGGGTTCTGCAAGTTATACAAGGGAAAAACCCGAGTGGATCGTAAAACACGTTTCAGGACCCACGAAAGCGCTCCAAAAGCTCTCCGATTCCGATCCGAAAAATCCAAGATATTACAGTCCTCCTCCCTTAAAGGAATTTCATCCTCGAAATTCAAGGAGCCAACAAGGAATAGGGAAGAACAAGCCCAAACACTGGCTACACTCTCCAAGCATCAGCCAAACCTCAAACACAAAACATGAAAACACGATAACACAATTTAGAGGGACACTGCAAGACCACAATCACATGAACACGCTCCGGATCTCAAGGCACATCGATCTACGGAATGAGTATGGCACACAAAGGAACACAGGTCCGGCACCTCCGAAACAGGGCATCCTCGCTATCGTCTCATAGAATAAGGAGACACGACCCATGCCACGAAACAACCACCGATAACACACACTAACTCGATAGACGCAACAAGCATCAGCTTAGACAAGGAAGCATAGTCTTCTCAGCTGACTGCTCCGCCCATCAGCTTCTGCACCATGAACAATGAGACTAGCACGCAGAACGCCAATGACAACACTGGATCACAAGCACAATCAAGTCAGTCCTCACTCAAACATTACATCTGATTCGAGTTACATGCCAACTCTACCACGGCAGAAGAGTACAACAAAACCAACCGACAAGACCTCGGCCCACGCTATTGCCGAACTCAGACTCATAGGGAACTCCTCCCAAGCTGAACACAACCACAAACCACCAAACTAACCTCAAACGACACCTGTAGAATCCTGGCTCCGTTCTCAACACAGAACCACATGACACAACTGCAAGCTGGGTCACAACTAGGCAAAATTGCAGCTGAACACACGGCTAGAATGTACTAGCCGCTCGCAGCTTACCAACAAGCACCCACAATCAAACCTTGGAGAACGCATCTCTAGGACCATAATCTGTCCCGAGAGCCCAACTCCCAAGGAATACAGAGAAAGAAAGGGTACTCGACCAACATATTTGTCGACAGATTCCCTAATTCTCAAACACGCCAGTGCCAACAACCACAAAGCCTCAAGCAACGGCACGACAACCAACAACATCAAGGCACACATAGCCAAGATGATGTCACACCGAGGAAACAATCCTCTCGGCTGGCCAGAATCTTCAAACAAAATGATCCTTGACCTATGGGTTATGAGCCCATACGCTTCCGCTGTGCACTCAACACTACGCACGCAAGCATCATAGATAACTCGGCATCTGCATCTCAGCACACACTCGGCGCCATCGTAATTCATGAAACTGTAATATACCACGCCTCGAGTACCGATCCTACAAATAGCCGATCACAAGTCTCCATAGTGCAAACCTGGAAGAGCACCAGCTTCAGTACAAACCGTAAAGAACACTTGTCTCAGCTTATCCTCTAGTCCCGAAATGATTACTAAACCTTCACAGCACAACAACCGCAAAACATGGCATGCCGAACACGGTGCACAACAGCCCCCAACTCACAAACAGGGTCCAAAGCCAAGCCACCACCGAAACAAGAGCAGATCAGGTTCAAAACTAACACAGTCCACACAGAAGCAGACACAGGATAAAGGCTTCACCAAGACAGCACTTCTAAAGCTTACCTCGAAAAGACGCCACAAGCAGGATGAGAAGAATCAAGCTCGACTAACAGTACCTCACCAGGAAGGAAAATCCTAGGTTCATCCGAGCATTCTCTCAAACAAGGCATCCAAACGACCACCTCCGCACAACCTTAACACCTGAGGGGCTGACCAAACCTCAAGCTGGGATGGCCAAAACAACATGAGAATGTGCACGGCCACCAGACCAACGATAGTTCCCAACAGCCACCTGAACAAGCTATGGAACAAAACTTGAACACCACACCACAGATTCACGCCTAGTGGCAAACTCTGCCCAGTGTAGCACAAGCAAGACAAACACCATGACAAAAAGAAGAATGCTCCATCAGAACCTGACGAGAGTAAAACCATTTCGTACAGTGCCAACACAGTAGGCATAAGACCGCACACTTGCAAAGCGATAATGGAACACAAAACCTATGCCAGCTACCGACTATACTGGACCTTATGGACTCTGAGCACTGCAATATCTCGAATTCCCATGTACTTTCATAGACACACACTCAGATAGCTCAGAAACACTCTGAACAACTCTGAACTATGCTCTGATACCAACTGTGATGACCCAGTCTCCAGATACCGGGTAAACCTGATACCACTTGGATTCCGAGAGGCCTCCCAAGAGCGGAAAAGCTCCGAAGGGATGGAAATGTATGTGAGAGTACATTGAACTTCCAGATAAAGCAGTAAGCAATTAAATTTCAATGATCAGGATTGCTAAACTAACAGAAATAAAATTACATTTTCTATAACAATTAAAACTAACAGAGCCCAGTTCAACAAAAGTACAGTACAATAGGAAAGAGAACGTACTCTCAAGTCGGGGGAAGCCCGACACTGGCAAACACTGGCAACTAAGAACCACACACTGCACCTCTAAAGCAAGAGGAAGAACAGCTACACCTGAAATGTCAGGGGTGAGCCTCCTATCACTGGCTCAGTAGGGATCCCACAGAACCCTACCGCGAAACAACGCAGTAACAGTAGTGCTAACAACTAAAGCAAAGTAGTAACAACAGGAGCCAGAACAGCAAAGGTAAATAGGAAAAGTTGTAACACGGAAACACGACAGCCGAAGGAACCTCGACCCTCTAAACTACTCCAAACAGCAACAGAAAGGTAAACCCCGATCTCACAAAGTCGGGCGTTACCGATTCATTGTCAAATCACAAAACCCTATCGTGAAAGCCTACAAAAATAGGCAAAGGCCTTACAAAAGACCTACACGGTCAAAGGCACAAGACAAACATGATCTCACCGTCGTGTATGCTACACTGACCTCTAGTAAAGCCAAACACAGACTACCCGATAAGTCAAGTCGATCACGATGGAAACCAATCACAAAACCCACAAGTCATCGTGTCGTGTGACAGAAGCACCTCCTCACTAGAAGAACAGCTAGATGTGTCCACTGATGTCTTACACTGCGCCACAAGTATCTCCCACACGCCTGGAACGGCGGTAACTGAGACACTCAACAAGTACCAAGTAACGAGTGACTAGTCAGGCTCATGCCCGTCGGCACTCGTCCAACTCAACTAACCACGTGTGCACAAACAGGCTCAATGTCTTGAGCTAGGCCTCTAGCTGGTTTTCCCCTCCCGTCGGACTCTAACGGCTAGACAAAGGGGCCCATGGCAACCAGCCTACAAATCGTCTCAATCGAGAACTCACCCCGCCACCACTCCCAGGTGGGCCGACACACAGGAAAGTGTTATCAGGCTACGACTAGTGGAGGCTCACTAGACACAGAGACTCAAAATAGCGAACATCGAAGTACAGACAGAGTAAGCACAAACCTATCATACGTACTACGGAGCACAATGTAGTATACAACTGCTACCAGACTTAGGACAGCCAACTAGACCTGTTGACAATGATCCTTGAGTCACAAGACAGGGGTCAAGATCGTCACACATCACAGCAACACGCCGTTAATCAGCCTAGTCCCTAAGCCAAAAACCACGGGAAACACATTATGGAAAATGACACAGAGCAGCTGGATCCATAACAGCAATAATGATAACAATGAGTCCTCGGCCTCCGAGCTGCACAACGGACTCACGATTCCGCATAACACAAAACAAGAAACATGAGGGATTCCCAAAGCCCTCAAACCACATGGACACGCAAGCCGAGGTACGATGATATCTCCAAGCATCTAAAACCAGAGTCTCGATCCTCACAGGATAGACGAGACACTCATGAGGTCACGTGTCAACCACTGGGTCACAACCGGGTTGACCAGGAACCATAATGACCCTTGAAATAACACAAAACACTACTCGGTATAATGGCACTTCCAGACACCCTATAACATGGTCACAACCCTCATAGGATGTCCAAGACATCCACGGTATAATGGGCTAACCAAGGGGTCGAAGCCACAATAATCGAAAGCCAAACCAACACGAAAGAAACTCCCAAACAAATGGTGGTCTTACCCTTGGCTGCTAATACTCATTGGCGGGCTTATCAGGGCCGCTATTCGCAGGGTAAAACAGACAGAAAATGGTTTGCTCGAGGCCATCTCTAGGCTTTGGCGGTCATGGCCAGATCGCCATATTCAAACCGCCTCGAAAAACATGATAAGCCATCCTTTTGGCGGTCCTTTGCCTGATCATTTTTCCAAAAGATGGTAAGCGTCAAGGCCGTCACTAGGAACCAACTTAAAACAGCCAAAACCATATAACGGTCTCCCTAGGACCATTTCTTGGGAATGGTGGTCACCCCATGGCCGCCAAAACCACCTTGCGGTCGGGAGCTAGACCGCTAGCCCGAATCGACTTAAAAACTGTTGAAACCAAATATAACGGTCTCCCTTGGATCGTCAAAAAAAAATAGCGGTCGAGCCCTAGGCAGCCACAACTACCAAGCGGTCGGTCGCGAGACTGCCAAATGAAATTGACTTAGACCTCAGAATAGCGGTCTCCAGAGGGCTACCTCTACATTTGGCGGTCACTGGTAGGGCCACTAAACCGTTCTGACAGGAAAACCGTAGGACTACCCAAAACTTTGTCTTTCAACACCCCAATCGCGTCTCAACGACGGGGAAACATTCCTAACATTGATATCCACCTTCCACAAGCCAGAAGGGATCAAACCATGCACAAAACTGCAAGAAACGGATGATTCCCACGAATCGACCCAAAATGAACCACATGGACAAACGTGCTCATATCGGCCCCAATTCACAACCAAACGAGTTTAAACTGGAGGGAAATGATTCCAAACATGACAGGGGTTCAAATGAATCCATTTAAACTACAAACTGTCACCTGGAACGGTGAACACAGTTCACACCCCCCGAACATGCATTTCGCCCAAACATGGCAAAACCCTCTCAAACTCACATCGTTCGGCTCCAAATCACGAGAGGATGCAGGAAAAGAGTAGGGTATCCATCTCCCTATCTCCACCGAAGATCTCATGAGCTAAAACAGCTAAACCTCGTCAAAAATCATCACATGAACCACCCACGTCGGCTTTGAATCCACGAACGGGATCGCGCCAACGCCACGCTCCGATACTCACGCCATCATGCCTCCGGTCAGCTCCACGCCGTCACCACCTCACCCAGCTCCATGCCGGTCGCGTGCCCCGGGGGAGAGGAGAAGAGAGGAGACAGAACGGAGGGAGAGAAATGAGAGATCGTGAGGGAGGAGAGAGGAGAGAGAAAGAGTTAAGAAGAAAAAAAATATGAGAATTAGCAATTTTCCTAAAATCTGATTTTCCACACGAAATTCCGTAAATTCAAAAATATATGAAAAAATAGTCTTCGCGTTCCTCGGAAAGAGCACAATGCAGTTGTAGCGTCCCGGAGTCGCAAAACTCAACGGTTCACTATCCATAGGGTTCCGCAAGTTATACAAGGGAAAAACCTAAGTGGATCGTAAAACACATTTCAGGACTCACGAAAGCGCTCCGAAAGCTCTCCGATTCTGATCCGAGGAATTCAGGATATTACACCCTCGCACGATAAAATCGATAAAAGATACAATGATATTTTATTATTATTCTGAGTACGTCCAACATGCCCATGCGAGGAGCCCTAGCTCCCCATCGCTAGTGCCGCTGCTCTCTCCCACTCTAACATTCACGGGTTTCAGAGCGTTTCCGTGGGTCCGTGTTACGTTTCATAAATAAAATGAAAATGTTCTAAATTACAGATCTTCGGATATCTAAATAATAAATAATGAAAAAAAATTTAGACGTAATGATATTTTATATTGAGTGAGATTTTTCCTATTAGAAAAAATGAATGAATGAGAAATACGCCGGAACAATGAATGAAAAATGGTGCGGACACACGCCACTATACACACCGGTGGACGAGGACATGGCGGGCCCCGGATATCTCGCCGAGGACGTGGACACATCGGCCGAAGCCTTCACCTTCATTTCCCATTTATTTGGCCTGGTTGGGCCCTATTTGGAGCTTATGGATCCTTATTGGGTTGTAATAGTATGTAAAAGGCTAATGGGCCTATGATCTTGTAATGATCTAGAGTTAGTGGGATTGTCTAATGGGCCTTTAAATGGGCCAAGCCCATGGTCTAGTGTGAAAGGAGAATGGGACTTGTGGGCTTCTAGAAGGCCCCCCCCCCTTTCTTGGCCCAAGGAGAGACAACCACCTACCTCCCTTGACTCTCCTCTCCCATTGTCACAAGGGAAGCTTCCTTTCTTCTTTCTTGGTCCAAGGGAATGGCTGCCACCTACCATTCTTGTCCCCCTCCCCTTTGAAATTCAAAGTTAGGCAAGTCTAGTGTTCCCTTGTCCCCCTCTCCCCCTCTCATTGTCAAAGGGGCACAACCCCCTCTCCCTCCCCTTGATCCCACGAATGTATCACCTCCTACCCCTTCCCAATTCCTATATAAACATGTGTATAGTGTTAGGGAAGAAGTTAATGAAAGATTTGTGAGAGAAATTTGCATTAAGAGAGTGATTCACTTCTTTTCCCCTTGGGTGTGATGCCCTGCCAAATCCTGTGACGGGATTTACCTTGGTCGTGTGACTCGCCCCTCTATCCTCCTCATCCCCTTTGCATCTAGCTCCACCAAAATTCTCAGAGAAGCTTCTACGAGTCAGAAAGATTTCAGAGGTGGTTTTGCGTCGATCGGAGTTCTGGATTGTCGGAGACAATTCATCTCGTGACGGCGCACAGATTTGCCCGAGCTTTCTGTCCAGATCTGGAGTTTCCTGATCCTGAAATTCTCCAGATCGCCTCACAAGCCTAATGGATCTGATTTCCAGAGTGATTGAAGGTTTTTCAGTCCTCTTCGCGCTGCCGCTGATCTCGTCTCGATCCGAGATCTGTGCTGATCGTGGCAACAATTTTTGTGGGATCGCGCAAGCTGATCTGTGCAGACCCGACTCAGCACCAGAGCCAACTTCCCGAAGCTTCCCCATCTCCTCCCTTGCAGATCTGTGCATGCTCTTCAGTCTGCGTCTTCCTCTAGACGTCGCCGACGAGCTCACACAAACGGCGCCTCGTTTCGACATCAGAAACCAATTTTCCAATAATTATTTGTCTTCCTGTGCAGTTCTGAGTGCACAAAACCAGAAGCTGAGAAGAGTTGCTGCTGCGCCCAGATCTGATCGTGCGCAGGGTGACCAGCACGGGCAGAACCAACTCGGCTTACCCGATCGGCTCTGACTCGCTTCCCTCACCTCCTGCGAGTGCGGCCCGTCAACCCGGACTTCAGCAACCCAAAATTGATGTTTATAGCCTATTACCTCCCTGCGTGGAGTGGGCATCAGGTTCTGAAATTGTAAATTTAACAATTGTGTGTATTGGGGTTGTTTGGATTCGGCCGGGAATTCTTCCCCACGCCTAGTCGTGGAGGTATGTGCTCGTTCCTCTCTCACATTGCTGGTTTAGTATATTGTCATATATGCTACGTTTGTGAGATTAGGGCCGTTAGCTAGTTTCAATTACCGCGATTGTGTGTGAGTGAGAGCCGTTCCTTAGCTCCAGTTGAGCACCGAGCTCGGACTACACCACCCTAGGTGACAGTGGTTCCTTAACCGTTGCGATCCCCACGTTTCCCTCGCAAGGGACGATCGTTGGGCTACCTAGTGTTGCTGTTCAGAGACGTCTCCACCCAAAGAATGCCATGGTGGTCAGCCGCCCGGCTTGCCTTTAGCGTGCTAGTGCTGGCCGCAATCCAAGTCTGTCGTATGTCTTAGCCCGGTCGCGTCATCCGTCCCACATTAATTTGGTATCAGAGAGTCCGGTTTGAGTCTAGGGTGGTAAAAAAAAAAAAGAGTGTCGTTCAAGTCTAGTCATGCAAGTCTAAGTGTCTAAGTCGGTCCTAGGAGTTGCATTGCATACCATTAATCGGTATATCAAAAGGTGTTGTCCGAACGTTAGGCTACGCCTATCGGGAAGTCCGCACACTCGCGTCGAGGAGACCCTCAGGTCAAACCTCCGCCACGTACCGAGTCTTGGTTTAAGTCTAGGGTCATTTGTGTGCATTAGTTAGTGCATTCCCACCTTGCATAGTCGTGTCTAGTGTCTTACCCAAGTGTCGGCATGTCTAGCATGTAGTTTTCCCCCCAATCTCCAATGGACTCCCGGTCGCCCAGGTGATCTGACCGTTGGCCCACCCAGGGGTTGGGCAACCATCCTCTCCACTTCTGTAGGCCCGAAGTCTCAGATTTTTATGGCTCCAATGACCTGGGCTGTGATGTCCCGGACCCTTTTCGGATCCTTCTTCTTGGGTCCCGGATCTGTGTTTTCGGTGAATTTGGCTCCGTTGTGTCCGGAATTATGTTCTGGACATCTTTTGTGTTTGGATCCGTGCGATTCGGGTCAGTTCGGAGGCTCGGAACGTGTTTCGTGGCCTTTCCGCGTGTTTTTCGATTCCTGCGTGTGTGTCTCGAAAACACCTACGGAACCCTGTAGCGGGTGAACCGGGCCGTTCATCTACCCGCGAGTGGTACCGTTGTGATCAGCGCGTCGAGAGGATCGAGGAGGTGTATTTTTCTATTTTTTTGGGATTTTTCTGATTTTTCGGATTTTCTATCAATACCAAACCTTTTTCTTTTCTTTTTCACCTTTTTCTTCTTCTTCTTCCTCCTTCTTCCAACCGTTGGAGAGCGCCCTCCCCACCGCGCCATTCTTCTTCCCTGGGTGACCGAGACGCGGCCTCCTCCACTCCGGCAACAGCATGGCGGTGATGGCGGCGACGAGGCAGTCCCGACGGTGCCCTTCTTGCGGTGGGAGGCGGGGCGTGTGGCATTCTAAAAGCTTCTTCCTTGATTTCGATGGCGATTCGGTGGAGCATTCGCTCCATTGAGGTAGGGGGATGAATCCCTATGCTCATGCCGTCATCCCCCATGATTTGTAGGCCGAATGGGAGCCGAGAGGGGTGTATTTGAGCGGTTTAGGGCAAAATCATTATTTGGGGAGAGTTCGCCCAATCTATGGATTTGAGCCACGATTCGGTATTTTGATGGCCTAGAATCATGCCAGGGGTCCCCTGGGGTCTTCCCCTTTGATTTCCCCCTCTCCTATGGAGGCATGGGGGCGTGGTGAGATTTTTTGGGCGTTTCTCACCGTTTCACCCTCGGGCGGGTGTGACGGTCCTTCTAGTGACCGTCACACAGTGTAACAGGCCTGGATGGGTGTGTTACAGCCCTGTGTGCAGCCAGTGGGGTCTGTGGGCTGTGACGGTCCCACGATAGACCGCCACAGTGCTGTGACGCACCTAGGTTGGACCGTCAGGCTGCGTTCGACCGTTAGTTGCCGACTGTTGGTTTTTGACCGTTGGGGGGGGGGGTCAAGGCCTGTGACGTACCTGGCTTGGTGCATCACAGCCTTGTAACGCGCCTGGGTGGGTGCGTCAGAGTAGGCAAACCCACCTCCCCTGACGCACCAGGGTTGGTCCGTCAGGTGCTGTGACGCCCCTAGGTGGTGCGTCAGAGCCTGTTTTTACCTTGGCTTGTGACGCTCCAGGGCCGGACCATTAGGGCCATGTGACGCTCCAGTGTAGGTGCGTCACAGCCTGTGACGCGCCTAGGTGGGTGCGTCAGGGTCGGTTTCCGCTTTGGCTTGTGACGCTCCAAGGGTGGACCGTTAGAGCCTTGTGACGCCCCAGTGTAGGTGCGTCACAGCCTGTGACGGCCCAAGGGTAGACCGTCAGGCTCTGTGCTGTAACGTGTGTGTGCGGTTCGGTTTCTTTCGCGGCGGTTTCCGTGAGTTAGTCCTTACTGTCAGTGACCTGTCCACTAGTCGTAGCTTCCTGCGCACGCGGGTGCGAGCCCACCTGGGAGTGGTGGAGAGCGAGACCCAGTGAGAGGCGATTTTTAGGCTGGTCACCGTAGGGCCCCTTGCCTTTGTCACCAGAGTTCGGTGGGGGAGAAAACCAGCTAGAGGACCTGACCTAGAGCAGATGGTCTGTGTGTGCACATGTAGTTGGGGGCTTAGGACACGCGCTGACGAGCGTGACCCCAGCTAGTCCTTGTTGTGGTACTTGTTGCGTGCCTAAGTCTCACGCCCGGGGCGTTGTAGCTAGACACTTGTGACACGGTGTAAGACGTCAGGGGACGCTTCCGGTCGTTCTTCTAGTGGGTAGTGCTCCTGTTCGTTGGCAGGTGTGGACTCGGGTTTCGTTGGACCGAGGTTTAGCAGTGCGTGCTGCTAGAGTAGATGGTTTTTCTGTTTATTTACTTTAGCTTGTTGGTTCTACTGTACTCCTGTTAGGTAGGGCTACTTTTCTGCTCTCTTGCTTCCTGCCTTGTTTTCCGCGCGAGGTGGGGGTTCGCTGGATCCCTACTGGGCCAATGAAATGAGGCTCACCCCTGCTTTTCAGGTGAGGCGGGGTCTTCAAGAGGCGCGGCCGAGTTTCAGCGTGGTTCTTCTAGCCAGAGTTAGATGCCAGTCTGCCGGAGCCGGGGGATGCCCCGTGTAGTTGTACTTTCCTACCCGTTGACTGTACTTTTATTTTGGACATGAGACTCTGTGGACCTTGTAGCAGTTTATTTTATTTATATTATGCTGTGCATTTTATTTTAGAGCTTTGTGCTATCTCTGCGGTCGTTTCAGTTTCTCTTGTACTCCCATACCACCCCTTTTTACACTTCCGAGTCTTCGGGCTCATGGGTTGGCGGGCCGAGATTCGAGACCCGTCGGTTCCTTTCTGGTACTCGGATCCTGGGGTCGTCACACGGGCGATTACCTACATTGGGAAGCCGCCATGGAAAAATACTTCGCTTGCTATCCCATGTTCGAGGGCGGGCAATTCTATTTTGCCAAGGATAGGCTTCATGATCGGGCTGCCGAAAAATGGAGAACCATCGAAGGCGTAAGGTAGGTTAGGAGGCAATGGCCCCTTGAATCATGGTGGGACATGAAGAGAGAGCATAGGAAGGTCTACGCGCCCCACCCATTGATGGAATCGACGCCGAGCATGTACTTTTTCTTTTGAATTTATGTCCTTTTAGTTTGTGTTTATATCCTTGGGAAAGTATGTACGCAAATGTAATGCTTTATAAGCCAATGAGTCATTCCCATGGATTGTGTGGGTTTTGTGCAAATGTGTAGTAGGTCCAGCTAGGGGGCCCCCTCCCCTTTCCCCATTGGTCCACCTCATCCAAGTGGGGCTGGTCAACCATCCTAGGTGGCCATCTAGAAGGTTTGAATGCTAATTGACCACATGGGAGACAAGTGGTGTAAAATGTCAAAGTTGGCCACTTACCTTACCTACCTAGTCAAAGGAGTGCCCCCTCCATATGTAATTTATTTATTTTGAGTTTTGACCACATGGGGGAAGAAAATGGTATATTTCCCATGAAATTATCAGCCCCCCACCCCTTGCCATTTTCTATTTAAGCCTATGTATAGTGTTATTAGAAATTAATGAAGGAATGAAGAGAAAATTGTTAGAAAATCAAGAGTGATTCTTGAGCCCCTCCCCTCTCCCCTGGTGTTCATCTCCTCCAACCCCAAATTCTAGAGTGGTTCTATCTTTAATTCCCTCCCCTCTATCTCCGGTGATCATCTGTGCCGCCGCCGCCGCCGTTCGTGCCGCCTTCGAGCCGCCGCGAAACCGTTCTCGGTGTTCTGTCCTGCTGGACAGAGGTCTCTTCCTGAAATTCCTGCTTTCAGCCACGGCCTTTTCGTGGACTGACATTTTTATTGTGTGTTCTTCCCTTGTATCCCAAGCTTCACCTAAATTTTCACGCCCAAATTCCATCGTTTAGTATTTTCCCATTTTCGTGCATCTTTTATTCCTAGTTCTGTTTTGTCTCTATCTACAGTGACAGCAGCCATGTGTTTCCCATCTCCGGCCATCTTTTTAATTTGTCCAAACCCTCCCAATTTTACTGGGAGTTCTGTCCATCACCCCCTACATCCAAAAGTTTTATTAATTTTTTATCAGCCTTCTATCTATTTTTAGAAATTCGTGTTCTTCCTCAGCTACAGTGTTGTCAGTCAGATCCCAGATCCGATCACCCTCCACTTCCAAAATCAGAACAAATCACCACCACCTCCAACTCCAGATCCAAAAATAGTCCTAGTTTTGTAGCTTGATTTCCCACAACTTTTCTGAAGAACACAACCCCAGATTCGGACGTCTACCTCATGGTCAAAGGCAATCCACAGGAAAGTTCTCTGCTGACCTGAGAGTTCAGACACTGTACAACAGCAATCTTCAAAATTCGCCAATTAGAAGTACAGGCGTGATTATTTTTCTATAATCATCTTGGGTTGAAGCCCTTCGAAGCATCTTTCCAACGGCGCCAGTTTCGTCGCATTCCGACATCGGGGCTGATCGCAGCGTCCGTTCTCGCCGGAGCGCGCGCCAGAAAATAGAACCGGTAGATCCGTGGCCGGTTATTCCGACCGGTGCCGATCGGAGCCGCCCGGCCTCCGGCCGGCGAACCAGCTTGCCGCCAGCCCAGGGAACGCTTCCCTAAGTGTCCCCACTACAGCGGTGTCACCGAGTCCCACTCGACCCCTCCGGACAGCACGTGGGCCCCACTGTCACTAGTTCGGGTGCTGTTGAAGAGGCGCGAGAAGCCGCCCGTCAACCTGAATTCGGTCCTCCCGGGCCCGTTTGTGTAGCCCTTTACCTTCCTGCGTGGAGTGGGCAGTAATTCATTTACTGTAATATGGTGTATTAATTGTCCCGGGAGTACGAGTTTCGGCCGGGTCCGTCGTCCCCACGTTGAGCGCGTGGAGGTATCGTTTTCGCTCCCTTCTCGGCATTTTGCTTACTTCATATATATTTGTTTATGCCGCTGCTAGAGAGCATGTGTAGGGATGTCTAGCTCACTTTATCTATTCATTACCGCTGCTGCGAGAGAGTGCGAGACCGTCCCGTGACCCGATCCGGGCACAAAAGAGAGCCGATCACCCTAGCTCATTGCCGGTTTCTCAACCGCGCACATTCGACGCTTCCCTCGTTAAGGGGCAGTCACGAGCTTGTCGTGTCCGTGGTCTCATCCCGCATCAATTTGGTATCAGAGCGAGTTGAGTCTAGGGTGTCAAAAAAAAAGAGTGTCATTTACGTCTAGTCATTAGTCATTGTCTACGTCGTGTTTAGGGTCATCATTGTTTTAAAACAAAAAAAGTGTCTTTTGGGTCGCATTTGCATACCATTAGTCGGTATATAAAAAGGTGTTGTCCGAACGTTAGGCTACACCTATCGGGAAGGTCGCACACTTGCGCGAGTGATCTTCGGATCGATTAACTCCGCCCCGTACCGAGTCTTGGTGTCTTGTCCTTAGTATGCATGCATCCCAACCTTTGCATTAGTCGGTCTAGTGTCTTGTCTCCATGTGTATGCATGTCCATGTCCGCTATCCATGGCCGTTCCCCAAGGCCATGCATTCAAGTGGTCATCTCTGGTGGCCCAAGCCAAGGCCTTCCTAGCCCGACCCTATATCGTTTCTAAAGCCACTCTACCTAATGGGTCCACAACGGAACTCCATTTCACCGATAGGGAGTCGGATAATTGGGTTACTTTTGATATCATGGAGTCTCTCTCCAAGACAGGCGAGATTATCCGTGATGGTGATTTTGCTTGTGTTGAGTTCTATAGGAAGGTCGGCTCCGTTCTTTACACCGATGGTGCATGGTGCAGGATCGGCACACTTGCTGGTCCATGCATCATTTTAGGGTAAACGTGGTTAGGAGAAAGAAAGGCTAATCTTGACTGGGGCAAAAGGACTTGCACCTTATACCCACCTTACCTACTTGGCAAGATCATCCTTAAGGATAGGGCTCAATCGAGCACCCTCATCTTTCCCGCCACCCAACCCCAGTGGCCCACTCCACCTTCGGATTCATGCTTGCCACCTCTCCTGGAGCCCACCCCTCTAGCCACCCATCATGGGAGCCACCCTCCCTTCGAGGAGCCACATTTAGAGGATGTCCATCCCGAGCCACCCGTGTTTCTTACGGGTATGCTATACATAGCCGAGCCACTTCTTAGTTGGCTCAAGGATGGCTTGGTCCCACGTCCTTACCCTTCTATGGACCCCACCTTACCTATAGTGCCCGTCAACTCCTTCCACACTACCTTTTGATCTAGTCACCATATTGATACATTGGATGACCTTATTATGGGATTAGACATGCAATGGAAGTTGACGCACCTACTGGCCCGAGGCTTTGACCAACCCGCTAGTCTTAGCTTCACCCATCCGGCCTTCGGGTCCATTACCTCAGAGTGCACCATGGGGTGTGTCACCACGGAGATTCTTCTATTCCTCCCGATGCCGGCCGAGTTCGACTTCGTTCCCTTTTTCCCAAGGGAGGAATCCTATTTTCTACACATGTCTATCGTCCTACCGATCATAATGTATGACGGTGACTATGAATTCCAAACTTTGGACCATGTCATGTTAAAACCCACTTCATGGGGTCACACCTTCTTCGACCCTTTTGACCCCTTCACTAGTGAACCTCCCGAGTTTTCATACTCACTACCCTTCTTCCGCGGAGTTCACTATCCCACCTTTTCCACTCGGGCCAACCAAACTCCACATAGCCATAGGTCCGAACCATCATTCGGGGGTAAGGAAGACTTTGGTTTCCCCGATCCCTCTAAACCACTTCCACCTCCCGAACTTCCCGCATCCAAGCCCAATGTCCATGATTGGTGCATCGTAGTATGTCTAGGAGTTTCCCATGACGTCAACCTCCGGTTACGTCAAATGCATGCATGGCACACATTCGGGTGTCCTAGTCCGCCGTCACCCATGTACGGGTCGGACTAACATTAGGTATGTCTAGGGTCATAGATGAGTCGGTGTGCTTTTTCTTTGTGTGGTATGTCTGTCTGCATGTGTCTTGTGCAAGCTCGTTGTCGTTCTCTTATAAGTAATAGGCGATTGGACTCACTTGATGAGTATGGGATCGGTTCTACATCTACCCGGATCAGTCACCTACAGGGACTCAGCGGTGATTCCTAGTGAGTCTTCGAGTTGCTCCCTTCCCTTTTGAGAGTGCCCCACCCGGAGTGTCCACCTTTAGCCCATAGCAGTCCGTGCATATCGAGTATATATGGAATGAGCAGGTGACGATCACTTGGAGTGGAGCGTACCCGCGTTACTTGGCACAGTGACAGATCCGCCGGAGTACTCGAGCATCCCTACCCCTACTCGACCGGGTCGAGTTCCTCCCACCCGGGGAGAGTTGATGGGAATCGACGCCGAGCATGTACTTTTTCTTTTGAATTTATGTCCTTTTAGTTTGTGTTTATATCCTTGGGAAAGTATGTACGCAAATGTAAGGCTTTATAAGTCAATGAGTCATTCCCATGGATTGTGTGGGTTTTTGTGCAAATGTGTAGTAGGTCCAGCTAGGGGGGTCACTCCCCTTCCCCATTGATCCACCTCATCCAAGTGGGGCTGGTCAACCATCCTAGGTGGCCATCTAGAAGGTTTGAATGCTAATTGACCACATGGGAGACAAGTAGTGTAAAATGTCAAAGTTGGCCACTTACCTTACCTACCTAGTCAAAGGAGTGCCCCCTCCATATGTAATTTATTTATTTTGAGTTTTGACCACATGGGGGAATAAAATGGCCTATTTCCCACGAAATTATTAGCCCCCCACCCCTTGCCATTTTCTATATAAGCCTATGTATAGTGTCATTAGAAATTAATGAAGGAATGAAGAGAAAATTGTTAGAAAATCAAGAGTGATTCTTGAGCCCCTCCCCTCTCCCCTGGTGTTCATCTCCTCCAACCTCAAATTCTAGAGTGGTTCTATCTTCAATCCCCTCCCCTCTATCTCCGGTGATCATCTGTGCCGCCGCCGTTCGTGTCGCCTTCGAGCCGCCGTGAAACCGTTCTCGGTGTTTTGTCCTGCTGGACAGAGGTCTATTCCCGAAATTCCTGCTTTCAACCACGGCCTCTTCGTGGTCTGCAATTTTTATGGTGTGTTCTTCCCTTGTATCCCAAGTTCCACCTAAATTTTCACGCCCAAATTCCATCGTTTAGTATTTTCCCATTTTCATGCATCTTTCATTCCTAGTTCTGTTTTGTCTCTGTCTACAGTGACAGCAGCCATGTGTTTCCCACCTCCGGCCATCTTTTTGATTTGTCCAAACCCTCCAATTTTACTGGAAGTTCTGTCCATCACCCCCTACATCCAAAAATTTTATTAATTTTTTATCAGCCTTCTATCTATTTTTAGAAATTCGTGTTCTTCCTCAGCTACAGTGCTGTCAGTCTGATCCCAGATCCGACCATCCTCCACTTCCAAAATCAGAAAAAATCATCACCACCTCGAAATCCATATCCAAAAATATTCCTGGTTTCATAGCTTGATTTCCCACAACATTTCTGAAGAATACAACCCCAGATTCAGACGTCTACCTCGTGATCAAAGGTAATCCACTGGAAAGTTCTCTACTGACTTGAGAGTTCAGACACTATACAACAGCAATCTTCAAAATTCGCCAATCAGAAGTACAGGCGTGATTATTTTTCGTAATCATCTTGGGTTGAAGCCCTTCGAAGCATCTTTCCAACGGCGCCAGTTTCGTCGCATTCCGACATCGGGGCTGATCGCAGCGTCCGTTTTCGCCGGAGCGCGCGCCAGAAAACAGAACCGGCAGATCCGTGGCCGGTTATTCCGACCGGTGCCGATCGGAGCCGCCCGGCCTCCGGCCGGCGAACCAGCGTGCCGCCAGCCCGGGGAATGCTTTCCTAAGTGTCCCCACTACAGCGGTGTCACCGGGTCCCACTCGACCCCTTCGGACAGCACGTGGGCCCCACCGTCACTAGTTCGGGTGCTGCCGAAGAGACGCGAGAAGCCGCCCGTCAACCCGAATTCGGTCCTCCCGGGTCCGTTTGTGTAGCCCTTTACCTCCCTGCGTGGAGTGGGAAGTAATTCATTTGCTGTAATATGGTGTATTAATTGTCCCGGGAGTACGAGTTTCGGCCGGGTCCGTCGTCCCCACGCCGAGTGCGTAGAGGTATCGTTTTCGCTCCCTTCTCGGTATTTTGCTTACTTCATATATATTATATTTGTTTATGCCGTTGCTAGAGAGCATGTGTAGGGATGTCTAGCTCGCTTTATCTATTCATTACCGCTGCTGCGAGAGAGTGCGAGACCGTCCCGTGACCCGATCCGGGCACAAAAGAGAGCCGATCACCCTAACTCATTGCCGGTTTCTCAACCGCGCACATCCGACGCTTCCCTCGTTAAGGGGCAGTCACGAGCTTGTCGTGTCCGTGGTCTCGTCCCGCATCACCCATCTACCTCCAACCACGGGGGTCATGCCACAAGCCAACCCCACTACATCACCCCCAAGTAAGTGGGCCACACCTCCAACCAACCGCACCCACTCGCCCCCAACCCATCCTACCCAAGCGCTTCAAATCAAGTGGGTCCTAGTCGGAGGCAAGGAGCCCCACACTTAGACGAGCCCCGACCCAAGCCTAGGCCGGTTGATTACGGGCACGTCCACCGCGATACCCCTACTCCAACCCACACCACTGTCAAACTTGTGCAAATGCTTTCGGATCGGGTGGATAGGAGGTGTGCTTATTTTGAGTCGCAAGTCTCCCCTTGCCAACCTCCGCGACCGGAGGTAGCCATACTCGAGCATAGGGAGGCCATAGCCCGTAGCCCCTACCCGGTCCCATCTAAGGAGTCCCCAAGCCCTCTCCCTATTATGGAGACCCCTCTTTCACCACCCATGAGTGCTCCGTTACCCATGAGTGCTCCGTTACCACCATTACTATCCAATCCTCATCTGGAGCCGTCTTGTTTGGAGCCACCTCAACCCAAGCCACCCGTGTTTCTAACGGGTACACTTTACATAGCCGAGCCACTACTTAGTTGGCTCAAGGATGGCTTGGTCCCGCCTCCTTATCCATCAATGGACCCCACCCTACCATTAGTGCCGGCCAACTCATTCCATACCACATTCCGGTCTAGTCACCATGTTGACACCTCGGAAGACCTTATTGTGAGATTAGATTCGCAATGGAAGTTGACGCACTCATTGACCCGAGGCTTTGACCAACCCACTAGTCTTAGCTTCACCCATCCGGTCTTAGGGTCCATTACCTCCGTGTGCAATGTGGGTTGTGTCACCACAGAGATTCTCTTATTCCTCCCTATGTCGGCCGAGCCCGACTTCATACCCTTTTACCTGAGGGAGGAATCTTATTTCTTACATATGATCACCGTCCCATCTACCACAATGTATGAAGGTGACCATACACACCTTCAAGACTTCCATACATGGGACCGTGACTTGTGGGAACCAACCACAAGAGGTCATACCTTCTTTGATCCCTTTGACCCATTCCCTAGTGGGCCCCTTGACCCTCCATATATACTTCATTTCTTCGAGGGAGTCCACTACCACACCCCTTCCATACGGGCTAGTCCACTTACTCTCAGCCAGGGGCCCATTCCACGGTCATCACACATGGGTGACGAAGAAGGAGCATTCGGCTCTCCAAGCCCACCCAAACCTTCCACATCCGAATGGCTGTCAATGCATGAATAGTGCATGGTAGGATGTCTAGGAGTCCATTCCACCAACATTCGGTTGCGTCGTATGTATGCTAGTCACACATTTGGGTGTCCTGGTCCACCATTGCATATGCATGGTCTGCATAGCATTAGGTTTGTCTATGGCTTATAGTGTGCTTTTTCTTTATTTGTACAGTTTGTTTGTCATGCATATGGAGTTCGCATTATGTTGCCCCAACAAAAGGCCAGCCATGCACGTAGAAGGAGTTAGCTGATGCACGCTACATATCCGTGAGTTCAAAAGTGAGAGTACGTCATGATCAGGGTCATACCTTAACTATTTCCTCTTTGGGCCATAAAGCAACTCTTGGTCCGCGATACCCACCCTTTCTGGGTCAAGAAACAAATGGGTTCGAATGCATACGTTATTGAACTACCAGGTGACTATGGTGTCAGTTCGACGTTCAATGTTTCTGATCTGGTAGCATATTGGAACCCTCGGTGATCCCTAGTGAGTTTCAGGCTTTCTCCTCCTATTGTGAGTGACACACCACCTGAGAGTCCACCTCTTCCAGCCTCAACGCACACATATAGATTGTATACTGGATGAGTAGGTGATCACCACCAGGAACGGAGCCTACCAACACTTCATAGTGCGTTGGCAAGGATGCCCAACGATGAACAACGCCTTGATCACATGCGGAGAGCTCAAGCCTCGGGACCCTTACTCGACGGGGTCGAGTTCCTCCCACCCGGGGAGAATTGGTGCGGACACACGCCACTATACACGTCGGTGGACGAGGACATGGCGGGCCCCGGATATCTCGCCGAGGATGTGGACCCATCGACCGAAGCCTTCACCTTCATTTCCCATTTATTTGGCCTTGTTGGGCCCTATTTGGAGCTTATGGATCCTTATTGTGATGCAGGACAGACACGGGAGACGACACTATTAGATGCCACCCTCGGACTCTAGATGAAGACGCGACCAGCAGCACACACCAGGGAGACACTAAGCCGACACTACGAGCTCCTAGTGGCGAAACATCGCTAACAGAAGTGGAAGCTCACTCGTCGTCCCAAGCGAGGGAAAGCGCGGACCGTGCGCGGTTAAGGAACCGGCGGAGGTCAAGGGTAGTCCGACTCAACTTCCGGACTCGGATCGAGTCACGGGACGGGTCACTCTCACTCTCACAGCGGTGACATCGACACACGGGCTAGTACCTACGCTCTCGATAGCGGCAAAAGACCATATACTAGCTAAGTAAATGAACGCCAAGAGGTTCGGACCATTACCTCCACGCACCCGGCGTGGCGAAGACAACCCCGGCCGAATTACGGACTCCCGGTTAACAATGATTACAGCAATACACTAAGTCGACCCACTCCACGCAGGGAGGTAAAAGGTCACATGTGGGGTCCGGGAATCACGCAACTTGGGTTGACGGGTAGCATCCTGATGTCGCCCGGCGGTGCCGAACTCCGCGTTTTCGTGCTTTCCGAACTGCAGCTTCTACGGGCCCGCAGGGCCCACGGACGGTGCTGTCCTCCGGATCTGCGGGGGTGGGACCCACTATGATGGGGACCCCTGGTGGCGTGCCTCCACGGACGGCGGTCGGCCGGGAACACCGATCGGGGGTCGATCGGTCCCGATTCCCAAGCTTTTAAGTTGCTGCCCACGGATTTTTAGTTGCTGTTTTCAGGCGCGCGCTCCGGCGAAAACGGCCGCTGCGATCAATCCCGACGACGGATCGGGACGCATGAGCTATCGTTGGAAAGCTCTCTTCAAATACTTCAATATAGAGCCAGAGAGATTTGCTGGATCTGGTCGGATCAGAACTTTAATGAATTTACAAGCCCCTATTGTACAGTAACTGAAATCTCAGATCTGCAGGGTACTTGTCTGAGAACCACCATTGACCACCTCGTAAACCTCCGATTCAGCTCTTGAGCTCTTCTTCAAAGTTGTAGGGTAGCAAACTACGAAACTGGAACTATTTTGGGAATTTAATTTGGAGGTGGTGGTGATTTACTATGATTTTTGGGGTGACTAGTGGTCGGATCTGGGAACAGGGGGTCAGAACTGTAGCTGGGATTGAGAACGATTTTTAGAAAATATGAGATGGACGAACCAAAAATTGAGAAACATTTTGGATGAAGGGGTGGATGGGTGGAACCTCCAGTAAAATTGGGCGAACTAGAAGAAATCAAAAAGTGGATCTAAGGCATGAAACTCAGGGCGTCGATGAATCTGGACAGACCTCTGGCAGAACCGAAATGGAAGAGTGGACGAAAATCAAAAAATATGAAACGAGATCTAAATGGCAAACCAAAATTTTTGAGGTGTCCTTGACACCTCTGAAACATCCAATAAAATCCCCAGATCTATCTGAGCTCGAGGCTGAGAAAGAAAATTCGTGGAAGCTTCTGTGGTACTGCGCGGGCAGAACTCCGTTGATGGCGAAGGTGGTGCGGTGGCGGCTCGTGGCGGCGGCGGTGATCGTCGGAACCGATACACGAGGCGTCACACCTCAGAATGGAAGCCTTCACAGCTTCAAGGGGGAGAGGGAGGAGAGAGGAGGGGGGCGCACCAACCCTTGCTCTTGAATTTCTTTGAATCAAATGGCATTAATTCATCAAAATAGAAAATACAAGCTTAAATAGGTTACATCTCACATCCATCCACAACCATTGGATCTAGGGGATGGGAATGGAGGGTTGGGATGGAGTGTGACACACACACAAAAAATAAATAAAAAACTACAAGGAGGGGGGCGGCCCTTGGACTAGGTGTAGAAGGTGGACTTGGTAGGTGGGGGTGGGTGACCAAATGTGGACTTTCCAAGCCCCTTGTCCCCCACTTGGCCCACCCATCTAGAAGCCTCCATTTGACATGTTGACTGACCCCACATGGGGCCCATGGGTGAGGTGGCTCAATGGGATGGGGCCTGGGGGGCCCGTGGGGCCCACAGGGTCCAAATTGCATATAAGTCCCTCTTACAATCAAAATAGTAAACCGCATACAATGAAATAAACACAAATTACACACACATAAAGTCTAACTAAATATGATAAATGCCGGGACTCAGGGGGGCGTCTCCAGGCTGTCTCCGAGCCAAATAGATGTTGAGGTGGCTCGAGTCGTGCTCTGTGTGCGGTACCGGTGGCTCGGCGTATCGCGCCGCTCAACTGCTCGGGTGTCCGCACCAATTCTCCCCGGGTGGGAGAAACTCGACCCTGTCGAGTAGGGGTCTGCATCGCTCCTGTATCGTTCCAAAAGGTCTGGATCGATCTGCTGTAACTCGCCATGTGTGATCCATGTGTCCTCAGTAGCGGGCCGTCCTCTCCATCGCACTAGGTAGCGCGGGTAAGATCCACTCCTGGTAACTGTCACTTGCTCGTCCAGTATACGATCTATATGCTCACGCTGCCGTGAAAAAGGGGCTGAAGGTGGAAGTGGACACTCAGGTGTGGGATCACTCTCAAAGGGAGGAGTTGGCTCAAAAGGCTCACTAGGGATCACCACTGGGTCCCTATATGCAACAAGATCCGATACATTGAAGGTAGAGCTTATACCATATTCCTCGGGCAAGTCCACAACATACGCATTGGATCCAACGCGTTTCAACACTCTGAATGGACCGGCTCCGCGAGCTTGCAACTTCTTAATGGTTCCAGAGGGAAACCGTTCAGGTCTTACCCTGATCATGACGTATTCGCCCTCGTGGAACTCTCGGTGGTGTCGGTGGGCATCGACTAACTCCTTGTACCGTGCATTGCTGGCCTCAATGTGACGACAGATGTCATCATGCAAACTCCTAACGTGCCTAGCAAACGACTCGGCCGACTCCGACACTCTAGCATGGATAGGCATGGGGACAAGGCCAACGTGTTTCCTAGGCCTACGACTTGTGACAATTTCAAATGGACTCATGCCGGTAGACCTATTCACCGAATCATTGTATGCAAACTCAGCCATGGGTAAAATGAGATCCCAATCCCCAATGCGGTCCCTGACTAGACACCTCAAAAGATCTCCCAGACTCCTATTGACTACCTCGGTCTGGCCATCTGTCTGGGGATGATATGCAGTATAAAACTTGAGGTGAGTACCCATCATATGCCATAGTGTCTTCCAAAAATAGGAAGTGAATCTAGCATCATGGTCAGACACTATAGTGCGAGGCAACTCGAACTTGCACACCACATGAGTAAGGAATAGGCGGGCTACCCTAGAAGCATCCGACGTCTTAGAGCAAGGAATAAAGAGGGCCATCTTCGAGAAACGGTCAACCACCACATAGACCGAATCATGCTTCCTGGAGGTACGTGGCAATCCCAAAACAAAGTCCATGCTAACATCCTGCCACGGGGCATCAGGCACGGGGAGAGGCGTATAAAGGCCCGAGCTTTACTTCTTCATCTTGGCCGTAGCACATGTACGGCACTGAGCCACGATGTTAGCAACATCGCGCTTCAAGCTCGGCCAATAAAATCGATGCTCCACTGCCTCAATAGTCTTGTTCCGACCAAAGTGGCTGGCTAGACCTCCCGCATGTAGTTCCCACACTAAGAAATCTCGAACCGAAGTTTGGGGAACACATAGCCTGCTACCTCGAAAGAGGTAACCCTCCTGAAGCACATACTCATCAAGGTCTCTCGAGGGTCCGGCCTGGAGGGTGGTAAAAATCTGACCGAAGTCAGGACAATCAACATAGGCCTCCTTCATCTTCTCTAACCCTATGACCTCGGCACTCATGGTGGTAAGCAAACATGCTCGCTGACTCAAGGCATCAGCCACCTTGTTCTCCACTCCAGCCTTATGTTTCAGCACAAAGGTGAACTGCTGGAGATACTCGACCCAACGACTATGACGCGAGTTAAGCTTCTTTTGCGAATGGAGGTACCTCAATGCCTCGTGATCGGAGTATAGGAAAAACTCATGATGTAAAAGATAGTGCCTCCAATGCCTAAGAGCCTGAACAACTGCGTAGAATTCTTTATCATATGTGGAATATCACAGTTTCGCGTCATTCAGCTTCTCACTGAAATATGCGATCGGGTGGGACTCCTGACTCAAAACTCCTCCAATCCCAACACCCGACGCATCACAAGAGACCTCAAACACGTTCGAGAAATCAGGCAGTCGAAGGATAGGTGTCTGGGTCATACGCTCCTTGATGTCCTTGAAGGCGGTAGATGCGGCCTTCGTCCATACAAATGTGCCCTTACGGATGTAATCCGTGATCGGGGCGGTGACGGAGCTAAATCCGCGGATGAAGCGACGGTAGAACGTCGCAAGGCCATGAAAGCTGCGGACATCATGAACCGTACGGGGTTCCGGCCACTCAACAATGGCCCGGACCTTCTCCGGATCGGCGGAGACCCCAATACTAGACACAATGAAACCCAAGAAGGTAAGCTGAGGTGTCATGAAGGCACACTTCTGTGGGTTCGCAGACAACTGCTCTCACCGAAGAAGTAGATGGACCTTTCGAAGGTGGTCTAAGTGGTCCCCTGTGGTGCGGCTATAGATAAGGATATCATCAAAATACACCACTACAAAGACTCCAATGAGAGGTCGAAGGACCTGAGTCATGAGCCGCATGAAAGTGCTAGGGGCATTGGTCAACCCAAAAGGCATGACCAACCACTCATATAGACCGTCCTTGGTCTTAAATGCGGTCTTCCACTCATCACCTGGTCTAATCCTCACCTGATGGTAGCCACTCTTAAGATCGGTCTTCGAAAAGATAGTGGCACCTGCCATCATGTCTAGCATGTCATCCAGGCGGGGAATAGGGAACATGTACTTCACGGTGATCTTGTTGATAGCACGACTATCAATACACATTCTCCATGTGCCATCCTTCTTCGGGACGAGTAATGCAGGTACATCACATGGACTCATGCTGTCCCGGACAGATCCTCTCTGCACAAGCTCATCGACCTGCCGTTTAAGCTCAACATGCTCCGTGGGGCTCATTCGATAATGAGGAAGGTTGGGCAAAGAAGAGCCCGGAACAAGGTCGATGGCATGCTGAATATCCCGCATGGTGGGAGTCCCTCGGGAAGCTCATCGAGAAAAATATCAGCAAACTCCTGCAGAATAGGAACAACCTCGGGTGGGAGCTCACCCTCGGAGTCCCGCTCCACCTCTCAGACCGTAATGGCAAACACCGGACAGCCCTGACTAAGCTCCTGCTCCATTTCCCGGGAGCTAATCATCATCAATCTCCTCGTCGAGGGCTCTCCTGGGCCAGAGGTAACGGTCATAGTCCGAGCTGGGGATGGGGTACTGGGCCCGGGTACAGAAGGCTTTGGAGTACTAGGGCCAGTAGGACCCCTGACTGATGGGCTCCTGGGCCGAACGGGGTGGAGGGTGACCCGCTGGCCATCGTGGTCGAAGGTACAGGTGTTCGACCGATCATGGAGTGTGGCATCTCGGTCGAATAACCACGGCCTACCAAGAATGATACTTCCCACTTCCATGGGGAGAACATCACACCAGATCTCGTCACGATAGGAGTGGAGCTGCAGTGGGACCAAGCACCACAGCCTGACCGAAATGGAAGTGGTATCCACCCATGATACCTGATAGGGACAAGTATGGTCTACGGGTGTGAGACCAAGACGAGCGACAGCGTTCGTGGAGATTGCATTGATACAACTCCCGCTGTCGATGACCACCTTGCAAATTTGCTTTCCCAGCCTACAGAATACCTGAAGGATAGTGGTCCGACGCCAGTCATCACTGGCTTGTGGCTGGGTGAGGATACATCTGACGACCCCCACGTGGGTATCGCCCGACTGCTGGACATCCTGGGCCTCACCTCCCATCTCATAGTACTCGTCAACTAACTCTTCATCTGCCTCATAGCTGACTAACTCGAGGCCCGTAGGGGTGGTATCCTCGGCCTGTATGTCCCCAACGTGAAGAGATGGGCGGGTGGGACACTGGTTGGCGAAATGGCCAAACCCATTACAGCGATAACACTGCTGTCGTGATCCACTAGGCTCCCCAATCATAGGTCCTTTACCTTTATCCTCCCGACGGATAGGAGGCGTAGGCAACAAAGGACGTGCAGGAGGTGCGGGTGCCGGTGGACGGGCTATGGGTGGGGCCGTAAGATGCTGGGGACGAGGAAGGTCCCTCGGGGGTGGAGGACGAGGCCTAGGAGCAAAGGGCTCGGGGTGAGCGAGCTCCTGAGGTCGTGCCATGGGGGCCCTCGGATACGTGCCAGATGAGTCACGGGACTCAACACTACGAAGGGGAAAGGAGCCCGACCGATGGGGTGACTCAAACTCGGCCTCGAACTGCTCCAATTCGAGAGCAGTCTGATATGCCTGCTCTAAAGTGGTGGCATTGCGGCGAAAGAGTTCATATTGATAATTGGGCCGCAAACCTCTCCGAAAGCGGGATATCGTCATGGTGCTCTCTTCCGTGACCCCGCACTACAAATAATACTCATCGAACTCGGCGGTGTACTCGGTCACGGATCGGTTCCCTTGGGAGATGCTTTGCCACTTGTCTATGAGACGTTGGCGATATGAGGCGGGAAGGTACTTCTCCCTCAACTTGGTTTTCATATCATCCCAAGTACCGATCTGGGGTTGACGTCGCTGGTTGAGCAGGCTCTCCACATTGATCCAATAAATTTGAGCCTACCCTTGCAGCTTCATCTTTGCGTATTGGACTCTTCGGTGGTCCGTCATCTCAAACCACTCGAAGTACCGGTCTATGCCGGCCTCCCAATCTAAATACACCCGAGGGTCCAAGGACCCACTAAAAGTGGGAGGGTCCGCACGCACGCCCCTAAGAATGCGGTCGTCCTCCTCGTCATCACGATTCCGTCGTTGATGACGACGATCGTTACCCCCTTGATCATTATCAGATGCATAATCATCCACCACATGCACCTGTTGAACCCCAACATTCTCCACTTGAGCCCTTGGCACAGCGGGTTGCTGCACCGGCTCTTATTGGCCGTTCGTCAGCATGGGTTGCGCCGCTACTGGGCCTCTCTCTAGGACGGCAATTCTCCCAACTAGACCCTGGATGGACTGATCTGAAGACTCAGCCCGATCCTCGAGGACCTTCATCCGCCCTTCTAGACGCGTCCCTATGCCATCCATACGCGTACTAAGACCATCCATACGCGTGTCTAAACGATCCATGATGGCCCGGAACATCTCGGCCGTGGAAGACTCATCGAAACTACGGGCTCGGGACTCCGGCATAGGTGGTGGTGGCGAGTACTGGGTACCTCGACGGGTGGGCATGCAACTGACACACGACCTAGAAGACACCGACTACTGCAAACACACACTAAATGATGCACTTAGACCTAAACCAATATCCGGTACGGGGCGGAGTTAATCGATCCGAAGATCACTCCCGCAAGTGTGCGACCTCCCGGTAGGCGTAGCCTAATGCTCGGACAACACCTTTTAAGATACCGAATTATCGGGATGCAATGCAATTTTAAAACACTCTCTCTTTTTTTTTTAAAAAATAATGATGGTCCTAGACTCGACTTAGACCATGATGCATGCAAGACATATGCAAAGACTACCCTAGACTCGACTCGCTCTGATACCAAACTGATGCGGGACGGACACGGGAGACGACACTATTAGGTGCCACCCTCGGACTCTAGATGAAGACGCGACTAGCAGCACACACCAGGGAGACACTAAGCCCGACACTACGAGCTCCTAGTGGCGAAACGTCGCTAACAGAAGTGGAAGCTCACTCGTCGTCCCAAGTGAGGGAAAGCGCGGACCGTGCGCGGTTAAGGAACCGGTGGAGGTCAAGGGTAGTCCGACTCAACTTCTGGACTCGGATCGAGTCACGGGACGGGTCACTCTCACTCTCACAGCGGTGACATGGACACACGGGCTAGTACCTACGCTCTCGACAGCGGCAAAAGACCATATACTAGCTAAGCAAATGAACGCCAAGAGGTTCGGACCATTACCTCCACGCACTCGGCGTGGCGAAGATAACCCCGGCCGAATTACAGACTCCCGGTTAACAATGATTACATCAATACATTAAGTCGACCCACTCCACGCAGGGAGGTAAAAGGTCACATGTGGGGTCTGGGAATCACGCAACTCGGGTTGACGGGCAGCATCCTGATGTCGCCCGGCGGTGCCGAACTCCGCGTTTTCGTGCTTTCCGAACTGCAGCTTCTACGGGCCCACGGGGCCCACGGACGGCGCTGTCCTCCGGATCTGCGGGGGTGGGACCCACTATGATGGGGACCCTTGGTGGCGCGCCTCCACGGACGGCGGTCAGCCGGGAACACCGATCGGGGGTCGATCGGTCCTGATTCCCAAGCTTTGAAGTTGCTGCCCACGGATTTTTAGTTGCTGTTTTCAGGCGCGCGCTCCGGCGAAAACGGCCGCTGCGATCAATCCCGACGACGGATCGGGATGCATGAGATATCGTTGGAAAGATCTCTTCAAATGCTTCAATATAGATTCAGAGAGATCTGCTGGATCTGGTCGGATCAGAACTTTAATGAATTTACAAGCCCCTATTGTACAGTAACCAAAATCTCAGATCTGTAGGGTACTTGTCTGAGAACCACCATTGACGCCTTGTAAACCTCCGATTCAGCTCTTGAGCTCTTCTTCAAAGTTGTAGGGTAGCAAACCACGAAACGGGGACTATTTTTGGAATTTGATTTGGAGGTGGTGATGATTTAATATGATTTTTACGGTGACTGGTGGTTGGATCTGGGAACAGGGGGACAGAACTGTAGCTGGGACTGAGAACGATTTTTAGAAAATATGAGATGGACGAACCAAAAATTGAGAAAAATTTTGAATGAAGGGGTGGATGGGTGGAACCTCCAGTAAAATTGGGCGAACTATAAGAAATCAAAAAGTGGATCTAAGGCATGAAACTCAGGGCGTCGATGAATCTGGAAAAAACTCTGGCAGAACCGAAATGGAAGAGTGGATGAAAATCAAAAAATATGAAAAGAGATCTGAATGGCAAACCAAAATTTGTGGGGTGTCCTTGACACCTCTGGAACATCCACTAAAATCCCCAGATCTATCTGAGCTCGGGGCTGAGACAGGAAATTCGTAGAAGCTTCTGTGGTACTGCGCGGGCAGAACTCCGTTGATGGCGAAGGTGGTGCGGTGGCGGCTCGTGGTGGCGACGGCGATCGTCGGAACCGATACACGAGGCGTCACACCTCAGAATGGAAGCCTTCACAGCTTCAAGGGGGAGAGGGAGGAGAGAGGAGGGGGGCGCACCAGCCCTTGCTCTTGAATTTCTTTGAATCAAATGGCATTAATTCATCAAAATAGAAAATACAAGCTTAAATAGGTTACATCTCACATCCATCCACAACCATTGGATCTAGGGGATGGGAATGGAGGGTTGGTATGGAGTGTGACACACACACAAAAAATAAATAAAAAAGTACAAGGAGGGGGGCGGCCCTTGGACTAGGTGTAGAAGGTGGACTTGGTAGGTGGGGGTAGGTGGCCAAATGTGGACTTTCCAAGCCC
Source organism: Amorphophallus konjac (assembly GCA_022559845.1). Classification (NCBI taxonomy): domain Eukaryota; kingdom Viridiplantae; phylum Streptophyta; class Magnoliopsida; order Alismatales; family Araceae; genus Amorphophallus; species Amorphophallus konjac. The sequence goes on along the minus strand of CM040125.1, from coordinate 293,712,661 downwards.
CTTGTCCCCCACTTGGCCCACCCATCTAGAAGCCTCCATTTGACATGTTGACTGACCCCACATGGGGCCAATGGGTGAGGTGGCTCAATGGGATGGGGCCTGGGGGGCCCGTGGGGCCCACGGGGTCCAAATTGCACATAAGCCCCTCTTACAATCAAAATAGCAAACCGCATACAATGAAATAAACACAAATTACACACACATAAAGTCTAACTAAATATGATAAATGCCGAGACTCAGGGGGGCGTCTCCAGGCTGTCTCCGAGCCAAATAGATGCTGAGGTGGCTCGAGTCGTGCTCCGTGTACGGTACCGGTGGCTCGGCGTATCGCGCCGCTCAACTGCTCGGGTGTCCGCACCAATTTGGCATGGCGGGGCCCGGATATCTCGCCGAGGACGTGGACGCATCGGCCGAAGCCTTCACCTCCATTTCCCATTTATTTGGCCTTGTTGGGCCCTATTTGGAGCTTATGGCTCCTTATTGGGTTGTAATAGTATGTAAAAGGCTAATGGGGCTATGATCTTGTAATGGTCTAGAGTTAGTCGTCTAGAGTTAGTGGGCTTGTCTAATGGGCCTTTAAATGGACCAAGCCCATGGTCTAGTGTGGGCCTTTGAATGGGCCAAGCACATGGTCTAGTGTTAAAGGAGAATGGGACTTGTGGGCTTCTAGAAGGGGTGCCCCCCCTTTCTTGGTCCAAGGGGAGACAACCACCTACCTCCCTTGACTCTCCTCTCCCATTATCACAAGGGAAGCTTCCTTTCCCCTCTCTTGGTCCAAGAGAATGGCTGCCACCTACCATTCTTGTCCCCCTCCCCTTTGAATTTCAAAGTTAGGCAAGTCTAGTGTTCCCTTGTCCCCCTCTCCCCCTCTCATTGTCAAAGGGGCGCAGCCCCCTCTCCCTCCCCTTGATCCCACGAATGTATCACCCCCTACCCCTTGCCAATTCATATATAAACATGTGTATAGTGTTAGAGAAGAAGTTAATGAAAGATTTGTGAGAGAAATTTGCATTAAGAGAGTGATTCTCGTCTTTTTCCCCTTGGGTGTGATGCCCTGCCAAATCCTGTGACGGGATTTACCTTGGGTGTGTGACTCACCCCTCTATCCTCCCCATCCCTTTCGCATCTAGATCCACCAAAATTCTCAGAGAAGCTTCTACGAGTCAGGAAGATTTCAGATGTGGTTTCACGTCGATCGGAGTTGTGGATCGCCGAAGACAATTCATCTCGTGACGACACGGAGATCTGCCTGAGCTTACTGTACAGATCTGGAGTTTCCTGATCCCAAAATTCTCCAGATCGCCTCACAAGCCTTATGGATCTGATTTCCAGAGTGATTGATGGATATTCAGTCCTCTTCGCGTTGCCGCCGATCTCGTCTTGATTCGAGATCTGTGCTGATTGTGGCAACAATTTTTGTGGGATCGCGCAAGCTGATCTGTGCAGACCCGACTCAGCACTAGAGCCGACTTCCCAAAGCAGCCCCACCTCCTCCCTTGTAGATCTGTGCAAGCTCTTCAGTCTGCGTCTTCCTCTAGACGTCACCGACGAGCTCCCACAAACGGTGTCTCGTTCCGACATCGGCAACCAATTTTCCCATAATTATTTGTCTTCTTGTGCAGTTCAGAGTGCACAAAACCAGAAGCTGAGAAGAGTTGCTACTACGCCCAGATCTGAAAGGATCTGATCACGCCCTTTCGGAGCAGACAATATTCGTTCTATCGCCGACGTTCTCCAACAAACAGAACTCCGATCGGGCATCGGATCTTGGCGCACCCGCCTTTGTAAGTTCGCTGCGCAGGGTGACCAGCGCGGGCAGAACCAACTCGGCTTCCAAGCGACTTACTCGATCGGCTCCGACTCGCTTCCCTCACCTCCTGCGAGTGCGGCCCATCAACCCGGACTTCAGCAACCCCAAAATTGATGTTTGTAGCCCGTTACCTCCCTGTGTGGAGTGGGCATCAAGTTCTGAAATTATAAATTTAACAATTGTGTGTATTGGGGTTGTTTGGATTCGGCAGGGAATTCTTCCCCACGCCTAGTCGTGGAGGTACGTGCTCGTTCCTCTCTCACATTGCTGGTTTAATATATTGTCATATATGCTACGTTTGTGAGATTAGGGCCGTTAGCTAGTTTCAATTATCGCGATTGTATGTGAGTGAGAGCCGTTCCTTAGCTCCAGTCGAGCACCGAGCTCGGACTACACCACCCTAGGCGACAGTGCATGGTTCCTTAACCGCTGCGATCCCCACGTTTCCCTCGCAAGGGATGATCGTCGGGCTACCTAGTGTTGCTGTTAAGAGACGTCTCCTCCCGGAGAATGCCACGGTGGTCAGCTGCCCAGCTTGCCTTTAGCATGCTAGTGCTGGCCGCAATCCAAGTCTGTCGTACGTCTTAGCCCGGTCACATCATCCGTCTCGCATCAAAAAAAATGGTGAAAATGGAAATAAGAACAAAAAAGAAAGGGAAAAAATGGTGGCAAATGAAAAAAAAGAGGTGGCTGAAAAAATTGGTGGCCCTAACCCTCCTTCCCCCTTCCTCCTCCTCTCGATCTCCCTCTCCTCTCTCACGATCTCACCCCCCTCTCAATCTCTCCCCCTCTCTCTGTCACCCATCCGCCCTCTCTCTCACCCTCCTTCTTCCCCAGCACCGGTGACAGGCGGAGCTACCCAGCGACGAGGGCGGCCGAGCAGCGGAGTGGCAAGGGTGGGTGGCGGGCGCGGCGGAGCTACCCAGGGACGCTGGTGAAGGGCGAGCAGAGGCGGCACCGGCAGCGAGGGCGCAGCGGCGGCGGTGAGCTCCGGCAGCGACGACAGTGAGCTTAGGCGGACACCCCCCACCGCAGGTATTCCCCTCTCTCCCTCTCCCATTGGCCCCCCTCCGCCTCCCGCCCTCTCTCACTCTGGCAGACACATGCACGGCTCGGCCCCCTCTCCCTGCTCCCGCGCTCTCTCACTCACACACACATAGACAGAGGGAGGGGGAGGGGGAGGGGCTCGGCCCCCTCTCCCTACTCCCACCCTCTCTCACTCTCACTCTCACACACATAGACACAGGGAGGGGGCAGGGCCAGACACAGACACATGGAGGGTGAGGGGCTCAGACCCCTCTCCCTGCTCCTGCCCTCTCTCACTCTCACTCTTACACACACACACACACACACACACACACACACACACACACACACACACACACACACACACACACACACACACACACACACACACACATAGGGAGGGTGGTGATGGAACACGAAGCTCGTCGTTTAAAACTCACGCACTCAATTTCAAAAATTCCATACTCACATAAAATGAAGGTTTTGAATATAGTGATGAATACGGGTCGAATCTACGGAGAGGCTAATATGTTGAAGTTGGAAATTTTAGTTCTCTTTTATTTCTAACAAAAGCAACTGAAGTTGTTGAAATGTTTTTTTTATGGGAAACAGTTGAAATAGCACAAGATAAAAATCTATCTAAAGAAACGTGGAGGGGTAGAGGAGAGAAATAGGGAGAGAGAGAAACAGGGAGAGACAAGCATTTAGAGAGACAATAACACTAACTAATTCTTAATGCTTCAAAAATAAAAGATTACATCACATAGGAGTTCAAGAAACATCAAGTATGTTGGGTTCGTTGTGCTCCCTCTTAGTTTTGGTTTTGATGATAACAAAATATTGTGTGTATGTGAGGAAGAATGTCATGCATGCTTGCATATGCTTTTGATATAGTGTGCACTAATGATCTTTGCTATGCTTGCATATATTATATTGAGCATTTGTGCTCTTGATGCTCAAATATGGTTAAGATGGTATTGTGATACGTGGAGGAATTGCCACATGCTTCTTGTAGATGCTCATACATGTTTAAATGCATGGCTTATGAAGTTGTTTCTTGTTTGAGAAAGATTGGGTTCCTCATGCACTTCATGCATATTTTCTCTAAGGCTTTATGAGCTAGCTAAGTGTTATGAACTCCTCATGCAAAACTTAACATAAATGAGTGAGTGATGCTCTTATGATCTATGATACTTGATTTTTCAATGCTCACATCAATCTTGGTGGAATTTGGCTTCATGATGCTCTCACATTGTTTAAAGGGCATGGTTGTGTGTTCCCAATGCTTTATGAATGCTTTATGGTTTGTGCTAAATGAGAAAGAGTAGTTTTGAGGGAGAATTGGTGTATGTGCTCAATGTCAATGTCAATGCGTAGTGCTTAATGTTTGATCTTTCATAAAGATGTTTACAAAACTGTTCTATCACACACATCATTTTGTCATCATCAAAAATGGGGAGATTGTTGCATCCCCTAGTTGATATTGGTGTTTGGTTTCAATGATATCAAAACGAATGTGCTTGTGTGTTTATGTATTTCATTGAGCAACATGTTTATATCTTGATTGATCAGGGAAAAGATGACTTCAAGGTTCTCACTTGGGCGTTATATGAATGATTGTTGTTTAAGGGTCTTTTCATGTCTTCTATATATACTCTTGTGTGACCTCCAAATTTGATAGGAGAAACCCTTTTTATGCTAATGATTTCAGAAACCCTTTTCATGTCTTCTCACTTGGAAGCTTTTTATTTCTATCTACCTTGTAGGAGAAGGAAAGGGAAGAAAGGAGTGGAGCTGGAGTAATCGTGAGGAAAAAGTCACCTACCCCAGGGACCAACAAGTGGTATCAGAGTGAGGCTCTATTGTCCCTAGATCTAACGATCTACAGAGTGATCCTAATGTATTCTATAATCATGAATTTTTTTATTGATCAAGACTCAAAGAATGGTTTGCCTATCTTTACTGGTAATGATTTCAATTCATGGTTAAGCAAAGTGCGTGGGCGAATCAATTCTATTAGTCCTAATCTTTGGATGTTGGTTTATGATGGTCCTCACAAATTGTCTCCTGATAAGACCATGTGGTCGAAAGAGGATAAATTGAAAAACCATGCTAATTTCATTGTTCTAAAATTATTACAAGTAGCCATAGATACTAACATGGTTCCATTTGTTTCATCATGCAGGACGGCGAATGAAATCTTGAATTGTCTGAAAAAGCTTCATAAAGAGAAGCTGAAGGATGAATGCTTAATGGCTAATAAGAGTGATCGTGCAAGTGAGGAATCCAAGAAGGTAAGCTCTAACTCTGATAGTAATGATGAATTTTCACTTGAGGAACTCTTAGATGCCTATGAAGATCTATGCGAAAAATACAAGACCATAAAATCTGAAAATAGGAAGCTCAAGAAGAAACTTGAAAATCATTTTCATGAAGATATGTCATGTGATTAATGTTCTGAACTTGAAGAGCTTAAAATGGAAAATACTGTAATTTTGATTCAGAACTCTCTGCTTGAAGGTAGATTAAAATTTCTTGAAAATTTTTAAAAAGGAAAATCTGTGATTGTTGATGAATCTGAATGGGTGTATGTTTTGTTGCAAGAAATTGAAAGTCATAAAACCATCAATGCCACATTACATGAACAAGTCAATTCTTGTGAAAATGATATTGTTTCCTATGGATTGTATGTTGCTTCCCTTGAAAAGGAAATTATTGACTTGAATGCATCTTTGTCTAAGTTTGTGCAAGGAAAAGAAAATCTGAACAAGATATTAGGGACCAAAGTTAATTTCCAAAGAGATGGGCTGGGCTATAATCCTGTGAACAAAAAAAAAATTGAAAATAAATTGTATACATCTTTTGTCTCGAGTTCGGATGTAGCTAGTACTTAAAATGCTCACCCTGTTCAGCATGCTAAGAAAACTCAAAAGTATCATGTTAAGTAGAAATTGAACCAAGACTAAAAGTTAAAAAATAATTCTGCTTGTACAAATGTCCATGCTAGGAAGTACAATGTTAAACACCATGTTTACAACAAAATTCCTTCTTATTTTTATTGTGGTAAACATGATCATGTGATGAATGATTGCTTTGTCATGAAAAAGGATGACTCAAAAGCATGCAAAAATGAACTTGTTTCAAAAAAAAAGGAGTGTGTCATGTTTCTATTTTGGCATGTATGGACACATAATGAATGAATGCTTTGTTATGAAATCAGATGAATTAAATGCATGCAAGAGAAATGGGTTCAAAGATTTAAAGAAGTTTTCGAAAAGAAGTGGATTTGAAAATTCGCATGTTCATGCAAAATGACCATACAAAAGAGTTCCCCCATTGCATTGCTACTATTGTGGGAAATATGGTCATTTGATGAAAACTTGCATTCAAAAGAAAAATGACAACCATCATGTTAAGAAAAAGAAAAAAAATTTGTTGAAAAAAAATACTTTTGTTAAATCACAGAAATTCAATGCTTATGCATATAAGAAAACTGTGAAGTCTTTAGGTTGTTTTCATTATTGTGGTGAGTTTGGGCATACCATACATGACTACTCTTTAATACATTTTGATGATATATATGCCTAGAGAATGTAGAAGGCACCCATTAGAGATGCAACTAACCATCCGGGACCCAAGAAGGTTTGGGTACCCAAAATTGTTGAATGAGAATTTTGATGCAGGATTGCCTTAAGGCCAAGTGGAAGGCTTGGAAAATAATGGTTGCTCAAGGCACATGTTTTGAAAATAAAATTTTAAATTATCATTAAAAATTTAAAATTTATTTTATTTGAATTTCCATTCATGAAAATCAAGAAAAATCTATTTTTTTATGAGTTTACATTGCATCTTTCCGATCATCATTTGCATGACTACATGGTATATCAAATGGTGACTTGAGAAGGGCAGGTCATTCCTGTCTAAAATCTATCACCATGCGTGAGAATATGCTTCCGCCTCGTACTATGAGTCACTTTTTCATTTAGGTCATAGGTTGAATAATTTTCAAAAAATGTCAATTGTGAATTTTATGCACATAGAAATGGGGAGTTTGTTTTTGAATGAATGATTTGGAATTGTGAATTCTAATACATCTTTGTGGAAATATATATCATGTAAATTGCTATATCTGAATTGATCATGTTATTGTTATGAGAGTTTTGGGACCAACAATGAACTGCTAGCCTCTTTTAAGGCTATTGTTGAGGTAGCATGCTTGAAGGCATATGGTGACACCTACTGAACTTAGATATTGATTCTAAAACTTGATTTGTCATTTCCCTAACCTGCTGTGATGGATTTACTTATTGGTTGAATGGAGTTGAAAGTCTTGAAAATTTTGTTGACTATTGAATATTTTTCAATCCAAATTGCTTGAACACATTTGAGCTTAATTGAGTATCTAGTATATCAAATGCTGAGTAGTGGAAAGGTGGATTACGTCCACCTGGAAACTCTCACTATGCGTGAGTTGGTCTTCGGACCTAAGTTCTTCGTCTCGTATCAGAACTTAAAAAAATTAAATGTTTGTTTTGTGAATGAATTCTTGAACTAAGCGATTTCAATTGAAAACCTGTTTTGATCAAATGATCCAAACAATTGGCTTGTGGATGATTTCTCATTTCTAAGCTTGTGAAATACTCCTGAAAATCTATTTTTAAATAATTTCTGAAAATTAAGTTGCATTGCTTGATTTTGATCATATTTGCACCCTTGTTCATGATGGCTATGTCATGGAGAATGTTTGTTGTTCATCACTTGAATGTGAATACTTTCATGTGCAATATGTCATGATAGTCTGAAAATCAAACTCTCGCATCTTACTTTTGTATTGCATTACATTGCATTAGAATTCATTCATTATGTGCATTTAGTTCATTCAAATGAAAAAGTAAAAATTTACATTTTGCACCCATGTTAAATTTTACAATGTGTTTAGAACTTTCAAATGAAAATATGAAATCTTGCATCGCATTGCATATTTGCATATCTTTTCATTTTTACATTGCATATTGCATATATTCCCATTCTGTGCTTGCATGTTTATATATGCTATTCACCCCCATCCTTGGAAGTTCTATGGCCTTATACTTTCTTGATAAATAATGTTGCATTTGAGTCATCATTGGAGTGTTTCGTGTCATACACTCAAGGGGAGTACATATTTGATAAGTGCATTTATTTAGGGGGAGTTGCACTATTATGTGTTCATGATATTTTCGGTATACATGCTGAATCAAATTCATACACTTCATGCACAAAATGTGAAAATAAGTGTTAAACATAAGGATATAGAAATTTCCTTTCAACACTCTAGAGATATTACACTTGCTGCATGTATGTTGAAGTGACAGTTGAGGAAAAAGTTGCCTACCTATCTTTGTTAAAAGAATTTGTGAGAAAATGAAAGGTAGAGTAATGCTTGATCTTACTGAGTAAATTCGATGCACGTCACCTAAAACGTGATGTGGTTTATTTCTGAAAGGTGTTTGACTAAAGTACCTCTGTTCAGAATGAAATGAAATGGTTCAATATTCTGAGTAATCGGAGATTCTGGCATGAGCTCCAAGTGTCTCCTCATGTAAAAAAAAATTATTTGAACCTGATCATTCTTAGAAAAATTCTGATTGTCTTTGTGAAATCAATGAAAAATTTGATGTAAAAAATTGCTGAGGTAGAGCGTAGCCTCCAATACGATGTTCTCATAAATTGAAGTGTAATTTATATAATCTCTCATTGTGTTGATATGAAAATCGGAATATCCATATTGTAACAATCTATTTTCATATTATTTACTTACACATATGGAAATTTGATTTAATATATATTCAGAAAATTGATTGACTACATTGACTATTGCATGATTCTTCTATGTGATTGCACAACCTCCTAGCTGCTATATTTGAATATTCTGGTCGTCATGACTTTCATGCATTTTTCTTATACCTATTCCCTTCTTAAATAAGTAAGGGGGGATATGTTGCATGTATATATATACATATTTGTTTGGTTGCATCTTGTGCATCTCATGCGTCATCATTTGTATGCATCTTGCTTCATACATTTCATAAGAAAACTTAAAATATGAAAATATGAAAATTAAAGAAAATCATTTGTTGTGTCAAAGACATTCCATGAACCATCTTGTCCATGCTTTGTTATTGCTTCATCTGATAATCTAAACTGAGCTTTTATTGATTCATGAACCTATCATGCTGAAATTTGAACTTCCCTGCTTTCATCCCCACTTTTTGATAATGCCAAAGGGGGAGAAAAGTTTATATTGTGATTGATGCCACACTATTTTGCCATCATCAAAAAGAGGGAGATTATTGGGTTCGTTGTGCTCCCTCTTAGTTTTGGTTTTGATGATAACAAAATATTATGTGTGTATGTGAGGAAGAATGTCATGCATGCTTGCATATGCTTTTGATATAGTGTGCACTAATGATCTTTGCTATGCTTGCATATATTATATTGAGCCTTTGTGCTCTTGATGCTCAAATATGGTTAAGATGATATTGTGATATGTGGAGGAATTGACACATGCTTCTTGTAGATGCTCATACATGTTTAAATGCATGGCTTAGGAAGTTGTTTCTTGTTTGAGAAAGATTGGGTTCCTCACGCGCTTCATGCATAATTTCTCTAAGGCTTTATGAGCTAGCTAAGTGTTATGAACTCCTTATGTGAAACATGGCATAAATGAGTGAGTGATGCTCTAATGATCTATGATACTTGATTTTTCAATGCTCACATCAATCTTGGTGGAATTTGGCTTCATGATGCTCTCACATTGTTTAAAGGGCATGGTTGGTTGATCTTGATGCTTAAATTTGGATTTCAATTTTTACTTGTTCATATTCATGCTTTATGATCATAATCCTATGTTGTGATTATTGAATCTTCAAAATGCTTTCATGTACCTTGATCATGCGTCTTTCATGAGCACACATCATGTAGACATAACTTGTCAAAATGGGCTTTCAAGTATTCACCTCATGTAATCCACTTAAGGGGCTAAAAAGCCCAGAATTCTGCATGTTCTAAACTTTGGTAGACTGACCATCACATTTCAGTCGACCGAAATATCCAGCAACCACTGGATTTGTTCCTGTGATTTTCAGGTCGACCGACCATATCTTTAGGTCGACCGAATGCGGTGAAAACCCAATAACAAGAATCCGAAACCCATCTAAACCCAATCCATTTGTGCTCAAACTTTACCCATTTGCCCCTAGGGTTATTATGCATATGTTGGGGCATGTTCTAAAGGGTTTTGTGAAGGATTTTAAAGTCTTTTCATCATTCCCTCATGGTTGTATATATAACCTACGATATTAGGAGAAATACCTAGAGCTAACATTTCTATCTATCTTGTAGGAGAAGGAAAGGGAAGAAAGGAGTGGAGCTGGAGTAATCGTGAGGAAAAAGCCGCCTACCCCAAGGACCAACAAAGTACAATACTCAAAATAAAATCTAACTAAACCCAAAAATTAAAGAGCTAGGGAGGGGATGTAGCCGGGGAGACGAAGCCGTCGACATCCACACTTCTTGAGCCTTTGAGTGACGCCCAATTTCAGAGAGTACGCCGCCATGAGGGAGGGATTCTTTGGAGGGAGTTAGAGAGAGAGATAAGAGAGGATGAAGTAGAGATAGAGATAAAGAGAGGTGAGAGGTGAGAGGGGGATTAAAACAAAATAAAAAAAATAAAATGAAGTGTGTGCATGAATGTGAGTTAGAGGAAGAAGGAGAGAGGGAATAGAAGGAGGGGTCGACAGAGAAGAGGGAGAGTGGAAGCGGAGGATGGGAGAGAGAGACAGTTGGAGAGGTGTAGGGAATGTGTGTATGAGAGTTAGAGAGAGAAGGGGAAAGAGACGAAGAGAGGTGTGTAGTGTGTGGTTCAAAAGAGAGGCAGAGAGGGAGAGGTGTGAAGCGCGAGTGTGTGGGTGACTGTGTGTGCATGCGAAGAGAGGAGAAGCGGTGCAGTCGACCGGTGGTGCGTGTGTGTTAAAGAGAGAAAGAGGGAGAGGTGGAGAGGTGAGAAATGAAGAGGGGAAGAGTGCGGTGCATGTGTCTGTGCTACGGAACGCAAGGGAAAGAGGGAGAGAGTGCGGTGTGCAGTGAGGGGAGAGTGGCTGTGTAGAAGAAGGGTGCAGTGGTGAGGTCTGGTGCAGGGAGTGAGAGAAGAGGGAGGACGTCGCGAAGTGGAGAACGCGGTGGTGATAGTGCTGTGTGCATCACATGCGTGTGTGTGCATGGGGAGACGGCCGCAGTGGGGTCGACGCGGGCGTGTGTGTGCGATGAAGAAACAAAGAGAGGGAGAGAGAGAGAGGTGAGCAGGAACGACCGGTGGGTGCGTGGTTGCGATGGGAAGGCGGAAGTGGAGGTGTGAGGTTGTGGTGTTGGGACAATGCCAAGGTGTGTGTGGTGAAGAAGGGAGGCGTGGCCAGCACTATGGGTGCTCGCGGGTGTGTGCAAGGGATAGGAGAGGGAGTAAAAAGAGAGAAAGAGGTAGAGATAAAGAGGACATGAGCAAGAGGAGGTGGAAGCCATGGTGTTGCAGGTTGTGCATGGGGGAAAGGAGGCGCTGACAGAGGGGTGAGCAGGGAGAACGAGCAGATGAGAGAGGGAGAGCAGAGGGGAAAATATGTGCCGGAGCAGTGAACGTGGAGGAGAAGCCTCGGAGGTGTAGAGGGAAAGGAGAGCAGGAAGAGGGGAGAGCTTGGCGACGGTGGGGAAGAGAAAATGCAGAAGAAGAGTGGGAGAGGGGGAGATGAGAGGAAAAGAGGGAGTGGGGGAGTGAGAAGAGGGAGAGAGAGCTACGAAGGAGAGAGAGGGTGGATGGAAAGAGACACTGGTGGTGCTCCTGTTCGAAACATGGGCGCCGGCGGTGAGAAAAAGAAGAGTGAGAGGGAGAAAAAGGAGAGGGGAAGGAGAAGAAGAAGAAGGTGATGTTGGAGGTGTCTGTGGACGCTGGATTTATATTTATATTTATTTATTTATTTATTTTATTTTATTGGATTGATTTATCATTTATTGATTTATTTATTTATTGGTTCATTGGCGTGCCAGTCACATGTGTGACGATCTCATTGTGCGCTCGATCTGACATGGTCAGTCGATTGTGAAGTCCAAGTCGGGACCTGGAGTCCGTCATACCATAAACGCTATGACGTTAATTACGTCCTTCTAAGGAAGGACAATCCTTGATTAAACGCTAAAAGTAGGAGGCCTCGAGAGGCAAACATATGTTCATGTGTGCAAATGGAGCTTCATACCAGGGCCAGGGAGGCGGGTAAGATAATAACATCAACCACAGAAACAGACTAGATCGTGTGACTGGCGGTTCAAAATAGTTATACTTGGTGGGAACAAGGAGATAGAAGATGTCCACCACGGAAAGGCAGAGCCATGACTATGATATAGGTTTAAAGCTTCGATCGGTATTTCGACAGCCTTTCTTCTTAATCTGGGTTACGCCCAGAGGGAAATAGGCTATCACCCACGGAATGCCGGGATGAAAGCCGAGAGAAAGAGAGAGGTCAAACCTCCCGACCTATATATATCAGCCATGGGGCAATGTTTGATATTCCCTTAGGGAAGCCGGCGGAACTCATGCAGTGGCAGAGCCCTCCCGAGCTAAAGGGGTTACTCATAAATCCGATGCGGGACGGTGGAACATAAGGGAGCCTGACCCCCTTTAAATTTATCCCCTGGACATATATGGTGATCCATGGATATCCCTGAATGGATTAGCTCTGGACATTTGGGCTCATATGATGGCAGGTTAGGCTCTCGGTACGACTAGAGATGAAAGGACAGGGTTCCCGGCGCAAATGGCAAGAGAGCCAAGAAGGCCAGGGCTCTCGGCGCAAAGGGCAAGAGAGCCAAGAAGGCCAGGGCTCCCGGCGCGCAAAGATAAAAGGGGGAAGCCAGGGAGTTTACGGCGCAGGCTTCCCGGCGCGATGAGGCTCCTGCAAAAAGGGGGGTCTCGGCGCGGGGGGTTGAGCAGGCCATGGAGGGGTTCTCGACGCGGGCCTCCCGGCGCGACGAGGCTGCAAGGGGGGTTCTCGGCGCAGCTAAGCCAAAGGGGAGGGGGCCTCCCGGCGCGGCCAAAGTTGCAAGGCTCCCGGCGCGAAGGCCAGAAGGCCAAAACAGGTCTCGGCGCCTGAAGGATGGCGCCGAGAGCTGTTCATCCCGTCTACTGTGCGCAGGGCCGAGAGCTGTGAGGGCGACGGGATCAGAACAGAGCTTTACGGTACTCTGTTTTTGGTTTTAATGGTGGTTTGGGCAGAAACTGACGGATTCTATGGGCTCTAGACTGCTCAAGGCATCCACTCTGAGTTGGATTAGGTCTAGAATTCAGAGGAGTATTAGGGTTCGAGAGGCATCTGGGAAGCTGAGGTCTGAATGCCCCTGTCCATCGCCATTGTCACGCAGAGCTTGGGGACATGTTTGATATGGTCATTCATCACCCTGGGAGCCAAGAGATGGCTGTCTCTGGCCCCAGAGGCGGCTTCGATGACATCAACGGAGGAAGCACGTACGCTTAGAACCCCAGAGTTTCTCAAGCTTCGATCATTGCACAGCACGGCTTCATCCCAGCAGCCAAGGGATAGTCTGTCCCGGGCTCTGAGGTGAGCACTAATGGTGCTACGAAGCAGAGAAAAGAAACAGACAAATCGGATCATCATGCTACTGGTTTACAGATAACACGGGGAATGGCAATAGGGCTTCAGAGGAAGCAAAAATCAGGCTTAAGCTATAGCCCATCATGCATATATATCCATTCGTTTGATGATGTCCATCAGGGAAGACACATGGTGAGAAAACCCAGACGATACACCATTCCAATACTCAAACCGATTACAGAGAGAGAGTGAGGGAAAGGGGGACAAAAAAATGCCGAGATGTCTCGGCTACATTGAATGAATCAAGATAAGACTTGAAACGATTACATGAAATAGAAGAAAAGAAAACAAGGGGGAGGGCGAAGCATTGACTCCTCTCCCTCCCCAGATGCCCACCTGGAGCTTCTTCCCTTCGGATTGATCTCTTCTCTCTTTCTCTTTTCAGCCGAGGAGCTCTCTCTCTCTCTGTGGGTTTCTTCTCTCTTTGATCGATCGCCCCCGACTACTGACTGACTTCCGACCTCCTTTTCTTTCAAAGGGGGTGTGTTTATATAGGTCTCATCCTTCTGTGCTTTCGGTGGAGGGTAATCAGCGTGGCTAGTTTGCTTGCCACAGCTCCCGGCGCGTCCAGCGGCCCCTCGTTGAGGTTCCCGGCGCCATTCTCAGAAGCCCAATCGGCCGGCCCATTTAGTGCTTTTAGGCCTCACACTTGCCTTGGTTTCTAAGACTTTTGAATTGACTTTCATAAGAACCGAAGGAGGCCCCTTTAATAGTGACATAACTTTGTTGAGATCATCTTGAGGTTCCATCAGTGAACGAACAGGGGTTTTATCAGTATTGCCATCTGAATGGTGACAAAACCGGGTATCACTTCATCAGCATTGTCATCCTAATGGTGACAAGACCGGACATCAGCTTTAGTCTGAAAAAGACTTCGGTCGGGTGTATAATATGTGGAGAGGATTCTTCTTCTGTTCTGACTTTGTAGGAGCCTTGACAATCTTCGTTTGCCGGCTCCGGCTTCATCTTTGAGTATGCTAGGAGGTCTTATCAGTCGAATGGCTGCTGCTTTATTAGTGTCGCCGTTTGATTGACGATGGCACCGGACATCAGCTCGGCCGGCGGAGACTTCAACCGGGTAGATGGTTGACGAGCTTCATCAGTGGTCTTTCACTGTTGATCTGACCTTCTTTTCGGTTACGCTTCCACCCCTGTTCATTTTCAAGGTGTCAACAAATGCCCCCCACCTGCGGGCGGCATAAGCTCGGAATAAGCGACACGGGGTCTGCAGGTGTCTTTCAACATTCGAGGCTATCTTCCTCAATTGTCCTTCAGCTTAATCATGTTACTGTAGTAACCTTCTGCATATCCATCTTTCACTTTCATGTTTTCATCTCTGTATTTTTGACTTCATTGTCACCGTTTGGAGATTTTAGGCATTGCCTTGGACTTCTCGGCATGGCGCTCTCGGCGCGACCGTTGTCGGTGCGACCGTCTCGGCAGGGGCTTCTCGGCGCGCTCACGCTCGCCGGGCTTCCCGGGGCGAGGGCTTTTCGGCGGTTGCTTCTCGGCGCGTCCAGCGGCCTTAGGGGGTTCTCGCCGCATGCCGCTCTCGGCGCGCCTTTTCTTTGGTGAAGGGGGGGGGGGGGGTTCTCGGCGCGCATTTCTTCGCGCCGAGAAGCCCCTCCTCCTCTTCTTTTTAACCCTGTGAGAGGGCTTTTTACCCTCATTTCTTACTCCTCCTTCTCTCTCTTCATCTCGGCGGTGGCGGTGAGCTGTGAGCTTCCCCCCCGGGAGCGTCATTTCCCCCCCCCCTTTTTGCCGATTTTTCGGGGTAGGTCTGCTATATATATGGGATTTAGTCCCATTTTATGCTCGGGATCACTCCCTCTTGGTGGGTGACTCCCTATTCTTCTTGGGCATACCTCGGACAAGAGGAGATGCTGCCGAAATTTGTTGAGAATTTGTTTATCTTATTGTTTCGTGCCCATTCATGTTTCTGATGTTTCCTTTCTTGTCTTTCTCTGACTGCAGGTACTGACATGGCTTCCAGTTCTGCTGTTGCATCTTCCGGAGCTGTTGGAACAAGTTCTTCGGCTCAGCCGGACATATCTCGGGCCAAAGTCAACTGGTTGAACGTATACAGCCTGAGCTTTGGCTATGAGCAGATTGCTAGTGTCGACGAATCTTCCGATTCTGAAACTGACACCGTATCGACCGCTGAAGTTTATTCTTCCCTGGAAGGTGCTGAATTCAGGAGAGCTGCTGACTACCCCCCGGACTTGCCGAAGGATCGTCATTTGCTGCCGTTTGTTCGGACTTTCACCATACGCGGAATGCGGGATGTTCTTATTGCCCGTTCCGTGGAAGCGGCAATACTTGCCGATAGAGACAGCATGAAGGGCTCTGTCTATCGAGCCCGAGCCATATATCTCCCAGGTGAACAGAGGGACTGGAATGCTGTGCTGGGCATCTCCGATTTAGAACCCGAGAAGAAGATGCTGACCCGGGCCCCAGAGTTCACCCCTGCAAGGTGGGACCATACCACCGGCCGTGTCCACCGAGAGAAGACCTCATTCGGACTCTTTTTGGCTCCTGTGAAGTGGGGTTATAGAGACGAGCCATTTGTTCTTAACTGCCTGGCCGTTCAGTTTAAATATCAGCTGGCTGCCGGCTGGTTTGGAGATGCCAAGTTGACAGACGCCCATCTTTTTAGGGTTGGAGCAGTGGAGTTCACAGAATATGTTTTGAAGGAGTATGCCCCTCTATTGGTTAGAGCTGGGGTATACCACAGTGTATTTGCCTCCAGGTTCCGCTATCCCGTCTCTCGGGGATTGTGTTGCGGCATGCTTGAAGTGTTCTGCCCGCAGTTCAATACATTCTATACAGCGGAAGGCGAGACATCCCTCGACCTCTGGAGTTTATCGCAGCTTTCTGGCCTACCCATGGACGGGGAGCCATATGAGGAGGTCTGCCTGGACGATTACATCAAGGACGCCTCTAATGGAGAGGGCAGCTATTCTTTTGGTTATGCATACCGGTATCTGATGAAAGCTTACCGGTCCATCTGTTTGGCCTACAGTAGGGGGTCCTCCAAAGGCTATCAAGCCCGGGAAAAGAGCAGCCGACTGAGAGTCCGTGTGGGGCAGTGGATACAATATTTCTTCGGGGGTCCCTTGAGGTTCGCAGACTTTCCTTCCGTAGGGCTGACTTCCGGTAAACAGGCCAGGGCCCCCCGTTACAAGTCAGCACTGCCAGCTTCATTGCGCCGGACAGACGCGGATGGCCCGAACCCAGCAGGGGTTGATCCCATCACCCATTGTGCAGCCTATTTGACTTTCTGGCTATGCACTTTCGCTCTCCCTCAAGGGGACGAGACGATTATTAGACCAGAGGCTATATATCCGGCCTGCCAGATGGCTTGGGGGATGTGATTGTCTCTGTGCCCAGTGGCTCTGTGTTTAGTTTACAAATCCTTGGGGAACTTGCATAGACATCGGACCCCCCGCTCTTCGAGGACCGTGGGTCCCTTTCATTTCTTCAATGCCTGGGTTTGCAGCATTTTCCCTGAGCTGGCCCCGAGAACTTTGCAGTCAGACACACTGCTCCCTCGTATGATTGAGTTTGCTAGCGCTGAACCTGGTCCTTTCTCAGAACAGCTGTTCAAGATGAGGGGTAGGCTAATAAGAGTGCCTGTAGACGCACCTGGCAGCATTCACTTTTGGAGCTTGGCAGCAGGTTCAGCTCCCTTGGTGGACCCTCAGAGGGAGTGCAAAATGGAGGAGGTGGAGGCTTATGTCCATCCTGTTTCGGGGGTCGCCGCCACCCGGCCTCTTTTAGAACCAGAATTGGTGAGGTGGGCCATGGCCATACGGCCCAGTGTATTAGTTTTCAGGAAGGGGGGCCTGCTCATTTTGGAGCCCTATTATCCCTTCTGCTTTGGCAGAAATTTTGGTTACGACCAGCATATCCCTCTATCGGCTGCTCAGTTTCCTCTGGAGAGCCGGGCCAAGCACGGGTCTAGTATTGCCGGCGACGGTCGGATATGGTGGGATTTCTTTCATCGTCGGGAAGACACAACTTTCAGGGTCCCGACTGTCTCCAATCGTCTCCCTCGGGTCTCATCAGACTATATCAAGTGGTGGAACATACGCACCAATTTTTATAAAGATGGCAGAGGCGCTTTCTGGGATGTGGCCGAGCGCTCCTTTTTGAAGCGGCAATCAGGGCCTGTATTTGACATTGACGAGGTCCATCTGAGGAGGCTTTATTCCCAGCACCAGAGGGAGGCAGAAACTTATATCGCTGCCCGTCGGTCTTTGAAGGAGGCGGGTGCGGAACTACCCACTCCTGTCTTTTCTGAAGTTGATGTAGACACTTTCACCAAAGACTTGAGACAGCTGGGCCACATAGGGGACACTCATTTGGAGGTGCAGTATCCATTCCCCCCGGAGGAACCACTCTCGAAGGCTACTTCTTGGAGGGGTCCGGCAGACAGGTTTCATCCTTACAGGGCCTTTGTGCGGAGGGAGGACCGCACCCAGTCATATTATCAGCACACCTCCTGACTTTTTGTACTGTTAAATGTCCACGGGCTGACAGTGGAGAGCCCGGTAGCTGTCATTCTAAATAAGTAGCTTTTTGTTTCTTTCCATTATGTTGACGCCTGGTGCATAGATTACCTCGGCCTATTTTATTTGCCTTGATTTCCATGGCCATAAGGACTTGGCCGCCCTGACGGAGAAGTGTCAGACTATTGGCGATGTATGCTGGCTTGTGAAGGAGGCCGCCTCCCGATCAAAGGAGGTAGCTTATATGTATTGGCCGCTTTCCACATTTTACGACGGCCCAGCAGGTGTGCTCCTTGTTTGTTTGATCATGGCTTCTCTCTTCTTATTGTCATGTTTTGCATATGTTGACTATGACTGTCTTTCTCGTGTCTCGCACAGATAGACCAGACATAAAGTGGCAGGGGCTTTACAAGAAGATAATTGCTCAAGCTGAGAAACCTGCCCACTTTGAAATTCCTGAAGCAGCACCTACGACCACTCCCCTGCCTCCGGGCAAGAAGAGGAAGCCTTCTGTGGTGAAGGTTGCAGTCGCCAAGGCCAAGAAGGCCAAGGTTGCTCGGACCCGGAAGTCGGTTTCGACTGCGAAGGAAGCTGGAACCCCTCTTCCGGATATCCCTTCATTTGACGCATTCGCCTCTCAGAGGGAGGCCGCACAGGCATCTGCCGAAGGTGACGGTGATAGCTTGTAGCTGGAACTTCCTTTGTCGTCTTGACCAATCTCCTAGGGAGTTCTTTGAGGCTGAGCTTCTTTTTATCTGATACAGCCCAGGAGCAGGTTGAAGCGCCTGTGGAGACGGACACAAGACTGCCTTCTCCCACCCCGACTGGCGAGGAGGAGGGTAAATGTGCTTTTTCCATTTGTTTCATACTTCCGTTGTTTTCTTTGCTATACTTCTCAGAAGTTTTCTTTTCTTGTAGCAGTGGCAGTCGGGGAGCAAGCCGAGGCCATGATGATGACGGAAGAGCTGCCTCGACCACAGGAGGGTCACAAGACTCGGCCAAAGCAGAGTACTATTCCGGCCAGACGCATAATCACTCGATCTACATCCCGCCATGCTTTAGAGGTGCCGGCCCAGCACATAGCTAGTGTGGAAATATCTTCGGGTAGCTCCCCGGTCGTCTCCCATGAGGAGGAAGTAGATTTCAGCGGCAGCGAAGGGGAAGGTATTTCCAAGTCAGAAGCCCCTCCTGTACTTGCGAAAGGTGTTCCGTCTCTTCGACCCGCCAAACTATCGGTGTTATCCTCTGAGGAAGAATTTCAGGAGGAGTTTGCCGGGCTCGATACTGAGATTGACATAACTCCACCACTTGCCATTTCGGCCACGGAGCTTTCTTCTCTTTCGCCCCATTTCGAGGGTGCGGACCCTGCTTCAAAGGTGGGTTGTTCTTCATGTATGCTGCTTCATTTGTTTCTTTTATTTAGTGCTGAAGGTCGCTTTGCTTTGGTCTCAGAGTATTGTCGTTGCTACCTTGGCCACCTCCACATCCTTCATGGACATTTCCCTTGTAGATTGGGCTATTGTTCCTTTTCTGCCTTTAACTTGCACGGGGGCTCCTGAGATCATTCGCCCTGTGCCAGTGCGGATACAGTCCTCGACAGACTTGGCATCATTAGACTTGGGGGCTGCAGAAGAGAGTGTCATCCCTGCCAGGGCTTCAGATCTTAGAGCCGAAGCAGATCCGGCCAGGAGCTCCGCTTTCATACCGGCCGCAGTAATGTCAATTGCGCCCGAGCTAGCAATTCCTGCCATAGTGGCTACAGAGTCCGAATTCCTGCCTGCACAGTCTAAGGCACCTCTGTCCCCATCACCAGAAAGAGCAGCTGAAGGTGCAGCCTCCATTGCAGAGATAACCCCATTATTCATTGATTCTCCTCCCGCGGATGTTCAAGGTGTAGCTCCCGAGGCAGCAGCAGAGGAGGAGTCTTCAGCCCAGCAGGGGAGTACAGAGAGATGCCGGCTAGCTCTTTCGGCAGATTTGCCTTCTTCGTCCTCCCAAGCGGGCATTGGACTATGGGCAGATATTGACGGAGAGGTGACCTTTGAAGTCGTCGCATCTGCTTCCTTTGGCTTTACTTCTCCTGACAGCTTCGTCTGGCAGCATCTGGACATGTTACGCCAGCTAGTAGAGTCTCAGCCTGGCTTGACATATCTACAGCTGAAGGAAATCGCCAATCACCTCACCGCTGGCCTGCAAGCCATGGGCTGCCCTTTGGACACATGGGCTCAGCGGGTCTTGCTTTTGTTGAAATTCGTGCATCGGAGAGACTTCCTAGCACGGACCATGGTTGACAGGCTGACGGCGTTGAAGTTGCAGAGGTCAGAATGCAAATCCGAGGTGGAAAGCTGACGCTGACACTTGATGAACGCCAGGCCGAGCTACAGAGCATTATTCAGCGGGAGGAGGCTATCCAGAAACGGGTAGCCGTTTTGGAGGCGGAACTCACTGAACTTCGGGCCGAACTGCAGCAATTATCTTCTATTCGGCCACAGTCCACCGAGGAGGTGGCTTTACTGGAGGGTAGGGTGATGTCTTTCCAGGACCTGTCCATGAGGCTTCAGGAGGAGGAAGCGCGCCTTCATGAGTTAGGAGCCGCCCCCTATGTTGGTCTTCTGGCCTTTGAAGATATCTTTCGGCGGCCATGAATTATCTTCCCTTTCTTTTCTTTTCTTTCTTCTCTTCCCATCTCTTTCTCTCCCCTTTTTTTTTGTGACACAGCGTCCCCTCGGGGCCCCTTATGTACTCACTTCGTAATGAAAAGAAATCTTTTGGCTTCATGTGTATCCATCTTGTTTACCATGTGGTTTCATCACTTCGGGGAAGTGGGGTAGTGGTTTTAGCAACCCCTCATGTGAATGGCTCGTATCTAGTAGGAGAGCGTCCACCCCTTCAGAGAAAGGATGGGGAACTCGCTCCACCGCGTGACGGGCATCCGAAGAGGTGCTTAAACCGGATTGTGTTGGTATCAGCAAACGTCCCTCTTGGCAATATGTGCTATGGGGGAGACAATTTGCAGGAATGTGAAAGAAGGGGTTTCATCAGAATAGACGGAAAGTCGAGACTGGGTAGAGGTTATGGCAGGTGGGACATTTGAAGGGGGCATAGTTTTCATCAGAACAGACGTAGGGTCTGAACTGGATAGGGTTTCATCCTTGATCGGGTGAAATGCCAGTCGATCAATAGTTGGTTTCATCATCGATATTGGGTTTATATCGATGCAAAGGGTTTTATAAGTTTCATCAGAATAAATGAAAGGTCTAAACTGGGTAGGGTTTCATCATTGATCGGGCGAGGTGCCGGTCGATCAACAATTGATTTCATCATCGATATTGGGTTTATATCGATGCAAGGAGATTTCATAATTTTCATCAGAATAGACGGAAAGTCGAGGCTGCATGGTTTCATCATTGATCGGGCAGGGTGCCCGTCGATCAATAGCTGGTTTCATCATCGGTATTGGGTCTATGCCAATGCAAAGATTTTATAAGTTTCATCAGAATAGACGAAAGGTCTAGACTGGATAGGGTTTCATCATTGATCGGGCGAGGTGCCAATCGACCCACGGTGGGAAGTGTGTGAAGGTGTAGGTCTCATCAGGACAGACGTAAGGTCTATTCCAATAGGTTTTATCGCAGGTGGGGCTTTGCCAAGAAATGCGTAGGTTTTATCAGGACAGACGTAAGGTCTGAACTGGGTAGGCTTTAGTAAAATGGTGATGGGTTTCATCGTCGGTGGGACGTTTGAAAGAGGGTGGGTAGATTTCATCAGGACAGACGTAAGGTCTATCCTGGAAAGGTTTTATCATCGGTGGGGCGTGGAACCAGTTGACCGACGGAAGGCTTCATCAATAGAAGGGAGGTAAAGGTAGCGTGCCGGTTGGCATGGAACTTTTAAATTACCACATTACTGACCCAAGTGCCCTTTCGGGTTTTCACCGGAGCCAGCCCCCTCTTGCTTTTGCCCACGCGCCCTTTCGGGTTTTCACGTGGCGGGGTACCCGATTTTGCCTGCGGTGCCCTTTCGGGTTTTCACTACAGCTGGGTTTTTGGCCATTTTTGCCCTTATCCGGGATGTCCGAACAAGTCTGGCGGAGTATCTCTATTTTTAACCCCATTTTTTATATATACATATGTTTCCTGAATCGGGACTTCAGCACGGATCAGGCTACGCGCTGCTTCATTAGTGCATGCTCTTATCATCGGTATTGGGTATATACCGACGCAAGGATTTTATAGGTTTCATCAGGGTAGACGTAAGGTCTGTACTGGGGCTGGTTTTATCATTGATCGGGCAGTGTACCAATCGATCAATGGTAGGTTTCATCACGGCGGGACATAAAGGGATATGCAAATTTGATAGGACGGGTTTCTTTGTTGATCGGGTAGGGTGCCCATTGATCAAAGGTGGGTTTCATCATCGGTATTGGGTTTATACCAATGCACAGGTTTCATGGGTTTCATCGGGATAGACGTAAGGTCTAAACCAGATAGGTTTTATCATTGACCGGGCTGTGCGCCAATCGATCAACAGCTGGTTTCATCATCGGTATTGGGTTTATACCAATGCAAGGATTTCATAGGTTTCATCGGGATAGACGTAAGGTCTAAGCCGGATAGGTTTCATCATTGACCGGGCAGTGCGCCAATCGATCAACAGCTGGTTTCATCATCGGTATTGGGTTTATACCAATGCAAGGATTTCATAGGTTTCATCGGGATAGACGTAAGGTCTAAGCTGGATAGGTTTCATCATTGACCGGGCAGTGCGCCAATCGATCAACAGCTGGTTTCATCATCGGTATTGGGTTTATACCAATGCAAGGATTTCATAGGTTTCATCGGGATAGACGTAAGGTCTAAGCCGGACGGGTTTTATCATTGACCGGGCAGTGTTCCAATCGATCAACAGCAGGTTTCATCATCGATATTGGGTTTATATCGGTGCAAAGGATTTCATAGGTTTTATTGGCATAGACGTAAGGTCTAAGCCGGACAGGTTTCATTGATGATCGGGTGAGTGTGCCCATTGATCAGTAGCAGGTTTCATCACGGTGGGACCTGGGACAAGGTATGAGGGCTTTTATCAGGACAGACGTAGGGTCCGTACTGGGTGGATTTGATCGTTGATCGGACAAGGTGCCGGCCGATCGACGAGAAGTTTATGACGGGAGGTGAGGTTTCTTTAGGATCACCATATTACTGACCCAAGCGCCCTTTCGGGTTTTCACCGGAGCCAGCCCCCTCTTGCTTTTACCCACGCGCCCTTCCGGGTTTTCACGTGGCGGGGTACCCGATTTTGCCTGCAGTGCCCTTTCAGGTTTTCACCACAGCTGGGTTTTAGCCATTTTTGCCCTTGCTCGGAAAACCTGAACAAGATCAGTAGGGTATCTCTATTTTTAACCCCATTTTTATTTATTTTCATTCTTTTATTCTCTCTTCCCCTCTTTTTGGGAGGGTAACAAGTCGGACTGTCATTAGATCATGATAAGGGATGGCTCGGCTAGGGCGGAGTGCCGCTAGACCAAGGGAGCAGGGTAGCTTGGTTAGGGCGGAGTGCCGCTAGGCCAAGGAAGAAGGGTAGCTTGGTTAGGGCGGAGTGCCGCTAGACCAAGGAAAAGGGTAGCTCGGTTAGGGCAGAGTGCCGCTAGACCAAGGAAGAAGGGTAGCTTGGTTAGGGTGGAGTGCCGCTAGACCAAGGAAAAGGGTAGCTTGGTTAGGGCGGAGTGCCGCTAGACCAAGAAAAAGGGTAGCTCGGTCAGGGCGGAGTGCCGCTAGACCAAGGAACAGGGTAGCTTGGTTAGGGCAGAGTGCTGCTAGACCAAGGAAGAAGGGTAGCTTGGTTAGGGCGGAGTGCCGCTAGACCAAGGGAGCAGGGTAGCTCGGTCAGGGCGGAGCGCTGCTAGACCAAGGGAGCAGGGTAGCTTGGTTAGGGCGGAGTGCCGCTAGACCAAGGAAATGGGTGACTTTTAGCCTGATTACTCGGGGAATATTGGTTGGGCAGCATGATACAGCTTTAGGTGTCTACCGTTGAGTGGTGAGAATTGGATTTCCCCTCGATGGTTAACAACCATGTAGGCCCCTCCTTCGTAGACCCTATATATCACATAAGGACCTTCCCAATTAGGATTCAGCTTTCCTTTTGGGTTGGACGCCATAACTTCTCTTTTCTTGACCATGACGAGATCACCTTTCTTAAATTCTCATCCTTTTACGAGTTTGTTGAATGCAGTGGCCATGCGGGCCTGGTACATCTGGATATTCTTCTGAGCTTGGAGGCGCTTCCCTTCCAATTCAGCCAATTCTTGTAATCTTCTTTCTGCATTGGTTTGTTCGCCACGGGCCAGGTCATATTGGACTGCCACCCTGAGTGACGGGACTTCCAGCTCCAGTGGAACTACTGCCTCTGAGCCGTATACCAGTGAGTATGGCGAGCACCCTGTAGGTGTCTTGAAGACAGTGCGGTATGCCCATAGAGCTTCATACATCTTTTCTTCCCAGTCCTTCTTATTAGAACTGATGACTTTAGCCAACAAGGTGCATAACGTTTTGTTGAAGGCTTCTGCCAATCCATTTGCCTGTGGATTGTAAGGAGTGGAAGTCCTCCACTCAATCTTATACTTCTCGGCAAGCCGATAGATCTTTTGATTTTTGAAATGACTTCCATTATCAGATATTATTCGGCTGGGGATCCCAAACCGGAAGATAATGTTCTGTTTGATGAATCTGGCAACCAGCTCACCAGTCACTTCTCGTAATGCTATAGCTTCCGCCCATCGAGAGAAGTAATCTGTTATTGCCAGTATGTACTTATGTCCGGCTGAGGAGGTCGGTAGTGGGCCAACTACATCGGTTCCCCATTGTGCAAACGGCCAGCTAGGGACTGTAGGGTGCAGAACGGCAGGTGGCCTTCTAGGCACAACATCATGCTCCTGACATTTCTGACATGACTTCGCAAACTTGCAGCAATCTTCAAACATAGTGGGCCAATAGTAGCCCAGCTTCTTGATTTCTATCTTCATCTTAGGGCCAGCTTGGTGAGCACCTGCCGTCCCAACATGTATTTCTTTCATTGCTTGCCAAGCTTCCTCAGTGGACAGGCAGCGGAGCAAAATCTTCTTGCGTGCATCTGCCATTATTCGGAACAAAGTTCCATTTCTGAATTCATAAGAATCTTTGATCCTTAGAAGTTTCATCTTTTCTTCTCTTTTCTGTGGCAGCTGTTGGTGTAAAAACCATTGTAGCAGGTGTTGTCTCCAATCAGATGCCTGTTCTGTACTGATCGTGGTGACTTCATTTTCTTCGGGGCAGCCTTCTAGCATGCTGGGGACTTGCCGCCGATTTATAACAACAATGTTCAGTGTCTCATCCGGTGGGACTGCTATTGAGCTGGCTAGCTTTGCCAATGCATCAGCCTGGGCATTATGTGCACGGCCCACATGCTTGAGCTCAATATGATAGAATTTTGCCATGAGGCGCACAGCTTTTTGGTGGTAGGGGTTCAACTCCGGCTTTCGCACTTCGAACTCACCTTGAATTTGCTTTATTATCAACATTGAATCCCCGAATACCTGAAGCATCTGGATGCCCATGTTGAGGCTGATGTGCAACCCGATTATCAGAGCTTCATACTCGGCTTCATTATTAGTGCAGGGCTTGTTTATAGAACAGGAAGTATGCACAACCTCCCCCTCTGGCGATCTTAGCACAATACCGGCTCCGGCCCGTATTCTGGTCTTTCCATCGGAGTCCGTCTCTGTTCTAGATGCTCCATCAAAGAATAGCTGCCACATAGTTGACTGAGCCTGGCAGGCTTCTAATGTTTCATCATCGGGTAACTCAGTCCCCAACACATCATTCTCTGGCACAGGGTGCTCTGCGAAGAAATCGGCCACGGCGTGTCCTTTTATTGCCCTCTGGGGTATATATGTGATATCGAATTCCATCAGAATTACTGCCCATTTGCCCAACCGGCCTTTCAGTACTGGCTGAGTCAATATGTATTTGAGCGGATCTGCTGCAGATATCAATCTGATTTCGTGTGACAGCATATAGTGCCGGAGCTTTTTAACGGCAAAGACTAGTGCCAAGCATGTCTTTTCTATATAGGTGTAGCTTTCTTCAGTTCTAATCAGCCTCCGACTCAGGTATTATAGAGCCTGCTCTTTGCCTTCTTCATTTATCTGCGCTAGCATTGCCCCCAGGGAACAGTGTGTGGCTGCAATGTATAGTATCAGGGGTTTGCCCTTAATAGGTGCCCCCAGTACGGGAGGGGTCTTGAGATATTCTTTCAGCTTCTCAAAAGCTTCCTGACAGCCCTCGTCCCAGAGGAACGGTACATCTTTCATCATGAGCTTGTGAAAAGGGTGGCATCTCCCCGACAGATTTGATATGAATCGTCGGATGTAGGCCAAACGCCCTTGTAGAGATCTCAGCTCGTGGAGATTCCTTGGTGGAGGGAGCTCCTGGATAGCTTTAATCTTGGATGGGTCGATCTCAATGCCCCTGTGACGGACAATGAACCCAAGGAATTTTCCACTGGACACGCCGAAGGCACATTTCATAGGATTCATCTTGAGTTCATATCTGCGCAGCCTCTGGAACACTATCCTCAGATCTTGCAGATGATCCTCTCTTCTGCTGGTTTTCACCACCAGGTCATCGATGTAGCACTCCACTTTCTTGAAGAGTAAATCATCAAAGATCTTTGTCATAGCTCTTTGATAAGTAGCGCCGGCATTCTTGAGGCCGAATGGCATCCTTTTGTAGTGAAATATCCCCTTCGGGGTGCGGAATGCAGTATGCACTCTGTCTTCTTCAGCAATCCAGATCTGGTTATATCCGGATGACCCATCCATGAATGACAGGGCTTCATGGCCAGTGGTTGCATCGATCATTACTTCAGTGATTGGCACTGGGAAATCATCTTTCGGGCAAGCCTTATTCAGGTCCCTGAAATCTACACATATTCTGATCTGCCCATTTTTCTTCTTCACGGGCACTATATTGGCCAGCCATGTAGTATATTGGTTCTCTTCAACAAAGCCCACATCGATCAGCTTGCCGACTTCTTTGTTGATCTGATTTATCAGTTCGGGACGCATTTGTAGATCGGATTAAAATCCGCTCAACTTTGAGGAGAGATTTAAATATGACAAAAGGAGATAAATAAATTATGCAAAAAGAATGCAATAAAAATAGCACGAGGTGCTAAAGTGGAGATGATGTGATCGCCAGAGGGGTTACCTCAATAAGAAGAAAAGGAGATCGCGTGTACCTAGTGAAAATTGGGATGCGGGATGGATGTGGATTTCCTCCTCCAACTTCAATCGGCCGGCCGACGAAGTGGGTTTTCTTAGTTGATTACCTTGTAAAAAGACAATGAACAAGTAAAAAAAGAAAGGATCAGTCAAAGTGCAATAGTATCAATCCCAAAACTAATATAAAATGATGAAAAGACATCAACGTGCGCACGTCTTTTTGTTGTTTTAAAACCCCTAGAAGAGAACTAGGGAAAGGATATAATAAGATGATGTTTAATGCAATAAAAGAACTAACGACAGGGTGACAATGATGATATGCTAAGAACGAGATGAACGATAAAAAAAAAAGCACAATATCTAGAGCCCTGCTCTCCCTGACGAGAGTAAAGGGAAACCGTGGGGATGCTGAACGAATGCAGAGGATGGATGAAGTAGTAGCTCGAAGGAGGAAGAAGGATGGATGGAGCAGGCGTTCAATGCTTCGAATGCCTGTTGAATACTTGATATCTTAACCTGGGGCGTCGAATGCTCTTAATGCTTAACCTTTCATACGATCGATCAAGACTTCAATTTATAGTGCCTCCGGCGGATGTGATCAAACAAGGAAATGATAAGAACGGGTAATGAGGCATCCACGGAAGGATCAAGATCGAGCAAGAGTCCCAAGGATGCTAGGGAACTGTGAGGGAAAGATGGAAAAAGAAAGGACTCTGGAGTGAAACACGACTTAATCAAGGGCGTTTGTTTATGAATTGACGACCTGACACAGGACGTTTCTTAAAACACGACCTAGGAAAGGCCGTTTCTTCCTGGATTTAATTTTGGAAATAAA
Organism: Amorphophallus konjac; assembly: GCA_022559845.1. NCBI lineage: Eukaryota > Viridiplantae > Streptophyta > Magnoliopsida > Alismatales > Araceae > Amorphophallus > Amorphophallus konjac. The sequence continues at coordinate 293,684,529 of CM040125.1, read as the reverse complement.
AACTTTCTTTGTTTAGACATTAAGGGAACACGCCTGAGGTAACGGCGTTTCTTAAAAAACACGCCCTGAGGAAGGACGTTACTCAGAAAATGCTTTATTTTGAAAATAGATAATTCCAGAAATTAACGGATAATACCAGGAATTGACGCCCTCACCTATGGTCGTCCCTTCTTTTGAAACGCCCTATGACAGGCCGTTACTTTCGAAAGTAACGCCCTTATTCAGGTCGTGAATCAAAAAAAATGCAAAAAATGCATAAAATTCACAAAAATAGAAAAACTTCATGTTATAGGAATATTGAAGTCCACTTGGGGCGTTTACATAATGACATGAAATTTGATCAACATAATGTCAATTTTGGCGTGTCTACAGCTGCCCCGCCTTGGCGTCTGCTTTGCAAGGGAATGAGACGGGAATGGAATGAAGTGTAATGAATGGAATGAAGTGGAATGAACTGATAAGGAGATGCCAAGGTGTGATGTGACACGTCTCAGAACGTTAAGTATTTGAAATCTTTCCAAGATTCTGAGTGAAACAACTCTGAGTGATTCCAAGGAAACATCGATTTGTTGGATAAAAGGAGGTTTAAACTAAGTAAATAAAGGGATATGCGCGTGGGCACGATAGGGAAAGACCATTGGAGAGCGATTACCAGCCAACGTGGACGTGCTACAACCAAGGTAAATTGTGCAGAAAAGTAAAGAGAATTGGGATAGAGATCCAACAAAAGGGACACTTTCAAGGAATCAGCCTGAACGGCTTCAAATAGAACGAAGTACTTGATTTGAAGTGGAATATCTCATGTCAACTCAATCAAGAGCGAGTGAACTTCATTATTGCCATAATATGAAGATTTTCGGCATGAAACTCAAAGTCCTACATGATGCATGCTGGGCTAAAAGAAAAGATTAAAACAAACTAAAAATAGAAAATAATCAAGGATAATATTGCTAAGCCATTTAGATCTGGTCAAGAATCCACATCTCTGAGCTAACACTAAGCCGAAGCCCGTTTGTCCGCGCATCAACTCAGAAAGTGGAACCATCGTCCCAAACCTTTAACAACTCAACGGCCTATCCGTGTGATCAAGATTCTCCTGAAATCGTCATCGTTTTTGATGAAGGGGAACTCAAATTTCAGGTTCATCAGAACCACAAGGTCCTTGACATACTATAATAGTGTAGATATCATATAATAACAATGCTTACAAGGTGACAAGATGTTACTCTCATGAGCGGTCCAAGCGCCTCGAATCCTGCAAAACTTCTGCACTTGAAACTTATTAGCCTTCATCCATCAATTCAGAACATGACATGATCATAAGTGCTTAATCAAAAACAATTTTACCAAATAATAGCACTTAAGTTCATTAAAAGCATGGAGAGGTCAAAGATCCGTAAGCCAGTAAAAAACGCCTAAGAACAGGGCGTTAGCAGCATGAAAGACGCCTGACCATAGGTCGTTAATCACTTAAAACACGCCCTACTCAAAGGCGTGAACAGTAACGGAAGCTTAGAATAAAAACGACCTCATCAAAGGCGTTACATAAAACACGACCACTAGTCAGGTCGTCAAATCAAAAAGTGACGCCCTTACACAAGGCGTTAATTCAACACGAACCTCCGTTTCTAAATTAAGAACACAGTCCTTAAGCCAATCAAACTTCTATCTTCGGGACTCTTCAGGTCTCTTCAAATCCTTATAAAAAGGAGGCTTTCTTTCACAAACCAATCGAATCTTTCTGCAGCCGAATTGCCTCTTTTCCTTCTTCATCTGCAAGCCTTCGTTCTTCTGCTTCTATTCTTCTTCAGGCCTCTGCGCGAGTTACCTCTGCAAAGAAAGTGATGGACAGGGTGATGAAGAAACCTAGGATTTCTGCTCCCAGGATTACTGAAATACAAGGGCACATAAGCAATCGAATTGCTTTGAGCCAGGTAAGCTATCCTTCTGTTAATTACTTTACTGCTCCTTCCTTCTGCCGAACCTCTCTCATATTTCATATGCTTATTCTTATTACTGCATGCTTTATGTTCTTTCACAGGATTACCCAATCCTTCCAGGAGCTAGAAGATATGTCCAAATCAAATGGTTGCCCCTCATCCTCTCTAAGTTCACTTCAGATATGAGGGTATATGTAGCTAGGTGGCATCTCTTGGGGTTGATAACCCATGCTAAACATTATGATCAAATCCACGTAGATTGGGCTGCCATAGGTGCATTGATTGAAACATGGCATCCTTCCACCCATACTTTCTTATTTTCCACATTTGAAGCCACTATCTTGCTGGAAGAAGTAGAGACGATCCTAGGCTTGAAAAGGATGAAACAAGGAGAAGAAGAAAAGATGGCCATCATGCCAAGGCCAATCTCCTCCCATGAGTTGCTAACCTCATTGATACCAAGCCCAAATATAGTGAACCAAATCAAGGTCACTAAAGGAATTAACCTCTTGAAGCTCGCCTCGTGGGTGTACAAGAGAGCGGATCAAGCTAAGGAGGAAGAGGAGATAGAAAGAGTGGCCAAAGCCTTCGTGGTGTGCTTAGCAGGAGCACTCCTATTCCCATCCACGGAGGACTTTCTAGAGGAGTCTCAATTGAGCGCAGTGGTGAGCTTATGGGAAGAAGAAAGAGTTGGACCGGCGATCCTAGCACATCTCTATAGCGGGCTCACTTCGGCATCCATGGGAAGGCCCATATACGGGTGCATGCTAGCACTCTCAAGTTGGATTGATCTACACTTCAAATTCGACCCATACCACGAAGCCCAACAACCTTCAAGAATTTTCTCAAAGAGCCCACTCTCCTATATAACCGGTTCATTAGGAATAAGCAATAGAGTGACTAACCGGATTCCTCAAATCAAGAAGAGAGGGGATTGGAGGGAGCACTTAAAGGTAATGCCAAAGAATCTCTTTACTTGCACCCCGGGTGCATTCAAAATACAGGAACTTCGTGCACACTTCTCCATCGGGACGGACCTTCGTCTCATTGGCGCTTTAGACTTTGTTTTGTACAACTCTCACAAGTGCCTTCCTCAAATTGGGCTTTCAAGGCAACACTTAGAAGACATCTCCCATCTCCCTCCAATCAAATCAAGGGACCTAGGCAGTAATGGAGATGGGGAGGAGGCTATCACCATTCAAGCTCTATGGAAGCTAAGCAAACTTCATCAACATGTAGAAGACTTGGATGAAGACAAGGAATAGTGGAAAAATTATGTAATCTCATTGAGAAAATTAAGGCCCAAAGTGGCTCATTAGCCATTGTAATTCCTTCTTATTAAAGCAATAAAGATTATTTTCTGATTGAGGCAATATTACTGTCATTATGATCAAAATTTTCCAAAATCTGCATTACTATTGCAAATAACGCCTTACCTAAAGGCGTCTCAATCAGCCCATCTTCCTCAGTCGACGCCTGCACCGTAGGCGTGACTTTAATAACGACTCCAATCAAGGCGTGAAAAGATTCAAACCCCAAAGAATATAATCGTTAAACCATCAAAATTAACGCCGTTTCCTTAGTCACTTCTTAAAAATAAAACGCCCTCGACTTAGGCGTTACTCTAAGCCAGCAATGATGACATTCATCGCATCAATCAATGCCCATTCAATGCATCTGACGACGGTTATCGTTCCCCATGCAAAACAAATTAACGCCCTAATCAACGTCGTCTGATTTTACAAAACGCCCAAGTCGTGGTCGTGAATTCCATTAAAAATGCCTTCCCTTAGGGCGTGTCTTCTTTTCGACACTCAAAAGTCATCGGCCCCTCTTCTTCTTCCTTCCGTTCTCTTCTGCAACCCTAACCAAAACCGCCCCTCCTCTTTCGATCTCCCTCTCTCATTCTCTTCTCTCACTCTCTCAATCTCTCATTCCCCCCACTAGCCCTAGCCATGGCCAAACGCCAGAGGGTGAGCGCCCTGGAGGTCGTCGACCTCGACGCCGCCCACGCCCAAGAGGAACCCGCCGTGGAGGAGCTCGCCATCGTTGTGGTTGAAGAACCGGCGGTGGTCGCCGGCGGCGACGGAGCCGGTGAAGAAGGAGGAGAAGAAGAAGAAGAAGGAGAAGGAGAAGAAGGAGAGGAAGATGGAGAAGAAGGAGGGGAAGATGGAGAAGAAGAGGGAGAAGAAGATGAGGGACCACCGCCCGCGGCGGCGATCGCCCCCCGGGGTCAACTCCGGCGGCCTAGGCGGCCATTGCCTCGGCCCCAACCCCAGAAGCACAAGAAGGTAAGTTCCCCCACATTAATTCCATTTTTTTTATTTTATTTAAATTTTTCCTGATTTTCCATAGCCCTCGGGGGCAAAACCTGCAACTCAGAAAAGACACGCCCTCCATGGGGGCGTTATTCACAGACTAAACGCCCTGCCCAAGGGCGTAAAATTTTTTTATATTTTCCGAGAACTGATTAACTTTCATGAAAAACGCCTTGAAGCATGCCGTTTCTTACAAAAAATGATTTTTCATTAATTCCATGCTCATTAAATGTTTTTTATTAATCATTATTAATTAATTCGCATGCGGTCATTTTTATTTGAATTTTCTGAAAACCATGATAGCCACGCCCCTCACCAGGGCGTGATTCACCAAGAAACGCCCAAACCAGAGGGCGTCTCTTCAAAACTCCCAAATTGAACTGATCATTCTAAAATAGAAAACGCCTCAGTCGACGGCGTGATCTGAAAATATTTTTAGGATTTTTTTAGAAATTAACCACATGCTCATGCCCTGTACAGCGGCGTTTCAAAAATGAAAAACGCCCTCAGCCAGGGCGTTACTTCAATAGAAAACGCCCCCTTTTGGGGCGTGAAATCACTAAGAAACGGCCCTAGGAAGGGCGTGACTTCCAAAACATGCCCAAGCAAAACTATACATGATTAATCAAACCATTAAGCAAAATTCTTCTTTTTAACGCATGCAGGGGCTGATGAGGACCCACATCTCATGGGTCATGGTCTGGGTAGCATACCAGGGTCTCCCCGACTTCCAGAGGGTTAGGGTAGACGCTATGGGGTTCGGGGCCTTCCTATCCATCGAGCCATTTAGACCCGACCTAGCACTTATCCAGGTCCTGCGGGAGCGTTGGGATAGGGTGAGCCAGACTTTCCTGATGCCCTGGGGGCATATGGTTCCTACCCTAGAGGATGTGACTAGGATTACGGGGTTGAGGGTGGATGGCGAGGCTGTGAGCGGGTTCACCTACCCTGACTACACGGAGATGGCCCAGAGGTTACTGGGGCTAGATATGGTTTATGTGGTGCCGAGTGAGTGTAGGACCATCTTCCGTACAGACCTGACTACGGTGATGGGTTTAGGAGATGCTAGGCACAGGTCAGGGGAGACCCTAGGTGAGTTTGTACAGAGGCTGACGGACGGGGTGAGAGCGGTATGCTGCCAGGACCCGACTGATCATGAGAGAGCAGATCGAGACCTGAGGAGGTTCCTGCTGCTGCTGCTCGGGAGATTATTGCTGGGGACGAAAGCCGACGTCATCAACTGCCGCTTCTTGGGCATTCTTGAGGACTTGGAGACCGTTGGCACCTACGCTTGGGGTGCAGCGCTGCTGGCGCATTTGATAGCTGATCTGTCCACGGGGACGGGGCGCGAGACGACTGTCAGTGGCTTCTCACCTCTTCTTCAGGTATGCAATTTTCTCGTCTTTTCCTTTTCTTTTATTATGATGCATGTGAATGCCTTACTAATGCAATGCATGGATGCAGGTGTGGAGCCACCTATACATGCCGATGGGGCGCGTTGACCCACGGCCCGGAGCTGAGGGATCCTTCCCTCTGGCGCAACGCTGGTTACCGGTTGTTTTCGATGCTCCACTCGAGTACGAGTTGTGGGTGCTACGGAGAGAGTTCCGCGACTTCCCTCCCTCGCTGGTATGTATGAATGAATGATGTGCATTTCTTTTGAATTAATTTGAATTGATTATGATGAAATGATAATGATATGTATGAATGCAGGTGCGGTGGAGGCCCTACGAGGATATGACGGATGAGGGCCAACCTTGGGTCGTATCGGGACGACCTCGCTTTGGGCGTGAGCTGTGGCTGCACTGCCTGAGCGAGATCGAGCCGTTACGGCTTCAGTTGGTGATGAGGACCCTGGGCCTGCCCCAGGAGTGGATCGAGGTTGGAGAGCCTCGAGGCATAGGAAAGAAGACCCGCGGTCGCACCAAGACGACCGACTGGCGGGTACGTTTCGAGGAGCAGTACGCTGACTGGCAGCGTGGCGGGACCAGAGTCACCTCCCGGGCGACTGACAGCTCCGAGTACTTCCGGCGCTACTGGGAGGTACACGCCGGCCGACCCCAGATGAGGGTCTTAGGGGTATGTATGAATGCAATTATTTCTAAATGAATGCAAATGCTTATGTGACAATCATGTGACTAACATGCAATGGATGCAGGATGCGAGGGACATAGCGGCGATAGACGCCCAGGCCCACCTACACAGCCTGGAGG